>BPTQ01000007.1:217915334-218067078 GCA_019973895.1 Chrysanthemum seticuspe | reverse complement strand
TCTATTTAGCGAATTTGTCTGTTTAGCGAATTTGGAGTTTAGCGTATAGTCTTTTTAGCGTATCATGTGTTCATGTTGGTGATGAAGGTGATGAAACAGGAAAGAACAGTAAAACAGAGTTATCTGTTTAGCGAAGCACGTGTTTAGCGAAGTGTCTTTGTCTGTTTAACAAAGTTATTCGTTAGAGAGCTCCCTGTTTAGCGTATGTTATTTTGTATAGGCTCTGTGTTTAGTGAATTTCCTTTGAAAGATTTTGTGGTGAAAAGTTAGGTTTTTGTTGGGTTGGTGCTACTAAGTTCGGAAGGTTTACAGTGTGGGAGCGGCCTCCGCCTTTGTGCTCCACATTGCCTTCCCTTGTATTCGTGTTCTATTATCTTGTATGGTTGTAATTATAAATTTTCTTTCTCATATGGTAATGTTATGTTAAATTTTTCACTTGTCGCTACAAGTCGTATGTAAAAGAACTCAATATTTTGGGAACTAAACTTTGTAATATATTTGCCGATGTCGGCTAAATTGTATTGTAATGGTATACTCTTTCTTTTAAATATTAATGTTGGTATGTTCTATTATCTTGTGCTTATGTTCCCTTCCGTTACACCTCGTGTTTCCGCCTCCGGCGAGGGTGTGACATTTGGAAGGCTTGAATCATCGTGGTTGGGTTGTTTTTGGATTGAAAAGTGGTGTTTTAGAAAGTTTCCTTTAAGTGATTTGTGTCTCGGATATGTTTTATTGTATGCGATTTGTCCCTCGAGAGATTGCTTATTGAAACAATTTGTCTGTTTCTGTGAAGCGATTTGTGCACGAAGCGATTTGTCTATTGAGACAAAATGACAAGAAAGGACAAAGTAGTGGAAGTAGTGGTTGTACTTGTGTACTATGCGATTTTTCTGATATGCGATTTGAGGTTTAAGCGATTTGTCTGTTTAAGCGATTTATCTGTTTAAGCGATTTGTCTGTTTAAGCAATTTGTTTGTTTAAGCGATTTGTCTGTTTAAGCGATTTGTCTATTTAGTGATTTGTCTGCTTAAGTGATTTGTCGTTTAAGCGATTTGGGAGTCAAGTATGCGATTTGTCTTTTGAGACTTATTGTTTCTTCGTGTTACGATTTACGGTTTTTTCTTGATTTAGTAAAATCCCGTGAAAGAATCTATTTCCCGGTTTAATCAAAGAGTTGTGAAATCCCGTAGAATCTGTAATCATGTCTACAATCACCTCTTCCGTTGCTGATGATGTACAAGCTGCAGGATCTGACACTCGTCCTCCCATGCTGGACATAACCGACTATGACTCTTGGGCTCAAAGAATAAGACTGTATTGCTTAGGAAAAGAAAATAGGGTTAACATACTTAAGTCAATTGATGCAGGACCTTATCAAGTTGAGACTACCAGAGACATTCTTGAAACTGTTGCTGATGGTTCAGTGATTTTAGGATTGGATAGACCAAAGACATATGATGAACTTACCGATAAGGAGAAGAAGAGATACGATGTAGATATCAGGGCTTCAAACATCATACTTCAGGGTTTACCTAAGGACATTTACAAGCTGATCAATCACAACACTGAAGCTAAGGCAGTATGGGACAATGTTAAGATGCTTCTCTCTGGTTCTGAATTGACTAAAGAAGACAGGGAGTCTCAGCTGTATGATGACTTTGAGAACTTTAAGGGAATCAAGGGGAAAGTGTTATTGAATATCATGTAAGATTCCACAAGCTTGTGAATGATATGAGGAATATCAAAATGACAATGCCAAATATTCAGCTCAATTCAAAGTTTGTGAACAACATGGATCCCGAATGGCACAAATTTGTCACTGTAGTCAAGCTAAACAAAGGTTTGAGGAACACCAATTATGAGCAATTGTATGCATATTTGCTCCAAAATGAGAAGCATGCTGTGTTTGAACGGATGATCCTTGAAAAGTTCAACAACAATGCTGGAAATGCAAGCTCTTCAAATGATTCAACTGCATTCTACAATAATGTAGGAATAACTACCAAAGCATCTCAAGTTATACCTACTGGAAATGGTAATCACAAACTCATTCCGGATCCAGGGTATAAGCCTCCAGAATCAGACACATTCATGGAACAACTTGTCAATCAATTGGCTTTAATGGTCCAGCAGAACTTGAACTTCACCCCACACACCAACAATCACCTCAGAACTGCATCCAATCTTCACAATCATGCTACGGTTAAAGACGGAAAGGTAGTGGTGCAAAATGTGCAAGGAAGACATAATGCATACCTTCAACATAATGAGCAAGGGAATGTTGGTGTTGTATATGGGAATGTTGGTGCTGGATATGGGAATGCTGGCGGTGGTGGTGGATATGTGGGTAATCAGAATCGTGGAAGGAACATGGCTCAGGGTCAAGTAAAGCCTATCAAGTGTTACAACTGTGGTGGAGAAGGTCCCATCGCAAGGAATTGCACTCTTCTAAAACGTCCACAAAATGCAGAGTACTTTAAGGACAAGATGCTGCTGGTGCAAGCTCAAGACAGTGGAGCTGTGTTGAATGAGGAAGAATTGCTATTCCTTGCTGAGGGAAATGCCAAAACTTATGATGCTGATGTGGATGAACAGCCAGTGCAGGGTATGGGTCAGAACAATCCCAATGCATTTCAAGTTGCAGACTGTGATGCATTTGATTTAGATGTTGATGATGAACCAACTGTCCAGACCATCTTCATGGCTAGTATCTCACCAATGGTCACTCCAAGGGCTTTTTCACCAAAACAAGCCAATCCTTCCACGGAAGATATCATCTTAGAGGTATTAAAACTATACGATGAGGTTGATGTGTAAAAGATGCATGACAAAGTACAATCAATTAAAATTATTGAATCAGATATTGAAAATATGGGTAATAGCAATATTGTCCCATATGATCAATATGTGAAGCAAGATGGAAATGAATATGTACCAAGTAATGCATCTTCAGCAGTCAATGATGACTATGTTTTTGATGAATACACTGCATGTGCCCCTGATGATTCCATAACCGCTGAACTTAATGCCTATAAGTAACAAGTTGCCATTTATGAACAACGTGCTAAGTTTGAATTGACCACCCGTGAGCAGGAGATGGATAACCAAATACGTACAGGCATTAGAAAAAGTAACTTTAGGGAAGAAATGTTAAAACAAGAGTTAAACTCCTTACAAGAAAAGCTTACTAAAATTGTTAAGCAAAAGCAAGAACTTCAAGAAAATGTAAAAGTGCTTAAACAGGAATTTAATGCTAAGGAATCAAAACTTTTGAATGACTTTTCCAACCTAAAAACTTTGAAAAACAAACTTGAAAACAAACTGTATATACAAGGGAACACCATTCAGACTGCTCACATGATCACTAAGCATAGAGTCTTAAGCGATAAACATAGCATCCCCCTTGTAGAGGTACCCAATCCCGAGTATGGAAAAGTTGCTAGAGCTGCATAAAAGGTAGTCTATGATGGTAATGAGATTCTTAAGCCTAGGCAAACACCATCATGTATAGGAAGCACTGATGAGGATAGAAAATTTGAAGAAGCCTCTAGAGTGAAAATGGCAAAGAAGTTAAATGATCCTAAGTGTACAAAGTATTTTATAACGTATAAACCCCATGATTACGCTAAGGAAAACTGGATTTCCTTGAACATGTTTAAACCTCAAACTCAACTTACCCCTGAACAAGTTTTCTGGAAGAAAGATATAGATAAGCAAAAGGCATATAATCTTGTTACAAAGAATTCCCCTTGTTGGAAATTGCCTCCAACCACTGTGTATCCTCCAAATACACCAATGCATTTAGTGCCTAGAAATCTTCCCACTAATAGCAAGACCTTAATCAGCCTTTATGTAGTTTACCAACTATTTGTTGATTTTGAGAAAACGTGTAAGAAGAGAATCACACCCACTGGGATAACTGAAGAAGAAAGGGGTTTTGAACAAACTAAAGAATGCTATTTAACTGAGGTCATGCCTTTCTTTAAACAACTTAAAGAACAATTTGAGAGTCTTCAAAAAGGGATGGACACAGAGATTAAAGAAATGAAAAATATGTTTAATGATTTGGAATTTGAGGTCAGTATGTATGAACGTGAGCTTAAGATTAATGAAGTTGAGATAAAGAATCTGCACATCATTAATGATAATTTGATCTCTCAATGTGTTGCTCAAGATGTGTTCTACACTGTTACAAATTATTCTATTACTGCGTCTCAATTTCATGAATTAAATGTTGCATTAAACGTTTCCCATGATCGTGTCATTGAGCTTGAAATCACAAATTCAAAATTGCATGATAAAATTGAACAGGATGATCATGATAACTTGGTCAAACATTTTTCTAAATTGGAAGTTGAACATCTTGCTTTGCAATTAAAATATCAACATCTCAAAGAAAATGTTAAAACCTCAAATGTCAAGACATCCTCGGATGCTCCTGAGTTTGATGCAGTTTTTGAAATAAGCAAACGTGATGAACATATTCGAATTCATTGTAACACGATCAAAAGATTGAAAACCCAAATTTCACAATTGAAAGTTGATAAGAATAATGTGAATGGCTCCCAAATGCCTCCACCTTTAGATTCTCAGAATTCTCAAAACTTTCATCTTCAAAACATCATTAATGTTTTACAACAAGAAAATGAGAGTTTTCTTGAAGAAAATGAAAAAGTTAAACAACATTTCAAAGAGTTATATGATTCAATGAAAGTCACTTGTGACAAGAATAATGGAAAAATAACTTCTTTACAAAAGGAAATTGAGAATCTGAAAAGTCAGGTAAAAGGGAAAATGCCACTAGTCTGTGATGAGAATTTTGTATCAAAGGCGTCTGCGGATTCTAAGTATGTTGTGACTGTAAAGTATATTCCCCCTCATCTAGAAATAATGAACGTGTGTGTCAAGAATATTTTTCGTATCTTAAGGATAGTCTAGAATGCCTCCGTGAGATTGTTGAAGAGGATAGCATAAATAAACCACTTGATAGAGAAGTTAGGTATGCATGCTTATATGCCAAACGATCTCAGGATCTTTTAAAATGTTTAAGAGCAACATGCCCTAAATCCTTTTGTACTAAAGATAAAGTCATTATGCCTTAGTCTATGCCTAAAGTTAAACATGTGCACTTCGATGTGCCTGCTAGTACTTCAGATCCCAGCACTTCTTGATCAGGAACGCAAAAAGTAGCAAAACCAACTATTGTTCCCATCGTTCCCTCTACAGGAGTAATCAGTGACACTAAGGCAAGCGGGTCAAAGCCTCCAGGAAATACAAAGCAAGTTAGGACCTCGCAAGCCAAGAGTGATCAATGGAAGAAAGTAGAAGACCACCCTAGGAACAATAAGTTTGTGTTGAATAAGACGAATCATGTTGATTCTAGTATTAGCTATAAGCGTACTGTAATTAATTCAAATTCTGCTACTACTTGCTAAACATGTAATGAATGCTTTATTTTTGGTATTAATCATGAATGTGTTGTGAATGATTTGAGTAATGCTGTCAAATCTCCGGTAAAAAATGTTAATACTAGAAAACAAGATAAAAATGTCAGAAAACCAAGGTGGAAGAGGGCTAGAAAACATTGGAAACCAACAGGAAGAAAATTTAGTAATGTAGGTTATCAATGGATACCTACTGGCCGTAAATTCAATCTTAATGAGTTGTGCCCTAAATTATCTAGATCAATGCCCATTAAGAAATGGATGCCTACTAGTAGAACTATACCTTTAAGAAGTGAACATACTTTGAATGGATCTGATGTTACTACTAGATCGGCATCTACCTCTAATGATATCATTGTTTATGATTTTGATGTGGGTGTTCCAATCTCATATACTAACCAAATGGAACCCATTCTCGCATGGGGATCCCAGTTTTCCAGTAATCCATTCTTGTCTGTGTTCAACTGCAGGTCGTTCAAATCGTTCTGTGGTACCTGGACTCAGGCTGTTCCAAGCATATGACTGGAGATCGCTCGCGGCTCATGAACTTCGTGAGTAAATTTATCAGGACTATTAGATTCGGGAATGACCATTTTGGGGCAATTATGGGTTATGGAGATTATGTGGTTGGTGATTGTGTAATTTCCCGGGTATATTTTGTTTTCTGTCGGTCAATTCTGTGATTCTGATCTAGAAGTGGCCTTTAGAAAACATACTTGTTTCGTTAAAGAACTTGATGGTGTGGAACTTTTAAGAGGAAAACATGGAACAAACTTGTACACCATCTTTATCGAAGACAAGATGAAGTCTTCTCCAATCTGCTTGTTATCAAAGGCCTCTAAAACAAAGTCATGGTTATGGCATCCTCGTCTCAATCACTTAAACTTCGGAACCATAAATGATTTGTCTAGAAAGGACCTCGTAAGAGGTTTACCCAGATTGAAGTATTAAAAAGATCATCTTTGTTCAGCATGCCAATTGGGAAAAAGCAAGAAATATGCCCATAAACCCAAACCTGCAAACTCAGTGATGGAATTTCTTCATACTCTTCACATGGATTTGAGTGGACCCATGAGAGTGCAAAGTATAAATGGGAAGAAATATGTGTTAGTCGTGGTTGATGACTATTCTCGGTTTACTTGGGTTAAGTTTTTGAGGTCAAAGGATGAAACTCCAGATGTCATCATCAAACTTATTAAACAGCTACA
Organism: Chrysanthemum seticuspe; assembly: GCA_019973895.1. Classification (NCBI taxonomy): domain Eukaryota; kingdom Viridiplantae; phylum Streptophyta; class Magnoliopsida; order Asterales; family Asteraceae; genus Chrysanthemum; species Chrysanthemum seticuspe. Next base: position 218,060,426 of record BPTQ01000007.1, on the reverse strand, counting down.
GGTTCGACTTAATAAAACTGTCAAAATTATCCGAACAGACAATGGAACTGAGTTTGTTAACAAAGAACTGAGTCAGTTCTATGAAAGCATTGGAATCAGCCATCAAAGAAGTGTTCCACGTACTCCTCAAAAGAACGGTGTAGTTGAAAGACGAAATTGGATTCTTGTCGAAGCTGCAAGGACTATGCTGATTTTCTCAAAGGTTCCAATGTTTCTCTGGGCTGAAGCCATTGCCACTGCTTGCTACACCCAAAACCGTTCTGTTATTCACACCTCTCATGGAAAGACTCCGTACGAACTTGTCCACAACCAAAAACCAGATCTATTTTTCCTTCGTGTTTTCGGTGCCTTATGCTATCCAACGAATGATGGTCAAGACTTAGGAAAGTTAAGAGCTAAGGCGGACATTGGAGTGTTTGTTGGTTATGCACCAAACCAGAAGGGTTACCGAATCTACAATAAAAGAACCCGAGATATCATGGAAACAATTCACGTTACGTTCGATGAGCTGTCTGAGCAAATGGCTCCAGGACAATCAAGTTCTGGACCCGCATCTCAACATTTATCTTGTAGTCCTATCAGTTCCTCTCTTGTACAGAATCCCTCACCTGCAGTTCCATATGTACCTCCTTCTGAAGAAGATTTGAAGAAACTATTTGATCCAATTTTTGATGAATATTATGAACCTATTGTTAATGATCATTCTACACCATCAACAGTGGCGGCTTCTAATCCAATCAACATGGATAATCCATCTGTTTCAATGAATCTGTCTCAAGAAGCGCCAGCTGCAGATCACTCATCGTCATCCTCAAATACTCAATCTTCAGCTGTACATCATGGAAATGAAGCTGCAAATTATGATGAAGATAACCCTTTTGCTACTCCCGAAGATGCTCCATTTGAGAACATATTTGCTCCAGAACCATCTTTATCAGGAGATCCAAACTTTGCTACTTCAGTTCCTCAACAACAACCACACGAGCACCTTAGAAAATGGACACATGACCATCCATTGGACAACATCATTGGGAACCTTTCTCGTCCAGTATCCACTCGTAAACAACTTGCAATTGATTCATTGTGGTGCTTCTTTAACTTCGTACTATCTAAGGTCGAACCAAAAGATGTTAAAACAGCCATGACTAAAGACAGTTGCTTCAATGCCATGCAAGAAGAAATTCATGAGTTCGATCGACTAGATGTATGGGAATTAGTACCTGCTCCTGACTGTGCTATGATCATTGCTCTAAAATGGATCTTCAAAGTAAAACTTGGTGAGCATGGTGATGTGCCAAAGAACAAGGCTCGACTGGTTGCGGAAGGATACCGTCAAGAGGAAGGTATTGACTTTGAAGAATCATTTGCTACAGTTGCACGTATCGAGGCAATCAGAATCTTCTTGGCTAACGCTGCTAGTAAGAACATGGTAGTCTATCAGATGGATGTAAAGACTGCTTTTCTTAATGGAGATCTGAAAGAGGTTGTATACGTCAGCCAGCCTGAAGGTTTTGTGAATCCAGAGCATCCTACTCATGTCTATCGCTTGAAGAAGGCACTTTACGGTTTGAAGCAAGCTCCAAGGGCATGGTACGACACGCTATCAAAGTTTCTTCTTTCTAATGGATTCAGCAAAGGAGCAGTTGATCCGACATTGTTCACCAGAAAGTCAGGCAAACACTTAATTCATGTTCAAATCTATGTTGATGATATTATTTTTGCCTCAACTGACCCCAATGAATGTGACCATTTTTTATAAGGAGATGGGCTCCAAATTTCAAATGTCAATGATGGGACAAATGTCATTTTTCTTGGGATTACAAATTTCACAAAGTCCCGAAGGTATTTTTATCAATCAATCTAAATATGCAAATGAGATCTTAAAGAAATTTGGATTTGATTCTTGTGACCCTGTTGACACTCCCATGGTGGAGCGTACTAAACTAGATGAGGACCACTCAGGGATCATGGTTGACCAAACTAAATATCGTAGTATGATTGGATCCCTGATGTACCTTACCGCCAGTAGACCAGACATTATGTTCGATGTATGCATGTGTGCTAGATACCAGGCTAAGCCTACCAAAAAGCACCTTAAAGCGGTTAAACGGGTCTTTCGGTATCTCCAAGGAACCATCAACATGGGGCTTTGGTACCCGAAGGACATCGGTATGTCACTAACAGCCTATGCAGATGCTGACCATGCAGGGTGTCAAGATACACGTCGAACCACGTCAGGAGGTGCTCAGTTTTTGGGTGATAAGCTTGTGATCTGGTCTTCAAAGAAACAAATGAGTACCTCAATATCCTCTACAGAGGCAGAATACATAGCCATGTCATCTTGTTGTGCTCAAATCCTATGGATGAGATCCCAATTATCTGACTATGGCTTTGAATTCAACAAAATCCCTCTGTACTGTGATAACAAGAGTGCCATTGCTCTCTCATGCAACAACGTTCAACATTCAAGAGCAAAACATATCGACATTCGACATCACTTCATCAGGGAGCAAGTGGATAATGGTGTGGTGGAACTATATTTTGTGAAGACTGAATATCAGTTAGCAGACATCTTCACCAAAGCTCTTCCTAGAGAACGTTTTGAGTTTATCCTTCCACGACTTGGTCTAAAAAGTCTACAACCGGAAACACTCAAACGTCTTCAAGAGGAAGACGAGGAGTAAAGGCTATTCTTCATCCATCTCTAGTACATATTTATTCAAAAAACAAAATACAAAATTATAAAACCCACAAAAGAAAATAGAATATTATAAAATTTCAAAAATCCATAAAAAATCAGAAAATCATTGAAAAAGCCCAAAAATATTATTTTTCCCATCTACTTCTAGTCTTCGATATCATCTACGGACTTTGATTTGTCACTCAAAGAATGGCACGGGTCTTTAGATGTTGTTCGAATGTACATAAATCTTTGAAAAAAAATGGGATGGAGAAAAATGATGGTTTATTGTCATTTCAGGCAGTGACCAGTTTTAAAAGAAAGAACAGAGCCATGCTTAAATTAATTTTTGAATCTTCATGCTCTGATTCTAAAAACAAATATTTTTCCTTCTAAATATTCTTCTGAAAAATATTTGTCATCCAATGAAAACAAAACTTGCTTTGAAAATAACACGGACTATATTTTTGAAAATCATCTCGACTTATCATTTGTCAAAATATCTAACACTCAATCAACAACTTATGTCATTGATTGAGGGGGAGAATGATTTCAATTAAATCAAAAAGTTATTGTTCAAAAAGGTCTAATTTTGGATAATCAAAAAGAACAATGTTTTTGTACTATTGGATCCAGATCAAGGCTAATGTTGTGTTTTCATAAGATACTTAAGCATGTCTAATCATTGGAGTTTAAAGTCTCTGAACTCGATCCTTATCAGTTAAATATTTTAAAAGAAAATCACAATTCCCTCAAAAGCTTTCAAATACAATTTAAATCAATAGAGATCACATATCTCAAAGGATTTGAAAATTGTGATCGGGGGAGAATTTGTGATTTAAATTGGATATAAACTGATAATTCAATAAGTGGTTTTATAAAGATAATAACAAGCTCTCCTCCCTACATGTGCCAAACGATTTCAAATTTTCCATGCACATTGATGCAGGTTTTACTGACCAGGTCTTAATATTTATAGTGTCTCGCTATACCTATGGTCTACCCTAATGCACTAACGGGCAGTGTACCCGGTCGTGTGTAGTGTAGTATTCGGTAAAACCGAGGTCGTCCCAAGAGCTACGAGGATCGAAAATTAACTTAAGTCTATGTCACGATTTTTAGATGGTTTAGATATTAAAATAATAATTTAACTAATAAGACAAGAAAGAAAGAAGATAAAGGCAAGAGATGTGGTCAATGAAGGAGAGTGGTGCTAACCTAGTTAATCTTCCTAGCTAGTTATGTCTACCTCTACTTACTTCCAATTACTTCAGGTGGGGTCAAAGTCGATAGGACAGCATTTGGTCAATTGCCCTAACCTATCAGCAAAGATGCCACCACAGGAGAAATCAGGCGCACCGTCATAAGTCCTGTTGTTCCTGGTCCCCTAAGCCGAGTCATTAAGTACCGCTACATGCTAGATTTATAATAGTGAGTGCCCGGCCGTTAGGAACTTAGACACTCACCCCCTAATTCTTAAGTTCATCCAAACGATAGGTGATCAGTTGGTCAAATCGCACAAGTAGAAAGGGTCGTCAGTTGGTCATATCTTACCCTTCCCGTCTCAGTCCGCTTACCTAGGGTCAGTTGGTCATATCTCCTAGGCAATTGGCCTCTACCATCATTCAAAACTATCGAACCAAAGGTGGCTACCAATAAACTATGCATGCATACACTTAGAAATAATTGTACGGAATTAAAGTAAACGCAAACAAAAAAATTAAGGAATCATAACTAGGCCAGCACCAGGGTGCTTAGCCAAACATATAATAAATCATACCAACAAAAAGGAATAAATCATAAATTGAATTGAACATAATGTATGATACAAATTACTTGATGTAGAGCTAATAATGATGATGATTGCGAGTGAATTCTTCCTTTAAAACTGGCTTCGGACTGCTGGAAAATGCCCTGAAGTGGTGCCCTAATCGACCCCTGGGAGAGGGGTGAAGAGAGATACTAAAAAATGCAGATTTAGAGCTGTATTTATAGGCCCCGACATGGTTACGGCGTAATTAAATAAATTAATTACGTCAGAACTAAAGTTACGGCGTAACTAATATAATTAGTTACGTCGTAACTAAGTTACGCCGTAACTAATACTGTAACTTCCAACTTCGTAGTTTTCATTATCCATTCCATTAATTGAAACATTTTTGCACTAGATGTCACTTTTTGCCCCTCATCGTTCTTCTTCATTTAAATTGTAGTCCTTGAAGTAAATAAACTTCATATAAGTTGTCACCTTTAGTCCCTGGTCGCACTTGTTATTTTTACTTTTCATCCTCGGAGTAAATATTATCTTCATTTAGCCACGGGACTTCAACTCCTTAGCGCCCAAGTAATAATTACGGCGTAATTAAATTACCGAATTACGCCGTAACTCTTCAACCGTATATATTTATCTGCTCCGTAATTATCTCTACGGCGTAACTAAATTGCCATGTTACGCCGTAACCTTCATAAAAATAATTACGACGTAACCATAAGAGATGGTTACGCCGTATCCTTCAAAGCTCATATTTACGCCATAACACTATTAGCTAGTTACGGCGTCGTCTTCACATAAAATCCAAAGGTCCTCGTAAATCAATCTTCAGAACATATACTTGGCCTTTTATCACTTCTTTTCCGCTCCAACGCCTCATTTATCCTGAAATGCAAATATGAACGAATATGAAAGAATTAAGTACCATATTAATGCAAATGAGGCCATAAACACGAGAATTTGATATATAAAAGATCAGGAAATTTGATGTTATCAAATATCCCCCCACTTGAATCCTACTTGTCCTCAAGTAGACCCTTTAAATAATTCTTTAAAAGATATCTCCCAGGATTAATTGGAAGATATGAGTCTAAAAATCACCTAGCTAGAAAATTCCAAACCGAGCACCTCACGAAAAGGGAATTGAAATCACACTCTCTCTCATAATTCACGTGTTTAATATTTTTGGGGTGATCACTCAACTGCTCAGTCATGGCGAGTATTCTATCATAGGCTTGGTAAAGATACTAATCTCCATCACTAGAGTCTATAGATGCAGCTATTCTAAAAGGCAATGGGTTGACACAACACAGGCTTATGGGGTTATTTTGTCATTACTAACGAGCTACGGCGAAGGGGACAAAACCAATGATACATGACCAAATCCATGTCCAAGACACCAATGATTGCTCGCTTCCTCACCTAAAATCGATTCATGACTAAGGGTAGGATAAGACATGGGAAATTTTAATGGGTGTAAACAAAAAGACACAAAACAAATAGATTCCTAAGTCCACAGTCGCACCACCACTAGTTGCATTCAATCCCGTAGCAAAAATCGAGGGTCAAGAGTCAAGGGGTCTTCAATAATCCAATACACGAGTTAATGCATAAGACATGTAATGTGGTGGTTCATAAACTCCATAATCTAGGCAAATAATATGCATTAACTCGGCCTTCATCATTAATGAAAAAAGAATGTGCTATGTAAAAAAATTTAAAGTTTGGGTCAATTTAGGACATATTTCTATCAAAATCGACCATTTCTATCTCCCATCCCCCCACTTGAAATGTACAATGTTCCCATTGTACGAATATTAAAATTTGAAAGGCGAGATAGAAATGTACGGGTTTCTAATTTTATCCGTAAGACAAAACGGATTTGTAAAAATTTGCGCCAGATGAAACAAGGCGAGAATACTCAACACAATACGACACACAAGCTGATTTATATTACGATCAGCAATAAACAACTAATAAACTCTTGCTTATATTCTCATCATTTTTTTTGGATGCAAGACAAGGTATATATGAATAAAAAATAAAAACAATACGAACAAATAAAGCATCCCCCCACTTGAGATCAACTATCATCTAAACCCGATTTTCTTCCACAACCCTTTATTCAAAACCCGCGACTTTCACTAGTGGAACCAAAATTAACCAACAGCTTCCGGACCATGGACATAAGGAAACTACAGGGTAGGCTAGGCGATGGGTGTAACGAAACATATATAGGGTGAACAAAATGAAATGAAAGGCTCTGAAGGGTGTATCTAGGGGTATCTTGCACTAATGGAGAGTGCAACAAACAGGGTTTAACAGGGGAATTGACTAATCGATGTGAAAAGTCAATATACACAATACATATGTGGGCTATTTGGGTTTAATCCTAAAATTGCCTTATATCCTAGTTGCACCGATCACACCAAGTTACCTCAGTGTAATGCTCATGATAATGGTCTCGAAAAGTTATACAAGGCCAAGTTCTAAAGTCTACTACAGCCACCGGCACACTCATTTATGTGGTATTATGTATAAGGGGAAAACGGAAAGGCTTATCCTCACACAATGGAAATGTAGGGTAGGTGTGCTCAGTCTAGATTAATCCAATTAAGTAATGAAAAACATGTCAAAATTTTACTAATGAAACACTTTTCATCAAAAACTAGAAAAATAAGGGCAAGTAAAATCAAGCGGGTGTCTATGTCTAATCCCTTCCCCCCACTTGGGTCATACTTAAGCTAATAAATGAAAGATAAGAAGGGTTAGAATTGGAACAGAAAACTCCCCTGGATTTGCTCGGCATGATCGAAGACTCACGAGTAAACGTGTCCCGCTTTGAGATCTATGAGCAAACTTTAATAACCTGAATTCACATAAGATAACCAAACGTATCATACTAGAAAAACAACAAGCAATAAAAGAAAAAACCTAACTCACTTTCGTAGGAATCATGGTTGCATTTAGCATATGCAACAAGCCTTTTAAACCACTTGGTATCCCAAGTGGACGAGTGAAGTCTCGTGAGGGTTTACAGGGAACACACCCACAAAGTTCATTTAAAAACTAATACAAGGTTATTGTGTTTTAAAATGAAAGAATTAAAGCAGAGGAAGGTTACGTCGTAACTCTTATGAGGGAGTTACGTCGTAACTAGCAAAACCTGACATAAGCTGCAAAGCGAGTGGTTACGGCGTAACCATGGAGATGGTAATACGCCGTAATTATTAATGCGTCAAGAATTCTGCTGCTAAAAAGTTGGTTACGGCGTAATCACTAAGATGAGTTACGCCGTAACTTTGGTCAGATCAGCAAACTGCAGCAGCAATTACTTCCTCGTTTCCTGCAAAAATGGTTAGAAAACACAAAACCCAACTATACTAATAAAATGAAAAAGAAAAGATAGGCATGGGGTGCCTCCGACGAAGCGCTTGTTTTTGTTCGAGTCACGAGCTTGACTCCACCCTTATTTACTACGTAAAAGGGTGTTCATCCCCTCACTTGAAATCAAGTGTGGGTGAAAATAGCAATAAACACCATGAGGGTGTGAATTTGCTATGGGGTGGGGAAATGATAAATTATGATCATACCTGAAAGGAGATGTCATTTCCCTCCATACCTTACCCGTTTTAGTTGATGACATTGATGATTTTTTCACCTCGTGATGTGGTTGATTAATCGGCTCATATGTCTCCCTGTTTATCACTGAGGTGTCCAAGATTTTGTCTTCTAATTCCTTTGCACGGTCAACTAGAATTGGTTCAGTAGCCGAAGCTACATAACCATTATCGGGTGATGTGATAGGTTTCACGATTTCATCCATAATTTCAGCAACCTGCATAGAAAAACAAGCAAGATTGTTAGGAATAAAAGAAGAGTTAGAAGTAATACCATTATGTGTTGTGGTTGATTCCTCATTAGCTTGTGGCGTTGCTTCATCACTCTGTAAGTTCTTTGCTTTCATTTTCTTCAATTGATCGTCGCTTATTTCTTCTTTTCTCGCAACCTTCAAACGTCCTGGAAATGGGATAGGTGGTACATAAGGTCTGATATAAGGTAAATCACGAGGAACCGGCTCCTTGTTGACTTCTTTCATCTTTCCCACTGTTGCTTTGATAGTTCCAACTGCATTCTTTTTACTTTCCAGGACCTTTTGGTTTAACTCTTCAAGCTTAGCCTCCAAGCTTTTCCTCTTAGCGTCAAGCTTCTTTAAATTCAGGTCCGCGCCCTCCTTGAATTCCCTGATCATTTCGTCATTCGAGTCGTGCATCCTTTTTAAATTATCCGAGAATTTCTTGACGGCTTCCTCCAATGACTCAACGTACTTGACCTGCTCATATTCTTTGCGTTCTTCTCGGAGAGAATGCTCTTGTATAGCATGAATGTCTTCCTTAACCATATTCATATCACATCCGAGTTCATCAATCTGTTTGGTTATGTCACCAATGTCATCCAAGCCCTTGTTATTTGTTACCCAAGTGGTTGCTCCATCATACCAATTTCGTGAATGGTCAGCCATCTTTTCAATTGATCTAAGGGCTTGTGCAGGTGGCATTATAGGGATAGGTCCTTGAGAGTCGAGCATTTGGCGGGACGGGATGTTTAGACCTTTGTAGAAAATAAGGATCATCTGATGGTTGCTGATATCATGCGTTGGGCATCTGTAGAGAAGGTCATTATATCTTTCCCAAGCTTCATCAAGCGTTTCATCCATCTTCTGTCTGAAACTCCTTATCTCATCCATCTTCTTGGCAATCTTTGAAGGAGGACAATATCTCCGTATGAACACTTTCTTCAAAAGATTCCACGTGTTGATTGACCCCACAGGAAGCATCTCCATCCATCTTCTGGCTGCACCAGTGAGTGTAATAGGGAACACTCTAAGCATTAATGCATCTTGAGAAACTCCTGGAGTGTGGAAAAGATCTGCGATCTCCAATACTCTTCGCACATGCAGGTGGGCATCATCATCGTTAGTTCCTGCGAAAAGCTTCTGTCTAAGTTCCCTCATGAACTGGCAGCTGATCTTGAACTCGATGTCATCATTAAACTCGGGATATATGATGCCTGGTCTTTGGTCACCTTGAGTCAAAGCAATGTATTCTTCCATAGTGAGCATGTCAAAATCTGAATCTTCCATATCCTGAAATATCAAAAACAAACAAAAACAGAAAAGAAGAGAAAAAGAAAATAAAAGAAAAACTCAAATTAAAATCCTAAATAGCATCCCCGACAGCGGCGCCAAAAACTTGATGCAGGTTTTACTGACCATGTCTTAATATTTATAGTGTCTCGCTATACCTATGGTCTACCCTAATGCACTAACGGGCAGTGTACCCGGTCGTGTGTAGTGTAGTATTCGGTAAAACCGAGGTCGTCCCAAGAGCTACGAGGATCGGAAATTAACTTAAGTCTATGTCACGATTTTTAAATGGTTTAGATATTGAAATAATAATTTAACTAATAAGACAAGAAAGAAAGAAGTAAAAGGCAAGAGATGTGGTCAATGAAGGAGAGTGGTGCTAACCTAGTTAATCTTCCTAGCTAGTTATGTCTACCTCTACTTACTTCCAATTACTTCAGGTGGGGTCAAAGTCGAGAGGACAACATTTGGTCAATTCGCCCTAACCTATCAGCAAAGATGCCACCACAGGAGAAATCAGGCGCACCGTCATAAGTCCTATTGTTCCTGGTCCCCTAAGCCAAGTCATTAAGTACCGCTACATGCTAGATTTATAATAGTTAGTGCCCAGCCGTTAGGAACTTAGACACTCACCCCCTAATTCTTAAGTTCATCCAAACGATAGGTGATCAGTTGGTCAAATCGCACAAGTAGAAAGGGTCGTCAGTTGGTCATATCTTACCCTTCCCGTCTCAGTCCGCTTACCTAGGGTCAGTTGGTCATATCTCCTAGGCAATTGGCCTCTACCATCATTCAAAACTACCGAACCAAAGGTGGCTACCAATAAACTATGCATGCATACACTTAGAAATAATTGTACGGAATTAAAGTAAACGCAAACAAAAAAATTAAGGAATCATAACTAGGCCAGCACCAGGGTGCTTAGCAAAACATATAATAAATCATACCAACAAAAATGAATAAATCATAAATTGAATTGAACATAATGTATGATACAAATTACTTGATGTAGAGCTAATAATGATGATGATTGCGAGTGAATTTTTCCTTTAAAACTGGCTTCGGACTGCTGGAAAATGCCCTGAAGTGGTGCCCTAATCGACCCCTGGGAGAGGGGTGAAGAGAGATACTAAAAAATGCAGATTTAGAGCTGTATTTATAGGCCCCGGCATGGTTACGGCGTAATTAAATAAATTAATTACGTCATAACTAAAGTTACGGCGTAACTAATATAATTAGTTACGTCGTAACTAAGTTACGCCGTAACTAATACTGTAACTTCCAACTTCGTAGTTTTCATTATCCATTCCATTAATTGAAACATTTTTGCACTAGATGTCACTTTTGGCCCCTCATCGTTCTTCTTCATTTAAATTGTAGTCCTTGAAGTAAATAAACTTCATATAAGTTGTCACCTTTAGTCCCTGATCGCACTTGTTATTTTTACTTTTCATCCTCGGAGTAAATATTATCTTCATTTAGCCACGGGACTTCAACTCCTTAGCGCCCAAGTAATAATTACGGCGTAATTAAATTACCGAATTACGCCGTAACTCTTCAACCGTATATATTTATCTGCTCCGTAATTATCTCTACGGCGTAACTAAATTGACATGTTATGCCGTAACCATCATAAAAATAATTACGACGTAACCATAAGAGATGGTTACGCCGTATCCTTCAAAGCTCATATTTACGCCATAACACTATTAGCTAGTTACGGCGTAGTCTTCACATAAAATCCAAAGGTCCTCGTAAATCAATCTTCAGAACATATACTTGGCCTTTTATCACTTCTTTTCCGCTCCAACGCCTCATTTATCCTGAAATGCAAATATGAACGAATATGAAAGAATTAAGTAACATATTAATGCAAATGAGGCCATAAATACGGGAATTTGATATATAAAAGATCAGGCAATTTGATGTTATCAAATATGTTAAGGGGAGCATCTATCTCAAACATAAATAATTGAAACGTGATTGATTTGTCTCTAAGTGCAGGTTCTCTCTAATATGTGCCAAACACTTTCGAATCTCAATGCACATATTGAGAGGGAGCGATCATATGAAAACCTCATCCTTCCCAAAATATTTGGTACAAAGTCCTTAAAATACTCGATTTGATAAGGGAAGTGATGATGATATCTTTAGAAAAACATTGTTAATCAAAGGTTGAATTTCTCATTCTTAATCTAAGATTTCAAAGTTCTCTTGCCTCCATGTGCTAAAACAATTTCAAATATTTGATGAACATGTTGAGGGGGAGCTTTTTCTAAAAATATCAAAAATGATTCAGGTACAAAATGTTTTGATCTTGTATCACGAGTACCTGGATTGTTTTTCAAAAGGTTTTCAATCGGTTTCAATGGTAGAAGAACAATACCAAAAGACCGACCAAATTTACTTTACGCGTGGAGATATAAGGATGGTTAGGTTAGGTATTCGTTCCCACCATCCCGCCAGAGCCGGGGGGATCTACCCTGGGATAATCCACTAGATAGTGTAGAAGTCCTTAGGTATGATGAAAAAAGGGAGAAAAGTGAGAAATGGGAAGAGTGCGGACTGAGATAGAGCTAGAATTGGAATAAAGCCAACAAGGTTCTAGTTATGAAATCTCGGTAAGCACTGAAGGGGTTGAAGAATGAAAAAGAAATGAATGAGAAAAGGGTGAAAAGAAATAGCCCTCCATTTTTTCAACCTTAGGGCAGAAATCGGGTTCAATTCATATGCTACTGGTGGTAACCAAGGTAACACCGGTATTGAAGACAAGACGTCATGGACCCAGTGACGCACTGCACTACAACTTCCCAAGCTACTCAAGTTCCTCTTAAAAGGACTTGTTTCATTCTCACAGGGAATATACATAATCTATCGACTTTCTCTTAGAGATGGTTGATATTGAAGAAGGAGACCCTCTCCCTAGTCTCCGGCATAAGAAACCAAAAGTGCACTATTGAGTCTAGAGCCAAGAGATCATCCACAATATCTCATTAGGACATAAAATTAATGAATACTTATTATTTCACAAAAAGTGGAAAGTAAGAATATATTAAGAGTCCTACCCATTATCCCTGTGGTATTGCCAGAACATCCGAGTGATATGTTAAATATTCACAATGAAGATGGAAATCCTTCTAGAGCCAACATCAAACAAGCTCTTGGTGGGTGACACATGAGATCTATCCAATAGATCAAACTTGTGAAAACTGGATAGAAATGATGGGGCGATTCAATTTTGAATCAACCTTGGTCCAGGAAATGGATTGACGGATACCTTTGAAAAACCGGTCGTTGTGTGCTTAAAAAATAATTTCTCTAGCACATCGACTGTGTATTAATATTTCAAAATAAAAGGTATTTATGATTGATAATTGATTTTCCTTAAAACCTTCGTTGTATTGCAAAACACTTTATATTAAGCAATACACGATTGTTTTTCAAATCACTTTTCATCAATCAATGAATCTCAATTCGCTGGTTCACTCACTCCGTGTTGTCTTCTTTGAGACGTTCCGGTTTGAGAACAGCTAAAGCAGCTGCTAAACCCTGTCAAGGAGATTCTTTGGAATTTTACCTAATCACAGGCAGTACTTGTACTGATTAACGGGGAACCGTGGGCCGTGTACCTCAATTCAACGAAAGTGATCAAAGATACTTTCGTGCGCTTTTATTGCTAAATGTTTTCTGCAGGAACACCCGACGGTTGCAACTGATCAGAACTGAGGCGTCAATCCATAGCCGCATGCTCACACATCACTTACATCTAAACAAAAATCATGATAAAACCATATTTTCATCAAGTGACTGATGTTTTCGCTCCATGCTTCTGCTACGCTGCTGTAAATATCATGAATCAACAAAAGCTTCCGCAACTTTGATGAGAAGAAATCATGATCCAGAATGTGAGCATGTCGGTCCAAAAGTCACAACATCACATGATGGCAACACTACAAAGGATGAGTCAGAGATTTATGGTGGCAGATGATCTCAAAGCTGGCTCAAAATTCATCATCACGTGGATCATTTAAAGACCTCCACTTGAATTAACAAAACATGCTGAACATGAAGAATCAAAGACTACGGGCTACAGAGCAATGAACTTAATCAAGAATCCAAGAACAATCAAAATGTAATATTTGTTTGTATTCAATGAGAATTGAGGTGAGCTCCCTTAGGGGGAGATTGTTAGGATTTAGAAAATCCGATAGTTAAAGAGTCGGTCACCTCAAATATATGTATTCATTAGAAAGCTCGTAGTCGTAGTTATTTTATGTTAGTAAGTAGTTTGTTATGTAACACCGTGGAGGATGGACGGGTCTTTACCCACTGTATGCCTGATCCACAGCCCGTAGGAGGCATGTCTTGTAAGAAACTATAAATACCCTCTACCTCCCAAGGTAGAGGGTTGGAGCTTGATAATATCATTTTTCTTTGTCTCATTAAGTTCCCTAAACTCTTCCACTTTCTCTCTCTAGAACCTATATTATACGCCCCATATTATATATATGTGATGTGTTTATGAAATCCAATATGTTACATAAGATGCCCAAATATTGTCCATCTGCTAGGAAAGACTTCCAAAAGGCTGGCGATGACGTAGCGGCTGCTACGTTCTCTTTCCTGGTGTAAGATACTTCTGATCCCTTTGCTCCTCTTAAGGAGCCTTTGTCTAAGAAACCCAATACTCTTCGTCCCACTATTAAACATGCTCTTTCACCACCAACTTCAAAGTAAAAGCTTTCTTCTTCGAAAGCCATTAATCAAGATGGTTGAAGGTCGCCCTATGGGCGTTAATATGATCCCAAGGGTGGTGTATACCCTTTATTATTCAGGCTTTTAGCTGTAAACATTCGATGTTATATTTGCATGCCTTTTGGTGCTATCCTTCTTGTGAAAGATATTTAAGAATAGTGGGTGTATTGTTCTAACATTTTGCTTATGTAGTATTTTTAGTTACTGCATAATTTTAGCCCACAAGGCTTTGTCTGAGGACCTTTGGGAAGTTAACGTGAATTTAGTGGATGTGAATAGGACTTTAGATTGGTCTTTTATCATCCTTTCAAATGTTGAAACTTTTACTCACTTGGTGAGTCAAATCTTTGTTGTAAAATAATGACACAAGAAATTTGGTGGGAATTTATTACTTTTATTGATAGTGTAGGAAGATATACATCACATTTAATATGAATACTTAGTTTTCTACACTTAGTAATTTTCCCCTAGCAAAAGGTAGTCTAAACAATGACCTTGGAGAAAATCATAAAGTAAGCTTTACATGTAAAATTTACGAAGGTTTGTACCATTCCAAGTTCGGTTAACAGGTTCCCCGGAGAGTGTTTCTGGCTTATAAGCTCCATCCCCGTAAGCATTTCTGATCACCTATGGTCCTTCCTATGTGGGCCCCATCTTGCCCTGAAACTCAGCTTTACCTGTGTTATTTAGTCGGAGCACATGTGTTCCTGACTTAAAAGTAGAAGGTCGGAGTCGCTTGTTGTGGTATCTCTCAATTTTCTGCTTATAATGCACTTCTTTAATGGAGGCTATCTCTCTCCTTTCTTCTAAGAGATCCAGATTTTTCTTTCGTCGCTTACTGTTTGCTCTTTCTTCAAATGCTCTCACCCGTTCGGTTTTCACACATATTTCTATGGGAATGACAGCTTTCGAACTGTAGGTGAGTCTAAATGAAGTTTCGCCATTGCTTGATTTAGGAGAGATTCTGTGTACCCACAACACCTTTGGTTGTTCATCTACCCAGCCTTGGTGACTTTTCCCTAGTCTTCCCTCTATTCCTTTGATGACATCTCTATTCGTCACTGTGACTTTTCCCCAGCTGCCGGATCCCTTGAATTGCACTAGCCGGAACCCTTTGGGAAAGGATTTGTGGGAACCGTGGAACAGTAGAGAAATTTGCTTATAAATAGTGATCCATTTCTCACTTGCTACTCACCCTTTTTACACATACTCTCTCTCAGTATTGTAACCTCTCTAACCTCAGATCCAAAGGATCTTTCTATGTAGTTTTTGTTTGTGTGATTCTTTAGGTTCCTATTAAAGGCGAGATCACCATCTCTTAGAGACGTGCAAGCTCAAGGTCATGAGTTTCTAAGCTTCGTCATCATCAAGACCACTGAAGTGTCTCTTGTTGATAATTCTTCTCTCCCTCCATAGAGGTGTTGTGTTAAAGGCATTAGTGAAAGGTGCCGAAGGGTCGTGTCGAAGGCATTAGTGAAAGGTGCCGAAGGTCCGTGTCGAAGGCATTAGTGAAAGGTGCCAAAGGGTCGTGTCAAAGGAATTAGTGAAAGGTGCCAAGGGTGTACATTCGATGTGGTGCATTGATGTACAAGATAGTTAGTTTGGCTTAAAGGATAGTGATATCCTTATGATGTTGTAATAAGGAGTGTGTCTCCTTTGGGGTTGTCGTCTATTGGTGTAGTGTTGGGTAGTAGTTCCTCATTTGTAATGGAACTTGGTATCTAGCCTTGTACCGGAAAAAGTGATCTAAGTTGATCTAAATAGATCGACATAAGTTGATCTAAACATTTTAAAACAAAGTTTTAATCGGTACCCCTTCTAGTTTTCCACAAGAACATTTGTTAGCCTCGCTTTTTTATAAAGATAACGTCACTTACGTGAATTGGACTAGATGCGTAGTATACTTTGCCCATAGGGACTAGTATCGTTTAAGTGGCAAAGTAATGGTTTGTTGAGCCTATAAATACCCCTCATGACTCTCCATGAGGGGTGAGGTTAAGCATTTGGTTAGTGTAGTGTTTGTTTCATTAATAAAAGTTATCTTTTGTTTCTCCTCCCTTTCTCTACTTTCTCTCTCTAAAAGGATGAAGATCTTCATCTTATTCCACCAACCTAGACCTCCAAAACCACATAAATCATATGTTTTTACGGTCCTACAATTGACATCGGAGCTAGGTTGTTATCTTTATGGATTTATTGTGGTTTTGTATATGTTTTGAGGCTGTTTTTTTAACATTATTTGTGGTCGGAAAAAAAATTCCTATTATTTTGGGAAACAGTTGATAACATACTTTTTGTATCCTCTTTATTGGTCAAAAAAATTGTCATGTGGTCTATTCTTGTTAATATCTGTTTTGTGTCATATGTCCATACAGTACCTTTGAGACTATCTTTTTGTACCAATTTATATCCGTGAAGTATGTGGTATGGTCTGTTATAGTGGTCAAACTGTGGTCAAACCGGGCAAATATTAAGCTTAATAGCAGTTTTTTCTAGGTTATCTTTGAAGATGAACGGAAAACATGGTCGGAATCTCGCCGGAAAAAAGTCAACTGGGTCAAAACCCTAGTTTTCTACGCCTATGGACAATCTTACGCGTATGGAATACTCGTAAGAGCTTACGAGTAAGAAAGGTTACGCGTAAGAAACTACGCATAACAACTTTATGCATAAGATTTTTTACGAGTATGAAATTACGTCTATGCAGATGGTTACGCGTAAGAACTAAGTCTACGCTTAAGGTTGAAGTTTGCTACGCGTATGCTTTTTTTTCTACGCTTAAGAACTGAAAAGAAGATGAAAAGATATTTATGCGTAAACTGCACATTGACCATGACCACAACATACCAAATACCAATCATACTATATGACTTCAGGAAACCCATCATCAGTCCCATTATCTTAAAATGAAAAAAATATCGTGATGCCTCGAAATGAAAAAAATGAGATCCAAATTCATCTCCTACAACAAATCCATCCTATCCTACCCCAACTCTCATCTTTCAGACAATAATCGTTTCATAAAGAACAATCGATCTCAGGAGTCGATTCAATTTTTTTGTAATCTTTTAAGATTATTTCAATTGACCAACTATCATCATTAACCAAACTTTTGTTTCTATTCGAATTTAAAGTGAGAAGTATGACAAGAGTGTCATATTCTATCTTTTATTCGTTTTATGAGCAATCTGAAAAACGAAAACATAAACACATCATAATCTTACCCCGAGACCCTTAAGGGATCTTGATGTATAAACTCTTGCATCCCTCGTGGGTCAGTTCTATATAAAGCCAATCACAAAGAAAAGAGGTGTCCTTATGTTGTGTGATTTATGTTCATCGATTGATTAGTGACGAGAGATGTGATTGTGATGTATGCTAATCTGTTTGATGGAGAGGAGATGCGTATTTTTTCAGATTCTTGAGAGAAAAGTTTGGTGGTAGGCGGATATCACAAGGATTTTGAGACTAGGGTAAAGTTGTGTTTTAGGGCTAAGTGAAATGTTAAGTCATTTTTATAACCGGTTATAATATGACTTGGAGTATTGGATATGGGATTTCGTTTTCACTAACGGGCCTGGTGTTAATTTCTTTTTATGGGCTGCTCGAATTCACTATTGTATTTTGGGCTGATCAGATATATTGCGTTGATTAAAGAGCGGTATTTGTCATCTGCATTATTTTATCAAAATATGTTGGATACAACTTATTAATTGCATTTGGTCAAGAGTTGGTATTTTTGGTATGATAAATATTTCACGGAGGCTACGTATTCACGACTTGAACGACTATTTGACGAAAAATGACTACGGGGTTTTTGTACGGTATTATTGATTTGAAGTTGAAGTGACGTTTCAAGGATGTACTTATTTATCTTTGAGATAAGTCGATGGTCTCAAGATAACTTGTTGGGGCACATTATGAATTGACAACCTGGTCATAACTGATGTAAGGAGTTACGTTGTAGTGCTCACAGTGTATAACTATCACTTTAAGGAGTTACGTTGTAGTGCTCAGTGTCACACGGCGTTGTGGATTGTTCAAAATATAGAACAAGCAGTAAGTCACAAAGTTGGGATGTTTACTTCATTTTCAAGTTGGTCGTATCGGGTTATCTCCATATGTGGTCATTACTATTAGTCGGTGAATCAAAGGAGGTTCGTTTTAAGGTTGGTTTGAGAGACGTATTGAGAGTATTTTTGCGACATATTCTCACGGAATTTTGATCAAGCTAAGGTTTAATATTGCATCAAGCAAAAAAGGTAATACGGTATGTACGCAACATTATGATGATTCCGATAGCTCGCAACCATCAGGAGGGAGAAGTTGGTGTTTCATCTTCTGTAATTGTATTGTCGAAGGGAATTGTGCTTGAGACTGAAGAAGGAGAAGTAGTGTGTGTACATCGGGGATTTTTACCAACTTGGATGCAATACTAAGTGAGTTATGTTGTTACGATGTTCCCAGAACGACAACCATTGTGCTAGAAACAAGAGTCTACTTTCTCCGCTGCGTGTTGGAAGAGAGTTGTCGATTCAAGAGGGAGCAAAAGAAAGAAAAATGCTCACTAGTTAGGAGGGAGTAATAACCTAACTAGACCGTTACAGTTGAAGTTCAGAGCTACAAGGATTTGTGCTGTCAGCGCCAAAGATCAAATGCCGAGAATGTCGAAAGATAAAACTCCAAGTTTGCCTCAGTATCTAGACTACAGAGACTCTGCGCTTCAACAAAGTCAACATTGCTCATTACTATTGTAATTTACTTTGTTTTGTATTTATAGGTCTCATTGTAACCATTCACGTGTGACGATATCTTGGAGGGAGATTGTTAGCCTCGCTTTTTTATAAAGATAATGTCACTTACGTTAATTGGACTAGATGCGTAGTATACTTTGCCCATAGGGACTAGTATCGTTTAAGTAGCAAAATAATGGTTTATTGAGCCTATAAATACCCCTCATGACTCTCCATGAGGGGTGAGGTTAAGCATTTGGTTAGTGTAGTGTTTGGTTTATCTAATAAAGTATCATTTGTTTCTCCTCCCTCTCTCTACTTTCTCTCTCTAAAAGGATGAAGATATTCATCTTCTTCCACCAACCAAGACCTACCAAAACCACATAAATCATATATTTTATGGTCCTACAACATTTGAGCAAGTTTATAACCTGACGGCATCACTTGTATTTGAAGACCAAGATTTAGAATAAAAATTACACAAGACGGCTCAGACTTTTTTAAGAAAGATAGCGTCAGACATCCTGACGGCGTCATAGACACAAGGCAATGCTATCACAACGGCGACGATGCAATTGAAGAAACCCTAATGACGGCGAACTGACGGTGTCACAACCATAACGTGACGCCATCACAATTGTAAAACTATATGTATCTTTGTATGTTTTCCATTATTCATGTAACACTTTGGAGAAGCAAAAACTAGACAAATTTGGGCAGATTTGTAAGGCTTTCAGCCACCACACTCATGTTTTATTGAAGTTAAGTAATCCCTCTTTAGTTATTTGATATGCTCATGTGTTGTTTGATTATATGCCTTTTTTCTTCACTTTAACATGCTAGGCTAAATTAATTAGTGTTTACTTACATCTAGAGATGGCAAAATGGGCAGGCTGGGCGGGTGCGGGCAACGGGCTAAACGGGGACTAGCCCAACGGGCATGGGCTTAAATGGGCATGGGTCAAACGGGCGCATGTTATACGAATCGCTTTATATTAGACCAAAAATGACAAAACATATCCTCAAACGTAACACCTCATTTATATTTGAGTTACTAAATGTACTATATCTATAAGTTTTTCATTAAAAACAATTTAATGTTCGAGAAAAACATGTGCCCATTATGCTCATTTAACTTCTAAATGGGCATTACATGCCAATTTCAAAAAAAGAGGGGGGCTAAATGTGCCCAAATCTTTTAAAAATTTGCCCATTTAGCCTATTTTTTTATTTTGGGCACAAATTGCCACCTCTACTTAGATCTAATGAAACCTAGTTATTAATTATTAATTGTCGTCTCTTGTTGATTGGTTGTCTTACGTTAGGAGTAGGAAAACTAGCTTCTTCACCCTATTATTAGATTGAAAGTCCTACTAAACACGTTTATACCCTAGAGTGCACTGGTGGTTTTATTCGTTGTATTTATTGCGTGAGTTGCGGCTTGTAGATAGTAGGAGATCCTAAGGAGATGACTTAGTTGTCAATTGTAGATATAGGTTTTTCTAAAGAAGACTTATACACTCATAGAGTTAGGGAATTTGGCACCACCCTACGATAATACCGGAATACATCACGCTAATTAAGCAAGGATGTGACAATTTGACTAATTAATAATAGATAATTAGGGAGTAAAGAATCTAAGTAAACATGTTTTTATTATCATAAGAGTTACCACTTTACTTTTCTGCATATTTAGTTTAATTAAGTAGTATAAAAACCCACTCTTCAACCCCAAGATTTTTACTTGCTTTCATAAAATATAAAAATACAAAAAGAATCATCCTACACCTCTAGACCTAATTCGTCATACATTTTGACCTTCACAATACTATTCCCCTAGAGAACGATCAATACCTCGTGTCTTACCTATACTACACTACAACGGTTAGGTATACTGCCTAGGAGAATTGTAAAACTTGTGGTTTTGCAAATTCCACTATCAGCTCTTAATTTCATCTATGCTTTCTGGTGGTATTTCGGTGATGAAATCTGCCAAGACCTTGTCCTTCAGCTTTCGAAATTTGATGTCATGTTCTCCCAGTTTGATTGTCCACTTAGCTTTTTTCCCTGACGATTTCGGTTTTCGAGTATTTGTTTAATAGGCTCATCAATTAAACTTGAATAGGATGAGCTTGGAAGAACCTTTGGATTCTTCCCACAGCATATACTAGAGCTAGATCCAACTTTTCTAAACATGGGTAGTTAAGCTTTACCCCTTGCAAGACTGCTGACGAAGTAGATGGGGACTTGCCCTTTGTCTCTTTCAGTGAGCAATACTGCACTTATACTTTCTTTGGAAGTTGCAAGGTATATTAACAGCGTTTCACCTTTGATTGGGGTGGTAAGCGTTGGTAATATTTCCATGAACTTCTTTAGTTTCCAGAAGGCCTCTTCTGATTCTCAGATCCACTGCAAAGTCTTTTTTCCGTTACAACTTTTAAGTGCTTTGAAGAAAGGTAAAGATTTTTCTGCACCCTTTGAGAGATAATGACTCAGAGCTGCTAACTTCCCATTTAGGCTTTGATTATCCTCCAACATCTTCGGAGGCTTCAAGTCCGCGATAGCCTTTATCTTTGAATGATTCGCCTTAATACCATGCTTTGTTATTAGATGCCTGAGAAATTGCCCTTCCTCTACTCCAAAAGAGCATTTTTTTCGGGTTAAGCTTCATGTTGATAGATCGGAGCCTGTCGAAGGTCACATGAATGTCTAATAACATGTCTTCCTCGGAGACACTTTTAATCACCATGTCGTCCATGTATGCCTCCAAATTCCTTTTAATCTTATCATCAAAAACCTTGTCTACAATTTGTTGGTAAGTGGTCTCGGCGTTCTTAAGGCCGAAGGGCATCTTTTTGTAATAGAAGACCCATTTTCCAGTGAAGAAACACTGTCTTGTCTTCATCTTTCTATGCCAATTGGATCTGAGGATAACCTTTTTAGGCATGTAGGAAGCATTTAAGACGAAACCAAGAGAGTGCTTCTACCTTCCAATCGATCTCCGGAAGGGGATAGCAATATTTGGGACATGCTTTATGATGTCCCTGAAGTCTACACACATTCTCCATCCTTCGTCGCTTTTCTTTACCATGACTAGGTTTGCCACCCCCTTCTGATATTTCACTTTTCTTAGGATACATGTCTTTGTTAACTCATCTACCTCTTTGCAGGCAACTTCATTTCTTTCAGGAGCCAAGCTTCATTTCTTTTGTTTGATAGGTTTATGCTTTTATTCGTTGATCATGTCTTATGTGTTGAAAGATTCACCATTCACTGTAATAGTTCTTGCACTTCCTGTCATGTCTATGTATGTTCACGCAAATATATCCGCATTCGCTTGAAGAAGCACATGCAGATTCTTCTTGAAATTTTTTGGTAGTTGCTTCCCAATTACCACTGTTTGGTCTGGATAGTGGTCATTGACAATGACCTTATTCTTCTATGTTAGCGCAACTTAGTATGTCCTTCGGCTCTTTTTGAGGACCCTCCTTCTTCTTTTTGTAGCCTTATATGTTTTTTCTTGACTAGGAGTTAGACAGCACGGTTCCTACATCATGCGAAGTGTGGAATTTGATGGCCACATGAATTGTGGATACTACCATCCCTATTTTTTGCATTGATGTCCTTCCTAGCAGTAGGTTATAAGGTGATTCAGATCTTACAATAACAAAATTGAGGAATTTTATCCTTGTGAAAGGATTGTCCCCAATCATTATTTCTAGAAGTACTTCTCCCAAAGGCCACAAATGTTCTCCTGAGAAACCTATGAGAGGTTTTTTGGAATATATCCTTCGAGAACAGATCAAAGGGTTCAACTTGAGGAAGCATTGTTCATAGATAAATTCGCATGCACTCCCTCCGTCCATGTGGACGCGATCGACTTGCCTTTCAAAAACCTTTACTTTGATGATAACAAGTTCTGAGGATGGTTTAGAGCTGATCACTGGATGGAACATTATTCCTTTGATCTTCCCTTCAGTGCCTTTCCTCTTCAAGCTCGACTCTTCCATATGATTCATGAGAATCAGGATTTCAGCAGTTGTTATTTCTTTTTACCCGTTCCTTTCTTTATTCCTTTCACCAAATGTGAAAGCTGTCATGATTTCACTGGTTCTTCTATTTGTTGTCGCAATTCTTGACACTGATTGGTTTCGTGTCTGTTATCTTCATGAAAGTGACAATATTTAGACATGTCATGGAAACATTTGTTGCCGACCATTCGAGGGGGTGCCTCAAAAGCTTTCGCAGCTCTCACCGTTGCTAAAATTTGTCTAGGAGTCTTTACCAAGTTATCGAGCATACCATGGTTCGACCCCTTGTATGGAGAGAACCTGTTTCAATACTTCTTGTTACCTCTATTGTGATCCCATGAAGAACCTCTGCCAAACTTGTTAGAGTTCTTTTTATACTCATGCGGAGATCCATTGGTGGTGACTTCCTTTGCTCCGATCCTTGTATATGTCTTTTCCATCATACCTTTGTAGGTGGCTCGCAGGTCGGTGGAGAGAAATTCTATGATATTTATCGTTCTTAAACCATGGACAAACCCTAAGATTCGCTGGTCTTCGTGTAACCCTAAATTTTTGTAGCTTGTCATCGGTGTACCTAGTGACGAAAGCTCTTGTACTCTCTTATTCTTTATGTTTGATGTTGTGCACAGCTAGATGTGTTTTCGTAAACTTCTTTTATTGGTTGAAGTGTGACCTGAACTTAGCCTTAAGGTCTTCGTAATTGGCTCTACTACCTGCTTTCTGCCCATTCCACCAAATCCTGGTGGAGTCCTTTAGTGTGTATGTTAACATGTGACAGGCTACGGGCATGGCCCATTTTTGCATTTAAATGACCCCCTCGAAGAAGTGAAGGTAGTTGTCAAGGACCACTTTCCCGTCATAGAAATCTAAGTGTGATGGTATTTTTAGGTCGTCAGGTAGAGGGTAGTCCTCGATCCAACAAACAAAGGGTGTTACACATCCGGTAGATTCTGAGAACATGCCCGCAGAGCCAGGGGTATATTTGGGATTTAGTTCGTAGGTTGTGAGTAGACAGGATATGTATTGGGGTACTTTTGTGTTGTGTTGATAGGCCATGTGTTGTTAGGACCATGGTTGCCCATTGGTACCAGCTGAGCGTACCCCGAATGTGAATAGTTGGTATTGCTTCCTCTAAAGAGGTGGTTTCCCCTACGGGGTTGGTAAGGGAAAATGTTGGGCTGGTGATAGGTCATGTTGGGGTAAGGTTGGGCATAGCAATTAACATAGGTATTCATTTGGCTATTGAAAGGAGGGTAAGAGTGACCAAGTATAAATCATGAGCAATGTGCGAAAGACACATACCAGTAGGAGAAGGATTACCTCCCTGTTGCGCCGAAGGCTGATTACCTCCATATCCGGAGGTTAATGTCGACTATAAAGGTTGCCCACTTTCACTTCTCCCTGGGTGTGCAGTGAACAGAGGAGGGAGATTAGTATCATGTCTTCCTCTTTCTTCCACCTTTCTTCCTACAGTCCTTCTGTCTTCGTATTCTCCTTCCATCCTGCTCCCAGTTCTTCAAGGAGTTTCTTCGAATTTCATAGTTCTTCCATGAGACCTTTAGGAATGAGGAGATCCCCTCCGTAGGATGGGAGTAGTTTCCTCATTCCGTGAGGGTCGGGGCTCCATCTTGATTTCTTTGTCATATTCTTCACTAGAGTATTCCAATTCTCTTTGCATTTCTTGATTGCGTGTACGTCTTCTTTGTTCTCTCATGAGGGAATTCAAGGTTTCGTAATTGGCTTCTACAAAATCCGAGCTAATCATTCGTATTTGATGGTGGAGTTCGGGGTCGAAAAGACCTCCTTTTCTACGAGCAAGGTTTACAACCCTCTAGGCAGTGTACCTGATACGCGTACAACGCACGTTCGGGGTCAAAGGAAACTTCCTTTTCTTTGAGCAAGTTTTTCAACCACCTAGGCAGTGAACCTAATCGTTTTAGTGTAGTGTTAGGGTAAGCCTCAGGATTGATATCGTTCTCTAGGGGAATAGGAATGCTAGTGAGAAATTACTACGCTAAGGTTGGGGTTGAGGAAGATTATTTTTTATCTTTTTTTATATGTTTTTTTAGAAAATGAAAGGTACGATCTCGGGGTTTGGATTTGGGGGGTGGTACTTCTACCGATTACTCTACTATTCTAATTATTTAATTAACTAAGCTAAGGGGTAGTCTATGTCTATTGATGTGTGCTCGTATGATGATTAAAAATGTGTCTACCTAGATACTATTACTAGCTAGTAATCTTTTATTGATGGTTGAATTGTCACGTCCTTATTCTTAACGCGTTGTGTCTTCTAAGGTCGTAGGGTATGCTTTTCTCCCTAACTCTTTGAGAATACCTTAAGGTTATTGCCTACAAAATCTCTAGGATTCATAAACTAACTCTAAGGTTATCTTTGGATTTTTAGCCTACAATTACTCTAGGTGATCATAAACTAAGGTTCATAAAGATTACTCAAGCATTAATAACACAACGATGGCCTATTGCAATCCTAAGCCAATTACAATTAAGATAAGAGACAACCAATCAATATTCAATAACTAGGTTTCATGGATCTAGGCAAACACACAAGTAAATTAGCCGGACATGGTAAACATGCAAGCATACACACATACAATTGAAGACATAATGAAATCAATGAAGTAAATAACTTATCTTGATGTAAAATAGGGTATGAAAACCCTAAGATACTGCCCAAGACAAACCAAAATCGTTTTAGGTTTTTACTCCACAAATCTACCTCTCTAAAAGTCTGAAAATCGAATTATATATATATAGTTACAACTGCGACGGTGTCACCTTTTAATTGTGACGCCGTCGGATAGCCGCCATTAGGGTTTCTTCTTGACCAAGTCAACTTTGGGACGGCATCACGTTGTGGTTGTGACGCCGTCAGCTTCAACTTCTGATGAAGCCGTCTGAATCTGGATCTAGGCTGTCTGAGGGAAAAGGTCTTCGTGACACCCTACTCTTCAAAGCCTGGCGCCGTCAGGTGCAAAATAGCAATTTTACTTCTTAGCCGTCACAATTATAGGGATGGTGTCACTCTTTGTTTGTGACGCCGTCGGGTACACTTCTAGCAGCTTGAGTGTCTTGATCTTGACTTTATCCATTTTCTTCACTTATTCACGCCTTTTCGTCCAAATAAGCATCATTCCATCATTTTGCCTTCAAGAGACCTAAAAAGTGAAAAGGAACGAAATTAAGCAGTAACGGATATAAAAGTGGTCAATTAAGGGCTTAAATGACCCCTCAAAAGTGCACCTTTTAAATCCTTATCAGTACCTAATCGCTGTAGTGTAGTATGGGGTAAGCCCAGGGGGTTGATTCATTCTCTAGGGGAATAGAGATGGGAAGAGATGTATGACGAGAAGGTAAGTTTTGACGGAGATTCTTTTTGGTCTTTTATGTTTTTTTAGAAAGCAAGGTATATATCTCGGGGTATAGGAGTGGGGGGTGGTACTTCTACCGATTTTAACTACTTTTACTAAAACTATTTAACTAATTAAACCAAGGATAGACTATGCTAATGTAGGAGTGCTCTTATGATGATTAAAAGTGTGCTTACTTAGATGTTCTTACTCCCTAGTTGTCTCTTATTGGTCGGTTGAATTGTCACATCCTCATCTTAATTGGTGCGTTGTATTCTGTTTGGTCATAGGGGGTGCCCAATTCCCTAGTTCTATGAATTTTAACTCTCCTTTAGACTATCCGGGATCGTCAAGTACCTAAGTATCTGCCCCGAATACTCTATTATCAACAAGCTGCAACTCACGCAATAAACACAACAATGGCCTAGGTGCACTCCTAAGCTTTTTGCTATTTAGGACGTTCAAGCTTGCAACAATTAAAGAAGAAGCCAGTTTTCCTTACTCTAGCATCTACCAATTAAGATAAGAGACAACCTAACAATAATTAACAACTAGGTTTTATAGATCTAAGCAAACACAAGGATAATTTAGTTAATCAAGGTAAATAAGCAAGCATACACACATACAATTAAACATGGGGTAGATATAATGATAATATGGATTAACAAACTTATCTTCTGATATAAAAAAGGGTATGGAACCCTAAAATACTGTCCAACTCGGAATACAACCGAATTAGGGTTTTCTCTCCAAAGTTCTACCTCTCTAAATGCAGAAAAAATGAATTTTATATATAGATTTACAAATGCGACGGCGTCACCTTGTTGGGATTTAGAAAATCCATGTTGAAGTGTCGGTCACCCCAATTATAGTCTAGTATATCTTAGCTCGTAGACATTACTTTATTTATTAGTTAGTTAGTTAGTTTAGAGCAACACCGTGGAGGACGGACGGGTCTTTACCCACTGTTGGCCTAATCCACAGCCCGATAGAGGGCGTATTATGTAAAACTATAAATACGCTCTACCTCCCAATGTAGAGGGTTGGTGCTTTTTAATCTAACCTTTCTTTTTCCCTTTTACTTTCTCTCTCTAGAAAATACCCTCTCTACTCTTTCTCTCTCTAAAATGGCTTACTTGTTCTTTCATCATCCTAGACCACCTGAATCATCAAACAACATAAATAATGATCATACAGTTGGTATCAGAGCAAAGGCTAAGTTGTTTGTGTCGATTCGTGTGGTCCATATCACGTTTTTGTGCCTTTTTTGTTGCGGTTTGTTGCGGTTTTGGTGATGTTTTGATGAGTTTTGATGTTGTTCGTTCTTGTTGATGAATCCGTAGTTCTTAAGCAGTTTAATGACAGTTTTGATTCGGGTGTGGGTTTTACTGTTGATGAATCCGTAGTTCTAAAACTGTTGGCATATACGTTTTAAATGTTGATTTTTTAAGCAGTTTTTAAGTATTGAATATGATAATGTTAAGAAGTCTTAAATCTGCTTTTAATTAGTTTTGTTTAAGCAATTTTGAATCTGGTTTGAACATGTTAACTTCTTCATTGCGGTTTGAAGTTAGTACATGATGTTCGTCGATGTGGTTTGAAGCTGGTTAATATGTTCTTCAGTGCGGTTTGAGGTCCAGTTCTACAATGCGGTTTGATATTAATGAATGTCAAGATCCAGTTTTTCAGGGGATTACATGTTGCGGTTTGTATTTAAGAGCGATTTGATGAAAGCATTATGTGATTATGCGGTTTGAACTACTGGTTATGCGTTTTGGTCAACTGCATTTTGACCAGACTCTAAAACACTTGACTGCGGTTTGAAATATATCTGCGGTTTGACTGAAAGAACTTATTTTGTTTTGAAGATAAAATGGTTGGGGTTTGTTAAATTGCTTGTTGCGTTTTGACCCGACACTGGTGCAGTTTGACAGAATAAGGAGAAGAAGATGACTGACTGCGGTTTGATGACCTATTGACCACAATCAAAATATCATCTAATCAAACATCAAAGACTCAATCAAACCTCAAAGACTCAACTCAGACCTCAGTCTCATTCACATCAAAGGTCCAGGACTCAACGAGTTCAGGTTTTAAAGCAACAATCTCTACTGTATTGAAGCAAGAACGAGAAGATGTCGGACTGTTAACATTAAACAACATCTCACTACAGCCTCAACAAAGTAAATTCACAATACTAATGAATCGAACATGAACACCTATCCTAAAACCTAAGCAACATAGCCAACAACTATTCAAAACATAATCCCATCATCCATCTCACTCGATATCACTACCAAGACTCGTATTGAAATGATTAACTTATTCAAGATCTCAGTTCTCTCTCTATTATAACTTACAGGAACATCAAGACTTTCAAAAGTCTATTAACGAGAGCATTATAACATCACAGATCTTGACTCATACTCATAAACTATTCAAAGATCTCAGTCAAAGTTCGTGTATATCTAAGTAACATCAAGACCTTAAAGATCCAAGTTCACGAACCATAACATTTCATTGATCCATGACAAAGAATAGAAATCGATTTCATTTTCTTTTCTTTCTCTTTTGTGGTATACAAAGATTCATCTAGACTCCTTTAGGTCTAAACCACAAAAGTGATAGAAACCATCATTGATCATTTTGAAAATTTTACTTCAAATTAATTTTCAAATGTATAAGATTAAGTATATAACAAGATTTTTATCCTTTATCTTTAAATTCGTTCATTGGAAAACAAAAACTTGTCACAAAAAACAATTCGTTATTGTTGATTGTTTGATGCTTTTACTTCAACTAAGTTCGAACACTGAAATAAGAGAAATAACAACTTTGCTATTCCCTTTTCTTTTTCTTGGTTCGTTAAAATTAAACACAAGACAACATCAACAACAATCTCATAATAAAGAACCTACCCGAAACCCTTAAAAAGTTCATAAAGCCTATTCAATCATGTGACCATCCCTGTGGCATACAATTTTGGAACCAAGTCCATACCTCAAGCCATCTTTGTGGCGAGGTTTATAAGTAGATCATATTCAAAGATAGAGAAGGCATGTGATGATGATATTTTCACATATCTATTTTGATGATGCACTTTGATCTGAGAGAGAATGGGGGCAGACAGAAAATGATAAAGTGATTAGGGTTTGAAGTGTGAGGAGTATTAGGGTTACAAGTGTTTTAGTGTGTGTTAAATACCCGTATACTTAGGGTAGTATTATTTCTGGATCGGGTATTTTTTACATGGGCTGCGTGTGGACTTAAGCTAATGTTTGGACCAGATCGTGGGCCTTGCATCACCCTGATTTGGATCAGACCGTGGTATCCGGATATTAAGATGACTTTCATAAAATGACTTTTAATTGCATAATCATTAATTGATTTTATGAGGATATTAAGGTTTGGGCTATTTGCATCATTTTATGAAAACTTCTAATATTTGGATTGGATGGGCTTTTAATACCGATTGGATTAAGCAAGCTGGTACCATGTTTTGAATTTAAAGTGGGCTTGAGTTGAACCGGATGTAATATTAAGTCATTTGGATCGGGTGTTATTATCTTGTTCATGGGATGCGATTTCCAATTTGTGAAGACGTTTGTGATTTGTGATTGGATTTGTGATTGAGAGTTGGATTTTACTTCACTCATGGACGATTTATTCTTTCTTGCTGGGCAGAACGACGAGAATTGGTAAACTAAGTGATGGTACATGGATCAAGCTTATCAAATGTTAGTAAATCGGGTTATATGTCGCTAAAACGGATATATGGGTTTCATTGATTGGACCAGAATGGTGTTAACGTTGGTGTGACAAAAACGTATGATTAATGGCGTTGCTAACTTTGGTGTATTTAATCATGATATCCGTATTTCTATTTAAAATGATCTAATACAAATTTTAAGTCATATGCTATGAAATATGTTCAATCCAAATGTAATCCTTGGATAAATATGTTTTGACGAACTTTGGTTAAGAGGTGGTATTTTAGTCATCAAACTTCACGGGGAATACGCATCTCATGGCTAGAAATGTGTACATCGGGGATGTTCAGCAGATTCACATGATCAGACTTAATCATGTATTCCGGAGTTGATATCCGCAGAGATGATCAGTGATTCAACCTGCTACTTCGATGTTATCGGTTATTCTATCTTCGGGTATATGTGTACTTCGGGTTCTTGAGCTTTACTCAATGAGACTAACTGCATCACTTCAATTACTTGGGGGAAGTAGTCTCTTGACACTTTTGGTCTGCATCGCTTCAGACTTCAGAGGAATGAAATATGAAGATTGTTTCAAGAGTGAGATGATACGTTGCTGTTCTATTTGATGATACCCCGAATGGAGAATCACGATGATCATTCTTAAAAGGAGCAGCAAGATTGATGATACGGTGTGCTCCTTTGTGCACCTGGCTAAGTCAAGCTTGAAAGAAAGCTTTGAATTTGCTCAACAAGAAGATTTTTGGTTTGGGGGGAAGCTACCAAAGTCTCACTTTCAGAAGGTTCAAGTTCTAACGACGATTCAAGAGCCTCGAAAGCTTTGGTGGTGAAAGTTTAAGAGATGATGGTTTCTATCTTCTACAACGTGTTGTTCGATATCCTTATCTCGGTACTTGTAGCATCATCTTCTTAAACTATATCATCTTCTTTGTAAATATTTTTCAAAAACCAAAATACAAAATATAAAACCAACAAAAAGAAAATAGAAAAATATAAAACCAACAAAAATCCATAAAAATCAGAAAACTTGAAAAAATACCAAAAATATTGTTTTTCTCAAGACATGTATTCTGGTATCGATAACATCTACGATCTTAGAAATGTCATTCAATAATGGCACGGGACTTTAGATGAAGTTGGAGCAGAAGGTGTAAATATTTTCAAAACATGTCTCTAACTATGGCTTGCAGTTATTTCAGACTGTAACCCATTCTTCAAAACAAGGTTTGCTATTATTTCAGATATGCAACCCATTCTTCAAAGAGGGAAAGTGCTACGCTTAATCAATTTTCATAAATTCCGTGCACTTATCCTAAAACTTAATGAGGAAAGCATGTCGGTAAAAAGACGGCTGTTCCTACACAAATGTTTTTCTTTCTAAAGATTTTTCAGAAAAATATGTGTTTTTCAAAATGGTGGAAAATGAGTTGCTTGAAAATCAATCAGACTTGGAGTTTTCATAAAATTTGGAAAGTCAATCAATGACTGCAGCGTTTTTAAAATTTTCATAAAATGAGGGGGAGAATGTTTTCAAATTTGTATCATCTAACGGGCTTATTTAATCATCCTATATACTTAACTGTAAAAGGTGTTTGCCAACTTTGAAAGGCTAGGAGGCTAGGATATGATTGTTAGGATTAGATGATTTAAGTTTGATGGGAGAAACATAATCCTCATGCCTTTATATGATCTGTTTGAATGATTTTCTATGTTGGATTGACTTTTATTAGTCGATTGTTGTTTGGGTGTTGTCGACCACCATATATCTGTCTATCTGTGTTGACTAACCTATGTAGATAACATGGTTTATGAGAATGTTCCCGCCTCTGCTTCCACAAAAGAATAAAAGGAAAGGGCAACTATATCTTGGGTCAAAAAAAGAAGAAACATAACTTAATCAGATCTCTATGGATATGTTGCATGATATATATAACTTCAGAGATCTCACTGCATCAGCAGATGGTTTCTTCCATCATTACAACAACAACAGAAGCAGCTTCTATTTTTCAACCACCTAACGTATCTTTGTGCAGGACAAGTAGTGGATGATACCATGTTTGTATTTCTCATGGTAGAAAAATATTTTGTGAAAATAAATCGGACTCACATTTTTGAAAATCAATCGGACTTAATTTTTCATAAATTTTATCACTCAATCTATGACATGTGTCATCGATTGAGGGGGGGAGTGATTTCAAAGTATCATATTTTCAAACAATATTTCTTCAAATGGACTCATTAGAGTAATTTTTGTCCATTCCATTTGTACAATAAAGATTTAATGTTAGGTCACGGTATGATTTTTTTTCGTTAAACTCAAAGATCTTTCAAAATGAATTTTTTTATTTTACTTAAAGATCTTTTAAAATTATCATACCTGATACTAACAATCTTTAATGTCAATAATTGGTCCTTATTAGTTAATTTCCAAATCAAGCCACATCTTTCCCCAAAATTTTCTAAATGATTTAAATCAATTGGGATCACAAATCTCAAAAGGTTTGAAATTTTTGATCGGGGGAGAGATCGTGATTTAAATCTTAAATCTGTTTAAATGGTGATTGTTTTTTTTTTTTAAATCACTCCTTCCTCCATGTGCCAAACGATTTCAAATACACGATGCACATGTTGAGGGGGAGCATTTATTCAAAAATCCAGAAGAGCATTTAATGTGGCAAAATTGAGAACCACATTTTCTCCCATGTTATCTAAACCTATTTAAATCAATTGGGATCCAAAATCTCAAAGGGTTTGATATTTTCTATCGGGGGAGAGAATGTGATTTAAATATGAAATAATCTGATAAAAGGTGATCGTTTTGATTCAAAGTGCAGGTTCTCCCTAATATGTGTTAAACGCTTTCATTAATTGATGCACATATTGAGGGGGAGCATTTCAAAAGAAAATAAACTATCAAGGTATAAAGGCTTCTATTTTTTAACATAAGTACCTTGATTGATTTTCAAATGGTTTCTCTATAACAAGTGTGATCATGGAAGGACTTCAAAAACCTCCTTCCTCTATGTGGTAAATGATTTCAAATAACAAACGCACATATTGAGGGGGAGCATTTACCAAAAAAATCAAAAGGCTTTTTCCATGGAAATTGTGATCAAGAAAATACTTTAACGTCCTCTTTTCTCCATGTGCTAAACAATTTCAAAATCATATCACACATGTCGAGGGGGAGCATTTCTAAATGATCAAAAACAATTAAGGTACAAAATACTTTGATATTTTGTCACCAGTACCTTGATTGATTTTCCAAATGATTTTTCAGTTGGTTTCAAAAAGGAAAAAACTATACCACATGACCGACCATTTTACTTTATGCAATGGAGTTATAACGATGGTAAGGTTATGTATTCATTCCCACGATCCCGCCAGAGCCGGAGGGATATACCCAAGGACAATCTACTAGATAGTGTAGAAGTCCTTAGTTATGATGAAAAAAAAAGAGAAAAGTGAGAATAAGGGAAGAGTGCCGACTGAGAAAGAGCTAGAACTGGAATAAACCCAACAAGGTTCTAGTAATGAAGTCTTGGTAAGCACTGAAGGGATTGAAGAATGAAAAAGAAATGAAACGTGAAAGGGTGAAAAGAAATAGCCCTCCAATAATTCAACCTTAGAGCAGAAACCGGGTTCAATACATATGCTACTGGTAGTTACTAAAGTAACACTGGTATTGAAGACAAGGCGTCATGGACCCAGTGACGCACTGCACTAAACTTCCCAAACCACTCAAGTTCTCTTAAAAGGACTTGTTTCATTCTCACGGGGAATCTACATAATCGATCAACTTTCTCTTAGAGATGGTTGATATTGAAGAAGGAGACCCTCTCCCTAGTCTCCGAATAGGAAACCAAAGTGCACAATTGAGTCTAGAGCCAAGAGATCATCTCAATAAATCTCGCTAGGACACAAAATTCATGAAGACTTGCTGTTTCACACAATGTGGAAAGTAAGAATATATTGAGAGTCCGACGCATTATCCTTGTGATATTGCCAGAACATCTTAGTGATATGTAAAGTATTCACGATGAAGATGGAAATCCTTCTAGAGCCAACATCAAACAAGCTCTTGGTGGGTAACATGTGAGAAACCATTCGATGTGCAATACTATTCTTTTCTCTAGCAAATCGACTGTGTATTCATTTTTCAAATACAAAGACTATTTATGATTGAAAATTGATCTTTCTCATAAAACCTTCGCCGTATTGCAAAACTCTTTCTCTTCAGTAATTCACGGTTGTTTTTCAAATCAATTTTTCATCAATCAGTGAATCTCAATTTGCTGGTTCACTCACTTTGTGTTGTCTATTTTGGGACGCTCCGATTTGAGAACGGCTAGATCAAGTTGTGAAACCCTGTCATAGGAGATTCTTAGGAATTCTACCTGATCATGGGCAGTATTTATACTGATCAACGGGGAACCGTGGTTCTTGCAACCCTATTTAACGAAAGTGAACAAAGACACATTCGTGTGTTTTATTGCTAACTGTTGTTTATAGGAACATTTGACGGTTGCAGCTGATCGATATTGAGAAGTCAATTCATAACCGCATGCTCACAGCCACACAATTAATTGAAGAAAATCATGACAATCAAAGATGTTAATACAAATAAGCCATAAAAACGTTTATTTATATTTTACGATCTTCTATTGTTTTGTCGATAACAACCATAAAATTATTTTAACGAAACAAATAAAATACGTAAATGGTTTGAGCAAATAGTTACTAACACACTTACATTTTCATATAAAACACTAAACAAGTAATAGTGTTTACATTTTACAGAAATACATATGTATAAAAACTAGTGTTTACATAATATGGAAATGTGCATACTTATATTGTAATGGGTGATGTAATGGGTAAAAATATAAAGACTTGACCCATTGACTAGATACATTGAATGTAGTTGGGTAAAACCCAAAGTCCATGACCCATACCCATGGAGCTTGAAACATAACCCATGACACATTGCATGACATCGTGCATGAAGTCATGTTGGGTATTATCCATGGACCATGACCCATGATCCAATGTATAGATACATTGCATCTTGTATAACCCATGGTTCATAACCCATAACCCACGACCCGATTTGCAATCCAAAATCCAGACTTAAATTGACCCAGACTGGCGGATCCCTTGGATTGCACTAGCCGGATACCTCTGGGGAGGGATCCGTGGGATCCAGGAACACTAGAGAAATTTGCCTATAAATAGTGAGCCATTTCTCTCTTGCAAATCACCCCTTTTACACATACTCTCTCTTAGTATTGTAAACTCTCTAACCTCAAATCCAAAGGATCTTTCTATGTAGTTTTGTGTTTGTTGTATTCTCTAGGTTCCTCTTAAAGACGAGATCACCACCTCTTGAAGTCGAGAAACCTCAAGTCCATGGGTTGCCAAGCTTCATCATCATCAAGACTACTGAAGTTATCGTGTTGATAGTTCTTTCCTCCCTCCTAGAAGTGTTGTGTCAAAGGCATTAGTGAAAGGTGCCAAAGGTCCGTTTCGAAGGCATTGAAAGGTGCCGAAGGGTCAAGACAAAGGCATTTGTGAAAGGTGCCGAAGGGTCGGGTCAAAGGCATTATTGAAAGGTGCCAAGGAGTCGTGTCAAAGGCATTAGTGAAAGGTTCCAAGAATGTACATTCGATATGGTGCATCGAAGTACAAGATAGATTAGTTTGGGTTAAAGGATAGTGAGATCCTTATGATGTTGTTATAAGGAGTATGTCTCCTTTGGGATAGTTGTTGTGTAGTGTTGGGTAGTAGTTCCTCCTTTGTAATGGAACTCAGTATCTAGCATTGTATCAGATAAAGTGTAGGCGACGTTGTGATAGGTTTGGTTCTACCTCGTGGAAGGACCCGGTGTCTAGCCTTGTACCGGATAAATAGTAGGTGACGTTGTGAAGGCTTCTCTGCCACAATAAGGAGCTTGTGTTGTGTAGTGCTTACGAACTCTCGAGTGGTTGCAGAGCTTCGTTACTAAGTTTCTTATAGTATATTGTACTTTAAAAAACTTGATACGATCCGTGTATGTTTGAAAACTACAAAGAAGGAAAATTCTTAAAACAAAAAGTCATGTTTTTAGAAATCATCATATTTTAAAATGTTGGATAATGATAGATCATTCTAACATTTTCTTTTTTGAGATTTCTCCATACTAGGATTTGGGCATCTTAAAAGATCATGAAGAATATGCGTCTATGATTTTTTTTATCATAAAAAGAATATATAGCAAAGGTATGTTCTTTATTAACTTACTTATAGATAAATTATTAATGTATAATTCCTAGCTTAATTAATAATATCATTTCTTATTGAAGGATAATATAAATCGTATATTGAATGAATTACATGTTCGGTACATCTAATCATTATATAAGATACATAACGGGCCGAATACACAATGGGCCAAATAATAATAATACTAATAGACTAACACTCCCCCGCAGTTTGAGCGGGAGAAGACCGAACACTCAAGCTGTCACGAAACTCAGTAAACAAGGCAGATGGTAACCCGTTGGGAAAAATATCAGCATACTAAAACCGAGAAGGAACATGCAGAACTCGAACTTGACCATTAGCAACCAAATCATGAACAAAATGAATATCAATCTCAATGTGCTTTTTGCGCTGATGCTGAACAGGATTAGTGGACAAGTACACCGCACTCACATTATCACAATAAACAATAATAGCAGAGGACAACGGTGTATGAAGCTCACGTAGTAAATTCCTAAGCCAACATGTCTCAGATACAGCATTGGCAACACCACGATACTCAGCCTCAGCACTTGAACGAGAAATCGTTGGCTGACGTTTAGAGGACCAAGAAAGTAAGTTGTTGCCAAGAAAAAAACAATAACCCGATGTAGACCGGCGAGTGGTAGGGCAACCAGCCCAATCAGCATCCGAATAAGCCACCAAGGAATCAGTAGTAGAAGAAAATAATTGTAAACCATAATCCAAAGTTCCCTGAACATATCGTAAAATCCACTTAAGAGCAGTAAAATGAGGCTCGCGAGGATCATGCATATATAAACAAACCGGATGCACATCATAAGTAATATCAGGTCTAGTGAAAGTGAGATACTGAAGAGAACCCACAAGACTCCGATATAACATAGGATCAGAAACCGGATCACCATCATCACCCAACTTAGACTCTGCGTCAACAGGAGTCAGAGAAGGGTTACAACCAACCATATGTGCACGCTCCAAAATCTCCATAGGATACTTACGCTATGACAAAAACATCCCAGAAGAGTCACGCGTAATCGACACACCCAAAAAATATTTAAGAGCACCCAAATCAGTCATAGAAAACTCCTTATGCAAAGAAGCAATAATTCACTGTAATAAACTATCAGAGGAAGCAGTGAGCACAATATCATCCACATATAGTAACAGAAAAGCAATACCATCACCCTGTCGGTAAATAAATCAAGATGAATCACACCGACTCAGAGTAAATCCAACAGTAGTAATATAAGCAGCGAACCGCTGAAACCATGCTCGAGGCGCCTGCTTAAGACCATAAAGAGATCGCTGTAATAAACAAACATAGTCCGGATGCTCTGGATCCAGAAAACCGGGTGGTTGATGTATATAAATAGATTCAGCCAAATCACCAGGCTAAAACGCATTCTTGACATCAAACTGATGAACAGGCCAATGTCGAGAAATAGCTAAACTAAGAACAGTCCAAATGGTGCCCGACTTAACAACCGGACTAAATGTCTCATCAACATCAACTCTCTCTACCTGTGTGCTACCATTGGCAACAAGACGTGCCTTGTACCGACTAAGAGTGCCATCAGCCAAATACTTATGGCCAAATAACCACATATACCTAACAACATTGACACGCGCAGGACGAGGTACACAAGTCCAAGTTTTATTCTTAATAAGCGCATTATATTCATCATACATAGCATTTCGTCAATTTGAATCATCAAGAGCATCCTTATACGACCTAGGTAAAGGAGAAACAGTGGACACATGACCGACATACTTAGGATTAGGACGAGTAGTCCCGACACGAGAACGTGTGACCATAGGATGAATAGATACTACAGGGGAAGTAGGCGGTGGTAAATTAGGTGTTGGGGGGTCAGGCAGAGGATCATTAAATGAAGGTGTAGGTGGTTCATGGACAGATGCGTGAGGTGTAGGCGTAGGTGGGGCAGGTGATGTAGGTATGGTAACCGGTGATATAGAAATCGAGTTTAAAGTAGGACCAATTGGGGTGGTGTTGATAATGGTAGAGATGAGATTGGAAGAATCTTCCAAAAAATCATATGAGGGGGTGGGTATGGATGGATGTTATTGAAACGGAAAAACCGTTTCATCAAAAGTAACATGACGAGAGATAATAATTTTGTTTGTATGAAGATCAAGACTACGATAGCCAAAATGATTGGCAGCATGTCCCAAAAATATGGCAGGTGTAGCGCGAGGTCCTAATTTATGGTTGGTATCAGTATGTGGGTAACAGAGGCATCCAAAAACACGAAGGACATTATAATCAGGTGTAGCACCAAATAGGCTGGTAAATGGTATTTTATTGTTAATGGCACGGGAAGGTAGGATATTTAATAAATAAACAGCCATATTAAGAGCTTCAGTCCAATAGTTGGGTGGTAAGTGTGCTTGAAATAATAAAGTACGAATAAGATTATTTATGGTACGAATCATATGTTCAGATTTTCCATTTTGTTGAGAGGTGCGGGGGCAAGAAAATCTGAACTGGATGCCATGAGTTGAAAATAATTTATGAAAACCTGTATTATCAAACTCACCACCATGATCACACTGAAACGATTTAATTTCACACTTAAACTGAGTACGAACATAGCTACGAAACTACTGAAATTTAGACAAAAAATCAGATTTATTCATTAATGCATAAACCCAAACATACTGAGAATAATGATCAAGAAACAAAACATAATACTTGAAACCAGAAAGACTCGGAATTGGGGACGTCCACAAATCCAAGTGAACAATGTCAAAACAAGAAGTAACAAAACTAGACGAACTAACAAACGGGAGCTTCACGTGTTTACCAAGCTGACAAGCATGGCAAAGAACGGGAAGCTTCTCTTTATTACAAGAAATAGAATCACTAGACACAAGACGCCGCAACACTTCACTTCCTGGATGTCCAAGTCGTTGATGCCACGTATACTGACTGGTAAGATATGCTTGAGGAATTGGAGAAGGCTTCATAACAGGGTAAAGATCACCCGTGCTATCACAACGGAGGAGTACCCGTCGAGTTAGGAAGTCCTTCACAGAAAAACCAAAAGAATCAAATTCAACAATACAATAATTATCACGAACAAATTAACGCACAGAAATAAGATTTTTTACAATATGAGGAGTAATTAAAACGTTATTTAAACGAAGAGGATGAAAAGGTGTAGACAAGATACTATGACCGGAGTTAGTAACGAGAATAAAACGCCCATCACCAACCGCGACAGACGGATAAATGCACTCATTAAGAATATGACTAAGACAATGCACAGAATCATTAAGATGAGAGCTCGCACCTGTATCCATATTCCAATTTCTAGCAGACGGGTCCTGA
Source organism: Chrysanthemum seticuspe (assembly GCA_019973895.1). Lineage (NCBI taxonomy): Eukaryota > Viridiplantae > Streptophyta > Magnoliopsida > Asterales > Asteraceae > Chrysanthemum > Chrysanthemum seticuspe. The sequence goes on along the minus strand of BPTQ01000007.1, from coordinate 218,020,595 downwards.
AGAGTGTTGGTAGCAAAAGCATGCGGCAAAATGGTAGCTTGACTCGAACCTTGTGAACCGGATGCCAAAAGTTGACTTGGATGAACCCCTTGTTGTTGAACCGGTATCTGCTGTGGAACCCCTGTCACGAAATACCCTAGCTGAACCGAACCTTGAGAACCAGGAAAAGACCCCCCTTGTTGTTGTTGACCCGCCGACGCAAAGTGAATTGGGGGTTGCTGCTGAACCGGTAGCTGTGGATGAACCCCGTTTGGAAAGAACCCAACCAAACCACTATTGGACCCCCCCCCCCCAATTAAACCAGGCAAGAACGGCAATGGACTGAGCTGCGAAGCTAAGTGGGATGAACCAAAGGGAAGCCCATTATAATGGGAAACAGTATACACCATAGGATTAGTAGGAGTATTAGGGGTGAAACAATTTGTAGCATTTAACCCGAACTTAGCCAACAAGGTTTGCAACATATCCAAGTCCGAGAGTGTCACACCTGGCACGCCGGGAGACGAACCCGTTGTACGAGGGAGCAGAGTAGACTTGCCATGAACACCATTGTAAAGATACTTACAAGCATCACCAAACTGACAAGAACCTTTAGCAAAACTCCAACACGGGTTGTTCACCTTTTCCAAAGAAGTGCCACGCCGAGGCGTAGTGTTGGTTTTCGCCACTAAAACCATTGGAGACGCGGAGGTAGCATCAACAAGAGGGTCTTGAACCTTAGACTTTAGACGCATCTCATGAGTAGTTAACAAGGATCGAACCGTTTGGAGATCAGGAAAAGGTTCCCGACTAACTATAATGGTAGAGATGGTCTCATAGGTGGAGGGTCAACCCTCAAGTGCGAAAGTAACAACATCATCATTGCTAAGAGGGGAACCAAGACCATTAAGAACCGAAACAATAGACTCAATCTTTTGAAAATACTCGTCAATAGATAAAGCCCCAAGCTTCAAATTGCCAAGTTCAGCTTTCAAAGCCATAGCACGTGGGCGCTTGTTGTCTTGAAAAATAGCCGCAAGATATGTCCATGCAGCTTTGGTAGTTGTAGGGTTAAGGACAACCAACCTTTTCCTTAGTGATGGAGCAAGTGTGGAGAATATCCAAGACCGAATGATGAAGTCGATCTTGAGCCATTCCGCATCCTTAGGGGTTGAATCCGTAGGAGGCGTAGTGGAAGAAGAAGCTTCAGGATCAACAAGATGATCCAATATCCCATAGCCATGACATAGGTGTGAAAAATAATACATCCACGAGGAATAATTCATCGCATCAATATCCAGTTTCTCGGGAACAAAAGTGGTTAAATGATTCATAGCCATTAGTTTGTCCGAGAGGGTAAGGGCCGGTGTGGGGGGTGGGGTATCGATGGTCATTGGCTTATAGTCGAACAGTAGCTTAGTTGAACAGTAGCAAGGGAGAACAAAAAAAACTTCAAAGCAAATTGAGTAAACTGTTATTTGTGGTTCACACAAAAAAAATAATAAAATCTTTAAAGTAGTCAAATAGTAGGAAACTAGCAAAGTAGTATAGGGACAAAAAATCTTTAAACAAAGACCATGTTCACAAAATCTTCAAACAGAGATTGTCTTTCTAGTTCACAGTCAAAAGCTTCCAACGAGAATCACCAAGAAAAAATCGTCAAACAAAATCTTCAAACGAGAATCACCACGACTAAACTTAGTTGAATCACCAAGAAAGAAAAACGAAACAGTAAACTCAGTCGACTAAACTTAGTCAAATCACCAAGAAACAAGAAAGAAACGTGAGATTTTTTTTTTTTTTTTAGGGGTAGGGTTTATGTGGATCGTTGTTTAGGCTGTGATACCATGAAGGATAATATAAATCATATATTGAATAAATTACATGTTCGGTACATCAAATCATTATATAGGATACATAATGGGCCGAATACACAATGGGCCAAATACTAATAATACTAATAGACTAACACTTATAACACGTAAAGAATTGTAGACTCAGTGCGTATACTTCAATATCACTAAAGTTGTTATCTATATTGAACACATCATCAAGAATAGCATTCTTGATTGATCTCTAAAGAAAAAACTACAAACTAGTCATTTTACCTCATAATGATATCTTGGCTATTCGAAAGCCTTGATCATCATTTCTCACATAAGATTTTTGGCATTACATCCATGTCAACAGTGTTCATGTGAAACTTCTCATATCATGATAAAATAGTATTTTTTCATGATTCTTAACTTCCCAAATTATGATTCATTCATAAAAAGAGAATCTCGTCAAAAAGGACTAGTAAAACACGAACCATAAACAAACCTTAAGTTATAGAGCAATCAAAACTCCCATATCAAAATTATCAAAGTTTACTTAAACTATTATGCTGATCTGCTGGATCCTTGCAATTGAACTAGCCGGATCCCTCATTCAAGGGATCCGTGGGAACCGGCACATCAGAAGACAGAATGAGTGCAAGATGATCACTGTGGAGTTTTACTTTCCACTTTACTCTCCCACTTACAAACATAAACCCTAAGTTACTGTTCATAGGAGCTCATCCCTCATCACTTCAAAGGAAACAATCACTTGTGTAAGTATTATCTTCACTACATTGTTATTTCCATTCTCTAATTCCTGGAAGTACAATTTTCATCTTAAGAACTTGGGTTCAAATGGGTTTATCACAATTTGGTATCACATTGTTTTCTTAAATAAACTAAATCAAAGAATCAACATTGTTAATAGAAATTAAAAACACATTTTGAATTCAATAAAGATGTATTGAGAAAAAATGTGATGAACCTAATTAGGATACTATTCACATAAATGACACCACATTGTGGTTTTGGTGTTTAGGATCAACTATTTCAAGCTCAAGGCAACAAGACTATCAAGACACGGTACACTCTATACCGATGTATCATAGAAAAGATGGTTTAAGCCCCGAGGACTAAAAGGCCTTCAAATTGTTTCAAAAGAGGTTGTTCCACAAAGGGCGTGTAGTTGAACCCTCATTTATCAACAACACTGACATTCCCCAAGTCTTTGCGGGAATCAACTTCCAATGCCTCTTAACCATCAATGAACAAATTTGTCCAGTGTTTGTCCTAGAGTTCTACAAGATCATGAGGATCATAAGAAATGAAAATGGAACCATTTCGATCACTTTTGTCATCAATGAACACGAGTATACCTTCACCCTCGAGGGGTATGCTTGTTTTCAAATGAATGGTCTCTAGCCCACCTCCACGACATGGTCGATGAGCATCCGGTCTATTCCACACCTCTCGCAGATCCTACCATGGTAAAAGATACCGTCTTCATCCAAAGAGCCTCCCCGTCTCGGGTCACTAGGAAATCGAAGGTCATCTATAGGGATCCTTTTCAAATGGAGCTTTCAGAGATGTTCCCATTGTAAAAGAAATGGGAACTAGTGCTAAGGGAGAATGTCCTCTGTTTGGTGGGAAATAAGGATCGTCCCAACACTTGTCTTGCCTACATGATCTATTGCCTTGTTACTAGGACTCACTTCAATCTTGCCTATTACATGGTTAAACGAATGGCAAGTGTATCAAGGATAGACAAGATGGTGCACCCTTATGCCATGCTCTTAACTCTTTTAGCCAATTTCGTCTTTGCTTTAGATCCATCTCCCTACACCTATGACCACATCTTTTGCAACAAGGTCATGGTGCCCTTGTCCGATGAGAAGACTACAAGGTTTATGGTTGAAGGCAAGAGACCTCACCCACCGACGGACTCATCAGATGAAAGGAAGGAAGAAGGAAGCAACCACATTGGCAATGTTCAACTTGACCCCATAGCATACATTGAGCAACTGCCAGACATCCCGAGCCCATCACAAGAAATTTCAACAAACAAAGGGGATGTTCAAATGTTTTGCCAACTTTCTCATGAAGAAGAAGAAGTAGGCTTGAGGGGTTGAAAAGTGAAGCTTGGAGGCGATGGAGTAGAAGATTGAGTGAAAGGGAAGGTAAGGTCGTGGACCTAAAAATTTTAACAATGGTCTGTAAAACATCTTAAACAATATTTCTGTAACTTCGGAGTTAGCTTTAGTAGATGACATGACGTGAACAATAACACCCTAAATTAGGCGACCCAAAATGAGAATTTTACGACTACTTGATTGAAATCAAGAAGTCGGTCTTGCTCATATTTGCTTACCTTTTAGTCACTATTACTTACCATGAGTAATATACCTTGCTTGCATATTTGATTACTTAATGTAGAAATGATTAGGTTGGTATTTAGTAAGAGGTGCAAATTCTGCATATTTGCTGTGAAGCTACTAGTCAGCAGTAGCCGGATCCCTGAGCTATAACTAGCCGGATCCCTCAGATGAAGGAACCGTGGATCCGGGTAAATAGACATAGGATTTTTACACTTTCACTTCAATCCAATCCACCAGACCTTATCACACTAGCTAAACATGATACTTTAGAATCACTTAAGTCTTCCTCAAGATCAGAAGGTCTCACTCTTACTCATAGCTATCGTAGGATCACATTCAAGGAGTACAAAACTTACACGTAATAGATATCACTATGAATCTCGCAAGGAGGTACAGAATTCAAACGAACATGAGGATCGACAAATAACGGGTATAAGCCCTAGTCCATTCACGTAACAACCACATGCATTTCCCAAGACATTGTATGATTTCAATAAGTTCAAATTATATGATCTCGGTATTATCACGTTGATCAGGCATCATAATACTTGCATCACATAACAAGTCCTTATTGTCATCATGTTCTGCCTCGAATCATGACAAACCACATAACCAACAACAAAACAAATAACATACAGGTAGCAAGTAACATACCAAACAGACCAGATTCACATACATGCAACATATAATACATCAAACCAACTTACCATACCACAAAAGAAAGAAGGCCACCAACGTGCTCGAAACGGTTCCTCGTGACTCATTACTGACGATCCAAATATAAAGCTGAGATATTACCAAAATGCTAAATCATAAAACTTCACGATTCAAAACGAGTTTTGACAAATCAAAAAAAAGTAATACCGATCAAAATCACATAGCAAAATATCAAACCGCCTCAAAACACGTGACAAACAAATCGGAGTAACACAAGTCGCGCCCAATCATATGAAACAGATGAATCTTCTCAGCACCTCAACAGTTGGACTTTTGACCACAATACGCCCAAATCTTGGTAGTAGCTTCTCCGTACGTCTAAAGTATGCCGGTCATAGATCTTCTGCTCACACGTCTTCCAAGTGTCCACCGGTTGAATCTTGTCTCCGTCCTTGCGCCTCTGGTTGATCCGTCCCGCTCCCTCCAGCAGCATCCTGATGACTCCAGCAGCATCACAGATCGAAAAACAAAAGCGCGAAGATAAAGAAAACAAAATCAAATGCGAAAAGAAGAAGGTCGAATCAGTGAAGACAAAACAATATTGGAGTCAACTCCAAAAGAAAATCAAAAGAATCGGAAAAGATCAAAACAGACGAAAGCCTAATGTCTACCCAAGTCCTCACAGGTCAATCCTAAGGTCAACAAGACGAAACCTGGGCTCTGATACCATAATTGTAACACCCCAACCCGGCAAGGGTAGAAGTATCACATCATGGTGTCATATCAGGACATACAATAAAATTTTACAAGCGGAAGCCTTAAAGAATAAAATACCAAGTCATAAAAACAAATGAATTACAAAGAAAAGTACAAAATCCAATATGCCCAAAATGAAATGAAATCTCAAAACAATAGCTCTTTAAATTAGTCCAAAATAATAAGGGGAAACTAAGGTCGGTCCACTCAAACATTCCAACTCTCAGCCCGTCAAAGCCCATCTTCCAACCTGAAACCTGCCGCACGAAAAGAAATGCGGTTGAGCTTAAAAAGCCCAGTGAACAGATATAACAAAACGAAAGCTAAACAAAATCAGAAATACAAAATGAAACAAGGAAGCTGATAACAAGGTCACAACGAAATGGAAACAATGAGTCAATGAGGATCCTGCATAACACAAAATAATAACAGATATCCAGAAGGAACAAATTACAAGGAGAACAAAAAAAAGCAACGCATCGATGACATATATATAAGCACATATAAATAACCAGACATACAAGTACCAAAACTTAATCAAGCATAGCAGACGGCGTATCCACTAACCATAAATATGGTATGCAATTAAATCTAATAATCAGAACACATATAAGCCAAACGAAAATCTAAAAGCTAGCGGAAGCAATTAATTAGAAAGTGAGCATAGCAATTACACAAGTCAAATAACCCACAGTTAATAACATAACAAGTATCATAACAGCGGAAGTACTAACAGCAGTCAAAACATGGTAGCCACATGTATCAGGTAGGAATACAGAACGGACATTATAATTGAATGAATTAGCTAAACAAGGACATAACATGGCAACTAAACAAGTTAACTGGACAAACAACATAATTTTAACTATTACATCATCAAACAGTAGCATAAGCAGGAGTGTAAATATGGCAGGTCAACAATTAGCAGATAAGGATACTAACGGATAATCATAGCCCATGAACATAATTGAACGAAGGTATATATGATAAACAGATAAATCAACTGATTACACACAAGCATGGTCACTAGACCAATCAAAGGGTCACATAACAGCATGATAAGCGGATGGTCAGATATTAGCATGACAACAGGTGAATCAGACAATCACATATTAATCATATAGTAGCAGGGTAAACAATAGTCACATAAATCATGAAATAGCATAATCAACCCAAGAATCCAATAGTCATATAATGACTCAGTACGTGAATGGAATGATAGTCTGAAGTATGAGCTTGATAGTCAACCAAAACGGAAATAAGAGTATGACAGAACAATGAAATGGAATGTAGTATGGTAGTAGAGTGAGTCGCATAAGGGTACTGAGTAATGGGCAATCAATACATAACATGGTGCGTAAGGGAATACAGAAGGTACAATATAGGTATATCAAAAGTGTAAAGGTTGTCAGAAATCTACCACGAGCCAACAAAACAAAAACATATAAATAGTGGCAATAGTCGCCAATAGTAACCAATAGTAACCATTGTACTCAGAGGGGTGACCTCGGAATACCAAAATAATAGGAGGGGAGACCTCAAGTAACCAATGGAGTAGCTAGCTCCCAAAATGTGAGGGGGTGTATTGCACACACGCACCACATCACCAAAACAAATCATATCATAACATATCAGATACAAAACAAATCTAGGATGCATCCATACGCCCCTGCAGAACAAAAGTGGCCATACAATATATCTTGAGCTCATAATCATATAATAGAAAGGGACGGTGTGGAACATCACTCAACCACACTAGAGTCATGCTATTGGTGCATCAGTGACACGGACATGAAACCCCCATGCCTAGTTAATGGTTAGGGTATCAAACTGACAGGTCAAAGCAAAAGGTCCAAAGTGTAGCAATATATAAGTCATCATAATCAAAGGTTCAATATAAATGGTTCACAATTTAGAGGTTCATAGCAATGGTTCAATATCAAAGTTCAGTAGCAAAGGTTCAATATCAAGGTTCAATAGCAAGGTTCAATAGCACATGTTCAATAGCACAAGGGTCAATAGCAAGGTTCAATAGCAAAGGTTCAATATCAAAATGGCAAGAGACCAAAAGACACATAGAGATCATGAGAAACCTTATGAGAAAGGTCAGAATATCTGTACCTTATTCGAAGCAATCAAAATAGGAAAGTAAGGTCACAAGGTGAATCAATCCTGCTGCCCGGAACTTATATGAATTAGATAACACTTATTAAAATTAGATAACCTATTTTAGACGGCTTTCCACTTTTTAGCAGGTTTCCACTTTTAGTAACTTTCCATAAATAGTAGGTTTCTATAATTAGCATATTTAGTCATAGATGATATAATTAAAGTCAAATTAGGTTGAAATGGTGAAAACAAGTATTATCATACTTTAAGGGTCAATTATGACAAGTTTTACAAGTTTAGGGTTTAAAGTGTCGTTATTACAAAGTAGAGGGTCAAAAGTGTAAATAAAGCATACATGTTTTACCCATTTAGACCACTTAGTTATCATATTAACAATATAAACCTTCAAGTTTCAATAATTATAAAATCAACCCTTAACTTTATTAAATCATGAAATACAAATCCCTAGTTTTGGATTATGATTAACGTATATGTTTTAAACCATTTTAGCTCGTTTATTATAAGATTACACAACTCCTAATGTGATACTCATTATGGTCGAGACATTCCCTCCCCCATAAACAATTTTGTATGCCCTTAATAAAACCAAACAAGACCCTAAATCATTTGTTATCGATTCAATATCTTACACGCGTATACGTATAGTTTCAAAGGCTCATTTAACCCGTTATTAATATCATATAAGTGTCGACATAAAGAGAGGTTCAAAATCAGATTCGTATACAAATTACAAGGCCACATATCATTCAAATCATACACGTTTAGAATCATGATTTTATGTAATCCATTTATCATTTTATGTGACAACATATTCCATTATTTCATGTGATTAGAATTTCGTATAACAAGCCCTAAAAATGGATACATGGCCACGACATAACCAAGAAAACAAGGATAAAATGACACGAGGTGAGGATACCCTAGTAGCGTGTACGAAGAGAAAGACGAGTACCAAGAATCACCCTAGGCCACGACAAGGCTTCCCCTTGGCTCAAACCCCACGACAGAAATATAAAACCCACGTCCAAGCTTATTTTTTCGAACCACAACGATCACAACACCCACGAATCAATCACACACAATCACAAGCCTCCTTGGACCACCTTTCTTGTTTGATTTTCGAATGTAAATGGGAAAATATTTATGTTGCCGTCACTTTTTAGGGTAGAGAGGATATTAGGGTTTTGTGATTTTATTTTAAATGGGATGGTAAGTTATAAATGGGATTAAGTGAGAATTAATTGGAGAATAAATGGTAATTATGGAAATTGATTTTGGGATATGATTATGGAAAATGATAAATGATTTTGGGATTTGATTTTAGGTTTTTACAAAACTGTTGTGCCAAACACCCTTTTGAAATTTGAAAACTAGATTTAAATATGATTTTTCTTATAAAGCTTAAGATGTTTTGACCAAAAATGATTATTTGACTTATTGAGATTGTAAAAAGCAAACTAACTCATAAAATAAGCAAGTAATAAGCTAAAACGGTAATAAGACATTATTTTTTGGATTTTTATGAGATTTAAATGAAAACTTAAACTAATGAGTTTAAAACTACAAATAAGCAAATAAAAGGCAATAATAGACAACAATAAGCAAGTAAAAACAGATATAAGCAAACAATAAGCAATAAGCAGTTTAAAACTATACTAAGACAGATTTTTAAGCAATAAAGTAAAAGTAGAACTCACTTGGTTCTTTGCTCAAGCAAGGACTAAATTTGCTCCAAGGGCTGATCAACAAGCTGGTAAACACCATAAGCCCATCCAAATCCAGCTTTCCATCCAAATTAGCTTTTTGAGTGATTTTTAGTAAAAAGGACTTAAACCTTACAAACTATGGAATAAGCTTGTATAGTTCAAGTAAATAGCTTATAAGAGCTTATGATGGCTTATAAAACACTTTTGAAAGCAATAGAACATTAAATTTAAAAAGACAGCTTATAACATAAAAACTTAACTTTTCATTAAACTTAAAAAAGGTTACAAGACTTTGAAAATAAAATACTTTTACACTAATAAGCTGAGATAAACTTAACTAGACTACTAAAAGAACTATGAATTTTGGGGTCTTACTCTTTATGCTTCTTCTATGAGAGACTTGAGAGGGTATGTTTCTTGTGTGAGTGAGCCAAAACCATTATCTCAGCCATTCATTCTTTCTTGGTCACCAAGTTGTATGATCATAACCCTTCATATTGGTCTTCATCTCAACAGCCAATGGGATATCATGGATTGCCAAGGTGGAGGTGCACATGTGAAGTGGGGTTAACTTGGTTCCTGTATCGTTTATCAGTGAGAGTGACAAGGGAGAGGGAATAGTTTTGGCGCCCTTTTTTAATGTTATAACCTGTGGGTTTGACTAGGGTTTAATTAGGTTTGACCTGGGATTGGGTAAAAAGAGCTACGGGTTAATGATAATGGGCTTGGATTTTATTAACAAGGGTATTGAGCTTGGTTTGTTTTAGTTATGGATCCGGATTTACGTATAGATTTACGTTTATAGGATTAAGGTTAATGGATCGGGTTGGCCCATTAAATGGGAACACGGTTTCGGGTTCTTTTTCCATGCTCATTCCAATGCTATGTCCTGGAGTTGACTTTGACTTCGTCTTAACTTGTTTAAATTCATAAACATTGTCGAGTCGATCCAAAAAAATGTCCATTTTTACTTCGTTTTCAATCCTTTGTACCTGAAATACATAAAAACACAATCCAAGGATATCTGTAGTATAAATTGCTATATTTGGCTGTTTTTAGTCATTTTTGTATATTTAACGGGTATAAAAGGATGAGTACATAGGCACACATCACGTGGTCAAAGAAATGCACAAAGATTTCCCCTAAGAAACAATAAAACCCCAACTTATGCAACCCTAGTTTATCCTTAGCAATGCTTATAACACCGATAACGTGGTTCGGGGTTGAAAGACTTCCTTTTCAACGAGCAAGCTTTACAACCCACTATGCAGTGTACCTAATCATTGCAGTGTAGTATGGGCAAGCCTAGGGGGTTGATCTTTCTTAAAGGGAATAGAGATGCTAGTAGAGATGTTTGACGAAAAGGTGAGGTGAGGAAGATTCTTTTTAGTCTTTTTTATATTTTATGAAAGCAAATAAAATCTCGAGATTTGAAGAGTGTGGGTTGGTAATTCTACCAACTAAACTAATAAACAATTTAAATTAAAAAATAATTAAACGACTTAAAGGTAAAAAGCTATGGATTCTATGAGTGTGTTTCTTATGATAATTAAAAACGTGTTCACTTAAATTTTCTTACTCCCTATGTCACACCCCCAAATTACATGTTTTGCAGCGGAATTGAATACCTTGGGGAGGACTGTCATAGCATCAAAGTTACAGTTATATCGAACGACCTAAAGTGTCGTTTGGAAAACACATCGTTTAATTTTATTAAAACAATCAGAGTTTACAAAGTATTGGTCTCAAATGAAAATCAACTTGTGCGGAAATAAGTTTGTTACAAGCCAAACGATGTTTTAAAGTTTATAAATCCCAAGTGAGACGCGTCGTCACCACGACTCTATGATATGTCCATATGCATGCCATGAAGTGAATGCCTTAGGTACCTGAGATAAAACATGCTAAAAAGTGTCAACACAAAGGTTGAGTGAGTTCATAGAGTTTGTGTTGAAATGTAAAGTCTTTCAAAAATTGTTTATGCAGCAAAGGCATTGTAAATCCACTCAGTTCCAAGTTCCGCCCATACAAAACTTGCAACCTGTGTGTTTACAACCCATTGCCAAAATATAGAATTGTCAATCTTGTTTGTAAGTAGGACATAGGTGCATACGATATATACATGTACTTAAAGCAAAGAATCACAGCCAACTGAACCTCTTGACGAGTCTAACTTGTTTGTAATGTTTCATTGAATAACAGATTATATTCACCCCAGGTCACGTCATCATGGACCAAGGGTGGGGGCGTCAGCCCGATAGTACTATCAATACCTCTCCGCCGGCTCCCGCAGGAGTTAACCAGTTGCTAAAGTTTGTATGTTGATGCATAATTGAAAACTAGTTTATCACATTAAGGCACATATCGCAATAAACCACACATAATGTCCAAAGTGTATAAGAAGTATCTTGTAACACAATTGTATAAATGGTTTGAGTGTTCGCAAGAGTGAAACAAGTATTTAAGCATGTATCTCCCCCAAATAGTTTGTAAGAATTTAAACGAGTAAAAGTGGGGTATGAACTCACAGTAATATGTAAAAGTTTAGAGTACTTGTGAAAGTAAATGAAAATAGTTTGAGCATGTATCTCCCCCAAAAGTTTGTACACAATAAATAGAAAGTGGGGCTATGAAAACTCACCGGGTATGATGGATATGCTAACCAAATGAAGTGCACGAAAGTGAGACTCGGAAACTATCCGCGACCTAGAATGAATGTTATGATATGTAATGAGTTATGATGTAATGTTATGCATGCATTTCGTATGTTATTTATACCATTTGCGAGTTTTTGGAAAAATAATACTTATCGTCGAAAAATACTCTTTTGACGTCTTGACCCTTCAAAAATGACTTTACAAGTATTTACATCAAAATGTCATCCTACAATGGTTTTGTAATGATTTATTGTGAAATTTCAACTTTTCGTCGTAAAATAATGTCGTCGGAAATTTATTGAAAGTGACAAAAATGGCTCCGAAAAACTAGCTGTAAAATGGTGTACGTTGAACGTTAGGAAACGAACTTGACGGTTTTGGAAAGTTTGTATCAAAATCTAAAAGTTTCAGTTCAGGAGTTTTCGACATAAAGGTCTCAAACATAAAGATAATAAGGGCTAAAGATGATGATTTTGTCTAATTGTTGTGTAAAAAGTGAGTTTCGGCCAAGTTTGAGCAACCGTAATTAATTTATTAAAACTCCGCTATACAAACGGTTGATTGTTTTGAAAAATATGCTCGGTGATCTTGATTTTATTAGAAGACATTTCGTTCCAAAAAGTTCCACATCATAGTTAAAAATAGCCCTCAACAGGGTCGTTTTAGTTACCGTAATACTTGTCTCGTAAAAATAATATAGTTTTTCAGAAAATAATAGTTACGGCAATTTTATGAAAACGTGCATATCTTAGTCGTTTCAAATCCGTTTTCTACGTATAATACGTCCTTAGCTTCGTATCAAAGTATACTAATATATTTTTGATAAGTCGAAATAATTTGTAAAGCTTAGGACTCGTTTTTGACTCGAATAAAGTAAAAATAGTATGCTGAAATTTCAGAAATATATATATTTCGTCGTCAAACTTTAAAAAGTCATAACTTCTTCGTTATAACTCCGTTTTTATCCGTTCAAGCGGCCACGGATTCGTTTTAAAGTATATTTTCTAAATATCAAGGCCAAAAATTCGTGCCTACTGTCGGATTTTCCAGAAAATCAAAATAAGGACAGACCACTTTTAATACTTGTCGAAAATAGTTTTTATCGTACTAAACATATTCTAATCCCTTCAAATCAACTCCAAAGCTAATCTAATCCTACCATACACCTTCTTAGGGTGTCATGGGTTCCTAAACATCATCAAGACCAAAGTATACCAAGGGGATAATTATAGGATGACCTTATATATATATAACTCTAAAAATCAATGTAAAATGGTATAAATCAACATAAGTCTTGCATGTTTGCTCCAAAAATGAAGAGATAAATATGAAATGAAAGTGAAAGAGGTAAAATGAAATGATATGCTTACAAGTAAACTTGATGAGGTGCAAAGAACCAAGGTTAGCCTAAACACCCTAGGTTTTTATTTCAAAACCTTAATGAGAGTGTAATCTAGATTGTAAAAACACTTGAGCTTGAAAAATTGATGATCCCTTGTGAAAACCTATAGATGGCCGGTTATGGAGGTTGAACCAAGAGAGAAAGAAAAAGTTTACTTGACTTGTGAAATGAGAGTGAATAAATGATTGAGGTGAAGTAAAGATATATACAATCAAGAAACATTTACCAACTCATTTAATGAGTTACCACCCCCCTTGGGCGGTTTTTAGGGGATATGGTTCCCAAATATATATATATATATATATATTTTTTTTTGTTGTAAGAAAAGTGTAAGTAAGAATGTTTATATAAATAACTTGTATATAAAATGTTAGTGTATTTAAGGAACTTTTATGTAAAAGTAACTTTTAATGGATCAAGGTAGAGTATAATAAGATCATAAAAATTGTAAAAATACATTTCTTGCATAATTTGAGTGATATAATAATTATCGTGTAGTTTTTAAGAAAAACGTCGTAATAATATAACTTTAACGATTTATATACAAAATAAATTTAGAACACTAGGTAAACTCAAAATATAGTTTTTATAAACTAAATGTAAGTATAAAAATATATCGGGATCATTTTTGGAAGAAACGGACTAAATATCAAAATAATAACTCACGCGATAACGTTTATTTAATATGAAATTTACGCGTTTAAGGTGAAATGAAAAATCATGAATAAATTGATATGAAATGATGAATATGGAGTTTGAGAAATGACCGGAAATTGAGAATTGTGACATTCTTCCCATGTCAGAGGAATCACGTCCTCGTGATTCGATTAAGGATATTATGGCCCAAAACGCGACAAGGGTTCTAAAAGTGTATGCTCATGTATGGTCTAAATGATTATGTCAATGTTCATGCATATGAGTTACTCGTCCAACAAGGTACGTTCCCGTGCTATCGTGAGCATTTCTCGTCCTAAATACATGCTCTCTTATGACTAGGCTTGATAAGGCAGGCTTTCCCATTCTCGAGCAAAATTTTTAAAAGACTTTTTGGTAACCGATTTTTACTTAATCCCACAACTCATCAAACAAGAACTGTCATACGATTAGGCTAAATCGGTTTAGGTAACAACTTGTTTCTAGCTTGATCTTTGCAACTCATCAAACAAGAACTGTCACGCGGATCAAACTGGAAACAAGTGGTTTGAAGAAAATCTTTTGAAAATTTGGCTCGATTACGGAATTGCTTACTCATATGAGACTAATACTCCCTTCATTGCATGATTCTTCCTGAATTAGACATAGGTGATCAGGCTATGTATAATTTAGGAGTAACTATGCAATGCTTGGACTAATCGACTCATATGATGTCTGGTGTTGAGTCATAAGTTCGCATGTATAAAGAATATGCACTTATAATGATATGATGAGATGCTATGATGATGTGGTTATAGTCTAGGGTCAATGATGCAACCTAGTTCTCTATAACCGATGCTCTGATACCAATCTGTCACACCCCCAAATTACCTGTTTTGCAGCGGAATTGAATACCTTGGGGAGGACTGTCATAGCATCAAAGTTACAGTTATATCGAACGACCTAAAGTGTCGTTTGGAAAACACATCGTTTAATTTTATTAAAACAATCAGAGTTTACAAAGTATTGGTCTCAAATGAAAATCAACTTGTGCGGAAATAAGTTTGTTACAAGCCAAACGATGTTTTAAAGTTTATAAATCCCAAGTGAGACGCGTCGTCACCACGACTCTATGATATGTCCATATGCATGCCATGAAGTGAATGCCTTAGGTACCTGAGATAAAACATGCTAAAAAGTGTCAACACAAAGGTTGAGTGAGTTCATAGAGTTTGTGTTGAAATGTAAAGTCTTTCAAAAATTGTTTATGCAGCAAAGGCATTGTAAATCCACTCAGTTCCAAGTTCCGCCCATACAAAACTTGCAACCTGTGTGTTTACAACCCATTGCCAAAATATAGAATTGTCAATCTTGTTTGTAAGTAGGACATAGGTGCATACGATATATACATGTACTTAAAGCAAAGAATCACAGCCAACTGAACCTCTTGACGAGTCTAACTTGTTTGTAATGTTTCATTGAATAACAGATTATATTCACCCCAGGTCACGTCATCATGGACCAAGGGTGGGGGCGTCAGCCCGATAGTACTATCAATACCTCTCCGCCGGCTCCCGCAGGAGTTAACCAGTTGCTAAAGTTTGTATGTTGATGCATAATTGAAAACTAGTTTATCACATTAAGGCACATATCGCAATAAACCACACATAATGTCCAAAGTGTATAAGAAGTATCTTGTAACACAATTGTATAAATGGTTTAAGTGTTCGCAAGAGTGAAACAAGTATTTAAGCATGTATCTCCCCCAAATAGTTTGTAAGAATTTAAACGAGTAAAAGTGGGGTATGAACTCACAGTAATATGTAAAAGTTTAGAGTACTTGTGAAAGTAAATGAAAATAGTTTGAGCATGTATCTCCCCCAAAAGTTTGTACACAATAAATAGAAAGTGGGGCTATGAAAACTCACTGGGTATGATGGATATGCTAACCAAATGAAGTGCACGAAAGTGAGACTCGGAAACTATCCGCGACCTAGAATGAATGTTATGATATGTAATGAGTTATGATGTAATGTTATGCATGCATTTCGTATGTTATTTATACCATTTGCGAGTTTTTGGAAAAATAATACTTATCGTCGAAAAATACTCTTTTGACGTCTTGACCCTTCAAAAATGACTTTACAAGTATTTACATCAAAATGTCATCCTACAATGGTTTTGTAATGATTTATTGTGAAATTTCAACTTTTCGTCGTAAAATAATGTCGTCGGAAATTTCTTGAAAGTGACAAAAATGGCTCCGAAAAACTAGCTGTAAAATGGTGTACGTTGAACGTTAGGAAACGAACTTGACGGTTTTGGAAAGTTTGTATCAAAATCTAAAAGTTTCAGTTCAGGAGTTTTCGACATAAAGGTCTCGAACATAAAGATAATAAGGGCTAAAGATGATGATTTTGTCTAATTGTTGTGTAAAAAGTGAGTTTCGGCCAAGTTTGAGCAACCGTAATTAATTTATTAAAACTCCGCTATACAAACGGTTGATTGTTTTGAAAAATATGCTCGGTGATCTTGATTTTATTAGAAGACATTTTGTTCCAAAAAGTTCCACATCATAGTTAAAAATAGCCCTCAACAGGGTCGTTTTAGTTACCGTAATACTTGTCTCGTAAAAATAATATAGTTTTTCAGAAAATAATAGTTACGGCAATTTTATGAAAACGTGCATATCTTAGTCGTTTCAAATCCGTTTTCTACGTATAATACGTCCTTAGCTTCGTATCAAAGTATACTAATATATTTTTGATAAGTCGAAATAATTTGTAAAGCTTAGGACTCGTTTTTGACTCGAATAAAGTAAAAATAGTATGCTGAAATTTCAGAAATATATATATTTCGTCGTCAAACTTTAAAAAGTCATAACTTCTTCGTTATAACTCCGTTTTTATCCGTTCAAGCGGCCACGGATTCGTTTTAAAGTATATTTTCTAAATATCAAGGCCAAAAATTCGTGCCTACTGTCGGATTTTCCAGAAAATCAAAATAAGGACAGACCACTTTTAATACTTGTCGAAAATAGTTTTTATCGTACTAAACCTATTCTAATCCCTTCAAATCAACTCCAAAGCTAATCTAATCCTACCATACACCTTCTTAGGGTGTCATGGGTTCCTAAACATCATCAAGACCAAAGTATACCAAGGGGATAATTATAGGATGACCTTATATATATATAACTCTAAAAATCAATGTAAAATGGTATAAATCAACATAAGTCTTGCATGTTTGCTCCAAAAATGAAGAGATAAATATGAAATGAAAGTGAAAGAGGTAAAATGAAATGATATGCTTACAAGTAAACTTGATGAGGTGCAAAGAACCAAGGTTAGCCTAAACACCCTAGGTTTTTATTTCAAAACCTTAATGAGAGTGTAATCTAGATTGTAAAAACACTTGAGCTTGAAAAATTGATGATCCCTTGTGAAAACCTATAGATGGCCGGTTATGGAGGTTGAACCAAGAGAGAAAGAAAAAGTTTACTTGACTTGTGAAATGAGAGTGAATAAATGATTGAGGTGAAGTAAAGATATATACAATCAAGAAACATTTACCAACTCATTTAATGAGTTACCACCCCCCTTGGGCGGTTTTTAGGGGATATGGTTCCCAAATATATATATATATATATATATTTTTTTTAAATGTATATACTTGTTGTTGTAAGAAAAGTGTAAGTAAGAATGTTTATATAAATAACTTGTATATAAAATGTTAGTGTATTTAAGGAACTTTTATGTAAAAGTAACTTTTAATGGATCAAGGTAGAGTATAATAAGATCATAAAAATTGTAAAAATACATTTCTTGCATAATTTGAGTGATATAATAATTATCGTGTAGTTTTTAAGAAAAACGTCGTAATAATATAACTTTAACGATTTATATACAAAATAAATTTAGAACACTAGGTAAACTCAAAATATAGTTTTTATAAACTAAATGTAAGTATAAAAATATATCGGGATCATTTTTGGAAGAAACGGACTAAATATCAAAATAATAACTCACGCGATAACGTTTATTTAATATGAAATTTACGCGTTTAAGGTGAAATGAAAAATCATGAATAAATTGATATGAAATGATGAATATGGAGTTTGAGAAATGACCGGAAATTGAGAATTGTGACACCCTAGTTATCTTTTATTGGTCGATTAAATTGTCACATCCTCATTCTAATTGATGCGTTGTATTCTGTGTTAGTCATAGGACGATGCCTAATTCCCCAATTCTATGAATTGTAACTCTCCTCTAGAACATCTGGGATCGCCAAGTACCGAAGTATCTCCCCTGAATACCCTACTATCCTAAGCTACAACTCACGCAATAAACACAACGATGGCCTAATTGCACTCTCAAGCTTTTTTCTATTTAGGACATTCAAGCTCGCAACAATTAAAGAATAAGCCAATTTTTCTTATTCTAGCCTCTACCAATTAGAACAAGAGACAACCTAACAATAATCAATAACTAGATTTCATTGGATCTAAGCAAACACTTACTTAATTTAGTTACACGTGATAGATAAGGAAGAACGCAAACAAACAATTGAACATAAATGAAACATGGTGATAGATTGGATAAACAAACTTATCTTTAAGTGTACAAGAGGGTTTGGAACCCTAAAATACTGTCCAAGTCAGACCTCAAACGAAATAGGATTTGCTCTCCAAAATAATGCACACAAAATACAGAAAATTTGAATTATATATATAGATTTTACACTCGTGACAGCGTCGCCTTTTGATTGTGACGTCGTTTGATCACCGACATTTGGGTTTCATTTTGACCAAGTCATCGTTGGGACGATGTCAGGTATGAAGTAGTGACGCCGTAGGGATTGTTTATGGACGTCATCTGGGTAGAGTCTTGGTCGTCTGGTGAGAAGAGAAAGAGTGACACCCTTCTGAGTTTAGGCATGACGCTGTTAGGTGTTAAGACCAAAATAAGTTCTGAGTCGTCGCTTAAGACTTTTTAGAAGACCATGTGAGCGACGGCGTCGCTCTTGGAGTTGGGGCACCTTTAGGCTTGAGAAAAGGCCTTGTATTCTTGACTTTTTCGTTTTCTTCATGTTTTCGCTCCGTTATGTCCAAATATAATTGATTCTAGCATTTTTCTTCCAAAAGACCTAACATGTGAAAAGGAACGCTTTTAAGCAGTAATGGATATAAAATGTAACGATTTAGGGCTTAAATGACCCCCTAAAAACGTATGCTTTAAATCCTTATCAAATATCCCTACACTTGAAATTTGCTTGTCCTCAAGAAAATGTGCTTTTAGCTAATCAATTTATGAGTTAGGGGTCATTTAGCATTTGTTTAAAATAATCTGTAACAAGTACAAGCGCCACAATAGTCAAAACAAGCACGAAAATTATACACTAGCACCTCACAATTGGTGTTTGGATTCTCTCATCTCTCGGGTTTATATGAAATATAACATGTAAGGAAATGGAAGATAAACACTCATTACATGTCATAGCAGATAGATTACCATAGGCTTGAGAATAGATCAAACCTCCATCACTTTGGCATAAGCACCTAGGAATAACTATCTAAGAGGACTTTACAAATGGTTATAATGTTAGGCTTCGGGTAGGGAATAAAATAATTTTGTTAGATATGGGGAATTTTAGTGGTGGCAAGTCAAAAATCTAAGTTACATGCATGTAAAATGCGACATTGCTAAGCCAAGACTCAACTCACTAACACTAAATAAGAACTTTGAAATAAACATAAGACATAGAATATAAAACATAAAGATAGATGTAGGATGGTAGCCCGTATGTTTTTTTTTTCATACATTCTTACCCTACCATCCTCTAAGATAACATCAAAATAAAGGGATTTATAAGAGCATCCCTACACTTGAGTTTTTATTTCACTAACAATAATTGAACCGAATTGAAAAGATCACAATACTTGGAGTACTTAATTACGTAGACAAAGGAAATTTGAATTTACCGTTCCTTCCCGTTACTCCATAAAATACTACTTTAACCTATGATTCCCAATCGTCCCAAAACTGTGTACAAAGGATATGACTCGACTCAGCAACCATGCAAGTAACTAGATAATTGAAATAAGGGAACAAACAATAGTTACAATAATGCACTAAAGATGAGTGCATATAAGGTGGGCTAAGGCGATTTGGGTGTAATATTTGGGGGTGGATTGTAAACAATGCTCTTCATTGATATTCCGAAACCGGAACATCACGAGAATCGTGAAAAGATATGCTCTGAGGGGTTAACTAGGGGTATCGTGTACTAAAGATGAGTACATCGCAAGGCTGTGGGGAAACATTAATCAACCGATGAGGTTGAGGTAATTAAACTACAGGTTTAAAACAAGGGTTATCCTAATGCCTCTTATCATTTAGTTAATCCTAACTACACGAATGTAGTCTCACTAGCAATCTCGGAATGCACCACAAAATAAGTTCTAGAATCTATAAAGATGAATGCTTTTATTCCTAAAGATCTAGGGGTGAACCTCACACTTTTTAGGTGGAATTTGAATGGTATTCGGTTTTTGTGCTAGTCATATAATTCCTAACCGTGAGACGCTTTATTAAAACTAAAGTTTTACTCGTAAGTGACATAAAAAATTTTAAATTTGGTGCTAAAATTACCCTAACAAATATTTCTCATAGTTTATTACATAATTTACCAAGGACAAGGCAAAAATCAAATGAGTGAATAGTTTCTAAGTTCCCGTTTTATTCTTCCTCCCTACACTTAAACCGAACATTGTCCCCAATGTTCCCCAAAAGTATCAAATTTATGATAGAAAAAGGTAAAATAAAAGAGAGAAACTAATACTCCCTTGATTAGCTCGGTAGGATATGTGCATAATTGCGGTTAAATCCTCCTCCAAGAAGAATGAGCAAGTAATGAGTGTTGCTTCCATCATGTACTTCCTCTTTTTGACTAATATAACCTGCACACTTTTAAGAAAACAAAAATGAAACCTTGCGTAAAATCGGCGGTAAAAACTATATAAAACATTACTACACTAGAAAGCCAGTAAGATATAATGCTTGTGGAATGGATGTTTGCAGATTTCTGGAAAATTAAGAGTTGGAAATTTCCAAAATTTACAAATTAGACAGAAAATGAAAAATCTAGAAACTTTTTATACATTGCCTGATGCCGTCTGGTGTTAATCCCGAAGCCATCAGGTTGTCCTGACAGAATGAGTCCGATGCGTTTTCCGGACAAAATTCATGAAAAATTACTTCTTTAAAGACCTGGAAAAATTCCTGCAAAACATCCATTGTGACTCGATACAAGCATTTGGCTCTAACAAACACACAAATATATACAATTTCAATTATTGTTAATCTCATGTTCATATTAGTTCTAAAAACACATGTGATCTTCCTTACACTTAACTTTTTGTAAAATACCTTTATATGTAATTAAGACGAAGTTAAAAACAAAATAAAAAATTTTCACAAAGTTATATAAACATGAGGATTAAGAAATAATGAAAAAGATATATAAAACACACAAATAAAAATGAAAAACAAACAAGCAAACAAATAAACATGGGTTGCCTCCCAAGAAGCGTTTTTCTTTATTTATGAGTCTTGTAGCTAGACTCGAAGCCATGCCACTACGTCATATCATTTTTTCTCCTCATGGCATACCCTATCATTTTGAAAAAGTCCTCATCGACTCTATACCTAGGTCCTAAGGTCAAGCAATACTTATAGTAAAGGCTCCTTTTCTCCCACATAAAGTCCATGCCTTTTTCCATTTACTCCTCGCTTTTTTCCTAAAATGCCTTAAGGTTATCCCTTTCAAAGTAGGATAGAGGACCAAATCCGCTTACTTTCCAAGGCATTCTATATGTAATTTCATCGCTCCTTTATGAAAATCTAACCGTTCCTTCAAGTTTGTTATAGCTTAGCTTATATTTTTCAACAAACGGTTTTCCTAACACGACATGGGACAAGCTATAATCGACGACACATCCTACATCTTCTAGGATCATAAAATCTGCTAAGTAGGTAAAATTCTCAACAAAAATGTGTACATCCTTGACCCTTCCAAAAAATATGCAAACCCCACTGGGATACTTAGGGTCTCTCCTAGTTTAAAGATGTGTGTTCATTATACTGTTGTAAACAACTGAGGACATCACGTTGATAGGAGAATCTACATCTATGTAAGCATGCTTGACATATCTATATCCAATCATACATGGGTTCTTAATGTTCCAAGGACTACCTCTCCTAACTTTAGGATTGATTATAACAAAGGGTGGCCGAGGGTTGTCAATTATGTAATTGTGGTATGCGATTTCTTCTTTAGTGGGATAAAGGTTAAAATATGCATCGGTTTCCCCATCCTCATTCTCTTCTATTATTTCAGTGACCTCAATGTCACCTTCTCCTAATTCATCATCCGACTCATCGCTAACCATTGAATTGATACCCAATGTACTAGTCGCCTTTTCAAGTGCATTCTCAAGTGTATTCTCAAGTAACCTATGTAATTTTTTAAGCTCATCGATTTCACTAGTGATTCAGTTGCAAAGTAGGTTAAAAGAATGTCGGTCAAGTTGTTGGCTCGGAGTAGGTGGGGTGCGTGATGGTGAATTTGGTAGTGGTACTGGATGTTGTGGTGGATCGTTGTTGATGGGTGGATTATCACCTTCCATGATGAAAATTGACAAAGTTACGAACAAAGACACGAAGAAGGGGGATAGACTACAAGAAAGCTAATAAAAAAGAAAAAAACTCACTTTATAGGAATCAAGCGAGTAAACCTAATCGAGATAGAAACCTAACTAGCTATTCTATTCTCCGGCAACGGGGCCAAAAACTTGATAGCGTGGTTCGGGGTCGAAACACTTCCTTTTCAATGAGCAAGCTTTACAACCCAGTAGGCAGTGTGCCTAATCGTTGCAGTGTTGTATGGGCAAGCCTAAGGGATCGATCGTTCTCTAGGGGAATAGCGATGCTAGTAGAGATGTATGAAGAAAAGGTGAGGTGAGAAAAATTCTTTGTAGTCTTTTTTATATTTTATGAAAGCAAATAAAATCTCGGGGTTTGAAGAGTGGGGGTTGGTAATTCTACCAATTAAACTGCTAAACAATTTAAATTTAAAACTAATTAAACTACTTAAAGGTAAAAGGCTATGGATTGTATGAGTGTGTTTCTTATGATAATTAAAAACTTGTTCACTTAGATTTTCTTACTCCCTAGTTATCTTTTATTGGTCGGTTGAATTGTCACATCCTCATTCTAATTGATGCGTTGTATTTTGTGTTAGTCATAGGGTGGTGCCTAATTCCCCAATTCTATGAATCTTAACTCTCCTCTAAAACATCTGAGATCGCCAAGTACCAAAGTATCTCCCCCTAATACCCTATTATCCTTAAGCTACAACTCACGCAATAAACACAACAATGGCCTAAGTGCACTCTTAATCTTTTTGCTATTTAGGACATTCAAGCTCGCAACAGTTAAAGAAGAAGTCAGTTTTCCTTATTCTAGCGTCTACCAATTAAAACAAAAGGCAACCTAAGTAATCAATAACTAGGTTTCATTGGATCTAAGAAAACACTTAATTTATTTAGTTACGCATGATAGATAAGCAAGAACACAAACAAAAAGTTGAACATAGATGAAACATGGTGATAGATTGGATAAACAAACTTATCTTTAAGTGTACAAGAGGGTTTCGAACGCTAAAATACTGTCCAAGTCGGACCTCAAACGAACTAGGGGTTGCTCTCCAAAATAATGCACACAAAATACAGAATATTTGAAGTCTATATATAGATTTTACACTCGCGACGGCGTCGCCTTTTGATGGTGACGCCGTCTGATCACAGTCATTAGGGTTTCGTTTTGACCAAGTCATCATTGGGACGGCATCATGTATGAAGTAGTAACACCGTCTGGCTTGCTTATGTACGTCGTCTGGGTAGAGACTTGGTCGTTTGGTGAGAAGAGAAACAGCGACGCCCTTCTGAGTTTAGGCGTGACGCCGTCAGGTGTTAAGACCAAAATAAGTTTTGAGCCATCGCTTGAGACTTTTTAGAAGACCATGTGAGCGACGGCGTCGCCCTTGGAGTTAGGACGCCGTCAGGCTTGAGAAAAGGCCTTGTATTCTTGACTTTGTCATTTTCTTCATGTTTTCTCTCCTTTTCGTCCAAATATGATTGATTACAGCATTTTGCTTCCAAAAGACCTAAAATGTGAAAATGAACTATTTTAAGCAGTAACAATATAAAATGTAACGATTTAGGGCTTAAATGACCCCCTAAAATGTATGTTTTAAATCCTTATCAAACACCTTCACCAACATTTGAATAATCTTATGATCAGCTGAGAAGAGAGATTTTGAGAGTGATACGTGCATGTGAAATAAGTGTAAGAAGTGCTCATTTTTATAGGGAAGAAATGGGTGAAAACAACTGGCTATTTGGTGGTTTTAGAAAAACCATGGAGACAAGATGTGATGTGCATAGGAGATTATTGGGGGAGTGGGCGGGGGGGGGGGGGGGGGGTTTGGAGATGAATAAAAAGCAATAGGAAGTGGGTTGATGTGAAGGATTGCTTGATATGTCTTAGATCTTGCATGTTGTGTTAATTGGGATTTCAATTTTATATGTTTAGGGGTGTTATATTAGTGTATCGACGGTGACTTGGTCTGATTTTAGGGGTTACAGGTTTGTATAGCCATATAGGTGTTTGAAGATTTATAGGAGTTTTTGTAATAATTTAAGGACCGATTTGTTATATAATGACAAGTACAAGGAGGAGCGGTGTAATTATTGAAGTTTTACGACGAAAGGTGAAAAAGTTGTAAACCAAAGGATGAGCACGGTACCAGGTTGGTACTGAACCCATACCGAGTTGGTGTTACCGTTTTTTTTCAGAGCATAAAAGAAAAGTACCGGTACCGTACTAAACGTGATTCAGGTACTGGAACCGGTACATGGTACCGGGAAATCGGTACCTATATGGTTCTTCCCGGTTTTTTGTTAAACAACACGTAAGAAAACGCAACCAACAGTTAAATAAACATATCACCAAGATAGTTGTAACTTACAAGCGTTTCAAAACTTATAAGCATTTTGCTTGGCAATCCGATCTTCTATATCTACACATATGACAAAAAAAAAGCAAGTTAATAACTTAACAAACACTATAAATGAGTTTATGTTTAGAATTGTAGCTACTGTAAATATGCTTTAATTATGCAAGCAAAATAATCTATTTAGAATTAGAGTTAATTGCATAAATCGTCCTTCTGGTTTGGCAAAAATTACAGATCTTGTCTTTGTGTTTTTTTTAGCGGGTCATGTCTTTGGGGTTTTTTATTTTTACAGATCCAGTCCAAATTTTAACCCGAGTCAAAACGGGCGTTAAAAAATGACCTAACTTGACTTAGATGGACTAACGTGAGGGCTAATCTTGTAATTTGGAGTTTTCCTCTCAAAATACAAACTACAAGGACGATTTATGTAATTTACTCTTTAAAAAAAATGATTATACGAAATTTTTAAAATTTTATTATAATAAATTAAAAAAAATATATTTGTCACACCCCCAAATTACCTGTTTTGCAGCGGAATAGAATACCTGGCGGATGACTGTCATAGCATCACAGTTACAGTTATATCGAACGACCTAAAGTGTCGTTTTGGAAATACATCGTTTGATTGAGTAAAATAATCAGAGTCTACAAAACATAGGTCCCAATAGATTTCCAAAGTACCAAAATGAGTTTGTTACAATCAAACGACAGTTAAGTGCATAAAAATATATGTGAGACGCGTCAGCTCAGCGACTCCATGCAAGCCATGATGATATGCTAATACCTGATATAAACATGCTTAAAAGTGTCAACACAATGGTTGAGTGAGTTCATAGAGTTTAGTTGAATTGTAAAGCCTTTCAAAAATGTTCACCCAGCAAAGGCATTGTAAATCCACTCAGTTCCGTGTTCCGCCCATACAAAACTTGCAACCTGTGTGTTCACAACCCACTGCCAAAATATGTATGTCCAGTAGTCAAGTATACGTTGTCATAATAGTTCACAATATAGCACCACATATATAATTATTCAAGAATGCTCCGAATATGGGAGACTTTGCACTGCTCCAACAAGGGAGACTCCTTTGTCACTCAACCACCTAGGCGAGATTTATTGAGAACGCTCCACCAATACGGTGAGACTTTAGAACGCTCCACCGATATGGCGAGACTTTAGATTGAGAACGCTCCGTAACATAGTGAGACGTTCTGCTCCACAACATGGGGGTACTTTAAGTCGATAACGCTCCGTAACATGGGGAGACGTAATAAAAAGTGAGTACGGTTCATTAATACAATTCATAAGTTCATAATTAAGTTCAAGTGTTCCATTCAAAAGTTCGTAATTAAGTTCAAGAGTTTAAGTCGAGTTCAAAAATTCAAAACAGTCAAAGAGCTCAAATATATATGTCGAAGGGTTCAAAATCAAGGAAAGTGGTTCAAATAATAGTGTTCATAACATAGTAATCAATTTAGTTCGGGCATAATCTACTTACGAGCATAAAGAGTGAAACAAAAGATTAACAAGTTCATGATAGTTCAAACATTATAGTTTAAGTTTAGATTCAACATATAGTTTGCAAATAATCGAAATTGAAATTAAAATAGTTGAGCATGTATCTCCCCCAAAGAGTTTGTGAAATGATTAAACGAGTAAAAGTGGGGCTACGAACTCACCTGATGCAATGATTATGATGACAAAAGTGGATACACTGAAATGAGGTGCGATCTCTATCTGCAACCTAATATGAATGATATGTTCTAATGTAAGTCATGAAACAATGTCGTGCATGCAAACTCATATGATATCCATACCACTTGTGCATTTGAAAATAAAGTTTATCGTCGAAATATACATTTATGACAACTCGTCATGTTATAAAATACTTTACAAGTACTTACGTTGAAACGACATTCTACAATAGTTGCTTAGTGATTTATCAAGAAATTATAGTTTAAGGTCAGATTTTCGGCAAAGTTTGAGTGATCGTATATTATTCGTTATAACTTCGTTTGACGAACGGTTAAATATTTTAGAAACTAGGATAGGTGAAGTCACTTTTACTTATAGACATTATTTTCTCAAAAGTAATCTATCGATAAGAAAAACGGCTCCAAACATGGTCACTTGCGATAACCATTTTGGACTAATAGAAAATATGTAAGTGTTAATACTTGTGAAAATAATTACGATAGCCATAATTAAAACGCGTGTAACTTAGTCGTTATAGCTCCGTTTTCTACGTTCTATATATCCTTGGTTTCGTGTTAATGTATACTAATATATTTTTGATAAGTCGACTCATTTAGATTATGTTTAAAACTCAGTTTTGCCCCTTGAAAATCCCTTGACAGCTTGTATTATTTCAGAAAAATAGTTTTCGTCATTAAACTTGAAACTAGCGTAACTTCTTCGTTATAAACCCGTTATAACCCGTTCAAGCGACCACGGTTTCGTTTTTAAATCTATTTTCTGAAGATATAAACCAAAATAATCCCCAGCCTACTGAAATTTCCAGATTTTACAAAACAAAACAGCCCTTAATTATTTGTTGTCGAAAATGATTTTTCTAGTTCAAAGCTTGTACTAAACCCTTCCAATCAACACCAAAACTATTCTAAACCTACCATACACCTTCTTAGGGTGTCATGGATTCCTAAACTTCACCAACAATGATAGATTTAATAAGTACACTAATTATAATATGAGTGAATTACATAAATCGTCCTTGTGGTTTGGTCAAAATAACGGATTTTGTCCCTATACTTTTTTTTCAATGCGTTTCGTCCCTGTGGTTTACAAATCTTACGGATTTTGTCCCTCGTCCAAAAATGTCCGTTAAGTGTTTTGCGCTGTTAGTCCTTCGTTAGTGCAGTCCGTTAAGTGTTTTGCACTGTTAGTCCTTATTTTTTAAAATGTAGTTTTTCCCAATTAGTCCCTCCGTTAATAATAGTTATCGCCCGATTTTTTTATGTTTTTGTCCGTTTTTATCCGTTTTCATTCGTTTTTATCCGTTTTCCCCTCGTTTTTTTTCGTTTTTCTTCCGTTTTTACCCCTTTTCGTCTGTTTTTATATGCTTTCGTCTGTTTTTTACGATTTTGTCCGTTTTTGTCTGTTTTTTATCGAATTTCGACCGTCTTTTTACATTTTTATTCGTTTTCGCCTGTTTTTTACGTTTTTGTCCGTTTTTTTCCGTTTTCGCCCGTTGTTTTACGTTTTTCTTTCGTTTTTCTTACATTTTGTCCGTTTTTCTTTCGTTTTTAAAATTTTTTCCAAAAAAAAAAATTGGAAAAAAAATATTTCCGAAAAAAAAATTGAAAAAAAAAATATCAAATTTAAAAAAAAAAATGAATAAAAAATTTCAAAAAAAAAAATTTGAACAAAAATATTTTTTTTCAAATATTTTTTTCAAATATTTTGAAAAAAAAAACGGACATATTTAAAAAAAAAAAAAACATATTTGAAAAATATTTTTTTTATTCAAATTTTTTTTTTAAACGGAAAAAAACATACCAAAAACCGATAAAAACGTACGAAAAACGGACAAAACGTAAGAACAACAGACAAAACATAAGAAAAACGGGCAAAATGTAAGAAAAACAGACAAAAACGTAAAACAACGGGCGAAAACGAAAAAAAACAGACGAAAACGTAAAAAAACTGGCGAAAACGAATAAAAATGTAAAAAAACGGTCGAAATCGGATAAAAAACAGACAAAAACGGATAAAAACGGACAAAAGCGTAAAAAACAGACGAAAGCATATAAAAACAGACGAAAAGGGATAAAAACGTAAAAAACGGACGAAAAACGAAAAAAACGGGGGGAAAACGGATAAAAACGAATGAAAACGGATAAAAACGGATAAAAACGGACAAAAACGTAAAAAATCGGGCGATAACTATTATTAACGGAGGGACTAATTGGGAAAAACTACATTTTAAAAAATAAGGACTAACGGTGCAAAACACTTAACGAACTGCACTAACGAAGGACTAACAGCGCAAAACACTTAACGGACATTTTTGGACGAGGGACAAAATCCGTAAGATTTGTAAACCACAGGGACGAAACGCACTGAAAAAAAAGTATAAGGACAAAATCCGTTATTTTGACCAAACCACAAGGACGATTTATGTAATTCACTCTTATAATATTTATGTTCATGAAATTTAACAAAACTTGTAATAAGTGGTATAAATACATAAGAATACTTGCATGATTAATACTAGAAATATGAAATAGATCAATAATAGGTATTGTAAGATTATGAAAAAAATATTTAGAAACTTACTTGAGTGATTATGAGAAATTGGTGATGAAAAACTTAATTAAACTTCAAGGTTTATCCTAAACCTTAACTAGAACACAAAAATGGATCTTAATAATTCTTGATCTTGAAAAAAAATGATGGACTTCTTCTTGATCTTGATCATGGCCGAGCACCACAAGAAAGGAAGAGAGAAAAAAAACTATCTTTTTGGTGTTAGTGAAAAAAAAATGAAAAGGAGGTAACAAAATTGGTTTTGATAACTAAGATATTTCCTAGACATTTAGCTAATTAGGTATAGAGTTAGCTAGAAATCGATTTTAACGGAACAAAATAAAATATATTGAAGTCATAAAAATTATAAAATTATATTTCTCGCAAGTATCGGGTGAATAAATAATTGTCGTATAGAAATTACGTAAACCGTCGTAAATATATATATTTAACAATATATATACAAAATAAATCCAAATCATCGGGTAAACTAATAATATAATTTTTACAGTCTTAAAATGAGTATAAAAATATATCAGGATAATTGTTGGAAGTGTTGGATCAATTGATCAAAATAATGATCGTGCGATAGCGTTTCTTTAATAAATAAATATACGTTAATGGAATATGCAAACCCATGCATAAACTAATATGAAATGATGTTACTGATGATGTACAGACTAACTCTAGTCTATATGAAATGTTCTCAATGATGTTTCATGAATACGCGGCTAAACTCTTACGGTTACGCGAATTTGATACTCGTAAACCAAGTTTACAAAAATGATGAATAATAATCGTGAATATAAATTTTTCTCCTGGAATGAATAGTGTTTTGTGAATAGTAAAATTTTTAAATAACCTCTCAAAATATCAAATCGACTTCAAAAATGATGAATAGTAACCTATGAATAGTAAATTCCCGAGATAAATAGTAAAAAATTTTAAAGTTTGTAAAATGACCTGAAATTGAGAATTGTCACATTCTTCCCCGGTTAGAGGAATCACGTCCTCGTGATTCAATTATTGATAACTATAGTCCGATCCTCGACAAGGGTTCTAGAAGTTTATGCTCGTGTGTAGTCTAAGTGATTATGCCAATGTTCATGTATATGGGTTTCTCATCCAACTAGGTACGTTCTTGTGCTATCGTGAATATTTCCAATTCCAAAGACATGCTCTCTTATGGTTAGGTTTGATGAGGCAAACTTTCCCATTCTCGAGCATAACCCTCAAAAGACTTTTAGGTAACCGATTTTTGCTTAATCCCACAACTCATCAGACAAGAACTGTCATGCGATTAGGCTAAATCAGTTTAAGTAACAACTTGACTCTTAGCTTGATTTTCGCAACTCATCAGACAAGAACTGTCACTAGAATCAAGCTAGGAAACAAGTGGTTTTGAAGAAAGTCTTTTGAAAATTTGGCTCAATTATGGAATTGCTTACACATATGAGACTAATACTCCCTTCATTGCATGATTCTTCCTGAATTAGACATAGGTGATCAGGCTATGTATAATTTAGGAGTAACTATGCAATGCTTGGACTAATCGACTCATATGATGTTCGGTGTTGAGTCAACTAATGATAAAATTGTGATATGGGATGTCAAAGTATCCTCCACGATGGAGTCTGAAGGAAGGATAACGGAATGGGTATCTGAAGACATCTATGTGAAATGAAAGTAAATAGCTCGCATAACGTGCGTATAAAACCGCATGTATAATGAGTATGCATTTATAATGATATGATGAGATGCTATGATGATGTAGTTATAGTCTAGGGTCAATGATGCAACCTAGTTTTCTATAACCGTTGCTTTGATACCAATCTGTCACACCCCCAAATTACCTGTTTTGCAGCGGAATGGAATACCTGGGGGATGACTGTCATAGCATCACAGTTACAGTTATATCGAACGACCTAAAGTGTCGTTTTGAAAATACATCATTTGATTGAGTAAAATAATCAGAGTTTACAAAACATAGGTCCCAATAGATTTCCAAAGTACCAAAATGAGTTTGTTACAATCAAACGACAGTTAAGTGCATAAAAATATATGTGAGACGCGTCAGCTCAGCGACTCCATGCAAGCCATGATGATATGCTAATACCTGAGATAAACATGCTTAATAGTGTCAACACAATGGTTGAGTGAGTTCATAGAGTTTAGTTGAATTGTAAAGCCTTTCAAAAATGTTCACCCATCAAAGGCATTGTAAATCCACTCAGTTCTAAGTTTCGCCCATACAAAACTTGCAACCTGTGTGCTCACAACCCACTACCAAAATATGTATGTCTAGTAGTCAAGTATACATTGTCATAATAGTTCACAATATAGCACCACGTATATAATAATTCAAGAATGCTCCGAATATGGGAGAATTTGCACTGCTCCAACAAGGGAGACTCCTTTGTCACTCGACCACCTAGGCGAGATTTATTGAGAACGCTCCACCAATACGGTGAGACTTTAGAATGCTTCACCGATATGGCGAGACTTTAGATTGAGAACGCTCCTTAATATAGTGAGACGTTATGCTCCATAACATGGGGAGACTTTAAGTCGATAACGCTCAGTAACATGGGGAGACGTAATAAAAAGTGAGTACGGTTCATTAATACAATTCATAAGTTCATAATTAAGTTCAAGTGTTCCATTCAAAAGTTTGTAATTAAGTTCAAGAGTTTAAGTCGAGTTCAAAAATTCAAAATAGTCAAAGAGCTCAAATATATATGTCGAAGGGTTCAAAATCAAGGAAAGTTGTTCAAATAATAGTGTTCATAACATAGTAATCAATTTAGTTCGGGCATAATCTTCTTACGAGCATAAAGAGTGAAACAAAAGATTAACAAGTTCATGATAGTTCAAACAATATAGTTTAAGATTAGATTCAACATATAGTTTGCAAATAATCGAATATGAAATTAAAATAGTTGAGCATGTATCTCCCCCAAATAGTTTGTAAAATGATTAAACGAGTAAAAGTGGGGCTACGAACTCACCTGATGCAATGATTATGATGACAAAAGTGGATACACTGAAATGAGGTGCGATCTCTATTTGCAACCTAATATGAATGATATGTTCTAATGTAAGTCATGAAACAATGTCGTGCATGCAAACTCATATGATATCCATACCACTTGTGCATTTGAAAGTAAAGTTTATCGTCGAAATATACATTTAAGACAACTCGTCATGTTATAAAATACTTTACAAGTACTTACGTTGAAACGACATCCTACAATAGTTGCTTAGTGATTTATCAAGAAACTATAGTTTAAGGTCAGATTTTCGGCAAAGTTTGAGTGATCGTGTAACACTCCAACCCGACAAGGGTAAAGATATCACAAATACAGTTTCATATCAGAACTTTAAGTACTATACAAAAGCGAAAGTCTTTACGAAATTTTCAAAAGAAAATATAAATAACTTAATAACCAAAATAATTCTAAGATCTCTATGGTCAAATCTTGCTCTCGTCTCTACTCTCAACCCAGATCAGCTATCCCAAAAGCTCATCTTGAATGCTTAAAATACCTGCCGCAGGAAAAGAAAAGTGCGGCTGAGCTTACAAAGCCCAGTGAACAGATATAACGAAACAAAAACTAAACAAAACATAAATACGAATGAACAAAGAAACGAATAACAAAATCGTAGCGGAACGAGAATAATGAATCATTGAGGATTCTGCGGAAACACAATTGCACCGAAATCCGGAAAAACAATTAGAAATCAAAGACAAACACATAGCATATTGATGACTCCAACGCAAACACATCAAAATAACCAGACACTTAACATATCAAGAAGAAATAGATTACATATAAACCAAACGAAAAGTCTAAGGCTAACGGAAAACACTTTCTAGAAAATAAACATGGCATTCAACAAATTAATTAACCTTCACTTAACACACTTAATTCAATATTGCAGCAGCGGAAATAGCAGTCCAAATCATGGCAGTCTCACAAGCAAATAGAAACATAGTAGACAACTATAACTAAATAAGCAAAAGACATAGCATAGCAATTATCAAGTTAACAGACCAGGCATCATAAATTTAATCATTTCCCAGATCAAATATTAGCATAAGCAGAACTTAACATGGCAGGTCAAACATAAGCAGATAAAACACTAACGTATAGGCAAAGTTCACAAAATTAACTGAACAAATTATGCATAACAAACTTATAGAATACTCACTTTCACACTAGCACATACATCTCACCGATCAACGAATCCACATAACGATAAACTAACACAACATCAGATGACAGCATGCGAATCATATTTAAACATATTAATCATATCTTAGCATAGCAGACGGTAGTCACATAACATACAAAAGCATAAACACATATAATAGCATATAATAAGCCTTACACATAATCATAAACACTTGAACATACCGAATCATAATCAGAATACTTAACATAGAAATAACATATAAAGATTTAGTCAACTACCACGAGCCCAGACATATCAGAAACATCATACATATACAGGAATAATCTTAGAAAATAATTTGGAGTAGCTAGCTCCCAGAAGTTGTGAAGACGCGTATTGCACACGACATCATTCACCTAAACAAATCATATCGGATAACAGATCAGATCTAGGATGCATCCATACGCCCCTGCAGACAGATAGTGGCCATACAATATATATCGAGCTCATAATCAGATAACAGAAAGGGACGTGGCAGAACTTCACTCTACTGCCCTAGAGTCATGTCAGAGGTGCATCACTGACACGGACATGGAACCCCCATGACTAGGTATTATTTGGCTCGGGTGTCAAACTAACTTAGGTCAAATCAGAATGTCATAACTGACATAGATCATGTTTTATCAAATGTTTAATCATGTTTTCAAAATCAAAGTCTTCATATCATATAGTTCAAAACCAATGTTTTATGATTCAAAAATCAAAGTTC
Source organism: Chrysanthemum seticuspe (assembly GCA_019973895.1). Classification (NCBI taxonomy): domain Eukaryota; kingdom Viridiplantae; phylum Streptophyta; class Magnoliopsida; order Asterales; family Asteraceae; genus Chrysanthemum; species Chrysanthemum seticuspe. Next base: position 217,986,193 of record BPTQ01000007.1, on the reverse strand, counting down.
AGATAAGCAACAGCTCAAAAGACACATTAGTGTTCATAGCAAATAACATATCAGATAACTCATATCATAAGGTTCATATTCAAATATAACAAGGTTCAACAAATATGCACATCAAAGTCTTCCTAACATAAAGTTCAAATCAGATATCGCATGGTTCAATAAAACATAGGTTCAGATAAGCAACAGGTCAAACAATCAGGAAAGGGTTCATAGCAATGGCATCGGGAACCCTAATAAGTAAAACGGGAAACTAACGAAAAGAACGTCTTAAGGAACCTTTACTAAGAAGGTCAGAATATCTGTACGATAACATAAGTGTCTTAAGGTAAGACAGAATATCCGTACCTTAAAGCAAATGAGAGGGAAAAACAACGAATGTAGGAATACGAAGATGTAACGTCGCGTCTTCTTCAACGAATCTACACGGATTATGATTTATTTAATACTTATTAGCATCATTAATATTATAACGGATTTATCGCATTAATACTTTTAGAGTTGTCAGAATATTCTCATTTTAGTGACAAAATAAATTTCACCCTTGACATCTTTACTTTCACGATCTAACCTTATATTATCAGATTTTACCATTTTAGCCCAAGGGTTTTAGAATTTACAAAACATACCCTTTTTAATTTAATACAATTTGAATGGCCCTCTAAATATCCAAAATTACATGTTTAACCCCCACACTTATTTTTATACGTTTAGTACCTTTATTTTACTGTTCACAAAAATAACCTTTAAGTTTCATAATTTACAAAACCAACCCAAAACTTTTATGTAAAACCGAATAGTGCATAATTCAAGTACAAACCCTAAACCTAAGTTAAACCAATCATTAGCTCATCATTACTACTTCATTTATTACTCTTAATGATAACAAGAAAACCCTAGTTCACGCAAACCCTAATCGTTCCTTTTTAAATCTTTCCTTTTTCCATGTTTAATCGAACCATAAAACTCAAAACAATTCACACAAGCTTCGAATTCATAAATATGTATTTTATTCAGGTCTCATAACATGTAATAGCTTCTGGAAAAATCGAATCATGGTCTTAAAAATTATCATAAGCTCATGCGTTATTTTATACGTTTCTAGGGTTTTAGATTCCAAATAATTCCATACGACTTATTAAACATGCATGGCTAATTTTTACGTGTTCTATATGACTTATAGCGCTGAAAGTAACATTAGGAACATACCCTTGATGAGTTTGGATCGTTAGAATCAAAAGAAGCACAAAACTCCACTCGCCGAAACCCTAATTGTCCCCAAAACTAACCACGATTAAAACAGCAGCTTAGGAACTCGAACACTATTTTTCTCACCTTCTTTACCTTCAAACTTGTCCAAGAAAAATGGCTTTAAGCCCTGGGAACTGGAAATCGAATTATGGAGGGTTTTGGGAGTCGGTTTGGTATAATCGGTTAATAGGGATTATTAGGAACCGTATATTATGTATATATATACTTTTCCAATTTCTTGTGGGCTTTATAAGGTATTGGACTTAAAATAAATGGACTCTTAATTTTATAAACTTGTTTTGGGCTTTTATTAATTACATTCTTTTATAAAACAAATTAAATATATTCGGCTAATTATAAAAATACAAAACTAATTTTTTATAAAGTTATAAACTATAAAATTTACCTTTACAAAGTGTTTAATATTTATTTGGATCATGTGTGATATTTCTTAATAATTTTCTAAATTTACATAGCTTATTTGGTACTCTTTGAATTAATTATTCTTACTTTTGATCATAAGGGTATTTTGGTCTTTTTGTGAATTTTAGAAATTCAGGTATTACAGATCGTATATTATTCGTTATAACTTCGTTTGACGAACGGTTAAACATTTTGGAAACTAGGATAGGTGAAGTCACTTTTATTTATAGACATTATTTTCTCAAAAGTATTCTATCGATAAGAAAAACGGCTCCAAACATGGTCACTTGCGATAACCATTTTGGACTAATAGAAAATATGTATGTGTTAATACTTGTGAAAATAATTACGATAGCTATAATTAAAACGCGTGTAACTTAGTCGTTATAGCTTTGTTTTCTACGTTCTAGATATCCTTGGTTTCGTGTTAATGTATACTAATATATTTTTGATAAGTCGAATCATTTAGATTATGTTTAAAACTCGGTTTTGCCCCTTGAAAATCCCTTGACAGCTTGTATTATTTCAGAAAAATAGTTTTCACTTGAAAGTAGCGTAACTTCTTCGTTATAAACCCGTTTTAACCCGTTCAAGCGGCCACGGTTTCGTTTTTAAATCTATTTTCTGAAGATATAAACCAAAATAATCCCCAGCCTACTGAAATTTCCATATTTTACAAAACAGAACAGCCCTTAATTATTTGTTGTCGAAAATGATTTTTCTAGTTCAAAGCTTGTACTAAACCCTTCCAATTAACACCAAAACTATTCTAAACCTACCATACACCTTCTTAGGGTGTCATGGGTTTCTAAACTTCACCAAAAATGATAGATTTCATAAGTAACTAATTATAACATTTATATTCATGAAATTTAACAAAACTTGTAATAAGTGGTATAAATACATAAGAATACTTGCATGATTAGTACTAGAAATATGAAATAGATCAATAATAGGTATTGTAAGATTATGAAAAAATATTTAGAAACTTACTTGAGTGATTATGAGAAATTGGTGATGGAAAACTTAATTAAACTTCAAGGTTTATCCTAAACCTTAACTAGAACAAAAAAATGGATCTTAATAATTCTTGATCTTGAAAAAAATGATGGACTTCTTCTTGATCTTGATCATGGCCGAGCACCACAAGAGAGGAAGAGAGAAAAAAAAATATATTTTTGGTGTTAGTGAAAAAAAAATGAAAAGGAGGTAACAAAATTGGTTTTGATAACTAAGATATTTCCTAGACATTTAGCTAATTAGGTATAGAGTTAGTTAGAAATCGATTTTAACGGAACAAAATAAAATATATTGAAGTCATAAAAATTATATTTCTCGCAAGTATCGGGTGAATAAATAATTATCGTGTAGAAATTACATAAACCGTCGTAAATATATATATATAACAATATATATACAAAATAAATCCAAATCATCGGGTAAACTAATAATATAATTTTTATAGTTTTAGAATGAGTATAAAAATATATCAGGATAATTGTTGGAAGTGTTGGATTAATTGATCAAAATAATGATCGTGCGATAGCGTTTCTTTAATAAATAAATATACGTTAATGGAATATGCAAACCCATGCATAAACTAATATGAAATGATTTTACTGATGATGTACAGACTAACTCTAGTCTATATGAAATGTTCTCAATGATGTTCCATGAATACGCGGCTAAACCCTTACGGTTATGCGAATTTGATACTCGTACACCTAGTTTAAAAAAATGATAAATAATAATCGTGAATATAAATTTTTCTACGGGAATGAATAGTGTTTTGTGAATAGTAAAATTTTGAAATAACCTCTCAAAATATCAAATCGACTTCAAAATCGATGAATAGCTCTGTTGTAAAAATCGGTCCAGGCGGCCGATTAATCCCCGCATAATCACTGATCGCTCACTAAGCGCCTTGATTTATCATAATCGGCCTATTTAATCGGTTTGGTCAAAGATCGCTTAAAAATTGGTCAACAAACCAATTAATCGGACAAAATCGGTCTAATCGGACAAAAGCGCTTAAAAATTGGTCAACAAAATCGCTTAAAATCGGACAAAATCACTTAAAAATCAGTCAACAAACTAATTAATCGAACAAAATCAGTCAAAGGTCGCTTAAAAATGGTCAACAAACCGAGTAATATTGATGTTTGACTTTGAACTTTGAAGAACTATGTATTATGTCTATACTAGCAGGGTACCCGCACGATGCGGCGGCGGGTACCCTGTAATAAAATTTGTGGCGATAAATATTTTTTTATTTTATATTTTCCGTTACAACAACTTTATAGATGGTCAGAATTTTATATTTGGGTAACTTTAACCAAGTCTTTCAAGTTGTACATGTTGGTCCTTTTAGTTGCGTAGTTTTGTTTTTATGCTGGTGTTTTAAGTGTTTGGGTTATTGGATTTATACAATAAATGAGTAGTAGCTTGATTATATTGTACTATGTGGTAAAATGGTTGTATTTTTGTGTAAAGGGGTGATTGAAGAAAAGTATTAATTGTAGGTGTTTAACATACATGGTTGTGCATAAATTAATTGTACACAAAGCTTTAGTATGTATATTTGCTTAAATTTTATATTATGAATTCTTAAATATTTAATATGAGAGAGGGTCTAATATGCATTATAAGATATATAGATTTGAACACTTGAAATATTTGAACTTTGATGCAATACGCTTATCTCATACATATAAAACAATATAATATCTAAAATTACATTTTTGTGCATAAAAATTCCAATCCGATTAATCCCCGCCTAACCGATTAATCGCTAGGCCCTACTCAACCGCCTCACTAGCGCCTAGCGATTTTTACAACCTTGATGAATAGTAACCGATGAATAATAAATTTCCGAGATGAATAGTAAAATTTTTTAATGTTTGTAAAATGACCTGAATTTGAGAATTGTCACAATATTTTTTAGTTTTATTTAAAAAAGTATAATCAAATTTTAAAAAAATGTGAAATTTAATTTTATTATAATATATATATTTGTAAGCTTTAAAAAAATTATTTTAAGGAAAAAATTATAAATAAATTAAAAAGATAAAATTAATTAAATGATTTTTTTTAAATCTTTTTTTTGTTAATTTTTAAAAAATATTATTACATAATTTGTTTGTACGTTTATATACGGTTTTGTACGTTTTGATAAGAATTTTGGCCGTTTTTCTACAATTTTTTTCGTTATTGGACTTCATTATACGTTTATATACGTTGTTTCCATACATTTTCTTATGGTTTTATCCGTTTTTGCACATTTCTGTAAGTTTTATAAGTTTTCATATGTTTTGTTCTTTTTTATACGTTTTTGTATGAAAACGCATAAAACATACAAATACGTACTAAAAACGAACACAAACGTACAAAGACGGATAAAAACGGATAATAACGTCCAAAAACGAAAAAATCATATAATAACGCATAAACGTGTAATAACGTTCATAAACGGAAAAAAAACGTATAAAAATGGATGAAAATGTAAAAAAATCGTATAAGAACGTATAAAAATGGACGAATATGTACGAAATCGTATAAGAACGTAAAAGAATTGGGCAAAAACATATAAAAACGTTTTAAAAAGTTTTTTTATTTTTTTTATATTTTTTTTTAGAGTAAATTACATAAATCGTCCCTGCTGTTTTTTTTTTTTTTTTTTTGAGGGTGAAAATCAAAATTGAAAAGTCGGCCCTTTAGTTATGGAGAAACTGCAAGTTAGGTCCTTTTTTAACGTATGTTTGGACTCGAGTCAAAATTTTGACTGGATCCATAAAAATCAAAAACCACAGGGACTGACCCGCTTAAAAAAACCACATAGATAAAATCCGTAATTTTTGCCAAATCACAAGAACGATTTATGTAATTAACTATTAGAATTATGTTTAAAATTGCGGCCACTATACAAATGTAGCTACTGTACAAACGTTTTAATAATGCAAGCACAAATCGACTTTATGCTACAATAGCTATAATAGGTTCATCTCATGGGAAGCCATTTCATGCTAAAGTATCTATAACAAATTTCATGCATAGCGATTTCATACGGTAGCTTAGCATTGCTACCATTTTAATTATGCAAAGAAAGCAAGAAAATTTATAATCTATTACCTTGTGCAATATTGTCATCATCTAATAGATCGTTTATGTCATTTATTCTAGCTTTTTTGAACTTTCTTCCTTAATCTTGGTTGTTTGGATAAGTAATTTAATTAAAATGCATGACTAATCGGTACTACCATGTCTTGATACTGGTACCGTATTAGTGGTCTCGATTTTTTTTGCTCGGCTCATGGTACAGGTCCCGTACCGTGCACTTAAAGTCGGTACCGTTTCAATACAGAACCGGTACAATTTCGGTTCAGTACCGAGATTCGAGTCTATGCTCATCCCTAGATGAAAGTGTGTTAACCACAAGGACGACTTATGTAATTAACTCTAAATACATAGTAGCAAACAAAATCAGCTACGATACATATACAACGTCTAGATACATGATTATTATAAATTAGTGTTAATATATTAAGCAAAACTAATGCACTTAAACCATATACAAAGTTAGGATCAAATAAGAAGATTACTTAAAATAAGAAGAACTATAACCGCAAATCCGAGAACCTAAATTAGATGCATCTTTATAATCTTAAATGCATTATAACGCACCATATTGTGTTTTCTAACTTTTAATCATATGCATATACGTATATTAGATGCATTTCATGATTTCTCTTGTTTTTTGTACCTCTGCGCGTGTCAATCATGAAAATCAATTTGCATCCATCAAATTAACTTTCGAAACTCAAGATGTTGCATCTATATGAATAGAAATGCATCTAAGTCAAGTCGTTGCATCTCAAATGCGTAGTTTTTCACCGCTTCTTATTCTAATTTACTTTTCCCTAGTCACAAATGATGCATAGTATAACTGTTACATAGGCATATTCATTTCCAATCACTTGGGCCTTCTCTCTCATTTAATTTCCCCTACGTTCTCCGATAAACAACGCCGTTATTACACTTCCAAACGCATTGTGATCTCAGTTAAGGTCAGTTTACAAGTGGTGCTTTGATCCCGATCTATTTCTTGTTTATTTATTTGTGTGTTAACGTACGTGCATGTGTGTATGTGTATGATGAATGGTTATTGTGATCTTGATGTACAATGAATATGAGATAGATCTACAAATTAGTATTTGTGTATCGAATTTTCTGTTTTTGCATGTTAAATGACTCGAAAAATAGCCCTGAAACGATGAGTCTGAATGCGTTTAGATTTGATTATTAACTGATCTCAATTTCCGAAAGAAAATAGGTTATTATTGTATGCATCCACCCATTGAAATTTACAATTCAGTATATAATTTGTAAAGCTATGTGTCATGGTTTGGTTTTCACCAATAATGTTGCGAGTATAACCGCTATATCAGTTTAATAGTTGTTCCGTGGATAGTGAAAAAGTAAAAACATCATTTTAATGACTTTCAATCAAACTAGTGTTTTTAACATCTAATCGCATAAAGTTTTATTGGTTGTTTCGGACGCCAATTGGTTTAATGTTTGATATCTAATTTCTTTGATGATAAAGTTCTTACGTGCAAGAATTTAGAAATAGCGAAAGTCAGATATACCATTTTAGAGTTTTTGTTGTACGTAAGGTTCTTGTTGACATCTTGAGTTGATTATTACTAATTTGATTATGTTTGGTTGATTAAACCAGAATTTAATCACTAATTAAGATCTCAAGTTTCACAAATATGAACCTTTCATTTTCTTTTCGGAATTTGCATTTTATAAAAATATTAGTATATACGTTGGCCAAAATGTCGAGTTAAATGTTTCAGTTCCGTTGCATCCTTTTTTATGTTTGCTTTTATTTACAACCAATGAAGTTTATGTATCTTTGAATGTCAACACGTTTCCAAGACGGAAAGATTGTAATCAAGCTATGTTTGGTTAATTTTATTATAAATTTTAGTTATATATAGGTCTAACTATACTTATTGGTGAATTCATTAGTAAAAAACAGGTAAAAGAAACTCTGAAACTGAAGGAACTAAAATGTAAGTGGTCTAGTTGCACAGGGCCCCACAATCTAAAGGGCCTTATTTTGTGTACTTATGCTATATATCCGAGTGACTCTTCTTTGTAAATCTCATTAATTAAATACAACTTATCTTGCCACAATAAATAAAACGTCATTAAGGGACCTCATTATAAGAAATTGTTATAAATGAACACCGTTTATGCACACCTTTATGTTGAGTTTATGATATATATAACATACAATAAACAAGTAAACATCAAGAGTACACAGCGGAAGACTTAAGATCATAACAAATAAATTAATTAACTGAAAGTATGCGTAACGTACCTCTTGCGAATCTCAAATCCCTCGAGCAAAGCAAAACAACCCTCGAGCAAAGCAAAACAAAGAAGTACTTATTGGTGTAAGAATAATGTCTTACAACCACGTTCTTGTACACACGTACTATTAGCGATTCGATGCGAATGCTAGTTCTTGATCACAATAGAATAACCAAACATCTTAGTTATGCTCAAGGTCACTCGTAAATCCCTTACAATGGGGATTCACTCGTCGACCAAGACAAAAGGGAAGAAAAGAAGAAGTTTGGCCCTCTATTGAAATCTGGTGTACCAAAGGATGAATACAAGGGAATGTATTTATAGCCTTATGGTAGATGTCAAGTTTACTATGGTTTCCGATGTGGGATTCCATAGTTTCGGCCAAAAACAAGCCCAAAAGAGTGTTCCTTAAACCTTCTCTTGGCTCGTTAACTTTTCTTCATATCCCGTTGACATTTAACGACCGATAGTCACTACCGATAAGTACATATCGCTCGTTAAGTCGTTTATTGTGAATTTAATAATTAAACATAATATTTTATATTAATTATTTAAACATCGAGTCTCATACGTAAAGTGTGCAATCCCGTGGTCACGAGTTCGAATCCGGACATTTACGTATTTGTAAATATATACATTTCCAACAGCTCCCACTTGGATATGTTTACAAAACGTGAAATGACATTAGTTAGCGTCTAGCAACACGCCAATGCCCCCGATACAACTCGTGTATGGTTTTCTGGAGAAAAACCAAGTTTGATGATTCATCATCATATTCATCCTTTTGTTTCTAATACCATGTTAATAAGAATATGGATCTCACTCATTTCTTAATTAACTATTCTGTTTCTCGCTTTATGTGATTGATCAAGATTACCAATTCTTCTGAACATATTCCAGAAGACCTTGGGCATGGCCATGCAAACATCTTAACAACCCTACGAGGGGCCCAGTAGTATTATACTTCAAAATAAATTTGAAGGAAACAAATCCCATTTTGACTACAAGCAGGATTCATAAATTTCGCAACACTTCTGAAAACAACCCTTATAACTACCAGTTACGTATAGCGTTAGATTGCTTCACAAAAATGCACTACATCCATGACATATCTCTTGTATCTCAAGTCAGAGGATGAATATCCATGATATACTTAATGACAAAGATCCATAAAGTATCATCATGCAGGTGGGATAAGTCCTATACTCAATTCATTGAATATCATCTGAAATTAGTCATGCTACGCATCAATATACTTTCAAGTATATTCTAACTAATACTCAGATTTGTCTTAATTCAATATCATTCCCATGTTATTGATTGACAACGGACTATTTAGAATAACTTAATTTATTCAAGGATTTAAACATGCAAATACAGGACACAATATTATAAATGAAATTAAACGTATACCGTACTTTAATTCATTATAAATAATAATTGTTTAACATCCTTTATCCAAATACTAAATAGATCAATGCATGATAATTCTTAGTTAATGAATTTTGCCACAAGTCATGCAACTCATACTTGTTGACAAGGCATAATTTCAACTAACTTTGATCTACAAGAATTTTGAGAATACTTATTTCAAAAATTCAATAATTGAATTTCTTGTATGTGTTTACACATATCTTGATATTGTCATATCATTCCATAAGGTGCGTGATAACCTGAACCACCTTTATATGACAATCATCTTTCAAAACTTTTAAAGTTTTAAAGTATTCTTCATTCTTTAATGTATAATGCAACTATGCTCTTAGTTGAGCATAACTAGTCAACATGGTCATTATCAAGAATACCATGACTAGAATTGAGTGTCATCTCAATTATACCAGCATCATTGTGTACAACAATATGCACTTTAAACATCCGTAAACTTTGAACAGTTATAGTGTAATGTTGGTGCCTACCAAACTCAAGTTTGTTGGCAATGACAATTATGAAATAATTGCCATATTTTCGTCCATAGAATCTAGGAGCATATCCAGACTGTGGAATGTGATTCTAAATCCAAACATATTCCTTTTAAAATATTTATTACACTAACAACTTTCAATGTTGTCAAATCATCTTGTAATCAAGCATGACACAACAATCTTTCAACATGATGTACATGATGAATCTTCAAGTTAGACTTTAAGATCTCATTATATATCCATCATGTTCTATTAGACTCATTTATTTTACCGCATATGTTTATAGTAACAAACATATATTCCAAGGTTGTATGTCTTATTTCCAAATCTTACAAACGAAGTTTCATTCCCAACTAAAACTTAATTTATGTGGAATGTAGTTGCCCATACAACTTATAAGATTTAAGAAAAATAAATAATACTCCCACTAGCTTTCAGGAATACTGATGAGCAATTTTATTTTAATTATTAAATCAAACATGGATTTAATATTAAACATAAGAATCATCTCCTAGATGCATGCATATATCCATTCATGGATTCTTGCAGTCTGTACAAATTCAAAGATTATTTGAATTCATAAACTACTTTGTATTACTTATCGTCCTCGCAAAAGTAATTCACAACAAAGAGTTTTGATATTCATTGTCAAAATTTCATATCAATGAAACTAAGTAATACAATTATAATCTTTATACTTCTATTTAATGTATCTAGAAAAGAATATTCAATCATAGTTAATTGCTTAAATATGATTAATATTATTATCACTAGACATGCATTAAATATGTGTACAATATTGTCCATATGATTTCTACATAAAGATTTAAACCACTAAGGTTTCCATCCTTTGAAGAAACTCATATTCATTATTAAGATAAACCAAGTATCTAAAGTTGATTATCTTTATGGACAGCATCTCAACATTCATAGTATGATTGATTTACCACAATTCATCATTTGGTAAATTCATCATTATGATTATCAGGCTTACCATGATCCTGTAACTCATATTTCTCAGCATATTAAATATCTGAGATATCCTTTCGAATCTATGAATGACAATTCCATCATATTGAGGTCTATCATTTACATGTTTAACCTCATCATGATATTTGCTAGTGTATTTTAGAAGATTATGTATTTTGTAATTCAATCTTTCAAGATCTTAAACAAAACTCCCACTTGCCTTTAACAATTTAAAGATTACCTTTAAATAGTTTAGCAAGTAGAGCAACAATACATTGTTCTCTTTTGGGATATTACAAAAAACATTGACAGTTCCTAACATTATTTTGTTACAACTCACTATACAAGCAGTTTAACAAATTCAGAACTTCATTATAAGACTTAATGTGATTCATCACATTCCATAAACAAATGGTGTCTTATTAATCTTCTAAGTTGGAGTCTTATTGAGTATATTCAATCTATACTCAATATTCTAACCTTGATAACTTTTGGAAGAAACTATAGTTATCTTGAATCAAACATGCCAATAGATTTTGATTCTTCTAACTGAACATACCATAAAACTATGGTATTTCATTAGAATTAATATTGTAAGATAATCTAACAATATTTAAGATAACCATCTACTCTTTGGCTCATCTATTTACCAACAAAGTAAAACTTAATGGTACAATAGAATTACCAAGTCAATTGCATGTATTATAACACAAGTATTTTTGACCAAGTCAAAAAACATATCAGTTATAATCCCACTATACGTTATAAGTCATTGATCACCTCATTGACTTCATGCATATGTCTTAAAACATAGCAAGTTAACGTCTTACTTTATATTGTAAGTCTTGTATTAAAAGACTTCATGTTTGTGACTTTACAAAATCATAAACATTTTTTAATTAAAGTAATTATGAACACCACCTCAGGTTTCAATTAATATTTCAAGTTAATACTTACTACATATATTTAAGTCATTCAACGAATACTTAAATTCAAAGTAGTATTAGATTACTTCATTTAATTATGTCATTCCATGAAAATTCAACGTAAGAAACTGCAAAATCATCCATGCTCGTTCTCACGACACGTGGATATTTTACCTTGGGCTATAATCTAGTTCACGTTCTCACGTAACATAAATTGTAACTACAAGTGTTTCTTAAATATTGAATGACATAAATTTTGAAAATAAAGTAGTCTTTGTTATCATCTTGACACATGTTCTTAATAAGACAATCATACATATAAAATATATAATTCCTATTAGAACGTAACTCTCTTACCTTGCGATAAAGAGAATTGCGATAAAGGCAATCATACATATAAAATATATAATTCCTATTAGAACGTAACTCTCTTACCTTGCGATAAAGAGAATCCATTTAAATCATATTTATATGTGTTGTATCTTGCACACAATAAAGATTTCTCCCACTGGTGCATGGAACAACATCATGTAGCAGATAAACAACACGATGCACGTTCGTTTATTTGATTAATATGATTTGTGTCATAGATATAACAAGTAGATGTAGAACTATATTGTTTAGTAAGGAAACGTACACGACTATCCTTAAAACATAAGTGTCTACAATTGGAAAGTAATTATCTTTGAAGATAATCTGGGTTACTACACAGGAAATAAGGCTTGTAGCTCCCACTGAATTAGAAATCATTAAAACAACTTCTTATTCAGTAATGCAACACAAATGCTCCCACTGAATCTGACAACATTGTAAGTGTTGCATAACCAGTTAAAACAACTTGCTTGCTTTTTACTTTCCTACACCTTTAAAGAACCATACGTAATCATTACTAAGGTACTAAAAGGTGTATTCTACTCTATGAATGATGGGTTATCCATCAAAGTTATTAACTTGAAAAATTGGGTATGCAATTTCTTCCTTAACAGGCCTACCATGCCCATAATGGTATGTAGCACCTTTAAAGGTTAAAGCAAAACAACTAGATAAAATATGCTAGTTTGCCTTTTACCAATTTTCACGGTAATTAGTCTAGCTTCTAATTTAGTAACTCATATACATGTTTTCTAGTTAACCAACATTCATGTTTGTTACAAAAGGATTCATTCACCTAATGAAGGTAATGAAATCTTTATGGAAAATATGACGTGCAATTCATTGCTATGAGTTACATTAGAATTTAGACAATTCAAAACGTTCCTATTATACCTTTCTCATTCATGAAAAGGAATAGGATTGAGTCTAATGCTTCTCCCATGGAAAAGAGACTTTGTTTGTCTTTTCGGTAAATTATTCTCGATCAAACATTTGTTTGAAAGCAGAATGGAACAATTTATTGATCAAAGACTAAACTTCATTTACGGTTAAATGTTGCAATTATACATTCAAAAGAATTACAAAATTCAATTTTAGTATTTTCGATAATTAACCTTTTCAAGAAAATTAAACACCCATGGTTCATAAACATATAACCATTTAATTTTCACTGAAAACTAGGATCCAAATTGTCATAATCTCATCACGTCAGTTGATCTGCTAGTAATGAACCTTATACAAAATGGTAGAGCTTTTGCTCAATTGCCAATTTCAATTGCAATTCCTAGATTTATGGGATTTACATATAGCCAATTTCAATTGCCATGTAAACATGCTTTATCCCATCTTATGCCTTGAGTTGCCAGTTCTCACTGCCTAACTCAATTAAGTTGTCCAACTTAAGAAACTGCAAAATCGTCCATGCCCGTTCTCACGACACGTGGACATTTTACCCTTTGATTACGATCTAAGTCACGTTCTCACGCAAATAAAAAATAATATTAGGTGTTTCCGTTTCGTTGGATGGCATACAACTTAAATTAAAGGGTAATGATTTTGATGTTAAATCAAATATGTACAAAGATGTCATGCATTCATCTTCGTAACATAGGTTTTATTAAAACATTTATATCTTGTTTTAATGTTTAAGTTTTTCATCATCAAACTTTAATTGAGGTATTGGTTTCACCAATCAAGGAATTTAGTGTTAATTATCATCCATTATACCGTACTTTTGCATAAGTGTAAACACTTAGTGTTTCGGATAATTACCACCGAAGTGGCGCATGGAATCAACACTAATTCGCCCTTAAGATGAGCTTGCACATATAATGGCTTACTAAGTAGCTCCATTCGAACTTACAGAGGGCAGAGGACCAGGTACGCGCTAAAGCACAACCTTAGACATCCTTTCAGTGTGACTGTGCGCACTTCTTTAAACCCCATTTATTAGTTCATTCTCATGGGTGAGCCGTTCAGTCATTTGTACCAAAGTCATCATTAATTAAACGATTATGATTACTATTCTTAAAAATACATGTTTCACCATTGTTTAGGTCAGTTTATTTTTCTTGTAAAAATACCCTTGTTACAAAACATAAACAAGCAAGTATTTAAAAAAAAAAAAAACAAATAAACAATAAATGCATAACAAATAAAGTCATGCATATCAATTAGCCACATGCAAACGGTTTAGATAAATCCTATTAATTAACCAATTAATATATATTGAGGTCTTCCCCAATTTTAGATCTATCAAAATTAGTGTATATCACTTAACCACGAAAGACATACAATAAAAGCATATCCATGATAAAACATGCATGTAATTATCATGGACATAAAATTACACTTAACAATTAATGCAATTAAAACAGAGTTACGCATATACACATAAAGTTGCATGCATCTTAGGGTTTCTAATCCAATTAAAACAATAGTTTACAAAACCCTAATAAGGGTACCAAAATAAACGCCCCTTTAAAATATTAGGGTTTAGGTTTAGCAAACCCTAGATCTATGCATACAAAAAATAACACAACATGTTTATTTTATTTATGTGTTTCAGTAATTAATTACTTGTTATACAAGGCTCTGATACCACTGTTGAGTTTATGATATATATAACATACAATAAACAAGTAAACATCAAGAGTACACAGCGGAAGACTTAAGATCATAACAAATAAATTAATTAACTGAAAGTATGCGTAACGTACCTCTTGCGAATCTCAAATCCCTCGAGCAAAGCAAAACAACCCTCGAGCAAAGCAAAACAAAGAAGTACTTATTGGTGTAAGAATAATGTCTTACAACCACGTTCTTGTACACACGTACTATTAGCGATTCGATGCGAATGCTAGTTCTTGATCACAATAGAATAACCAAACATCTTAGTTATGCTCAAGGTCACTCGTAAATCCCTTACAATGGGGATTCACTCGTCGACCAAGACAAAAGGGAAGAAAAGAAGAAGTTTGGCCCTCTATTGAAATCTGGTGTACCAAAGGATGAATACAAGGGAATGTATTTATAGCCTTATGGTAGATGTCAAGTTTACTATGGTTTCCGATGTGGGATTCCATAGTTTCGGCCAAAAACAAGCCCAAAAGAGTGTTCCTTAAACCTTCTCTTGGCTCGTTAACTTTTCTTCATATCCCGTTGACATTTAACGACCGATAGTCACTACCGATAAGTACATATCGCTCGTTAAGTCGTTTATTGTGAATTTAATAATTAAACATAATATTTTATATTAATTATTTAAACATCGAGTCTCATACGTAAAGTGTGCAATCCCGTGGTCACGAGTTCGAATCCGGACATTTACGTATTTGTAAATATATACATTTCCAACACTTTAAGTTTTTTTAGTTTTGATAGGGCCTATTTTTAATTTTCGCCCGGGACCTCCAAATTCATTTGCCGGCCCTGCTAAAATGAAACTTATATCATCAACACACTCGTCGAATGTATTGAAACCCCACAGGGCTTCAATTTAGAAGAATTGGAGTTTAACGATCCAGCTCTTTGGGGTTCAAAACTGCTAATATAAAGGACTAGATGAACTGTACGTACTGTAAATGTAAACTGGTAATATGTTTATATGTATAAACCAGGGAAATCTGTAACAAAAACTAAAACATATTCCATGCAAGGGCGGAGCTATTAAGGGACCGGGAAGGGTCCCGGCCCCCTAGGCCTAAGCTCGTTAGTGTATTTTTTCGCGATTTCATGTGTATTTCCTGGAAAACAAATTATTTCGGCCCTCCCATTTAATGTATTTCCCAAAAAAAATTTGTTTCGGCCCTCCCACGAAATTTTTTCTAGCTCCGCCATTGATTCCATGTTCAATCACTTGATACTCTAAGAGTAATTTTTCTATGCACAATGCTTACTTTTAATCTTGTTCTAAAAATCAGATCATCGAGATATACATTCACTCAATGCAGCTAGTAGTAATTTGCACAAGCTTTCTATTCACACTAAGAGGGAAATGCATCTTTTTTATTTGTCTAGTTGTTCACACTTTATAGTGAGTGTATGATGTTCACATGTATAAGCCCATACTTGTAACTAAAAAGTAATTCATACGAAGTTTGTCTGCACGTACATTTAAATGTGTTGGGATGTCGGCTATATTTCGATCTTCATGCAAAAGGAAGCGTGAACTTAAAATTTAATCTTCTTAACTCTTAAGTATATGCATATGTGAACAAACATGTATCCACATAGCTAATTAGTGCTAAGTTTTTTGCGAGAAAGCGAAGATTCAATGACAGACGACGAAATCTACACGTGTGATGGAACAGTTACGCTTAATAACGAACGTGCTATTAGAAGCAGAACCGGAAACTGGAAGGCTTGCCCTTTCATTCTTGGTACGATATAAATCAAGATTAATTCTATATGAGTTAACATATTATGCTTAATTAGTTTGTTTAAAAATTTTACTAAATTAATTTACTTGTTTTATAGGTAACGAATGCTGTGAAAGATTTGCATACTATGGAATGAGTACAAACTTGGTGAACTATCTTGAGGATCGTCTTAACCAAGGTAACGTACGTGCATCTATCAATGTTTCAAATTGGTCAGGAACATGCTACGCCACACCATTGCTTGGAGCTTTCTTAGCCGATGCCTACTTAGGACGATACTGGACGATTGCTGGGTTCTCCATTATCTATTTCTTTGTAAGTCTCTTGGTTTGAACAATTGAAACTTTGAAGGTATATACCCTTCTCAACATCTCATCTTACTGACTTCAAAAATAAAATTTCATGTTCCCTTTAAAAGGTTAAAAGAAAATTAACAAATACAAAACCAATTTGAAAAAAAAAAAAAAAAAAAAAAAAAAAAAAAAAAAAAAAGTGAAGTGACTTTAGAAAGATCTAAAGATAGTTTTGGCCAAAAAAAGTGACAGGAATTCAACTTTGTGTAGGGAATGACACTCTTAACACTATCAGCATCTGTGAAAGGACTAGAGCCACACTGCGATGCCGATGGTTGCCATCCAACCTCAACTCAAACTGCAGTCACCTTCGTAGCCCTCTATATGATCGCTCTAGGAACTGGTGGCATAAAGCCATGTGTGTCATCTTTTGGCGCTGACCAATTTGACGAAACTCATATAAGGGAGAAAAAGAGGAAGAGTTCATTCTTCAATTGGTTCTATCTTTCTATCAACATAGGTGCACTTTTCGCATCATCAATTTTGGTTTGGATACAAATGAATGTAGGATGGGGATGGGGGTTTGGTGTTCCGGCAGTTGCTATGGCTATAGCTGTTTGCTTTTTCTTCTCCGGGAGTCCTTTGTATCGGATTCAAAAGCCTTCTGGAAGTCCTTTGGTTAGGCTTTGCCAAGTGATAATCGCGTCCTTCAGAAAGTTTAATGTGAAAGTACCTAGTGATAAATCACTTCTATATGAGACTTCTGATACTGAATCCCAGATTGTCGGAAGCCGTAAGCTTGAGCACACAGATAAATTCAGGTACTACATGTTGTTTCAAAATATAAATCATTCCTACACTATTTCTTAAAGAAGGAGCTAGCACTTTGATTTTCATTTTGCAATTGCCTTTCATTATTGAGGTTTCTAAATTTTGATGAACTAATCAAGTGAATAGTTTTAAATAAACAGTCTACTGTATGGTTCAATAAGACTGACTATATAAGCACCCGCAATGGGTCAAATGAAAAAAAGCTTTTTCCTATTCTAAAAAGCTTTTTAGTAGTGTTTTTGCCATTGCATCAATAGCTTTTTCAAAAGCTTTTTATAAAGACTTGACACACACCAAGTCATTCTCAAAAGCTATAGTTAAAACATATAGTATGCATTAAATGCATCAAGTCATTGAAGACTTGAAGCATTGCAGATGCTCTTAAGCTTAAGAAACAGTACTTAACCAACCTTTTAACTTAATTTCAGAGACTACTGATTAGTCTGCTTTCACACTTCTCTTTTACTCACCAAAATATCAGTTTAGCTGTTTCTTAATTAAAATCCGATTTTTCTAAACAGTTTAACATCTGATCTTCGATTGATAGAACTTCAAAGAACAAGAAACATATTCAAACACTATTCCGATAGATCAATTTCTATCAACTGTATTATATTTTGATATTTATTGTCACTTTAATAAATATTCAAACACTCTTTATAGATATAGAGAACTTGACATGGGTGAATTGCTTCTAACTCTTCACTCCCAATATTCTTAAGAAATTTGTTAGAGTTCACGTAAAGTATGAACTCCTATATGGACGTGTAAACATATTTTACTCGTGCACCATATAATGTAACATCAATTCGTCATTTTGATATGCTGTCCAGGTTTTTGGACAAGGCTGCAGTGGAGACAGATTCGGATCGGGGCAAGAGCTCCAACAATCCATGGAAACTATGCACTGTGACACAAATTGAAGAGCTCAAGTCGATCATCCGAATCCTCCCCATTTGGGCATCTGGCATTGTGTTCGCAGCCGTCTACAGCCAAATGAGCACCATGTTTGTTCTCCAAGGCAACACCATGGACCAACACATTGGTCCCAACTTCAAAATCCCATCAGCATCTCTCTCACTTTTTGACACCCTAAGCGTCATCTTCTGGACTCCTGTCTATGAGCGTATCATCATCCCAATTGCCAGAAAGCGCACACGCCATGAACGAGGCTTCACAACACTCCAACGAATGGGTATTGGTCTCGTGATCTCCTTATTCTCCATGATGGCAGCAGCCACCTTGGAGGTGTTCCGCCTAAAATATGTCCAGAAGCACGATCTTTATGACAATGAAACAATTCCCATGACCATATTCTGGCAAGTCCCACAGTATTTTCTTATCGGATGTGCTGAGGTCTTTACTTTCATTGGGCAGCTAGAGTTCTTTTATGATCAGGCGCCAGACGCTATGAGGAGTTTGTGTTCTGCTTTGTCTCTAACAACTATAGCATTGGGGAATTACCTGAGTACAGTCTTGGTGGCAATAGTGTCAAATGTGACGACGAAGCATGGGAAAACAGGATGGATAGCGGACAATTTGAATGAAGGGCATCTTGATTATTTTTTTGCGCTCTTGGCAGTTTTGAGCTTGTTGAATTTGATTGTCTATGTGTTCATTGCAAAGTGGTACACTTACAAAAAGGTTAGTGCCTACCCAAATTAGGTGTAGTGAAAGCTCTTTATTGTTTGTAGACGTAGGGAGGATGGGTTATTTGTTTCTTGATTTAGTTTGCATTTTTCTGTGTCTGGTATGATTTTATTATAATAAGTTATTTTATTTGTTGAATAGTAATTGTTATTATTATTTTTTATTCATGATATTAGTTTTTATGTTTCTCACTTTATGATCTTAATGCAAACAAGTGTCATGCCAATCTTTTGAAAAAAAAGAAAGGTTTTTAACTTTTTATCATGTTTGAATATGTGTGACGGTTGGTTCAAACCATATAAATTAGTCGGTCAAAATATCATAAACCATAAATATCCTAAAAAATTATGATCATAATGAGCTTTTCAAAGTTGACGCAAGACTTGAAAACGAATTTTGTTAACTCTCTACTAAAAAATTGTCATCTAAAAAAATCTCACTAAAAGTCAAAACGTATTACTAAAATAAAGTATAAAACAAGTCTCACTAAATACTGATTTAATTAATTAAATAGACTAAAAGAAAGTTGATTTTCAGACTATAGACGCTTGACTTTTTTTTCTCAATAATGAATTCAAGTAAAATTATAGTGAAGTCGAGTAAAAAAAAAGTCATGTATTCGAGCGGTCTATATTTGGATTTATTATTATTTTTTTTTTCCAAACATAGACCATAGTCTGTGTAGTGAATAAAAAATTCTCTTGGTCTATTTAAGTCCCTAAAGATTTTACGTGCTTCCCCCACACTTAAAAAAGTGTATGTAGAAGTATTTATAGTTTTTGTAAAAGTCTATTTACAGTGACACAAAAAAGTGTGAGTACATAGTTTTTGTATATTGTGACACATTTTGTTTACAAAAAGTGTCATTAAATCTCAAAATTTTAGGCTTTTGCTCAAACTTTTTAGATAGTGTCACTAAAAGGTTAGATTTAATGACACATTTTTCTGTCATTAGAAAAAATGTCACTAAATGTCTATTTTCGTGTAGTGACTCTAATCCAAGGGTTTATAACAAGGAAGAAACCTCTAGGGAAAAAAAACTCTAACAAGAGATACACTATTAAAAACACGCAATTTATTAATAATCAAGATCAAAAGATAAAAGTTATAAAAAGACCTATATTTATAAAGAAAAGTTATATTAGATAAGAAAAATAATTGTTAAAGTAAAAGAAAATAAAATCGAGATATGTTGCAAACCCTCCAGATGCGGCGCATCCAAGTATCATGAAGCTGGGGTGTTTGTTGCCCAAATGCTACACATCAAAGAGTGATGCGGCGTATTTGGCCTTTTTCCGTCTTTAGCTTCTTCGTGCGCTCTTGTGGATCTTGGTCACGTTGCTTATCCCCATCGTTTCCCCTCACTTGAAAAGAACTCGACCTCGAGTTCTTATGTGTAGTTGCTTCCTCTACCTCACAAAGATTCATTCGACGACGCGTGCCTGCTTTAGCTTACTGCACATTAACTCGAGTGCTTTTTTCATATTTCTATAACACGTTTACCACTCCCATTGATCAACACACGGTCTGAAACATTGAACTATGAATTCCTAATGAACGGCTGTCAAATTTAAAATTGCCACAAGAATAGTCTCTTTGTTCGTCATCGACAACTTTATTGGCTCTTAAATTCAACTTTCACATTTCACCCGCAATCATTATTACAAACTTTTGTACTTTCAGTTTCTTCGAACTTTGTAGCTTCATCTTCAAGAATTTTCAAATTACTAATGTACTTTTTCCTTCTCCGGTGCCATGGTTAAATCTTCAAAATCATGTGGGGGTTCTTCGTTACCATTGAGAAATTCTTCGATTTTAGTCTCATCACGGTCTTCGTTGCTTTGCCTTTTGGAATCTCTTGTTCTATTTGTTGCACCAATAGAGATTTATTTAACTTCCCACAAGAAAACATAAATATTGCATTGTAAATCATATGTTACTTAAACTTCTTGTGGCTAAAGTTTTTCAAATAGAATATGACTATCTTCGTGATAAGTTACCTCATACTATAGTTCACAATAATAAAATGTACCAATAGATATTGGAATATTGGAATCCAACAAATTTCTTTCTTCTAATCGGAAAAATCTTCAATGGTAAATTGAAATTATTAACTAATTTTCTTAACAACAAATTCCTAGCACCGTAATTGTCAATAAGTAAAGAACTAACTTTATTGTAGATTAATATTTTTGAATGAAACAACTTGGTTTACGGTACTCGAGCTTCCATCCTCGTATTTTCCTCCCATTCATCAATTCTCCAATTATTGAACATGGAGTGATTGCTTGCACAATTGTATTACCGCACATTGTTCGGGAAAACTAAGTAAATAAATAAAATTAAAAGTGTTAAATTTAGCTGTTTAACAACATCTTAACCCTAGTGTATGACATTGTTTAGATTTCATAAAATTTTATAGTTTTAAGCATAGCATGTTTTAAGATATGAGGCACTTTATTTTAGAAACCTAACATCCACTACTTACCAATGGACATATCTGGACCATTGGATCAAAAACATTTTTTAAGATTAAAAAACACGGAGTGGCCATTTGTGTAAATTCAACAAACTTACTCCCACCAAACCCAACCCACCAACCCACCCCAGACATCTCACTTTTCACAAATTCCCTGTAAAAAAAACCTCACTTTCTCTCTCTAACCAAAGTAAAAAACTACCATAAAAATTTCAAATCAACCACTTTTAACCATTAAAAGCAAAAAGAAAAACACAAAAATGAAACAATCAATGCATGTAGAACCAGATTTGGGAAAAAAAACGGTTCAAAATGAACCGATTCATACTCAAGACGATCATACGGTGCTTCCAATTCTTTATTTAGTTGTTATTTTACTATTTGTTGTGATTTTATTTATGATTTCGTTGTTATTTATAAAGACTTGTGTTTTTTTAGTCGTTAATTGATAGATTAATGTGATGATGGGATGATTGTGATGATTTTGTTCTTGAATCTGAATTTTATTTGTGTTTTGAAAGATATTTATGACAATTTTTATGAGGATTTTTGTGTTTTTATGATAATATGAAATATTAGAGGTTAGATCTAATTGAAAACAAGAGATATTATGATCTTTCTGTTAGCTTTGTATACATGGATGCACACCAAATGTTTGATGAAATGTGTGAGTGAAAAGTATCATACGTGTAGTATCACCAGTGATATTTGAAGTTGAACTGTGTATCTGTATTATCACTAGTGATATTTGTATTATCACTTGTGAAATTTTATTTATTTGATAGATTTTTTTGTTTATTTGTTAAGCTTTATTATATGTAATGTATAGTACATTTTTGATATTTCATTGTTATTGTTTTATAATTATAAATAGTTTTTCATTTTTATTTTTATTTAAAGTTTTGATGATATACTATTTACTGTGTGTTTTATCATCTTTGTTTTATATCATAATTTTGATGTTTTATGTGCTTTTTGTGGATGATAATTATGTTTTATTTAATCATAAACTATTTATTATAGTGCAATATTACTTATCATTTAAGTAATTAGATTAAACAACTTAAAAGGTTTGATTTTGCTTCAAACACATAGTTATTTAGTGTAATTTTGCTTATTATTTAAGTTGTGATTGGATTTGTTTATTTAATGGATACACTGTGCGTATTTCAATAGGTTTTACAACGGGATTTGACAATATTCATGGTTGAATCAGCAAATTGAAGAAGTTATGGCTAAACAAAGCACAACATCTTCATAACAAACTAAAGAAGCTCAAACACATGTTATATCACATGTGATATCACAAGTGATATCATCTGTGAAATCACAGGTAATATCACCTGTGAGATATTACCTGGATATCACAAGTGATATCATACGTGATATCACCTGTGATATCACACGTGATTCAACAAAAAGAAGAAGCCGACACATCTATGATGTCACCTGTGATATCAAATTCTCCTCCAAAAAGTTGAACAGGATTAGAATGAGATACACGACAAATTAGCATATAAAAGTGTGGTAGTTAGTAGTTATTGATGGATTGTTATGATAATGTGATGAATGTTGTGATAATATGAGAGATCACAATAGATGTTGAGCTTGTAACATGCTTCTACTAGATTTGTAATGCATTTATTTTCTTAATTGATAGAGTGTGCATGTTTCGATAGGTTTAACACTGTATCACATGTTCCTCCATCACCACCACTGATTCAACAAATAGAATAAGTCGACATGCCTGTAATATCACAGATGGTACACCTGCGATATCACCTATGATATCACAATATCACAGGTTCCTCTAAAAGCCAAACAACATGTTGCGCATTTTTTTAAGTGCATTATAATATCACAAGTGATAAACTAGTATATATTGGTCTCTAATGATCATGACATGTTAATATTTACAGATGGACGTGCTTGCGAGGCACATGATGATAAATAATCCATATGAAACTTTATGAATAATAACAGCAAAGATAATTCTACATCAAGTAAACAAAAAAAATGAGATGATGTATGATTGTGCAAAAAAGATTGCTACAAAAAATAAAGATGACTAGATAAAGAGAATGATAGATGAAACAAAGATGATTGGAAAAGGAGCAGGCGAAGCAAGAAGCAATCCTTATGTTTCTTAGTTTAAAAATACAATGCGAGTTTGGGGTAACCTAAGAAGGGTGTGCTCTATTAGGTCCCGAGCCACATTGCATGGTGCCGGAGTTTGTATTACATTTGGGAATCACTAAGTGACTTGTATGATCATTTTTATGGAAAAGTATTAATGTAGCATTTTATTCATTTATCACATGTGTACTCTTAGCATTTTGTGTTACAAAAATGTTTCATATCGCAAGGGATATAACACTGCATATTCCATATACCAAATATGTATAAAAAAAATTACAAAAATAAAAAACTTGACATATTCTAAAAATCAAAGAAAGTGTTAAATCAAATTTAACAGAATGTCACAAGTGATATAAACATCAAAATGAAAAACAAGTGTTGCATCATTTTTAACAGAATATCACAAGTGATACCAGATACAAAGAGCAAGTAAAAACAAATAAACATATAAATGATGTAAACATTTCATCATTTTTATGCTTTATCACAAGTGATAAAATGACAAAATATTTCATAAACTCACAAAGACCTTATAAAAAATAACTTCAAGTATTTATCACAAAAGATACATAACTTTTAATTTATGACAAAGACGGGGCTTGGAACCAGGAAGCTCAGATGCAATTGCTTTTCGCATAGCACCATCTTGACCAGTTACAATGATATTCGGATAACACACAGAAGCTTTCTTGAATGCTTGGAGTAACCATACACAAGATTCAGTAGTTTCATCCTTAAGCAGACCAGACACAACAGTAACACATCTCCTGTGATTGTCAATCGCAGTAAAAGGCACAAAAACCATCATGTACCTGGAAAGAGAAATATCTCAGGTGATAATATATACAAAATGTACAAAAAACAATGAAATCTCACAGGAGATATTACAAATTAAAAAGCACTTGTTTGTTTGTATGTGGCATAAAAAGAGACGATATCACCAAACTATTTGTGACTGCAATTTGCAAAAAAATGGATCCATCAAACGAAAGAATCAACAACAACCACAATTGTGGTTCAAAAAGGCACAACAGCTCCACAAAACAAATTGAAGAAGCTCAAACAACTTTGATATCGCCTGTGATATCATAAGATCATCCATTACCACAATTGATTCAACAAAATAAAAGAAAGCTGACACACTTGTGATACAACTGAGAATCCAGCAATACAGAAAAGCAAAAAAGAGAAAAGCGTAACCTCAAGTACAACACACTGGGTCTTCTTATCTTCTACAATTAACTGAGTTACATGATTCCAAACAGGGTTTAAGTTGTAATCAACAACCTTTCTTTTGAACTTTTCAAGTGGCCGAATATATGCAATCATATAAGGATCAGACTTCCCAATCATTTTCATGTTTTTCAAATTATTTGCCTTCACGATTGTTAAAGTAAGTAGTCCTTGTGGTTTAAGCTATAGGTCACTGCTCAATTATCAAACAGTACATCAAATGTGCATCACCTCAAATGTAGAGTAATGGAGAAAGCAAAATATAAAACGCACTAAAATAATTCAAAAGGACGCCATTCGGAAAAATGAAAATAAGCATCAACTAATGCAACATAGG
This sequence comes from Chrysanthemum seticuspe, assembly GCA_019973895.1. Taxonomy (NCBI): domain Eukaryota; kingdom Viridiplantae; phylum Streptophyta; class Magnoliopsida; order Asterales; family Asteraceae; genus Chrysanthemum; species Chrysanthemum seticuspe. The sequence continues at coordinate 217,960,608 of BPTQ01000007.1, read as the reverse complement.
ATATGATTACTCATTTACAATAACTACAGTGCACTTTGATTAATTTCCTTAAGCTTGTTTATTCAAATAAATATTTTTGATTTGGTTATATATGAAATGATGTACAAACAGGAACATGTGATTTCTTCCCAACTTGTGCATCCCTCTCTTAGGCATTTTGTTGCGTCAAATTTCCATCAATTCACCCATCCCAAAATGATATCATACTAAAAGCAATGCTACTCACAATTTAAAATATAAACTAAAGTATCAAATAAACAAATTTCACAAGTGATAATATAAATATCACTAGTGATAATACACATATACAGTTCAACTTCAAATATCACTGGTGATACTACACGTACGATAAATAGCATATTCAAAACAACAATCAGACATAAAAACAGCATTCAAATGCAGTTAAAAACAAAAATTCAACTAACAACTTAATTAATAAGCAGAATTACATGAGCAAATAACAAAATTATTAAATATTTTTCACTCACACATTTCATCAAACACTTGGTGTGCAACTTAATAAGAAGGAATGTTAACAACTTGATCCACATAATTAACAACCCATCAACAACATTATCAACCGCCACAACACCAATCAAATCGGCTTCTGAAACAAATGGTTCATTCAAATCAAAAGAAGGCATAAAAAAAGGATGATATGATCGGAGTTGATGATGAGATGATGATCGGAATAGTGATGGTGATTGGAATGATGATGGTGATGGTGATCCAACTGGTGATGCTCAAACGATAATAGTTGATTGGAATAAGTAATTTTTGGAGGGAAATGATGAGAGCAGGTTGAGAGAAAAACACACAGTAACTGTGTGGAAAAAATGAAGCGAATGAAAAAAAAAGAAGAAGAAATGACTTTATATAGTTGGGAGAATTAAGGTTAAGCATATTAAATCTTAGGTTAATCTCCACCATTAGATCAAAATAAATGGATGGTGAGGATTTGTCCATTGGTAAGCATCAAAATAAAGGTAAGCAAATGAAAATTCCTCTTTAAGATATATCAATAAATTTATTTGTTATATATAATATAAGAATCATCAATAGAATAAAACTCATATATACATGATGAGTTAGATCTCTTGCAAAGTGATAGAAATTAAAAAGTTTAGAAAGCTTATCATCTAACGCCACATGTCCTCCGCCTAATCTCTTCTTATTTTCTTATTAAATTCGGTAGGGTTTTTTTTTTTTTTTTTTTTTTTTTTTTTTTGTCCTTTTAACCAATTTTTTTGTTCCACCCAAAAGTTCAAATGTAAATAACTTTCAAATGATAAAATTTTATGAAAAACCAATTTCACCATAATTTTTAAAAATTAATTATCTTTAATTTGGTATGCATTTTTATATATAAAACGCAACTTTTTTTTTTTCAACTTTTTAAATGAGTGTTGATTTTCCTGAAATTTTTGGCATTTTCAGTTCTAGATTTGTCTAGTTTAAAGGCTTAATTATCCAAAACTTAAGACACGAAAATTGTAGTTTTTTGCCTATTCTTTACCTAGATTTCTGAATCACTCAATTCCGATATAATATGAGTAAGACATTGCACGTTGACAATGACATCTTAGTCATATTTAGTGCACAAAAAGTGTTTGATAAAATGCCTAAAAGAGATTTTTCTTATAATGCAATAATTGATATGCCAAAATACATCTTTTGTTATTTTTGTTATTTTTGGTGTTTTAACTGATGTACAACAAATGATAAACTGATGAACATTGTGACCATAACTAATTAACATTATGATTTTTCTTTATTTTTTTGAAAACTGATAAACTGACGAACAAATTTAAGAGAATTGATGAACAACTCTTTATATTGATGAACAATATTAACTGATGAACAACTAATTGATGAACTGATGAACACTGTGACTCTAACTGATGAACATTTTGATTTCTTTTAGACAACTAATGAACATTATGTTTTTTTTTATTGATGAACATTATGATTTTTTTTAGAAAACTGATGGGTTACATAATCTAACTTATGAGCAATATGATATAACTGATAAATAAAAATAAAGAGAACTGATGAACGTTGTGATAAACTGATGATCAACTCTTTTTAGTAATAAATATGTCTTATTTATCAGTTAATATTGTTCATCAGTCTTGCACAAGATTAATTGATGAACAATATTAACTAATGAACAAAGACTAACTGATGAACAGAACGTTTTTTTTTATTTTATTTAAAACTAGCGATTAAAGATTATCACTTTTTGATACTTACATTAATAAAATGATTAATGATGCATTGTGGTACAAAAATTAGAGCATTTAATGCAATTTTAACATTAAAAATTTAAGCTAGACATTTCATCAAACAACTTGTGTGCAACAAATATGACTAAAATGACATCTTTAACGTGCGATATCTCACTCATATCATATCATATTTGAGTGATTCAAAATTCTGGGTAAAGAGTGAATCAAAGTCTACAACTTTCGTGTTTCAAGTATTTCAAGATTCGGCAATTTTAATTGTAAAAAATAGGTGGGAGAACACATGTCATATGATGAGTGGCTTTTTACACTTTGTAATTTTTATCACTTTGCAATTGATCCACTACCTATACATATAAGCCTGCGTAAATGAAAAATTGTATGCATGCATGCATGTTGTAATGATAAGTTGTAAAAAGAGAAAATTCTCTAAAGAGGACAAAAGGTATTGAAAAGTTCACCTTCTAGTACAAAGTTTACACCTTTTCTTAAAATGGTCATGTGCGACCATGCTACTGTGCTACTACATTATTTTTTTGACACGTGTCCAGAGCAAAAGTATCATCCCAATAATTTGATGGCCCACATGCTTATTTGTCTTATTGAAACAAATGTGCTACCGGCGACTGTGCGACTTTTCCAAATGTGCTACCGCGGCTAAAAGGTACGCACGGAAAAACGCAAAATCTTTAAAAAGTAACAAAATATTTTGAGTTGATATATTTTTTTAATCTTTTTAATTTTTTTAAATTACTCTTTAACAAAACCTTTTTAACAAAATTACTTAACACACACTATAATCAAAGCCAATTAACGGGGTGGGAAGCCTTCCAACATCGAAGTCCAATGAATGTTTGAAATAATCAAAGCCATAACTAGAATCGAGGTTACAGGTTTTGGAGTTTTGGGTGTTGCAGAATTATCAGGTCTTCATTGCGTCTTTTCCTGTTAAGAACTTGACTTTCATTTGGCATGATGGTAAGTTTTCCCTTTAATTGGTACTTGTACAATGTGTGTTATGATAGTGTCTTTCATTTATTTGATTTTTTGTCGTTTATGCTTAATGTTGTTATGTACTAGTCACTGATTCATGTACTTGTTTTGAGGTTGGGTTTTGATTAGCTTATTTGTTTAGCATTAGCTTTTCACATCATATTTATAACCTATTCTATTTGACCTTTTGACGCCAAAAGCTTCACATTATTCAGTTGTTTAATATTTGTTTAATATTTGACTATAGTCAATCAAATGTGTTTGATATTAGTTTAAAGTACGAGTTTTGGAATGTCCCTATCTCCCTTGTGCGCCTTTAAGATTTTGTTACAGGTTGGTACGAAAACGTTTTGACTGGACTAAATTCAGCCGTTGGAACTATATATGGATAAAGACTTAATATTTACTTGATTAGAAAATGAGAATTCTTGCTAGGATGCCCACACATGTTGACTAGACTAAATTCAGTTGTGTAACAAATGTAGGTTGTTTGGTAATATATGTTGACTATTATATCATATGATTTTTATGATTTTGGTTTAACAGAAGAAGAGTCGTATGACTTATTCTATTTGAACTTTTGACGCCATAAACTTTACTTGATAAACTCATAAGCTCATCCAAACACCCCTAAATTTCACATTATGCAGTTGTTTAATCTTTTACGGTATTCAATCAAATGTGTATGATATTAGTTAAAAGTACGAGTGTTTCAATGTATGATACAACACCATAACTTGTAGCAATCCATCTATCTATACCTCACATGTCCTTATCTCCCTTGTGCGCCTTTATAAAGATACTTTGTGTGCATTGGAAATCTCATAGAACATGGGCATAACTAATGAATAGGGGGCTTGAAAAATTCTATCTCACATTCTTGGCCATTCTTGGCTACAACCACTAGAGGTGATCAAACCTATAATCTTATATGCATTATATTTTATCATAATGTTTAATGGTTAGTTGATTATAAGACAAAATGGTGTTTGATATTAGTTAAAAGTACGAGTGTTTCAATGTATGATACAACACCATAACTTGTAGCAATCCATCTATATATACCTAACATGTCCTTATCTCTCATGTGCGGCTTTGTAAGGATACTTTGTGTGCATTGGAAACCTCATAGAACATGGGCAGAACTTTGTGTGCATGGTGCCATGTTATTTGAATTTGCTTGTCTTTGTTGTATGTTTTGAGGCTACTTGTGTAAACATATATATATATATATATATATATATATATATATATATATATATATATATATATATATATATATATATATATATATATATATATATATATATATATATATATATATATATATATAGGGGTGCGTTATATGCAGTACCATTCTTAGATACAGTACTTTACAGTACCATTTTAAAAGAATCTAGACCATAGGATCATTTGATCAATGGTCAATATTACATAGTGGCATTTCTGTAAATAAATAGAAATTTTTTTTGGCTGGAAAACATTTTAGAAGGGCAAATATGGTATTTTGCTTTTTACATACACACAACCGCTTCCAAAAACACTACCATTTTTTGCAAAAAACCGTCAAGTTGCACCATGATAAAACGGAAATTAAATTTCCCTGGATTTTCTCACCATTTTCAACAAATCTTATCATCGTCAGTTAAATTAAAATCTAAAAACAAACCCACTCACCTAATAATTCATCACACCGAAAAACACACACACAAAACATTCATCATCGGTTTAAATCTGAAGAAAACATGTCAGGTATCATAAATTTATATTTTTAATCTTTAAATTATGATTTTGTTTTGCTGATTTTGATATGTTAGAAGATTGATAATACAATGTATTTTTTGTGCATGAATGCTGGATAAAGACATAATGAACTTATGAATTACTTTGTGTAACAGGGATGTTTGTGGCTGTTAAACAAGTATGTTAAAGACATGGAGAAATTAGGGAAAGATTTTGAAAGGACTTTGGAAGCTGCAGTGAAGATGTCCGCGGGGGACAGTGAGTTGCAAGTGTTAGTTGAACAATATAGAGCCGTTAGGAATACAACATCCGTTAGTACACCATCAAGCATTTCTAACATAAATGTTACGATGGGAAGGATAGAAGAAAGGGGAAAAGATGTTGAAAAAGAAAAAGGCAATGTAAGCATTGAAGATTTTGTTGAGGAAGGATCTCAGAGTAAAGGAAAAAACAAAGTGGAGGATGCTGGAGCACCAATGGAACCAATGGTAGAGTGGGGTCCGGAAACACAAAAGCTGGCTGTGGAGAGTATTGACAGAGCTTGTGAATATGGGTTTGACTCTCCCGGAGCGTTTATTGGACCATTGACGCCAGAGGCTTTTGTAAAAATAGCTGTTGAAGTTGATCGTACACTTGAAAAAGCAAAAGCCAAGGATGATCTGGATTATGGACCAAGTTTTAGTCTTGGTTTGACTCCAGACTTTGCAACAGCGAGGGAAACGTTGGTGACCCCAGATGCTTTGAAGGCCATTTCAGTGATATCAAGTCCGGTGCCTATAAGTTTTTGCCCACCAAGCGGAGTAGCAGGTAACCAAGCGGTGCCTAAAGAAAAACGGCAAACATCATTGACTCAAGCAATGAGGTCACCATTTGAAAAAAGAATTTTGGAAGCTGAACCGAACTACACGGCAGATGAAATTAAGCTCGGGAAGTACCTTTTTCTGACGACTGCATATGATATGTCGTAAGTAAATTATTACATGAAATTTAATATTATGCATATATGTTCTTTGAAAGACAGTAAAAGAATATCTTATCAACATTGTTTATTTTTGGTTTTAATAGTGAGGTCCTGTACATGTCAATATGTGGTCGAAAGTTATCAAGAGACCAGTTGAAAATCACATGCTGGACGCTTGGGCGGTTGTTATGAATTCAATGGAGGATTATAAAAGCCAAGACTCTCCTTTGAGATTGTTTTTGCCAACATATGTAGTGGTAAGAGTATTTGTGACGTATATTACATTTATTTGAATTTAAAAAAATTACTTATATGTAATAAAATAAAATGCAGGATAATAAGAGTTTTTCTGATGAGCCATATGACAACGATCGGTTACAAGCATTGGTGCAACATATTGAGAAGGCTGCTGGAAAAAAGAATGACTTCAAAACTCTGAAGAACATCAACCTCGTAAGTATATGATGAATATATTTTGGTATTAGAGTAACAAGGTCCTATATATTGAAAGTTATAGTAATAGATGAACGTAATTAGAACATAGTCTGCAACTTGTGCGTATACTCTTGTGAATGTACATAGATGGTGTTATGTGTATATGTGAACTGAAATAGGAAGCAGTTGCAATGATTAATCGGTTACTTATATGTGAACTGAATTAGGAAACAGTTGCAATGATTAATTGGTTACCTATAGGTGAAATGAAACAGAACATGTATGCATTACCTTTTGATGTAAACTAAAACATATATGTACATAAACTCAAACATGTATGCATTCCCTTTTGATGCAAACAGAACATGTATGCATTCCCTTTTGATGGAAACAGAACATGTATGCATTCCCCTTTGATGTAAAACATAACATGTATGCATTCCCTTTTGATGCAAACAGAACATGTATGCATTCCTTTTTCATGTAAAACAGAACATGTATGCATTCCCTTTTGATGTAAACAGAACATGTATGCATTCCCTTTTGATGTAAACTCAAACGTATATGTACATAATTTGAGTAGTAATCTTAGCTGAAATGAATTAGAACATAATTGCACTGTCATGCCTTATGCAATGAATCAGAACTTTCTATGTTATTCGAGGACGTAATATGTTTGGACATTGTAACTGATACTTTATTAAAATGCAGGCCTTTTTGCCAGTCGATAATGAAAGACATCAATTTCTACTTGCATTTGATCTGAAATATGGATCTGTGATAATGTTTGACCAAAGAAATATTGGCAAGAAACCCAGAAGTAAAGTAAAAGGAAAGCTTATCAACTTGAGAATTGCAGAGATGCTTGTAAGTAAAATTTACAACAAATGTGTTATTCAGTATAGTAGTATATAGTCATTGAATTGGTAAAGTATATTCCGATGCTAACATACAAATGGTGTACAATGCAGCATTCAGATTTTAGCCGATATCTGTTTAATCTAAGTCATGCTAAAGCTGGTAACTTATTCAAAGCGGAACTGGAGATTGCTGAATTTGAAGGTCAAACTGCCAAGGTCAGAAATTATGCAGGTTTGTTTGTGATGCGTCAGATGGAAACATATAAGGGCAAGGGAAAAAGCTGGGAATGGGGACTGGATGGAAATAAAGACAAACTTGAGAAGCAAATGGTCGTGTTAAGGAAAAAGTATGCTACACGTATGCTGTTGGACAAGAGCAACTTGTTGATGGGGAAGGTTAGGGCAGATATTGAGAGTACTGCCGGAGTAGTGCTAAAAAACCCTGTTACCAAACAGGTGTCAAAAGCAAAGTGAATGTCATGGTGTCAAAACATTTAAAAAGTCACTCCTGGTTACTTTTGGGTTGTGTCTTTAGATGAATTTGGTTATGACTTGTGTTAGGTTTCTTATGAAATAATTAATAACTGGTACTGCGTGTGTTAGGTTAAGATGTTTTGGTTAACGACTTTATGTCGTTATTTATGACATTCGGTATGTTTCTTTTGAATAAATTGTGTTAGGTTAAAACACCAATGGTTAACGACTTTGTGTCGTTCTTTATGACATGCAGCTTGGTTGTTTATGATATGGTTTGTGTTTTTTTATGTTAATTAGGTTCAAGATTTAAAAAACACACATGCGACATATAAAAATTAAAACATGTATGGTTGACTTAAATAAAACTGGATAAGGGGATATAGCCAATGTCCAATTATAGAGACGATATTATAAAAAATGGAAAACATGTATGCGATGAAAATTATGGCTGATTTAAGTCAAAATATATACGGACATATGACCAATGTAAGGTTTGGAATGTATACCATAAGAAATATACATAGATAACATAAGGAGTTGATTCCAAGCACGACTGAGAATAAAATTAGCACGTCTGACAATAGTTGGTACATAACACCAATGTTCATTAACCAAAACATGAATGCTCATTACTTGAGAATAAAATTATCACGTCTGACAATAGTTGGTACATAACACCAATGTTCATTAACCAAAACATGAATGCTCATTACTAACAAGTAATAAATTGATCAAAAAGACAATCAAAATCGACTTTTCATTCAATAAAAAAACTAAAAACTTAAGTTTACCTAACCGTAAAACATAAAAATGTAATCATATCCAACTAAAAACTTAAGTTTACCTACCCGTAAAACATAAAAATGTAATCATATGCATAAAAATCCGTAAATAAAAGAATATAAACCGATTTAACAAAATCGTTTATTCTTCATCATCTTCATCTGTTCTTTCTTCATCATCTTCCTGATCTTGATCATCGTCATCTTCATCATCTTCATCATCAGAACTTGAACTTTCGAGTTCGGGACACCCACGTATGTTATGACCTTTTTGTTAGGTCACTAGTTTTACAACACAAGCTTATAAGAGAAGAGATAAGGCGATTGAACAAGTAAGCCAAACACACACACACAAGTATACTTGACCGGTTATGCGTAGAGTGTAGTGAAAGAGAATAACTTGAACAACCAACCTTCAAATGAAGGTTATTACAATGTATTTATAGGCAAGGAGCTAGGGCAACACTCCCTCTCCTTCCCTATTTCTTATTGGGCTTGGATCAAGCTTATGGGCCTTCTACATAAGCTTGACCTTAATCAAACATAAAGGCCATAACAAAGCTACCTATTACATATGAAATATAAATACTTGAAATACTGTTTAGGAGTGATTCCAACAATCTCCCCCTCAAGTATATATGAATGTAAACGGTGAAGGCGTTGATGTAATAGTAGCTGTGACGTCTTCTGGCATTCTTCTTTCTTGTGAGAGGAATTGCCTTGATTCAAACAATCTCCCCAGTGTAGAGAGATAGTTATTTTTGAACGGTTAAGCTTCGACGTCATCTTTAACTTTGTTCTTTGATCATTTGTTCTTTGTGGTGAAAGTGATAGTATGTTGTTATCTGCATCAGTCTGCCTCAGGTCTGCTTCGCTGCTCCAATGTCTCCACGTCATTCTTCAACATGCTCATACGCTCTATGACGTTGGAATTCAATACTGATGAAGTTCTTTAAATCTTTATCATTGTAGATTCTTTGATTTGACGAAGAATCATTCTGACGGTTGTGTTGCTTTTGAATAGAACTTCCATTAGTGTTGATGTTGGCGTGAGCATGAGAAGAATCAGCACGATCATCCCGCTCCGGAGCTTCCATAAGAAGAAAACATTGCAAACGGTTAGTAATAAGCGGTTTCCGGCACTTACAAGTTTGAACTTCGAGAGTGTTAACAGCATAGTGTGAAAACACAACTCTAATTCTTACAAAGGCCGTTCCTGAACTGGAGTCCCACAAGTGAGATAACGCGATGTACCGAAGTACATCTACAGTTCAGATGAGTCGCTGAGGTACACCGAAGCATCACCTCATGACTGTAGACCGTTTGAGACACACTCCGCGTAATCCACGGGGAGTTACCGAAGCGACCTGCTGTCAGGGCTGTTTGATGTTGACCCTGGCAGGAGTTTCCATTCAATCACTGAGGATCACAGATGTGAACCTCTCATAAATGTTCTCGACAGATTGCTAAGATCTGTGAAGGACTCGATATGAACCACTGAATCACTGAAGACCTTATTGTTGATCAACAAGTGATTAAATGTCAAGTGTTCCTAAGAGATCTTTTGATGAATCTCGTGGCTCTAGACTCAACAGTGCGTTTTGGTTTTCCTGAGCGGAGACTAGGGAGAGGGTCTCCTTCTTCAATACCAGCGATCTCTAAGAGAAAGCCAATAGTTTATGTAGGGTTCCCTGTGAGAATGAAACAAGCTTCTGTTGAGAGAAACTTGAGTGGTTAAGAAGGTTTAGTGCATGCGTCACTGGGTCCATGACGACTTTTAATCTTCAATACCGGCGTCACTAAGTGACAACCAGTAGCATATGAATTGAACCCGGTGTCTGCCCTAAGTTGAATAATCTGGAGGGCTATTTCTTTTCACCCTTTTCTTTACATTTCTTTTTGATTCTTCAACTCCTTCTTTCTCCGATTCTCATTTTCTCCTTTTTACAATCATTCCTAAGGACTTCTAACACTAACTAATGGTAGTGTCCTTGGGTAGATCCCTCCGGCTCTGGCGGATCATAGGACGGTTATTCCTAACCTTAGTCACCTTATAACTCCATGACTAGCCTATGTTTGCCATTAACACCACTGTATTTAAAATCTCTCTCAAAGGGTTTGTTAATGAAAAAACATGTTTGAACCACAGTGAGAGATGAATTTTTGCATAAATACTCCCCCTCCACATGTGCTTAATAGTTTTAATGGTTAAATGCACAGTGAGGAAAGAGCGCGCACTTTATGAATTGATCCACTAAAGATAGACAATCTCCCGCGAGACACGGTTACGTTGAATAGTTAAAGAGTTACATTGTCAGCTTTTAGGTGACAACTAGCTCTAATAACTACCTTGAAGGTGTAGACAAACCTCGAAAGGTTGTCATACCCGTCAGAGTTCATGTCTATCAAGAGTTTCTCGAATGGTACTTTCTACTTGGACAAGTCCTTTGCGAGACACGTTTACATCACTAGCGAACTAGCTTGAAATTATTACCCGTCCAGGACAAGTCTTTTCGAGTTACAAACAGTTTAGTACCGTCAATTCGTAGGTTAAGTCTGAGGTACACAGATTCATTTGCATTTTGTACAACATATTTCTTATCACATAATTTTCTCCCCCTCAAAAATGGCATATAAGATGTTATTTTTGAAACATTTAGAGAGTAAATATGACCATTTTGAGTGTTGCGGGAAGAGTGACCACTGTGAACATTTTGTGAACAAAGTTTTAATCAAATACTCCCCCTCAATTAGTGATATAAACGGTTGAGGTTTTAAAATCATATGGGGAAGTACTTGTCTTTTTGAGCAAAACCTTGAAAAATGAAAGGTTTTATAGGTTTTACTCAAAAATAAGAAGCTTTCGCTCCTTTTATAAGGATTGTGGCACTGAGGCGTACCACAGGGTCCTTTCTTGACAATTGCGGGTTGTACACTGTTATGTGTGCACAAGCCATTCACATATATATAATCATACATCCAAAATCATATGAAGGAAACAATTCAAGGGGTACCAGGAAGTGCAGTGATGTTCCCAGGAGTGCGCACAGGGCGTTGAAAGCCGGTGATGTTAATCCTGGGTCTACCACCAACATAGCTCTCCAAGCGTCTGAACTGATCCCTTCTGAACAACCGTTCATCAATCATGGTGATGATCCTTCTCACATCCCTTCTATCCTGAGAGTTCCAGCGCTTAGGATTCCCAACCTTCAAGCGTATATCCTTCAATCTGTACGCCAATCCATCCCTAACCATCTTCAAGGTATGATCCCCGAATTTATGGAGCTCACTACACGCCATTAAGCAGTTTCTGCGAAGTTCACTACGGTAAACAATGCCGAAAGGTTTGCTGATGAGCGTGAGTTGTTTGAGCTGGTTGATGTCAGGAAGATCAAGCTGTGGTGGAGTAAAGTTTACACGTTTCTGATATGATTCAACAGCCATCTGGATATCTTCGACACGTTCTTTGATCACAATGCGTCTAATGAAGATGAGAACTGACTTGATAAATTCACGTTGAATTTCAGTCGAGAATTGTCTCATACGACCCTGTACTTTGGCAAGGTACATGTCTTCGATGTCGTTGAGTGACAAGTTCTCAAAGTCAGCCTCTGAGAATTCATAGTCTTGTTCATCTTGTCGTTTGACTATGATATTCTTCAAGAATGTGTAGTCCCATTTAGACTTGAGATCAATGTGTTTGATGGCCACGATGTTCTTTGAGCAATACACTTCATGTTGAGACTTCTGAACCAGGCAGCTTCTGTAGTAGATTCTTCGGCGTTCAGGCCAATGATGAATCCCATACAATGCATCTTGGTCGTATGCTTGCACTTTGTCAGAAAACAAGTGATTTGCACGTTCCTCGATAGCTATGCAGTTAGAGTAGGTAGTTGCTGGGAATGGAAGAGTTAATGATGTAGCGTATTTTCTTGAACCATCGCCACCATGGAGAAGAAATTCCAGGTCTGTGTTGAAGAAATATCTGAAGGGAATCCTTGGTTCATCTGGTTGGCCGATTGTTGGTAGAGGTTTGGTCCAGTCAGTGTAGTATGGAGGGTTGTTCCGTTTAGTGAAGTCGATGTTTGCTTCTGGGTTGAGCCAATCCATGTTGTTAGACATGGCTCGAGCAATGTTTTCAAGGTGATATTCAACCTCGATTGCACTTTCCGAGCTATTTTTCAACAGAAGGAATGCGTCATTCTTGATGCGCTTCAACTCGGATTTCGTCATCTTCTTCACACGGAATCGTTCTTGCAAGATTTTTGCATGCTCCAAGGTACTACCGTCTACCAATTCTTGACCTTCTTCAGGGTAGGGAGTGTCGTTAACAAGTGTGGAGAACCAATCAAATTCAGCAGTATTATCGTCATCAAGCCATGATACGACGTCATTCAGAGTCGTTGTCTTCTTCTGTTTTGAAGGCCTTGATGATGATGTTGGTTTCTGTACTTGTTTTGGTGAGGTGGGTTGTTGTCGGGGCTCAGGGACCTCTTCATCGTCACCACCCGTATACTCAAAGTGATCAGTTTTATGAGTCCGGGGTGGTAACTCGGAATCGTCCTGAGGTTTATCAGTAGAAAACCGAGGTGATGGAGACTTATGTTGAGAAGAAGTCCGATGTGGAGGAGGTGGCATAGATGTAGATTGACCAGACTGCTTCTGACGTTTAGGTGCAGAGTCCTTATCCTTATCATCGTCATCTCTTGGTCTTTTGGGTTGAGTGGCTGACTCCTTGCATGATGATCTGAGTTGATAGTCAAGTAGAATTTCGAAAAATTTAGCTTCATCTGAAGTAAACGTTCCAGATCTCTTTGACATTTGCATCACTAGTTTAGCTATTAACTCAGATTCGGAGAGATCAACTTCTTTTGCCATTGTATGTTTGACCAATGCTACGATGTTAGGGGTGAGTTGTCTGGAAAATACTTCTTTTGTCACACTGGGGACAGTGTCGAGAAGAAACTTGTGGGTTTGTTCTCTTGCTGACTTTTCCAGTTCCTTTTGGACTTTTGGAACGATATCCTGAAGGTACTTTTGAGTGTAACCTTCAATCATTTCATTTAGTTCCCCCTGACGATGACTTCTCATGAATTCCTGAATAGCTTTCCTATCTTTCCGCATCTCGTCATTCTCATTATGTAAGTACTGCATTTGTTCAGCATACCAATTAAGTTTTCTTTGAAGCATGTCCTTCTGTCTAACTTGTTTGACAGCTTTCACAATTCTTGCATGTGTTTGAGAAATCCAAGACTTTGGTGGTTTCTTCACGGATTTGAATGATGATCTGGTTGACTTAGTTGATGGTGGTGGTGATGAATGAGATGAAGAGTCCGATGATGAGGAGACATGAGGAGACTTCATGTCCTTAGGAGTTTCTGAGGTTTTCTCCTTTGAGTGAGTTGGACTGTCTAGAAGAAACTTTGTATAATCATCCTCGTCATCCTTAGACTTTTCTTTCTCAGTTTCCTGTTTCTCAAAATCATACTCAATGGTGTCTTCAACAGGCGGTTGTTGTTGCAGAAGAGTGGTGGCACCAGATCCCTTATCGGGTTGATTAACCGTATCAGGATCTGGAGAGGAGTGGGCAGCACCACTTGATCCTCCGGGGCCACCCATTTGTTCTTTAGCAAATTCAGCGGCCTTTTGAATGTGTCGGACGTTGTGAAACTTTTTCCTGTATGATTTGTCCAATTGCTCTTCTTCTTCTTCTTCAGAGCTCTCATCATAAGGTACAATAACTTGAGTCTTCCCTTTTTCTTGGACAGTTGGAGGACTTGGAGGTTTTGTCACTGAGGCAGGTGTTTAGGTGGCAGTAGCAGAGTAATGAACCTCTTCATCTGTCTCAGTTTCTTCAGAGCTCTCATCCCTAAGTTGTCTTTGAGGTTCAAGTGTGGGAATAGGTTCGGCTTCCTTTACGGGAACAATCCTTATAGAAGGAGCTTTCCTTTTAGGAACCTTCCTTTGACTCGCAGAACTTGTTGTGCTTCCAGCACTTCCTCTTCTGGTTCTCCTGACAGGTGTTCCAGAAGATTTTTCGTCAAGATGACCAACTTTGCCTTGTCTGACTGCTTCCAGATATCTTTTGTACGTTTCGAGCTTTCTGACATCTTCAGTCAGAAGGAAATCTGGCAATACAGCACCTTGTTTCTTTGTGGACGTTTCCTTTATTCTGACAGATAGAATAGGTTCCGTCAACATGTCGTGATTGTCAGGGTCATTGAGCCTCTTGGGAATATCAGGATGAAGTCCAAGTGCTCTTTGTATCAACAGTTTGGTATATCTGATGTAGGGAATCTTTGAGCCAAGTTTGTTGAGAAATGACATCATGTCATCCCAAATCAGAGCTTCAATAGCGATGTGTTTCATGTTGACAAATGCCCAAAATATTTGCAGTTCTATGAGCTTAGGATGCTCATAGCCGCTATCACGACCAGAAATAGACTTGGTGATGATCATGTAGAGCGTTCTCCAAGGTTGAGGAATACTCTTGAGCTCTACGTGAGAGTGTTTGGTGATTACTCCTGTAGCCTCATCATAACCGATATCGATTAAGAATTGGAGAGTGAGCTCTTCAGTAGGTGTGGCATAAAGTTTGTCTGGTTCGACTTCAGGAATTAAGAGAACAGCCCTTAAGTCTGCAGGTGTGATGGTGATTCTTTTGTGATTCAGAGTCACTGTCACTGCAGTCCTTCCTTTGACCCTTTCCATGGTGTTCCAGAACTGTTGGATATAGATCTCAGGAACTGTTGCAGAATGTGTGAGCATGTTCTGATATGGATGAGACCTCAGAATGTCAATAGCGATTAAGCATGAAGACTCAGAGCAAGTGAGAGTGCTGAAGTCAACTCGGAGATTATTCTTTCCAATCTTCATTGGATAGCCATGAGGATAGATATCAGCAATGGAGAGAACATTTGGTGCATCCATGTTTGGTTGAGCAGCCATGTCGTGATCTGAAATAACATTAGCCAAAAGAACCAACATATCGAAAGACATAGTGTTAGTCAACAGAAGGTCTTATTGTCTAGTTATTTAATGTACAACGTCAATGATTGTTACGAGTCCTAAGTCACTTGTATGTCCAATAGTCTAATGACGTCGTGAAATGTTTCGTGAGTTAGTTAACTTTAAGTTTTAAAGTTTATGTTATCACTTATTGTTCACAACATATCAAACGTTTTGGTTTATTAGTGACATTATTGGATTCGTGACGTTATGATAAGTTTATTAACAAGTTTTGTACACGTAACAATTCACAATGAAGGTCAAAAATGGTTTAAGCGTAGGATTGACAAAGTTACGCGTAAACAGTCGTGATATACGCGTAGGCGAAAGCTTATGCGTAGGATCCTATCTTACGCGTAAGAAATGTTACGCGTAGGAAAAAGGGGACCTTACGCGTAGAGCTTTACGCGTAGGCGTATAAGAACCTTACGCGTAAGGCTTACTCGTAAGAGTAGACCTTATGCGTAGAGGTCACTGTTTACGCATATCCTTCACAGGATACGCGTAGTCCCACTGTAGAACCTTACGCGTAATAGTTATGCGTAGGTTTTATTTTACGCATAACATCACTACGCGTAGGGTAATCCTTATGCGTAGAGAGTCTCATGACCTTGATTCTGAGTGTTTAAGCGTAGCAAAGCCTGAAATAAAGTTATCAACTCATCAATGTTCACATAAAACAACAATTTATCACAGATAACAACATCCTAGTCCATGTAAACAGTTACGCGTAGAATCACATACGCGTAGTCTAAACCCTAAACTTACGCGTATGAGATTTAGCCATGGGATGAACATCATATTGATTCTGGTAGTTCTAAGAAGTCCATAAAGTAGTTTTATCCAAGTTTTAACATCAAATAAGCCTTGAATCAAAAATACCCAATTTATATGAACTTGAACCCTAATTTTCGAATTAAGTATCATAGTTGTTTCTGGGTGATTTCTGGGTTAACATGTGTTCAATTGAACTTGAAAACAACCTTATATGACTATCTTTTATACCAAAAACCTTCACATTTGAAAAAACCCAATTCTACGCATAAACCCTAAATCTCAAATACACTCAATTCGTGTGTATAGGTGCGTTTTGATGTTTAGAAAAGTATTATAGATGATATTAAATCATTTTGACACAATCCTTTTTAACTTCAAACACATAAACAAGATTATGTGTTCATACGCATACACGTAGAACACAAAATCACCCATAGGTTAAAATCAAGCCGTTAACTTTCAAAATGGTTTAAAACCATTGTTTGTAATCTTGTTATGAACACACAAACACTTACAAAATGAAGATCTGAGACACGCAATTCTTGAATGATTTTAGGCGTAGGATTTGAAGGTTTTTTAGCAATAAATGTGGTTAGAATGGTAGGTGGGGTATTTTATTGAAAAATACTTTCTGATTATGACAGTTTCAGTCCCTCCACCTTTTCCTTTTTCAACCAAAGCCTTTTAACTTCCATTTAGGTTACCAAATAAAGATTTTTTGAGAAAGAATCATGACGACACTCCCCCTCGGCTTGATAAATTTAAACGGTTTAAGAATTTTAGTCCGGGGAGTGTCATTGAGCCAGAAAGTCCACCATCATTTGTATAACGAAACAACCGATATGTGATAACATGCAAGTACACTTATGTTTTGAAACGGTTAAGCGATAAATTTCTCCCCCTCAACACTTGATCAGAAAAATACGAAATTTGAGAGATGCAAGTGTTGACGGAAGAACGGTACTTGCCATGTTAAAGAAAATAGATGAGAAGAATATTTTTGTTGTTTTATCAGATTTTCTATTTTTGTATTTTGTTTTTGAAAGATTTTATTTATTTACAAAAGATGTTTTGGTGTTTGACAGGTTTTTAAGACGATTTTAAGAGGTCATCCAGTTCCTCTTGAGTCAAACACCTCATACCAATTCGGTGGATCAACTTATTAAACCTAGCGGGAGGCAAGGCTTTGGTGAGCAGATCTGCCAATTGGTATTCAGTACCCACAAAGTATAATTCAACGGTACCCTGTTCCACATAATCCTTGATGAAATGATAGCGTAGATCGATGTGCTTTGATTTCGAGTGCTGAACTGAGTTGCACGAGATTGCAATGGCACTCCGATTGTCGCAGTACATTGGGATTCTGTCAAATACATAACCATAGTCTTTGAGTTGTGTTCTCATCCAAATGACTTGAGCACAACACGCGGACATGGCTACATATTCTGCTTCAGTTGATGACAGTGATGTACAATCCTGCTTCTTTGATTGCCAAGACACCAGTTTATCACCGAGAAATTGTAGTGCTCCTGAAGTACTTTTCCTTGAGTCTAGGCATCCTGCGTGATCAGCGTCTGAAAAAGCGATTAGTTCAAAACCAGAATCCTTCGGATACCAGATCCCCAAATTAATGGTTCCCTTTATGTATCGGAGGATTCTTTTAGCCTCCGAGAGGTGGGTTTCAGTTGGTCGCGACTGATAACGGGAGCATAGATAAACGGCAAAGACAATGTCAGGTCTGCTAGCTGTTAGATACATGAGAGACCCAATAATACTTCGGTATTTGGTAGGGTCAACCAATTTCCCATGTAAATCAGCATCTAATTTCTTGGTATGAGCCATTGGTGTGGCATAAGTATCACAGGTATTCATTCCAAATTTGTTTAACAATTCAAGGGCATATTTGGACTGACTCAAGAAAATACCACGGGGTGATTGATGAACTTGCAGTCCTAGAAAGAACGTAAGTTCACCCATCATGGACATTTCAAAAAATTTCTTCATGAGTTTTGCAAAAGCGATTGAAAACTTTTTATGTGTTGACCCAAAAATGATGTCATCCACGTAAATTTGAACAATTAAGATGTGTGCCCCGTGATATTGTATAAAAAAAGTTGGGTCAACCGAGCCTTTGGTGAAATTATTGGCAATGAGGAAAGATGATAGCTTATCGTACCATGCCCGAGGGGCTTGTTTGAGACCATAAAGAGCTTTGTTCAGTTTGTAGACATGGTTCGGGAACTCAGGATCAACGAATCCATCTGGTTGGCTGACATAGACTGTTTCTTTAAGTTGTCCATTAAGAAACGCCGTTTTGACATCCATCTGATAGACCGTCATGTTCATATGAGCTGCGAACGCGAGAAATATCCGAACAGCCTCAAGACGAGCAACTGGAGCAAAAGATTCTTCAAAGTCTATCCCTTCTTCCTGACGATAACCCTTAGCAACTAGCCGTGACTTGTTTCGGATTACATTCCCTTCAGCATCCAATTTGTTTTTCCAAATCCATTTTAGACCAATGACGTAGACCCCTGTTGGTCTTTCAACCAGTTCCCATACTTCAAGACGTTTGAATTGGTTGAGTTCTTCCTGCATGGATTCAATCCAGTTGTCTTTTGTCATTGCATCCTTAATGTTTTTAGGTTCAGATTGGCAGACGGTGAGTGCATAAATGCAGTGTTCACCATCTGAGTGAAGAAATTGTCTCGTAACGACTGGTTGATTCGGGTTGCCAATAATGTTAGCCAGAGGATGGTCTTTTGTCCATCTATGTGTAGAGGGTTGATGTTGGTATACATTGTGCAGATTCTGAGGATTCAAATGGTTTGTTGAAGATTCTGCAACATCTGGTGTAGCAGTCTCATTTGCAAACGGGTTGAAGAACGCATTTGGATCAAAATCTGCAGGTGGGGGTACTTCATTCAGAATATCATCAGCTGGTTCATCATTGTTGGAAGCGGTGTGTTCAACTGTTGTGTTGGAGTCAATTGGTGTAGGTGCATCTTCAACAGTAGTTGTTGTAGCAGGTGTATCAGGTATAGGAATATTATCAGGTTGTGCAGCGGAAACAGCGGATACACCAGGAGCACGTTCATCAATGTCGTCACAGAACAGAGGAGCAAATAACCGTTTCATTTGTTGACGAGTTAGCTGAGGGCTTTCTTCAGCTGATGATGGGGGTTGAGGGAAGTTTAAACGGTTGTGACCGGGTTCTAAGCTGTTATACTCAGAAGCCATTTCCGTGAGTTCATCGAAATGAGCATGAATCGAAATGTTCATATGAGCTCTGATACCACTGTTAGGTCACTAGTTTTACAACACAAGCTTATAAGAGAAGAGATAAGGCGATTGAACAAGTAAGCCAAACACACACACAAAAGTATACTTGACCGGTTATGCGTAGAGTGTAGTGAAAGAGAATAACTTGAACAACCAACCTTCAAATGAAGGTTATTACAATGTATTTATAGGCAAGGAGCTAGGGCAACACTCCCTCTCCTTCCCTATTTCTTATTGGGCTTGGATCAAGCTTATGGGCCTTCTACATAAGCTTGACCTTAATCAAACATAAAGGCCATAACAAAGCTACCTATTACATATGAAATATAAATACTTGAAATACTGTTTAGGAGTGATTCCAACACTTTTCCCTTACAATAACTGCATGTCCGCGGTTTGAATGGAATTTTCCTTGATGTTCTTTGTTTTTTTACTGCTTTCCCCTTTTCATCGGCACGTTTTATTCTTTTAGATCCTTTGTTGCTAGCTTTTCTAGGATTCTTGATATGAACTCTTTTAGGTACAGTAACACCAAGCAAATCCGCATACATGGCATCCTTGTCCACTGTTGGTGTTGGCATCTCATCCTCTAATTGTTTCTTCCACTCTTGAACCTTTACAAGGAACTGAGATAGCTTGTGAGTGTCGCTCCTTAAGAGACTGACACAGTCATCTATTGTTGCGTGAACATCAGAAGCTATCCGATCAGTTTCTTCAAGGCAAGGACCATATATGTGTCTCTTTTCAAGCAAATGGGTAGGAAGAACATTTTTTGTCCACCGACGATTTATGTATTGATTTGGAATTCGGGGAATATCATGAATACGGAAAACACAAAAGATATGTCTACAAAGGTAACCATGTCGGTTATAATGACCGCAAGAGCATTGGACAGTTCCATCAATTTGATTAAAAGTAACCTGAAATGAAAAAATAAAACCATTACTAATTCTCTCCTGAAACTGGATAATATAGTTTTGCATATATGCTATATAAATAAATAAATAAATAAAGTACACTTAGCAGAAAAATATATAAAATAAAAATACCGTTGCATCTATGACTTTATTGGATCGCTTGTCCATTTGGCGTATGTTGCACGTTACAACAGAACCTTCCAATTGGGAATTAAACTGGGAACATGAATATAAACCCTTGTATATTTCATGTTGAACCTCCCTGAATATCGATTGTGTATACAACTCACGGGCATGTGCCTCAATTGCTAAATCAGTCAACAAAGAAGGATTTGATCCATTTTCCTTATTGTCCAAAACACGTTGGGTGTATCTTTGTTTCTCCATGGCAGATTCAAAACACAACATAAATTGAACAAACGTGTTACCTTTGTGTGAAAAAATCTGAAAAAACGCATTAGAACTTTCTGAACGAGACGTGGTCTTCATCAAACCACACATAGGCACTTCGCTGAAATAACCAGGGATCCACCTATCTCTGATTTCGTACATGTCGGACAACCATTTGTTTTCGTGCAAGTTATACCTATTAATCAAATCATTCCATCGTTGTTCAAAAATTTGAGGAGTAATGTATACATTCCAGATGAGTTTGTGAAAGTCTTTCCGAAACTCAGAATCAACCTCTAAATCACCTAATACCTGTCAAAACAAACAATTGATGTATAAACTGATAAATAACATGCATGCACATTAAGATGTCAAAAACAAATGAGCATCAAAAACAAAAATGTCAAAACCACTATATTACGCTATGTTACTAACTCATGTACCAGTAATCACTATGCATTCATAGTGATCTGCAAACATACATTTTAAGAACAAAACAAACATATATGTTCATTAATCATTAAACACCTGCTTTTACTGATTAAACATATATGTTCATTAATCTGATAGAAAAAAATTTAACATGATGTAAACATTCTTTATGCATTCATAGTGATCTGTAACAAACATTTGAATAACAAAACAAACATATATGTTCATTAACCATTAAACAACTGCTTTTACTGATTAAACATATATGTCCATTAATCTGATACATAAAATTTTAACATGATGTAACCTGATTAAACATATACCTTCAATAATCAGTATATGTTCATTAATCAGTATATGTTTATTAACCATGTCTTATCCTTTTGTACTAAACATATATGTTCATTAATCAGTATGCATTCATTACCGTGATACAAACATTCAAAATCAGAAGAAACATATCTACTCAAACAAAATCTAATGGTCTATAAACAGATATGCAAAATGGTCCAATCAGTTTAGTACAAGTCCGAAAACAAATGAACTACAAAATTATACCTTTCCCGGCAGCTTTTGCGTTATGTGCCACATACACAACCTATGATGAGACTGGGGGAAGATTTTCACAACAGCTTTCCTTAAAGCAGCATCTTGGTCTGTAAGGGCAAGTGGTGGCTGCTTAATATGAACTTTTAAAAATGCCTCCAACATCCAACAATATGATTCGTACGTCTCATCACACAACAAAGCAGCACCAAATGTTACGCATTTTTGGTGGTGGTCAATACCAGTAAATGGGACAAAAACAAAATGATACCTGTAAAAAGAAAATTTGTTAAAAATATATAATTAATCCTCGTAGGTAATGTTACAATAAATATATAAATCTGAAATTTACTTGTTAGTCCTGAAAGTAGCATCGAAGGATACAACATCACCAAATGCAACATAGTTGCACTTCATCGTTTCGTCGGCCCAAAAGAAACTGACCAACTCTCCTTCAGTATCAATATGATACTCAAAACTAAATTCGGGAACATGGTTTTTCCTGTTTATCATCTTGTCAACTAGCATATGTGCATCTCTGTCTCCAACAAATGAGTTGACAGCACGCCTAAAATTCCTCCAATCCATTGGTGTTCCACGCACTTTATCATAACCAACCATTAGAGCTACTTTTAGACGGTGCGCTTTAGTAGGTCCTACATTGGAAAGAGAAGCGCGATTAATAAAGACGTAATCACCAAACTGCAACTGTCTTCGAGCGCGTGATAGATCCATATTGTTCTCATTCATCAATGGGTGATTGTGATTTTCAACAAAGTCGATAACCTTATATGCTGCGGTCCCACGAATAGCTCTCAAAGAAATCTTCGCAGGATAATTACATGCCTTAGAAACGGTTTTTCTTTTCCTTTTTTTTTATTATCACCTTCGTCTTCTTCCTCGCCTTCCTTCAATGTATTCACTTCAACTTTAGATCTCCGTTTACCAGCTCTGTTGCATAATATGGACCTATGGGTGATTTCACGCTTGTTATTACGCTTTACATTTGACTTACGTATGTTAAACCTACCCTTCTGTGAGTATTCCAAATACATATCATAAGCAAGATCAAAGGTATCAAACATAACACCCCGTTTAGGTTTCTCATCTTCGGGAATATCTGGGGCCCAATAAGGGGTACCTTTTGGAGTGGGGACAAATTCAGGATCAGCTTCATATATATCAATATCATATTGATCTACAAAACAATTATACAAAAATAAGATTAATAAAAAAATGTATGCTAATAACGTTATAACAGACTGTTTTTAATATTAACCATAACTCATAAATAAGAACGTGTATGATTCAGTTGTTATGGGCACTCTACTAATATCCATATCAAATCCTATACATGAACAATCTATAAAATATATAATATCATCCTCCTAACATGTGTTAACATGAATAACATACTATGAAAAAACAATATCAACAACATGTAGTATCCTAAAAACATGTATGCTAAACTTATATTATTCAAGAAACATTTATGCAACAATAACAACCAATTACAGCTACTATTACTACCTAAAAACATGTATACTAACCATATTACTAACAATTTTATACGAAACCTATATTCAGCAATAAAAAAAAAAAAAAAAAAAAAAAAAAAAAAAAAAAAAAAAAACATTTAACAAAATTACCAGAGTGTTCTTCGAGATTAGCTTGATCAGTGATAGTAGTATTTTCTACTTGCAAATCTCTGGAAGATGAACCCTCTCCTAACTGAATCGACCCTTGTTCAGTTATCTCAACCATTGTTTACTCCAATTATTAGATAACAAAATTAGGGTTCTATGATAATTGAATGACGGTTTGATGAATATTTATAGGTATAAAAATTGTGATCACGATGTATAAGAACCAAGAATGAGTAAAACACTGATTCCCCCATCGTTATCATCTGAAACCAGTCTTGTTTTTGGATAATCTGTAAATATTTTGAAAGAAAATTTGAATCTGCGAAGTTCTAAAACCGCCTTAATTATAGGATATTAAGTAAATTCAGAAAAATTAGGAAATTTGTAAAATACCGTATATACCCTTGGCTGCTTTTGTGAATTAAATAAATGAAAAATATTTTATTAATTTCTGATTGGTCAGAAGTGGTACTGTAAAGTACTGTATATAAGAATGGAACTGCATAGAATATATCACTATATATATATAGTATATATATATATATATATATATATATATATATATATATATATATATATATATATATATATATAGTGTAGGGTTATTTTCAGAACTAGAAAAATGTCGAGAACTGCGAGAACCAATCTCAACCATTAAATATTTAATCAATGGTTAAAATGGTTTGTGGCATTTCTGTAAATTTAGTAACTATCCAGGAATGTTTAATAAATGACCAAAGGGTAAAAAAGAGATTTCATACTAGCCTCATAAAGAAACCGTCAAAATGTTTTGAGATTTGTTTTGAGATTTGAATAGATCATTTTTAAATTAATAAACCTAATTTCATTTTGACTGCAACTTCTTGCCGTCATTTCTTTCGAATCCGATCCTGACTTCTAGAAGCATTTTGAGGCTTTGATAGACCAAGGTAATCATTATTTATTAACTTAAAGTTTATAAAATTGGATTCTCAATGCTCTTTTTTTTTTTGTATTTGAAATCATTTGTTAATTTTTATCTTCCTAAAATCATCTTTTTTATTGGTTAAATTAATTTCTTCTATAATTGACGAAATGATTTGTTAATTAGTTATTAAAAGCAAAAGCATATTAAATTTCTGAATTAGGTTTCAATTTTTGAAATCATTTGACGAAATCATTTTGCAGCATTATAAGATGATGGAAATTGAAGAAGATGGTTCAAGGATAATGATGGATCTTGAAATTTGTTACAAGTTACTGTTTAACATCTTGAGGTAAACTTTTTTCCTTTCATATAGGTTTGTTTTTATCTATTTATTGTTTGTAGACATTCTCAAAAAATTTAAATCAGGTTATAAATGATTTATTAAAGAAATTAGTTGCTTAAAGCTAAGATGATGTGCTCAATATATATGCTTTCGTTACTAAGATGATGATTACCAAAATGATTGCTCTATATAAATTTATTATCTAACTTTTTGTTAGGCACTTTAGTGCAAAAACTATAATATTTGTTTTTAGAAAATGCCTAAAAGCTTCAATAACTTATGTCTATGTTAATGATGCTCCGTATAGAATATATTTCTTTGTTACTAAGTGTGTGATTATTAAATAGATCTGATCGTGATTATTAAATAGATCTGATCGTAGCATAATGTGTTATGAGTGTGCATATGTGTTTTTACATTCTTTGGTGAATTTGATGTCATTTGTGCATATGTGTTTTTACAGTTTCGGAGTTTAAACGTATTGAAAGTGGATACATGTTTTTAGTTCTAATATAAGGATGATTTGTGTTTAGTTCTGATTAAAGGGTGCACTTGTGTTTTGTATTTTAAAAATGTACTAATTTCTCAAAGAAGTCAAGAAAATGGTTTCGTGTGTACAAGTTAGAAATACATTGTGCATATGTGTTTTGTTAGTTGCTATGATTAAATAATTCGTTTATTAATTGGTTATGGTTACAGGTAAGACTATGATGAGCGATGTGGAGAGTGCACATGTATCTTGTACATACTATCTAGCGAAAAGATAGTTATGGTAAAGAAGTAAAGAGTAAAGAGACAAGTGCATGCACTAAATACAAGTGCATGCCGTAGATACAAGTGGACAAATACATACAAAGAAATCCAAAGTGTCCAAGGAGGGAAAATACATGTGCATATAGGGCAACATATTTTTTTGCTTTTAGAAATTTGTATTTGAATTGTATATCACATGATCTTAAATTTTGTATATATTGTTTTTGTTTTAAATTGTATACATTACTTGTAAAAGGCCTCTGTTTTCCATTCCATGCACGACAAACACACGTAAATTTACATTATCTAAAAAACACATATGCACTTTACAAAATACACGTAACTTGAACACTACAAATACAGGTAAATTTACATTATCTATAAAACACATGTGCACCTTACTAAACATGCATGTTGAACAAAATATTATTCAAAAAAAAAAACAAAAAAATTAAAAAAAAAACCTCAAATATAGGAAAAAAAACGTTTTTTATTAAATAGAAATTCGAAAAGAAAATAAAAAATGTACTTTTACTATTATACCCTTTTAATTTAAATAATTAAAATTAATAATCAAACAAATCTGATTGTTGATGGTGGTTCTCGCAGTTCTCGACCTTTTTTTGGTTCTGAAAAGAACCCTTCCCTATATATATATATATATATATATATATATATATATATATATATATATATATATATATATATATATATATATATATATATATATATATATATATATATATACATACTAGCCGAGTACTCGCGCGTAACGGCAGCGGTGTCTAGCTTTTGACAAAATTTGAGTGAGAAATAATTTCTTTTGACAAGCAATATTTTTAGCGTTAAAGATTTTATATAGTCGATCACCTGCGTTTAGCGGCAGCGATTGTTACTTATTCTAGTTGTGTTGATATGTACCTGGCCGGAGGTAATAGTATTTTGTGTATGCATGCTTTTTTATTTTTTAAATAAACCAGTCATATGAAATTATTTGTAGCTTCTTGCTAGCTTTTAATAAAATGTCGTTAAAAAAAATTATTTATAGTTTTTCTGTAGTTTATTATTCGTTCTAACTACAAATTTTTTTTGACCTTGTTCAACTATAATTCATGTTCATGGTCACAATTTAGTTTATGGGTTTCATTTAATACGGGAGTATTTTAAAATTAAATGCACAAAGTTAGGAATTTACACCAACACTTATCACCAATCAAATATTTTTTTATCAGTTATTTTTTTTTTTTTGAAATGCAAAGTTAAGATTTATCTTAAAATTCCTAAAATAAAAACATAATATTCTTTCTATTCCTAAGTCCTTAATTGTATTTTGAGATGTCTCAAAATAATAGTCTCTCTTGCGTCAATCAATCAAAAAGAGATTAGCGGACGTTGATATTTGATTTGGTTGAAGAGTATGTTGGTCTTAATTTTCTTAAACTGTATTTTGTTTGAAACAAAAATTTTAAGACGAAAGTAATGATCTGTTTGGTCCATGAGTATATCTTTGCATTTTGCTAACGAATAAATCTTTTGAACCAAGCTCTTGTTGATTAGTGCAAGTCTTCAAGTCATAACTAATTGTTATACAACTGGGTCATAGTTGCATTTAAAACTGGAAGCATGTAAAGTCTTACTTTTTTCAGGTCAAATAGGCACGTCATTTCTTTCTAATTGGTTTTAAATAATTTTGGTAAGTTTGGACGTTAAATAACATGGCAAGATACTTTTGTTTATGGACCAATTGAGTAACTAAGGGCAGTGGCAGTCATGATCCGATACTTCTCCCATCCCTTACCACCCACCAAAAGATAGCTAGTATGTCTTTGATAGTTTTTATGTGACTTGTAACCATTAAAACTGAAAACACTTCAGATCTGTAGACCAAATATAGGTAATCTTATCTATCACAAAGGGATAGTCTAATGAGGCACCCCATATTTTGCTTCTCCGACACCCCATAGGTTGTACCCGATTGTACTTTTGTACTTTTTTATTTATTTATTTTTTTTATGTATAGTATATATATTTGTGTAGTGTTTTTATATGTAGAGTATATTTATTTGTGTAGTATTTTTATATGTGTGTATATTTATTTGTGTAAAATATATTTGTGTAATTTTTTACGTTATGCTTTTTTTATTGTGTATTTGTTTCCATTTAATTAAACAATAACAATAAAACATTAAACATTAAAACACTAAACAAGTACAATAACAAATGCTACTACTACAACGAAATCTACTCCACATGAAGATTATTAATGTCATCTATAAGGTCATAGAGTATTCCACTCGACTGACATGCGTGATCAACGGGATTTCTTGCCAATTCCAGTGATGCCTCCAACGTCTTTATTCTTTCCTTCAACATATTGTTTTGAGACAAGAACATCTGGTTTCTTGTTTCAAGCATGTTGATCGTGTTATCTTTTGTTGAAATACATCCTTCGACATAAAGTATTGACACCCATAGTCTCTGGCTGTGACATGGTGAAACAATTATAAGAAATGTATTCTTAACAAACAAGTTATTGATATATTTACGTAAATAAGCAAATGTATAATTATTTACCTTTGA
The DNA here is from genome assembly GCA_019973895.1 of Chrysanthemum seticuspe. Lineage (NCBI taxonomy): Eukaryota > Viridiplantae > Streptophyta > Magnoliopsida > Asterales > Asteraceae > Chrysanthemum > Chrysanthemum seticuspe. Next base: position 217,932,530 of record BPTQ01000007.1, on the reverse strand, counting down.
TAAGGACATGCATAATACTTCTGACCATAACTTTTGGGCTTTTGGGATGTTCTTTCAATTATAAGTCCCCGTTCACAACGACACAAGAAATGATTTTTTGTTGCATCTGGCCAAAAGAATTTATATAATTATTTACAACATAAATCAGTAATATCATGGTTCACAAAATTACAAGCTTCGAATACATAAATAACCAAGCTTGTTATAGATTAATAGTTGATACATTGTTCACAAAATCACAATAAAACTATAAACTAAGATCAATCACGCCTGAGGCGTTATCGCTCCAATGATGCTGCCATCTGTCCCACACGAAACTCTAACTCTGAAATGCGTCTCCTGGAGGCCAAGATCTCATAGCGATCCTCCTGAATTGCCCTCCTCAATGCGGCAATCTCTTGCTCATACTCGTCAAAACGAGACGGCTGTAACAAAAGATGAGGAAGAACCGGAGGACGGTCTATAAAATTCTCCTCATATGCAACTGGAGATATAGCTGGAGAGGGAGGCACATAAGATGGAGAAGAAGGCACATAATCTGGACTCTCAACACGAGCGGATGTGTTGCTGACACACTCAATGTCCCTCCACTGAATGCCATCCGATTCCTGTAACAAAAGATGAGGAAGAACCAGAGCAGGAGCAGAAATCTGTAACAAAAGATGAGGAATCGTTTACAATAAATCAGTAATCGTTTACTATAAATCAGTGATCGTTTACTATAAATCAGTAATCCTTAATCGACTATACATGTTTTGTCGTTTACAATATAAATAAGTAATCGTTTACTATAAATCAGTAATCGTTTGCAACATATGTCTATACTACGTATATCTAAACATCTTTTGTTGTCAGCAAATAGAGTTGCCCATCCCGCGGCCACGTCATGTCTGAACGCCCTCCATTGTGGGTGAGTATGCGGGAGTGGTGATTTTCCATCTAGAACCGCATGAACGTAGTGAGCAGTCTGGGCTTCCCTCACACGAAGAATCACAACGGGGGACAATACTTGTGTTGTATCTGGACCGGACCTAAGCGGAAGACACGTAGTAGATGCTGAATTGGATATGCATACAATTGGACGGTTAAGAATTGTAGCGATAGCCGCTCCCGTGTCTGGCATAATCATCTAGTATTCGTGGGGTGCAAATCCTGATCCAAACCAACCCAGCGAGTGCGAAATCTGTTCAAACCAAGTCCCCCACATTTCCCTGTAAAGTTCCTGGTAATTTTTTACCTATTTCCTGACAAGAGTTCAAAGGTTGCGCCATATATCTTCGGGATGACCAAGACCTACGCCAATGGCTCGATAGCCACAATTTCCATCACCTTCCACGTTAAGAATCCTTAGGATGTACCGTCGGAAAAGCACTGGAATTCGAGCCATAAAATATTCGCTATCGTCATCTGCAATGTACAACTCGTGTCTTAAATCACCCTCGTTAGCAGGCTCTCCCACGTATAAACTATGTCTCGCAAGTTCTTCGTTCAAGTCTGGGACTTTTTTAGGTTTTGAATAACTTCTGCGGTGCCCTGTGGTTGGTTCTTTGTTCAAATCTGGGATTTTTTTAGCCTTGGACTTTTTGTCCTTTGCGCTCAGACGTCCACAAGTACTTTCGTTAATAGCAGGTTCACGGGCTGATACAGATTCGGGAGCGTATATACCTCTCATAATGTTTAACATATTTTTCTTGACAAATGACGAAGCTTTGCTAAAAATATTTTGGAATTTTTCTACGTCAGCTTGACAAGAAAGATCATCTTCAGACTCTGCAGGCGTATGAGTAGGTCGAGCTCTAGGCCAGGGAGCACTTAGTGTTCTCCAAAAATTATCAACAACATTAAGTGGAATAGGCCATCCTGCATTCGAAAAAAGAGACTAGTATAAATTATCGGTATTGACGGGAAGAATAACTTGATAGGCATAAATTTAATATACATACCATGAATTTGATAGTAAACCAGTTCGTGATAGCATGGTAACCCACAAACTAACCGCAACTGATGACTACATTCATGTGGGTCCATATCCAGTTTACTTTCTGCGATAATGAGTAGTAAAGCATGTTTTGAAACTTTATACCGCAATTCATCAAATAGTGTGTCCTTACACACATGCAATTTCTTGGTTATGCTTGTATTAAAAGAGTCTCTTATCGCAGTTTCTTGCGCAGCTAGAATCTTATCGACCGAACTCAACAACATCTCTAAGTTGGACTTTTTGGATCCCAAGTATAACTTCAACAACGCGTGTTGGCCCTCAACTCTACATGTTGTTGTCTGGCTGAAGCTGAGATATGGATCGGTAATGTACGACACGAACATGTGGTCATAATGTTGAAGCCAATTATTAAAATACCGCAAAACGTCTGAGAAAACAATGAATTAATAAAGTGAGAAAACAATTCGGGTACTTATTTATTAAATAATAATAAAAAATGAATTAATAGTTAAGTACCCTGTTTTTGGACCAATAACTCTTGTAGGTGCTGATAATAGTGCATGAACACATCTTGGGTCGGAGATTTAACCATCAAATCCCATGACCATCTAACGGACGCATAGTCCTCTTCCGTATCGAATCTGTGTCTGCAATTCTTGAGCACATTTTGATTAATATGACATCGACAGAGTAATTTGTTAGCGTTTGGGAATTCTACTCTGCATGCCCCAAGCAACGCTAAATCTCTGTCGGTGACGATAACCCGCGGGTAATATTGTTCTTCTATTACCCTCTTAACACATTCCAACACCCATCTGAAATTTGGCTCTTTTTCACAGTTCAAAAATCTAAACGCCATTGAGAATGTTTTGTTTGTTGAAGTAACTCCAACAATTGTAAAGAATGGCAGTTTAAACAACGTGGTGTTGTATGTGGAGTCCATCAGCATGATTTCTGGGAATGTTGTCCCTAGGGCATATGACGTCGGGTGAACAAAAAATATTTCCTCAAGCTCATTAGTGCAGTCATTTACCCTGGGGTAATATGTATAACCTTGACGCCTCAAATGTGCTAAAAGGACTTGTATTGGAGTTCTATCACCACGAATGGGGCCGCGTATCTTGTTTTGTGCATTATATATCGTTTTAATGTTAGATACGTCATCCGGATCGCTCTCCTTTAGTGACTAAAGTATAATGCGTTGTGCTACTTTATGCTTTGTCAATTGCTCCACCAAAACAACCTCATGATCTTTTAATCGCATTGCGTGTGGAAAAACATGGAACGAATCTACAAAATAATGATTATGCCTCAGACACTTCACCCTCAAAATCCAACCATTAGTTTCACCTTTTATATATTTCGCCAGTAATTTGAATGGACAATTAGTTTTAGCGGTACTAGTCTGCCGTTGAAGTTCATCTTCTAAACCTTCACGTGCAGACGTCCCATGTCTTGAACACTTATATTCGATTGAGTACTTATAGCCCCTATCTGTTTTGGTTCTTGCTTTAACAATAAGAAAACCGATCGATTAAGCAATAGTTTGCACCCAATTAGTTAAAATAACATCATCAGGGAACACCTAAAAAAAATACAACTTTTATAATTTTTATTTTTAACAGATAATTTATAGCTTTTATACATTTTTTAACAACTTTATAAAAAATACAACTTTTATAATTTTCATTTTTAACAGATAATTTATAACTTTTATACATTTTTTAACAACTTTTAAAAAACTTTTTACCTTTTATAAAAAATACAACTTTTATAAAAACATTTTTAACAACTTTTGTATACCTTTTTTTTACAAACTTTTGTATACCTTTTTAAAAAACTCATGATCTTTTACCTTTTTAACGAAATTTTTTTTCATCGATTTTATATACTTTTGCAAAAAAAAATATAAAAAATATATAAAAACACGTTTTATTATGAAACCGTGTGCGTGGCCCCCGGGTTTACCCAACCCACCCCTTGTCCTCACTCATATCTCTGACTCTCTCTCACTTCTGGCATAATCACACTTTCCCTCTCTCTCTCTAATCAATCGTTTCTCTCTCTATCTCTAAATGAAACCTCTTTTAGATCTAACAAGTAAAAAACTTGTTAGATCTTGGTTAGATCTAAAAAAGAGAGTGATTTCGTGATGTGTCTATGGTGGTGATCTTGGTTCGATCTAAAAAAGAGAGTGATTTCGTGATGTTTCTGTGGTGGTGATCTTGATAAAAAAAAATTAGATCTAATATAAACTTGTTTCGATCTTGATAAAAATTTTTAGATCTAATATAAACTTGTTTCGATCTTGATAAAATTTTTTAGATCTAATAAATATTTGTGGTGAAACTTGTGGTGGTGATGCTTCTGTTGAAACTTGTGGTGGTGATGTTTGTGTTTTCTTTAGATCTAAATTTTTTTTGAAACTAATAAAAACTTGAATAAAAATTTGTGGTGGTGAAACTTGTGGTGGTGATGTTTCTGTTGAAACTTGATAAAAAATTTGTGGTGATGTTTCTGTTTCGATCTTGATAAAATTTTTAGATCTAATAAAAACTGTCACACCCCCAAATTACCTGTTTTACAGCGGAATGGAATACCTTGGGGAGGACTGTCATAGCATCAAAGTTACAGTTATATCGAACGACCTAAAGTGTCGTTTTGAAAATATCGTTTGATTCATTAAAATAATCAGAGTTCACCAAGATTAGGTCCCAAAAGATTTCAATATATCAAAACGAGTTTGTTACAATCAAACGATAGTTAAGTGCATAAAATATAGGTGAGACGCGTCGACACCGCGACTCTATGATAAGTCCACATGCATGCCATGAAGTGAATGCCTTAGATACCTGAGATAAAACATGCTAAAAGTGTCAACACAATGGTTGAGTGAGTTCATAGAGTTTCGTTAACAAGTAAAGCTTTTAAAGAGCGTTCATGCAACAAAGGCAAAGTTTTTGGTCATAAAGAATAGTCCACAAAAGCAAAGGCATTGTAAATCCACTCAGTTCCAAGTTCCGCCCATACAAAACTTGCAACATGGGTGTTCACAACCCACTGCCGAAATATGTCTAGAATTCAAGTGCACGTTATCATAATAGTTCACAAAGCAAAGGCATTGTAAATCCACTCAGTTCCAAGTTCCGCCCATACAAAACTTGCAACCTGTGTGTTCACAACCCATTGCACAAAATATAGTGTGTCTAATAGTTAAGTATACATTATCAGAACAGTTCACAATATAGCACCACGTATATAATAATGTATGTCAGGCAAAGCCCCTAGAAAAAATAATATGCGTCCCGTAACATAGTGGACGAGAGGTTGGCCGACCTCTAATAGCGCTATCCATACTACCTACTAATAGGAGACTAACAATGCGAATGTACGAACAGTACATCATACAACTATTATATACAATTAAGAACACTCCGAACATGGGAGAATTTGCACTGCTCCGAACATGGGAGACTTTAGATTGAGAACGCTCCGTAACATAGTGAGACATTCTGCTCCGGACCGGGGAGGCTTTAAGATTGCTCCGAACAAAGGAGACTTTATAGTGATGCTCCGAACATGGGAGACTTTATAGGGATGCTCCGAACAAGGGAGACTTTATAGTGATGCTCCGATCATGGGAGACTTTTAGGTCAAGGTCATAACACGTACGGTTCAATAAGTTCAAACAAGTCATAAGTTTGTATTTAAGTTCAAGAGTTCCGTTCAAAAGTTCGTAATTAAGTTCAAAGATTTAAGTCGAGTTCAAAAGTTCAGAACAGTCAAAGAGTTCGAATAATATCAAAAGGTTCAAGATAGTCGAAGCGTTCAAAATCACGTCAAACAAGTTTAAAATATATCAAAAGGGTCCTTGTACAAGTTAAAAGAGATCAACTATATGTCAAAAAGTTCATATCAAGTCCAAAGTGTTCACTTAAATGTTAAAGGGTTCGAATCAATTTAAAAGAGCTCAAATATACATGTCGAAGGGTTCAAAATCAAGGAAAGTGTTTCAACTAATAGCGTTCAAAAGATAGTGATCAATTTAGTTCGGGCATAATCTACTTACGCGCACATAGAGTGAAACAAAAGATATTTAAGTTCATATAAATGTAAAGTAAAAGCAAGTAGTTGAGCATGTATCTCCTCCGAAGAGTTTATAAAACAATTAAACGAGTAAAAGTGGGGCTACGAACTCACCTGTTGCAATAGTTATGATGACAAAGTGGATGCACAGAAATGAGACGCAACTCTCTAACCGCGACCTATTATGAATGATATGCTCTAATATAAGTCATGAAACAATGTCGTGCATGCAAACTCATATGATATCCATACCACTTGTACATTTTGGAAAATAAAGTTTATCGTCGAAATATATGTTTATGACATATTGTCAAGTTACCAAATACTTTACAAGTATTTACGTTGAAATTATATCCTACGATAATCATTTAGTGATTTATTATGAATCTATAACTTTTCGTCGCAAAATAATATAATTTGACAAGTCATGAAAGTGACTATATGGCCTCGGAAAGCTAGTCGTAAAATGGTGCACATCGAGTGTTAGGAAACAAACTCAACGGTTTTGGGAAGCTTGTATCGTTATCTCAAAGTTTTAGTATTTAAGTTTACATCCTAGAGGTCTCGATCACAAAGAAAAATGTAGGTTAAGTATGGTACTTTAGTCCAAAAATATAGTTTAAGGGTGGTTTTCGGCCAAGTGTAAGTGACCGTATATTATTCGTTATAACTCTGCTAGACAAACGGTCGGACATTTTGGAAAATATGCTTGGCGAACTTACTTTTACTAGAAGACATCACTTTATAAAGAGTTCTACATTAATGTTAAAAACGTCCTCCAACATGGTGACTAGTTTGACGTAATACTTGCCTATTAGAATTAATATAGTTTTTCTTATATAATAAAGTTACGGCAACTTTGTGAAAACGTGTATAATTTAATCGTTACAAATCCGTTTTCTACGTTTTATATGTCCTTAGATTCGTATCAAAGTATACTAATATATTTTTGATAAGTCGACACATTTAATAACGCTTAAGCCTCATTTTTGACTCGTAAAGGGTGACATTTTCATGCTGAAATTTCTGGAATTATTAGTTTTCGTCGTCAAACTTCAAAAATTCATAACTTCTTCGTTATAACTCCGTTTTAATCCGTTCAAGCGGCCACGTTTTCGTTTTAAAGTATATTTTCCAAATATCTAGCCCAAAATATTTTACCAACTGTCGAATTTTCCCAGATTTAAAAATATGGACAGACCCTAAATAAAACTTGTCGAAATGAGTTTTTCACGCGCCAAACCTATTCTAACCCATTCAAAAAAACTCCGAAGCTATTCTAATCCTACCATACACCTTCTTAGGGTGTCATGGGTTCCTAGACATCACCAAAAATAATATATAACAAGGAGTAATTATAGGATGACTTATATATATATAACTCTTAAAATCAATGAAAAAGTGGTACAACATCATATGACTTGCATGTTTTTGCTCAAATATGATGAAATGAATATAACAATGAATATGAAATATGATCATGAATATGGATGCTTAATAGTAAACTTGATGAGGTTTTAGAACAAAGGATTAATCCTAATCACCCAAGGTTTTTATTTCAAAACCTATACAAAGAGTGTGTCTAGATTGTGATGAGCTTGACAAGAAAAATTTTGTGATCCTCCTTCTTGAATCTCTATGGTGGCCGGCTATGGTGTTGAGAGAGAAGAGAAAATGGTTTTGATTACACCTTGAGATATTATCTTGTATGTGTAGTATTAGAATATCTTTATTATTATGTAAGTATTATGTAGTCTTTAGATATTTGTAGCAAATGGGTTGAGTCACCCCTTTGGGTGGTCGACATATATGAAAGAAAAGAAAAGCTTGATACATTTAATAGACATTAAGTATATTGATGTAGAGTAATGGTGTAATTAAGTAAGGATAATTAATAACTTACGTATTTATTTAAGCATTTAAGGTAGCGTTAGTTAAAAATAAATTTTAACGGAACAAAATAAAACATATTGAAATCATAAAAATTATAAAAATACATTTTTCACAAGTATTGAGTGAATAAATATTTATCGTGTAGTATTTACGAAAACCGTCGTAATTATTTATATATAACAATTTATATACAAAATAAATTTAAAACACCGGGTAAACTCATAATATTATTTTTATAAACTTAATATGAGTACAAAAATATATCGGGATAATTTTTAGAAGTGTCGGATCAAATGTTCAAAATAAACGATTATGCGATAGCGTTTATTTAATAAGAAAAATATACGTTTAACGTTAAATGCAAAACCATGCATAAACTAATATGAAAAATATTGAGTTTGAGAAATGACCGGAAATTGAGAATTGTGACATTCTTCCCATGTCAGCGGAATCACGTCCTCGTGATTCGATTAATGATACAATAGTCGGAATCTCGACAAGGGTTCTAAAAATTTATGCTCGTGTATAGTCTAAATGATCACGTCAATGTTCATGCATATGGGTTCCTCGTTCAACTAAAATACGTTCTCGTGCTATCGTGAGCATATCCCGTCCTAAATACATGCTTTCTTATGATTAGGCTTGATGAGGCAGGCTTTCCCATTCTCGAGCGAAACCCTCAAAAGATTTTTAGGTAACCGATTTTTACTTAATCTCACAACTCATCAAACAAGAACTATCATGAGATTAGGCTAAATCGGTTTGAGCAACAACTTGTTTCTAGCTTGATCTTTGCAACTCATCAAACAAGAATTGTCGCTCGGATCAAACTGGAAACAAGTGGTTTGAAGAAAATCTTTTGAAAATTTGGCTCGATTACGGAATTGCTTACACATATGAGGCTACTACTCCCTTCATTGCATGATTCTTCCTGAATTAGACATAGGTGATCAGGCTATGTATAATTTAGGAGTAACTATGCAATGCTTGGACTAATCGTCTCATATGATATTTGGTGTTGAGTCATAAGTCCGCATGTATCAGAAGTATGCACTTATAATGATATGATGAGATGCTATGATGATGTAGTTATATTCTAGGGTCAATGATGCAACCTAGTTCTCTATAACCGATGCTCTGATACCAATCTGTCACACCCCCAAATTACCTGTTTTACAGCGGAATGGAATACCTTGGGGAGGACTGTCATAGCATCAAAGTTACAGTTATATCGAACGACCTAAAGTGTCGTTTTGAAAATATCGTTTGATTCATTAAAATAATCAGAGTTTACCAAGATTAGGTCCCAAAAGATTTCAATATATCAAAACGAGTTTGTTACAATCAAACGATAGTTAAGTGCATAAAATATAGGTGAGACGCGTCGACACCGCGACTCTATGATAAGTCCACATGCATGCCATGAAGTGAATGCCTTAGATACCTGAGATAAAACATGCTAAAAGTGTCAACACAATGGTTGAGTGAGTTCATAGAGTTTCGTTAACAAGTAAAGCTTTTAAAGAGCATTCATGCAACAAAGGCAAAGTTTTTGGTCATAAAGAATAGTCCACAAAAGCAAAGGCATTGTAAATCCACTCAGTTCCAAGTTTCGCCCATACAAAACTTGCAACCTGTGTGTTCACAACCCACTGCCGAAATATGTCTAGAATTCAAGTGCACGTTATCATAATAGTTCACAAAGCAAAGGCATTGTAAATCCACTCAGTTTCAAGTTCCGCCCATACAAAACTTGCAACCTGTGTGTTCACAACCCATTGCACAAAATATAGTGTGTCTAATAGTTAAGTATACATTATCAGAATAGTTCACAATATAGCACCACGTATATAAAAATGTATGCCAGGCAAAGCCCCTAGAATAAATAATATGCGTCCCGTAACATAGTGGACGAGAGGTTGGCCGACCTCTAATAGCGCTATCCATACTACCTACTAATAGGAGACTAACAATGCGAATGTACGAACAGTACATCATACAACTATTATATACAATTAAGAACACTCCGAACATGGGAGAATTTGCACTGCTCCGAACATGGGAGACTTTAGATTGAGAACGCTCCGTAACATAGTGAGACATTCTGCTCCGGACCGGGGAGGCTTTAAGATTGCTCCGAACAAAGGAGACTTTATAGTGATGCTCCGAACATGGGAGACTTTATAGGGATGCTCCGAACAAGGGAGACTTTATAGTTATGCTCCGATCATAGGAGACTTTAGGTCAAGGTCATAACACGTACGGTTCAATAAGTTCAAACAAGTCATAAGTTTGTATTTAAGTTCAAGAGTTCCGTTCAAAAGTTCGTAATTAAGTTCAAAGATTTAAGTCGAGTTCAAAAGTTCAGAACAGTCAAAGAGTTCGAATAATATCAAAAGGTTCAAGATAGTCGAAGCGTTCAAAATCACGTCAAACAAGTTTAAAATATATCAAAAGGGTCCTTATACAAGTTAAAAGAGATCAACTATATGTCAAAAAGTTCATATCAAGTCCAAAGTGTTCACTTATATGTTAAATGGTTCGAATCAATTTAAAAGAGCTCAAATATACATGTCGAAGGGTTCAAAATCAAGGAAAGTGTTTCAACTAATAGCGTTCAAAAGATAGTGATCAATTTAGTTCGGGCATAATCTACTTACGCGCACATAGAGTGAAACAAAAGATATTTAAGTTCATATAAATGTAAAGTAAAAGCAAGTAGTTGAGCATGTATCTCCCCCGAAGAGTTTATAAAACAATTAAACGAGTAAAAGTGGGGCTACGAACTCACCTGTTGCAATAGTTATGATGACAAAGTGGATGCACAGAAATGAGACGCAACTCTCTAACCGCGACCTATTATGAATGATATGCTCTAATATAAGTCATGAAACAATGTCGTGCATGCAAACTCATATGATATCCATACCACTTGTACATTTTGGAAAATAAAGTTTATCGTCGAAATATATGTTTATGACATATTGTCAAGTTACCAAATACTTTACAAGTATTTACGTTGAAATTATATCCTACGATAATCATTTAGTGATTTATTATGAATCTATAACTTTTCGTCGCAAAATAATATAATTTGACAAGTCATGAAAGTGACAATATGGCCTCGGAAAGCTAGTCGTAAAATGGTGCACATCGAGTGTTAGGAAACAAACTCAACGGTTTTGGAAAGCTTGTATCGTTATCTCAAAGTTTTAGTAATTAAGTTTCCATCCTAGAGGTCTCGATCACAAAGAAAAATGTAGGTTAAGTATGGTACTTTAGTCCAAAAATATAGTTTAAGAGTGGTTTTCGGCCAAGTGTAAGTGACCGTATATTATTCGTTATAACTCTGCTAGACAAACGGTCGGACATTTTGGAAAATATGCTTGGCGAACTTACTTTTACTAGAAGACATCACTTTATAAAGAGTTCTACATTAATGTTAAAAACGTCCTCCAACATGGTGACTAGTTTGACGTAATACTTGCCTATTAGAATTAATATAGTTTTTCTTATATAATAAAGTTACGGCAACTTTGTGAAAACGTGTATAATTTAATCGTTACAAATCCGTTTTCTACGTTTTATATGTCCTTAGATTCGTATCAAAGTATACTAATATATTTTTGATAAGTCGACACATTTAATAACGCTTAAGCCTCATTTTTGACTCGTAAAGGGTGACATTTTCATGCTGAAATTTCTGGAATTATTAGTTTTCGTCGTCAAACTTCAAAAATTCATAACTTCTTCGTTATAACTCCGTTTTAATCCGTTCAAGCGGCCACGTTTTCGTTTTAAAGTATATTTTCCAAATATCTAGCCCAAAATATTTTACCAACTGTCGAATTTTCCCAGATTTAAAAATATGGACAGACCCTAAATAAAACTTGTCGAAATGAGTTTTTCACGCGCCAAACCTATTCTAACCCATTCAAAACAACTCCGAAGCTATTCTAATCCTACCATACACCTTCTTAGGGTGTCATGGGTTCCTAGACATCACCAAAAATAATATATAACACGGAGTAATTATAGGATGACTTATATATACATAACTCTTAAAATCAATGAAAAAGTGGTACAACATCATATGACTTGCATGTTTTTGCTCAAATATGATGAAATGAATATAACAATGAATATGAAATATGATCATGAATATGGATGCTTACTAGTAAACTTGATGAGGTCTTAGAACAAAGGATTAATCCTAATCACCCAAGGTTTTTATTTCAAAACCTATACAAAGAGCGTGTCTAGATTGTGATGAGCTTGACAAGAAAAATTTTGTGATCCTCCTTCTTGAATCTCTATGGTGGCCGGCTATGGTGTTGAGAGAGAAGAGAAAATGGTTTTGATTACACCTTGAGATATTATCTTGTATGTGTAGTATTAGAATATCTTTATTATTATGTAAGTATTATGTAGTCTTTAGATATTTGTAGCAAATGGGTTGAGTCACCCCTTTGGGTGGTCGACATATATGAAAGAAAAGAAAAGCTTGATACATTTAATAGACATTAAGTTTATTGATGTAGAGTAATGGTGTAATTAAGTAAGGATAATTAATAACTTACGTATTTATTTAAGCATTTAAAGTAGCGTTAGTTAAAAATAAATTTTAACGGAACAAAATAAAACATATTGAAATCATAAAAATTATAAAAATACGTTTTTCACAAGTATTGAGTGAATAAATATTTATCGTGTAGTATTTACGAAAACCGTCGTAATTATTTATATATAACAATTTATATACAAAATAAATTTAAAACACCGGGTAAACTCATAATATTATTTTTATAAACTTAATATGAGTACAAAAATATATCGGGATAATTTTTAGAAGTGTCGGATCAAATGTTCAAAATAAACGATTACGCGATAGCGTTTATTTAATAAGAAAAATATACGTTTAACGTTAAATGCAAAACCATGCATGAACTAATATGAAAAATATTGAGTTTGAGAAATGACCGGAAATTGAGAATTGTGACAAAAACTTGTTTTGATTTTGAAACTTGTTGTGGTGATGTTTGTGTTTTCTTTAGTTTTTTATTTTTTTGAAACTAATAAAAACTTGTTTCTGTTGAAACTTGAATAAAAATTTGTGGTGGTGATGTTTCTGTTTCGATCTTGATAAAATTTTTAGATCTAATAAAAACTTGTTTCGATCTTTATAAATTTTTTTAGATCTAATTAAAACTTGTTTCAAGATTGAAACTTGTTTCGATCTTGAAAAAACTTGTTTGATGTTTTTGTGGTGTTGTTTCTGTTGAAACTTGTAGTGGTGATGTTTCTGTTGAAACTTGTGGTGGTGATGTTTGTGATGATGTTTCTGTTGAAACTTGTGGTGTAGTAGTTTTGCTAGTTTCTTGACTGTATGGTAAATTGAGTTTCTATCTCACTTTGCAACTTTCAATAAAATAAGCAGTTTGTAAAAAAGAAAGGCAATGATGATTTTTATAAAAAGAAAACCTTAGAGTTTTGGCGTGGCATAACTGAATGGACGGTAAAGTGAGTTTCTATCTCCCTTTGCAACATTCAAATTTGCAGCCAACAGGATAAAAAGCTAATAATCTGAGCCTATTAAAATCTCGATACGTTTTTTACCTCTTGTGTGTCAAATGGTGAACTAGACATGGTGTTGTTGCTTGTGGTGGACTGTTGCTTGTTGCTTACTGGTGTTGTTGCTTGTTGCTAGTTGGTGGACTGTGAGACTTATGTTGTTGCTTGTTGCTAGTTGGTGGACTGTGAGACTTATGTTGTTTGCTTTCTTGTGATGGACTGTGAGACTTGTTGCTTTTTTGTGGTGGACTATTATTTACTGGTGTTGTTGCTTGTTGCTAGTTGGTGGAATGTGAGACTTGTGTTGTTGCTTTCTTGTGGCATTATAAGCAAGTGAACTGTGATAACTTCTGCAATTTCTGCTTTCTTGTGAACTTCTGCAGTTAGCTTTCTTGTGAACTTCTGCAGTTTGAGAATCTTACTTACCACATTTTGCACAATGAAAACGTGTAAAACAGTTTGAGATAAAATTTAGAACTTGTGAGGCGATGATGATAACCAAAACCGAATGGACGGTAAAGTGATAGAAAATCTCACTTTGCAACCTTCGAATTTGAGCCTTATAATTTTTCGAGGCGATGATGATAACCAAAACCGAATGGACGGTAAAGTGAGATAAAATTTCACTTTGCAACCTTCGAATCTGAGCCTCAAAATTTTCCGACTACGTTTTTTTTAAAGTCATAAAAGAAAAACTTTAAAAACCAAATAAGTATATAAGTCGCTTTTAAGTTGAAAACAAAACTTGTATATAAACAAAACTTGTACAAAAAGCTTGTAAAAAACTTGTAATAAATAAGTGAAAACAATACTTGTACATAAAAACTTGTATTTAGAACGGAATTAAAAAAAAAAAAAGTACCCCCTCCCACCCACAACTATCTCAAAAGGTACAAACACCCCATATGAGGTGTTTTGATAGCATGACCCTGACAAATTTTTTGACTTTCTCTTTTATCGATGTTTTGACTTTGATTTACAAGTCCTTTTCATTACCCATGTCCTATTTCATACTTATCTAGTTATCTTTACTTCTTCATATATTTTTATTTTTTATATTGAGATTCCTTTTTTCATGTTTGTTTGTCCTCATGTCAAAATTTTGAATATAATGTATTTTATATTGAGATTAATGCATTTTTATATATTTACAATTTAAATTTCAAGAGTTTTTTTTTTCTTCAGTAGATTAACGCTAAACCTCTAAATTTTATTTCAAAAGTTTTGCACAACATCTTCATATTATTTAAAATTTCAATACCTTTTAGCTTTCAAATTTCAAAACGTTAAAACTTTTAAAATAATTGAAACTTCAAAAAGTTACACTTTTAAAACATGTTCCCTAATAATAATACAAACAAAAACTTTCACACCAAAATCAGAAATAGATCTATACATAAAAAAAAAAAAAAAAAACCTTGTTGCAATATTACATAAACTTCATAACAAGCATTACATAAACTTTAGAACAAAATAAATTTACACAAACTTTAGAACAAATTTACATTAACTTTATAACAATATTTACAAAACAAACTTTTACAACAAATATTAGCAACGAACCTCAAAACTGAACCGTACGTTTTCCGGTAGCATCATCGGGAGTAGGCGGCGGCATCAACAATAACTTAATCACACTATTTCTGGAAACATAATTTATAACACATTTACCTAAAATTACATTTACAACAATACTAATCAAAATATTCAAACAAAATTACAAAAAGTAAAACAAACCTATAAATTATAGAATATTATACTAGCCGCAAATTCAGTTTTGGTGGGGCTGGTGAGACAGAGGCGGCGACCACATGGTTTTCCGGCTAGATAGCGGTGGAGAAGACAGGGCGGCACGCGGCAGCAGTGGTGGCTGTGATAATAAAAAACTACCAAAAATGTTATAAAACTCAGATCTACAAATAAATACATACACCTATAAAAAAAAGTTCAAGACTAAAAAATATGAAAAAAAAACTCGTTTGTGATATATATATGTTTCGGTGGTGGGTTTCTATGGTTGTTAGTGCCAAACATGATGGGTCTCGGTGGCGACGGTGCAAATTCCGGCGAAGGCAAGGTCTCAGAACTCGAAGGTGGTGGGTATGGATTTGGTGGTGGTGGTGTTGGGGGAATATGAGATGAGAGAAAAAGGAGGTAGTGTGGTTTTTTTAGTGAGAGAAATAAAATGAAATGAATGGGTAGTGGAGTATTTTTTTTTTTTTTTTTTTTTTTTTTTTTTTTTTTTTTTTTTGGTTTGGAGAAAACATAGGTTTATATATTGGTTGGGTGTGTATAAATTTAGGATTGGAGTTTGGTTAGGGTGGCTGAATTTTAAAATATAGGGTGGGAATTAGGTTGTGTATATTGGTGTTTTATAAGGGAGTATATATATATATGAGATCCAACTAAAATTTGACAAGTGACACTCTCCTTACAATAAGAATAAATTTTTATTAACTATAACTAAATTATTAAAGTTTCGATAGATTTATTTTTAAAATTTACGAAACCTAGGTGAAACACTTTGATTAGAAGTGTAATGTGTATCAGGTTTTGGAATATCTATTAGTGTAATGTGTATCAAGTGTATCACTAATCCAAACTCATGTATCATTTGGTTATTAGTTGCTAAAATGTTAATTTGTATTAAAATATTATTTTTTTTGTGTATTATTGCTAAAATTGTTATTTATAAATGTTTTAGAGGTTTTTTTAGACTAGATATTATTTTTACAATTTTAAGTTTGATCTCACATTAACTTTCTCCTATCTATATATATATATATATATATATATATATATATATATATATAGAGTTAGGATCAAATAAGAAGAAAAATTAAAATAAGAATGATAAGAAGAAACCACAACCACTCATTTCAGATGCACCTACAAAAATAGATGCATCTTCCCTTAAATTTCTCCCTCCTATTTGAAATGTGTGGCTAGAAATTCTTCTTATTCTTCTTATTTTAGTTTTTCTTCCTACCGGATCCCTTCCCTATATATATATATATATATATATATAGTGTATCTTTATTTTGAGAACCTTATTAAGTGCGAGAACTATGAGAACCCTCATTGAACCGTTAGATTGTTTAATCAATGGCTCTAATTAAATGTGCTATTAATGTAAATAATTAAAAGATTAGGCCATTAATTAAAAAACTGCAAGGGCAATTTAGGTATTTGTATTATCCCTTAAAAATTGTCATATCTCTCTCTAAATATAATTTAAACCTCATTGTTAAAAAAACGTTTCATTCATCTCTCTCTTAAAAAACCTATCTCATTCATCTCTCTCACATAACAGCCTCCCACCATCATAGACTAAACCGCCGCCACCAACTGATAAAATAACCACCCCCACCACCAACGAATAAACCACCGCCGCCACCAAGAACCGTCAACGTCTCAGATGGTTCGTCTGGATCTTCATTTGTGTTATCCTCCTCGAAAAGAACAAAAAATCATATGGATCTTCGTTTTAATTTTCGGACTGTTCGTTGTGAACTGTAATATAAGGTTAGATTTCATATTTTATTTTAATTTTTGGACTCATATGGATATTGCCGCTTTTGTTAGTGAATGAAACAATCTGATCGATAGGTTTTCAATACACTCTCTCTACTTACTCTATCCAAAAAATTCTCTCTCTACTTACTTTGCAAAAAAATTGTTACTCCAAATTTAATATAAATCTC
>BPTQ01000007.1:217895931-217906791 GCA_019973895.1 Chrysanthemum seticuspe | reverse complement strand
GTTTCATAGCGACTTGTGCTTTTGGCGAGTTGTTACTTAGCGACTTGGTGACTTAGTGACTTGTTGTCAAGGTTTATAGCGACTTGGTTGATTATTGTTTTTGATACGGTTTTCTTTTGATTTAGTAAAATCCCGTAAAAGAATCTATTTCCCGGTTTAATCATAGAGTTATAAAATCCCGTGTAATCTGTAAACATGTCTACCAACGTGCCTACAATCATCTCTTCTATAGCTGAGAACGTTCAAGCAGCTGGATCAGATACTCGTCCACCCATGCTTGACAGAACTGACTATGACTCAAACGAATATTTGAACCAAACAAATACCTATCTGATCGGTTTTATTGGTTGGTCCAATCGATCAAATCAGATAGCTCAACCTTAAGTAGAATAAAGAAAAAAATGTAATCTTATTTTAACAAACTATATTTAGTTATCAAACAGCTATATTTATAAAAAATAAGATTACTCGAAATCACATTTTTAATCTTTAAGTTTCTATAATATCGAAGGTCTCAAAAAAAGTCTACAAAAAGTTTACAAGGCCGATTAATCACCGATTACACGCTACTGAGCCACCGACCTTTCGAATTTGTGTAAATCACTCAAACAAGTCAGTCAACTGTCGTTAACGATGCTCAAACTTATCGAAAACTTGCAAATCTTGGGGAAAATACATTAATATCGTAATAAATTAGTTTTAATCACAATTTATATTTATTTACAAGATGCTTTTCAAGGAAAAGTTTGTTGGGAATATCAAAACTTAAGGTAAAATAAGAAAAGCTTGCCAAAAATGTCAATATGATTTATCACCGATCACTATTTTTGCAACCTTAAACAAATGTAGTCACTTATAATCGTTGTTTATATCTATTACAATATGTTTTTAAGAAAAATCTTTCCGGGGTTACACAAAACTTGTCAAAAAAAGTCAATATGATTCACGATTTTTTCAAACCTTGATAATATCACATTATAAACAAAAATAAAACGTAAAAAACTTGAATATCACATAAAATAGAAAAAAAAAATTGTTCGGGTTTTATCTTTCCATACTGATCGGGTTAAAAAAATCAACCACCCACTATATTTAACTTAAATGAATGCATTTTCTCTCTCCTAATTTTATTTCAATTCATAAAAACATAAACCCCAAAAATCAAATTCCAGGTCCCAAAAAATAAAAAATAAAAAATTGATGGCGAAGAAAAAAAGAAATCATAATTTGACAACAAATTCTGTTATTCAAATCGCAGAATTGCTAGGTATATTTGCTTAGTTTATCTTACAACCTTTTATGATATTACCATGTATAATATCACAATAACTACTTAATACAGTTACTCTGATATTAAAAATATCCTTATTATGATAGTTATTCTGATATTAACACTGGTACTATTATTATAATTATTATTATTATTATTATTTTGTTATTATTATTATTATTATTATTATTATTATTATTATTATTATTATTATTATTATTATTATTATTATTATTATTATTATTATTATTATTATTATTATTATTATTATTATTATTATTATTGTTATTATTATTATTATTGTAATTATTTTGTTATTACAGGTGTCCTGATTTCTTTAACAAAAACGACGAGTAATAGAAGGAAGAAGAAGTTTAATTTTATTAATAAATTACTAAAATCTTATTATGAAAAAGATGATCCTGCAAGAAGAAGAGCAAAAAGAAGAAGACGAATAAGACAAGTAGGGAAAGGTATTTTTGAAATCTCTTATGTTCATTAAATTATGTGATTTTACATGATAAAAATATAGTTAAATTGTTATTATTTACAAAAAATGATATATATATCTATTAATATGAAGATGGTGAAGTTTTTGGTTGTTAGGCAATAATTGTATTTAGTTGTTAGCAAGCTCGAATTATTCGCTAATTGTTAGTTTTACTTGTATCAATAGTCACTAGTTTTAATGATGATAATGTGGCGCGAATACTCAAATACTTGTATCAACAGTCAAACTTAATTGCAAACTTGTTTTACGAATAATCATCAAAAAGAATTCCTCCTTTACCCCCTAATTATATGAATAACTTCAAATAACTAGTTATACTTTTAAATCTGGTTTGCCATAAGTTTAGGTCTAATGCTTACCATTGCGTTGATATATGTTAATCAGTTGCGTTTGCTTACTCTTCTTTGAGTCTATGGTCTTTGTTTTAGTCTTCGATTTGATTTTGTGCACTTTTTCTTTTGATTTTGGACGGTTTCATGTTTTTGTTACTGCCTTGTTTACTAATTTTGCAATGTGTCATTTGCCTGCTATCATTTCTTTACTCTGTCAACTGTCTATCCGATATCTTGGCCAAGCGTGATTGAGTTTGTTGTTGTTGTGTGCATTTCAATTCATTTTTTTTAATACACCTTAAGATAAATGACACATAAAATTATTTATAAGTACATATGTGAAAATCTTTTATGTTTTTTATTTCAGAAAAAACATATAACACAGATTTATCTGATGATAACGATATATCAATTGACATCGAACATACTGATGATGAAGAAGAAGATGAACCCAATGAATATGATCTTGCTGATGATATTGAAGAAGATGAAATACAAGTTTATAATGATGATGATGATGATGAAGAGGAAGAATTTAACTTTGATGATGAAACTGATAGCGATGAAGAAGATTCTGAAAATGATGATGATGATGATGTTGATGATGATGATGATGATGATGATGATGATGATGATTATGATAATAATGATGATGATGGAGAAATAGATATTGAGTATGACGCAGCTAAAGAAGGTAAAGATTGTGAAGGAAATGAAGCACAAAAAAGAATAGAAGATTTTGAATTTAATATAACAGAAGAGGAAGAACAAAGAAGTTGGAAAAATGATTCATCAAAGGTTAAACAAAAGAAGTTAGAAAGTATGAAGCATCAAGAAAAACTGTTTGAAGGTGAATGTTCTACTCCAAAATTGGTTAAAAGTAATGATGTGTTTAAGAACTGGGGATCTCCAACTCAATTATTTAAAGTTGTTCGATTCTTAAGATCAGATGCTAATGCGTGCAAAGTCTTAAAAAAGATGGGATTCGAAAGTTTACTTGATTTAAAAATTAATATCATTCCAAGTAGATTGGCACAACATGTAGTACAAAACTTTGATGAATCAACCATGACAATGAAACATTGGAAGGGAGATATTAAAATAACAAAAGAATCAGTTAAAGAAATCCTTGGTTTTCCATGCGGTGGTATGCTAATACGACCACCAGAGAGAGTGAAAAGTGAAGATAAATGTGTTAAAACTTGGAGAAAGCAATTCAAAGCCTTGGAGAAGGATACAAATAAGGTGAAACCAAAATCTGTTGTAGAAAGAATTAGACAAACAAAAAATAGAGGAAAAATCTTTATGACGAATATACTTGTTTTGATTGCTACTGTATTATTTGAGGCAATGAAAGACGGTACCTCAAATAAAAGGATTTTGTATTCTATTTCATCTGATAATGGAAAGATTAATCAAATGGATTGGTGTGGATATTTAATCGATTGTTTAAAGAAGTGTAAAAAAGAAGGGGATCCGAACAACAGAAAATCATATTATTGTGGACCTTTGACATTCCTTACGGTAATTACTCTTCATTCTTTTTTTCTTTCTTTCTTTTTTTCTTTCATTTTTTTTTTTTATTTATTCATTTACGTTTTGCAGCTATTTTATGTTCAAAAGATCCAATGCAATTTCATTGATATCGATTATTCTCTTCCACCATTGAAAACATGGGATACTGAGTTACTAAGAATCAGAGAAGCATCAGAGTTTGATTACTTGGTGGATAGAAGTCACTGTGATAAGAATACGTCTAATGAAAAGAGTTTGTTGAATGATGAGCCAAAAGATGGAGGAGAGGTATCAAAGGATAAGCTGAAAGATGGAATAAATGTCTTAACGACTAAAGAAGTGATTACAGAAGAAAATAAAGAGAAAGAACAAAAGAATCAGAAACTTGAAGTTCAAAAACCTGTTAATTTAAAGGTTTTTTTTTTTTTTTTTTTTTTTTTTTTTTTTTTTTTTTTTTTTTTTTTTAATATAATAAGTAAACATTTGTTGCTTTAAAAAAATTGCATATCATATTTCTTTTGTTTAATTTTAGGGAAACTTGGAAAATACAGAACGGTTATTTGCTGGTGCATCACATGCTGCTTCTGCATGCAACAACCTGGTGTGTTTCTTTTGTAGTTCTCTCTGATTTTAAATTTTGATATCAAATATTATATTACTCAACATAACTTCAATTTATAGAATAGGCAACCATTTTATAGGATTCCTCTTTTGTGTGACTTTACTTATTACTCAAGTACTCAACATACGTATTTACTTATTACAACTTGTAGATTTATTGTTAAGATCAATTGGAACTTCATCTTATTATAAGATGTTCTAGCTTCTTTCACATATAAAACTATGAGAATTTCTATTGCTATTAACATATGTTTGTTTAAAAGAAAGTTACATGTTATACTTGTTTTTTAGGAAAAGATGGAAAATGCAAAAAGATTAATTGCTGGCGAATCAAATGTTGCTTCTGCATGCAAGAACATGGTGTGTTTCTTTATTGATTTGTTTGATTTCGAAATTTTATAAATTGTTTTTATATGAGATATTATATTAGTCAACATAGCTTCATCATTAATTTGATTATAATATTACTCACTGCTTATATACAAGTTACAGGTATTTAAGGATAAACAAGGAAATGTATCAACGCGTACTTGTATCCAACGTGTTAATAAGCATAGTGAAGATTTTAAGAAGAAATGTATTGAAATGAAAGAAGACAAAAAAGATATTTTGAGAAAACTTGATGATGAAAAGGTATATCTTTAATACAAATATATTTTTATAATTTTATTTTAATTAAAAAGTTATTTTTATAAACAAAATATAATTAATCTTATATTTTGATCATGATTTAACAGGGCTTTGTTCGCAAAACAAAGAATAGCTTGTTTTTGTTGGAAACTTTAATAATAGAAATGAAGGATTCACTTAAGAAAGGATTATCAAACTTTCCGAATTTGAAAGAAGTCGAAGGATTAAAAGATGAGTGGGATCGTGTGATAAATGGAGCAAAACGAGTAAAGCTTAATACAGAATATTTAAGAATTCAAAAAACTGAATCTCAATCGGTTTCTTTGAAAATTGAAGAAAGTCAAGTACATTTAAGTCATCAACAAAAGAAGCTTGATTTTGGGAAATCTGAATCAAATATTCATGAAAAAGAGAAGCAAACTTTTGACGAAATACCCTCTTTTGATTTGGGTATTAAATTTTATTCAAATCCAGGTGAAGAAGTAGCACTATGTAAATCATTAGAAAATGTTAACTTAACACCGCCAGAAGAAAAACCAAATCTGGAAAATGTGGAAATTATTTCTCTTTTAACACCTCCAGAAGAAAGTCAAATGATTTTAGAATTTGACGAAATTCAAGCATCAACAGAAGAATTTAATGCAGCCAATGCATTATTCAGTATGAGCAAAAACCCAATGTAAGTTTTAAAACAATATAACTTTTTTAGTGTTTTTTTTTTACCAATATAACTTTTTTAGTGTTGTTGTTTATAAATATAACTTTTTTAGTGTTTTTGTTTATTAATATATAGGGAAACAGTATTCCAGCTACAAGATTTTCCTTTTGGAGTAGAACGTGTAAAATTTGAATCTTTTTATTATGAACAATGGATATTTTCTGATATCGTAAATATGTGGTGCATTTTGCTCAATTATAGAGAATGCAAACTATCTAGTAATGCTCCAAAAAGATTATTCTGTAACACACAAGTTACGGTATGATTTTTTATTTTTTTAATTATCATAGATAAGTGAATTTTAATATATATATTTTTTACAGCCTATTTATTTGAATATTGAAAGTACATCAAAAGACGATAGATATGAATCTTTTCAAGAAAATTTGTTTTTAGCTGGATGCGTTGAAGATGATTCTTTATCAAATTTGTTAAATGTTGATTTGGTAAGTTATTTAGATTATTTTTTTTCTGTTAACAAATTTGTTAAATCAAATAACTCTACAATATATATTTTAAATGACTTATATTTTCAATATCAATGTAGGTGTTTTTCAATATACTTCGGGAATCTCATTACTATATCATTTGTTTCAATCTAAAGAATGAGAAGATTGAGATAATTGATAATAGGATAACAGATACAGAAACTTGTGAAGGTTCCAAATTTTCTGAAATAGAGTTAATAAAGAAATTATATGGAACTCTACCGACGGTTCTTGTAAGTAATCATATTTAGCTTGCATTACTTTAACCATTTACTTTTACATTACTGATAGCTACAAATGTCAAACTTGATTAAACTTTGAATTGTTAAAGTAATACAAATGTCAACTTTGGGAATTTATGTAATACTTGATAGTCTATAGATGATAGCTGAAAATGCAAAACTTTGAAAAACTTTACTTAGATCCTTTGGTAATTTAAAGTACTGCAAGTGCCCAAGTTTGTTAGGTTTATATTGTCACATAAAGCTGCTACAGGGGGTTGGAAATTGCCATATGTGTTAAGCTTAGTTGAGCTATATTTTACTTTAATATAAGTATTGTTAATCTGTCTTAAAGATTTATTGCTTATTTCATAAACTAACTAACAAAACCAATTTTAAAAACATTTTCAACATCATTTGATCTCTTCATAAGTGCAGTATATATATGTCAGAACCTTTTTTGAAATGAAATGTTGACTTTTTTAGTAAAATCTAGTTGTTCTGTTCTGTCATAAATGCAGTATATATATATGTCAAAATTTCATTGAGTCTTTGAATCTTCTTGTTCAAAAACTTTGAATCTACTTTTTCAAAAACTTTGACTCTACTTTGAATCTACTAACACATATGACCCAAAAACTTTGAATGTACTTGTTCTGTTCTGTCATTGAGTCTTTGCAGACTATAGAATGAATAAGTTTGTAATCAATATTTGTCTATTAATATTTATTTATATTCCTGTATTTATTTTTTCAGACAAACTTCTTCTGCGAGTATTTGAAAAGAAAGAAACATCCAAAACATCGATATATGAAGTTCTGTAAACCAAGTATACTTAAAATGCCATGGAGAACAAGACAAAATTCGAATGATTGTGCAATTTTTGCCATGAGACATATGGAGACATACTATGGTCAAAGTATTGAAGAATGGAAGTCTGGATTTAAAAATGAAAGTCCAGAACAGCAAGGTCAAATCAAAACTTTGAGAAAAAAATATGCTGCTAAAATGCTTCTTTCTGATAATAATATTCATAGAAAAAAAATAATTTCTGAATCGAATGAATTTTTAAGTCTTTCTGCAGAAGAAAAACAAGTTCGTCTAAAGATAAAATCAGAAAAGTTCATGAAAATGAGATTTTCTACTTTTTGGAAAAATAGAAAAAACAGCTGAAAAAGAATATATCTTTGATTCATTGTAATTGTAATAAACAAAGATGTATACATTTATTGATATTCATTAGAAATATTTATTTTTTATTTACTTAATTTTTGGTATTGGTTATTCTTAATTTTTGGTATTTATAGGATTAACTATCTTCTCATATTTCTTTAATAATCTGTAAGCTAGATCAGTTTAGGACCATATATGAAGAAGCAATTATTTTGACTTGACAAATATTTTGTATACGTCAGAATTTGAACTTTTCATATGTGAAAATATTACATCTGGGATTTGTACTGCTAGTGTACTGATTGATCGTTCTGCTGCTAGTTTATTAGATCGTTCTGCTGCTTTATTGGTTCCTACTGCTAGTATTTGTTACTACTGCTAGGTTGTGTTTCAATGGTAAAGCCGCCTTCTTAACATAACAAAACATAAATTCAAACATAATCAGCAAAACAAAAAGAACTACGTAATAAAAAAGTAAAATACAAATTCAAACAAAGTAAACGTTAAAGCAGCTATCATTAGATTTAAACTTTTTGTAAACTATCATTGGATGTTCCATTTGGATATTCCTTTGCTTTTCATGCTCGAAACATTCTTTGTCTTTTCATTGGCCTTGAAATATCTGAATCAAACTCTGTTATTTGATTAACAGATTCTTTTACACCTTCATTTGGAACATAATATTTTAAAGGCTTATTAGAATCATCCTGAAAAAAAAAAAAAAAAAAAAAAAAAAAAAAAAAACTTAAAAAAAGAGATAAATTTTTAAAAAATGAATATCATAAGTTTAGAAAAACAAACCATTGAAGGAGCTTTAACTTTCCTATAAGTATGAGATCTTTCATAACTTTTCAGACCCTTCTTTCCTTTAATATTCGCACTGACTGGTCCTTTATCTTCAATGTATTGAATATACAAAGATATTTAAAACTTAATTTAAAAAAAGAAAAATGTATTATACATATAAAAAGTTATATTAATCAAACCTTCGTTTAAGAGTCTGTCTACTTTTTGAACCTCATAAAGCAAATCAGAAGTCCAGTATTCAATAGCAGGAACGTCTGACATTTTTATCTTTTGTTGTTTGTAGATTGATTCAGCATACAACAACTGTAAATATATATATATATATATATATATATATATATATATATATATATATATATATATATATATATATATATAAAAACAAAAACAGAATGTAAAAGTAAAATAAAATAAAAATCATACCGATAGAAAAGTGATAGGTCCACAATAATAGTTTGCATCACTCGTGTCGTATTTGTTCCATTTTTTTTACTATCTTTCAAACAATCGAAAAGATATGAACACCAATCCAATTTTATGATATCATCATCAGAATCTGGAATGAGTGACAGTATCTTTTGGCAAGCTACGCTCCCAGGTAAAAAAAGACAGCTCGAAAGGACAACAAGAAAGTTTAACATAAACATTCGATCAGTGTTACCATTATCCAAAATATTATTAACAACTTCTGTAACACGAATATTTGTCTCTTTCGAATTTTTAAATCGATGAAACTGGTTTCTCCAAGAGAATATAGTTGGGTTGGTTGTTCGTACTCTTTTAATAGAATTTATTTTTTTCTTGCCCATTGGAAATCCCATAATTGCATTAACTGTCTCTCTTTTGATTTCAATGTTTCCACACATCAAGTTCAAAGTCATACTATCTTCATCAAAGCAATCAACAGCTTTAAATCCAAGCCTGGAAGGTATAACACAAATCTTCATTCCAAGCAAAGAACTAAATCCCATTTTTGAGACAACAGTGCGTTGCTGCACTGACATATTAGAAAGAAGATAAAAAAGTTGACTTAGAGATCCCCTAGTTCTGATTGTTAGTATACTTTCATTGACACAAACATGATCTTCAACATCAATATCACTAGAAATTGATTTTACTTTATTTATAATCCTTGATGATGTTCTCCTTGAAGTAATATGAATTTTTTCTTTCCGAAGACTCAACCTTTCAGATCTTCTAACTACTGATTTCATCTTTAGAATAGCTGAATCTGTTTTGTTTTTAAAAGTTCTTGTTGAATTGACTATGTTTCTCATCATTTGAATTCTTTTCCTTGTCATTCTGTCTTCATATTTTTTGAATTCACATATATTATAAGCTGCAAATATGAAAATTAAATAGTCATATCAAAATAACAATCCTCATATCAGAATAACAAACTTCAACAAATCCTCATATCAGATTAACAGAATTCACATATATAATCAACTTCAAAACAATCTTCATATCAGAATAACAAACTTAATATCAGAATAACTATCATACTAACGATAAGAAAAATCAAATTGTAATAATCTTCATACTTAGAATAAGAATATTAATATCATAATAACAATAACAGAATAACAAAAATCATGCTAAATATATAACATTAAAGATATTTATATATGTGCAATGTAATAATTGTTGTTTTAATCTACAAAACATAAGTGTCATGGAAGGTTACTTATTAGTCTTTTGGTTACTTATTAGTCTTTTGGTTTTCCTGAAAATGATTATAAAAACTACAACTGCAAAACAGTTACCACTGCATCATATTCAACTCAAATACCTGTGATCTTTGTAGAATATTTGAACAATACAAAAATTATGTCTGCTTCAAACAAAAGATCAAGAAGCGAATGCGATTTTGAAGAAGAACAAAACGGAAACGACAGCAAGTATAACATGATTTTTTGAATCGATTTTTCTACTACTTTAATTTTTATTCATTATATGAAAACAAAGTGTTTTGTTTTTATTGTTTCAGAAAACAATGCATTCAAGAACAAAAAGCAGATAACAAAACCATCAAAGAAGGTATGAGGACTGGTTTGCAATTTTAATAATTCAAGAACAAAAGTGTATATTGAGTATGAATTAGGAAAGTTTTATTTTAAAAAATGAGTGTAAAATTGTTCTGTTCTTTCAATGTAATAAGACTATAAAATTATAACAATAAGACTATAATTATACTTGAATTAGATTCAGTAGCAACCTTTTACGATTTACATTTAATAGTATCAGCTTTGAAAGTTACAGAAGAAACAGGTTTAGAAGAAGGTGTAGGCTTCTAGAGAAAACTTAGTCTATTTGAGGTCCGTAACAGCGTTTGAGAAAGCGAACTGGTAGAAAATCAACAAATAAAGATAGACAAACACAAAGTAGGGAAAAAAGTAGAAGAAATATGTAGAGGTAAAGCTAACCCATCATGGTTAGCAGACCTATGGTATTTATAAAAAGGCGTCGTGACAACAACAAAAGAAGTTGTTAGAGATGTAACTTTCTTGTCTTGTTAAAATGTGAGTAAAAAATTTTATTTTGAAAGGATTAAGTATGAGTTATATGTGAAAA
>BPTQ01000007.1:217842354-217875657 GCA_019973895.1 Chrysanthemum seticuspe | reverse complement strand
TACAAAATGTTTATCCAAAAATCCAAAAATATCCATCTTTGCCCTCTCACATCTTTGATTCTTCATCCCAACCCCTCTGTAAACCTTTGATTCTTTCCTATGTCGTATCCACACCATTTTGGTTGCCAATGGTGTGGTGGTCCTCATAATGGTGGGAATTGTCCCGGCTGTAGCATGGTAGAATCAGGAGATGGGTCTGTCTATAACCAAGCTCCCTATCCTTACCATGACACATCTGATTCATTCTACCAGCCACCACATCATGAGATATTGACATATATGTGTGAGTTTTGTGGAGATCCTCACCAAGGATTTGAGTGTCAATCCGGAAACGCGTTTGTCTATGAACAGTTTTCTGGTAACACTCAGGACTTTGGAAATTACCAAATTCCATATTACTCACATGTCCAGCAACAACAATCATTTTGTTGTGAGTAATGTGGAGGTCCACACGTTGGCTCGGATTGTCAAACAGGGAATCCATTTCCTTGTAACAATTACGACTATCCATATCACGACCAACCTCCACAGTGCCAAATGACTCAAACTCCTCAGCAAACCCAACAAGACACTTATCTAGAGCTTCTGGAGTTAGTGAAAAGAACTGAGGAGTTGAGTAAAACATCATTTCGAAATGCTCCCAGTTTTTCTTGTGAATATTGTGGGGGTCCTCATGACAATTATCAATGTCAACCTTTCGGTTTTGACAAATCTCCACTCCCTCAATATCCCGTCATTCAAAATTCACATGAGAAATCCATGGAAGAATTGCTAGCTGAAGAGCAGGCTGCTAAAATAAATTCCCAAATTGCGTTTTAAAAATCTATTAGGGAATCAATTGCAAAAGAAAAAGCAGCCAGATCTAGCTCTCAATTTCATTTTATTCCTGATGACAGTGATGATGAGGATACACTTGATATCCTTCAATTCTATAAATATTCATCAAGTTCATCAGTTGATATCCCAGCAGTTGAGATTCATTCTCAAACAACTGCTATCACACCCGATATTCCCACTCACTCTCTAAACATGGGGGATGAGCATCTTGACACTGTTCCTGAAAAGGAATCGGACGAATTCATAAAGTCTAGTGTTGAGAACCTTGTCCCAATCCCGAGAGAGTCACAGGGAACTTCTGATCATATGTGTGATTCTCTTTCCCCTCTTGAGTGTTCAAAAGATCATTTTGAAACTTTTTCTGATCTTAGCGACGATTGTGCTTCCTATGGAAACATCAAGTATGTTGAGGCATCACTCCCACAGTCTGATCCTCTTCTTGAGGAGTTCACCGATGAACTCACTCACATCAGTCCACTTTCATCAGAAAGTGACGATGGTCTCTTTGATTTCGAAGCCGATCTGGGAGAGCTTGAAAGTCTCCTTTATAATGATCGTTCACTCACTTCTCACCCTAACAGTCCAATAGAGAATGTTGATCACTTTGTTCCTGAAGCATTCAAAACAACTCTCACTAATCCTCTATTTGAATTCGACTCTGAATTCACTTTAATTTCTGAGAATCCACTCTTTGATACTCAGATTGAGGATAATGATGAGTCTACAGTGGAACAAGAATTCACAGATTGACATCTTGTGATTGATTCTCTTCACAAGGAGTTCGCCGGTGAACTCACTCATATCATATCTCCGCCGGAGTATGATAACTTCCACTTTGATCATGACATACCCGGGATTTGTCTTGATCACGTGAGCTTAAATGATGAGATTCATAATACTGAAATTATGGATTCTCCTATGGATGAAGATGAGTTAGTCATGATTTTCATCATGACTTTCTTTCTTTTCTTCACCTATCCCGTGACTTCTTCTCTTCTTCACTCCTTCGGGAATGAAGACACTATCTTTGACCCCGGCATTTTCATTTATTATTTGTGAGCCGGATCTGTGTATATCTCATCGGTGTGGAACTTTCACGTGCTTCAAATATTTGTCCAAACATCTTGAATGAAAGTCCGATGGAGATTGTCTCTTCCACTTACTTCCCCATGAACAAATTAATTCGGGGTCGAGTCAAGCTAGCGACTCGGTAATCAAAAACAGTAGTTAAACATGGGTTTTCACCCGTGTGTCCCACCCTAGTGTGGAGGAGTTGCCCCCCGCTGTTGTATATAAGTTTTCTAAAAAAAAAAAAAAATTATCAAAAAAAGGCCGTAGTATTTCCCTTTTACGTTCTTTGTTTCGGCATAACCGCCGGTACTTTGAATATTGAGGGCAATATTCATTTCTAGTGTGGGGGGGAATTCTCACGAATTTTATCATGTAATTATACCACCCAATTCCCCCATTTTTGGCCAAATTTTTTTCTTTTTGGTGTAAGTATTTTGCACTTACACAACAAATGGTTATCAGTCCACCATGTCTAACCCACAAAAGGATTGGCTAATCCAGGAGCAAACGGCTCTTGGTAAAGATATCTCAAATCCGTTGACGGCTTGCAATTTGCCCAAAATTGTATGGTGTTCAGCTCACCATATCTTTAATTAGTGAAGAGTTGGCTAGCCCGCAAGTTTATGGCTTGTGGTAAAGGCAGTTGGAAAACCATAATTGGTAATCGACTCACCAAAGATATTTTATCTAAGAGTTGGCTAGTCCATAAGCAAACGACTTCTGGTAAAGACAAATCAAAACCGTTGAAAGCTGGTGGTTTGCTCAAAATCATTTGGTTATCATTGTACCAAGGTTCTTACTTGAACTGAAACATTTGGCTACTCCAGAAGTAATGGCTTTTGGTAAAGAGATTCAAATCCATTAAGTTTTCTCAAAAGATTGCTAGGGACTAGCAATAGTTTAGTGTGGGGGATTGATGAGTGTCTAAATACTCATCATTTTTATTCCATATGCACTGCAAAAACAGTCAAAAACACTTTGAAAAGTCTCAAAAAGACAGAAAAAATATTTAGACTGTATTTTATGCAATAATTGTCAAAATCTAGTCCCTGGGTATTCAAAACATGTAATTTTTCATAAAAGGCCCTCAGGAATTTTTAAGTTGTCAAAATTAGCCTTAAAAAGCTCAATTTTGCAAAATGGCAACTTTAGTCCCTGAAATTTCAAAGATTGACAGAATTTACCCCTGGACATTTTAAATTGGAAAATTAACATTTTTAGTCCTTTGGTAATTCTAACTTGTCAAAAATTGGTCCTTGTAATACTTTTGGAAAATTGCAGTTTAAGTCCTTGGATTTTTGGTATTTTACAAAAATAGTCTTTGGAAATGAAAAAAAAAATGGAGAATACTTAATTTGGTCCTTGTACTATTGAAGATTGGCAAGACCAACCCTTGGACTACAATTTCATAATTTACAGTTTTGGTCCCTGGAGTTTCGAATTGTACACAGTTGGTCCCCTAAGCTACCTATTGGATTAAATCTTAATCCTAAATCCAAATTCTAAAACCCACGGTCCATTACCCAACTACTAGCCCAAGCCCAATACCCAAACCCTTTTACCCAATCCAATCCGTCCAAACCTAATACCCGGTCAATGAGTTAACCACCCCCAACCCTTTTCCCTCCAAAACACCTCACTGTCTCCTCCAACTGCTCTGCAAAACCAGGTAACCCCTCACCTCCAGCTCACACTCCACCCCTTATCACTCCACCTCACCTAACAAAACAAGAAACAATTAATGTTTCTCCTTCCTTGCACTCAAAACCCCTCCCCCAGTTGATATACCATTTTGGCGCCAAATGCCAATTAAACGGCTGAGATCAAATTGACCACATCTATGGCCAAGAATGATAGAGGAAAACTTTGTTGAGAGCTATAAAAGAGAAAAGAAGACAGAGAAGTCAAGAGTTAGTTTTTAGTTTTTTTTAGTTTTAATTTAGTTTTTAGTTTTTTTTAGTCTAGAGTCTGATGTTCTAGTCCATGTTATTTTCATTGTCATTTAAATTCAGTTGTAATCCTTTAATTTTCAATGCAATCTTAGTTTTATTCCATTTATTTCAGTTATGCAGTTGGAAATTTCCCTAAATGTTCTTGAGTTTTGATTATTCATGTTTTAAAATGGTTTGTTAAAGAATTGTTGAAGTATAGTGGAGTTTTGTTAAAAGTCTCAGAAAAACATAAAAAAAAAAGTTTCCTGAAATATGTTTTTCACGAGTTTCTGCCATTAAGGCAGTGTTTGGTTTAATGCACTTGGTCTGCATCAGTGGGTAATTTCACATCAGCAACAGCCCACAACAACATCAATTAGCTTGTTGTTGACTCGGAAGCTCAATTGTCAGCTCAAAAATAAGCTCCCAAGAAGCCACCTAAACTGTTTTAAGCCTGCAAGCACAGGTCATTGCCTTTTTTTACTTATCTTAGTGGGTAGTTAACTTAGTTATTTCAGTTGGTAAATGCTAAATTAGTTGTTTAAGATTAGCTAATTCATTCTTAGGAATTTCAGTTGGTAAATGCCATTTTTCTTTTAAAGATCATTCTTAGGAATTTCCTTGAATTAATAACCTGCTTTTCCCATTTAGAATAATGAAATCCTTTTAAGTTTAGGTGATTTAAGCTCCGGATCATAGGATTTAGCTAAGTGTTCGGTTTGGGAGTTTCATTTGAGGTTCCGCTAGTTATTTTAAGCCCCTAAAAGCTCCTAGCAGCCCCCAACCAAACAGCCCCTTAGTCCTTTTCAGCCAAACGCTCCCCTTTAGTTAGCCTACTGTTTCCTCCATTTTTATAAGTTGTGTGATTGTTTTAGTTTATTTCAGATAAAAGGACATGTTTCAGCTTTTGTGAGTTTCAAGTTTAAGTTTCATTCAGTTCAAGTTTAAGAAAATGAGTTTCAAGAAATTTGCCTTTTGAAGTTATGTTTGAATTTGCAAAGTTCATGGGTAAAAAAGTCATCTTTTGACCCAAGTTGGATCCTAAGAACTGAGTTTGAAGTTATGTTGCATTAACATAGTTGTTTCAAAGGTTAAACAAGTTTTTAGTTTCGATTTCATGCGAACAATTAGTCTTGCTGTCCTCCTGCTCTCTTAGTTACTTTTGAGTTTAATTTTAAGTTTGGTTGAGTTAAGGATAGAATGGAGACTGGATTTACAGTTAGTTTGTAGCATGTTCTTAATTTGTCTTAGCTTTTTGTAGGAATGGGAGCCCAATTGGTAGCTATTTATAAGCTTTTGTTAGTTTTTAATTCTTGTAGATGTCATAAGCCAAACACTCCCATGTGACTGCTGCTGCTAATAAGCCACTCCACAGCTTATTTTAAGTTTTTTTTCAACGTTTATGTTTTAGTAAAGTTCTTATTTTTGTTTATATTTTAGCTTTCAAAAGAAAAAAAAATCATGTAACAAAAAGGTGCAATGGTGGGAATCGAACCTAGGACCTGATGGTCTACCTGCACGCACACAGCAAACACCCTCCAACCATCTGCACTAGGGTCTTTTTGTGTTTTTATTTGCAACATTTAATACATAACACCCTTTTCAGTTTTAAGCCTACTTGCTTATTTCTTCTTTTTACTGCTTATTTTATTAAGCAATAGTGCACTTTTTTATTTTTAATAGATTTAATAGTGTTTAAAGTACTTTCTGTAAATTTTGTAGAATTTTCTAAAAATGTTTAGTATTTTTAATAATTAATTTAGTTTAAAATAGTTTTTAATTCGTAGAAAATAAAATGAAAGTCGAAAAAATACCCGGCTTTTTCCTAAAATTATTTGTGGTCATGTAGAATGTAGGAAAATTAGATTTGTACCCGTAGACCTTAAATTGCATATTTTTCACTTTCATAGCTCGTTTTTAAGAATTCTCGTATTTCCACAAAAGTCATTTTCATAAAAGTTGCTCATTTTCAGGAGTAAAGTAGATTTATAAAAGAAAATTCAAGAAAATCCAACTTTAAAAATAGTGATAGCGTTTATTTAATATAATTTAACTTTTTAATTTTCTCAGATTTTTCCTTTGTCATCTAGTATTATCATTAACCCATTCCTGTTCAATATCACCCCATCACAGATTCGTTGTATTACAGTGTTCACACCTCGTTGGGACTTAACGACCCGGGGAAACACTAAACTCCTCTGGACTTAATTGCATTGCGTTCTCAAGCTGTCTGACTCTTATAACGGTTGACCATTCACAAGTGGTTGACTTGTGTAATAAACCTGACCATTTGGGAGCCGATCAAATTTTGGCGCCGCTGCCGGGGAGGTGTGCTGCGTACTACGAATTTGAAGCATCAGTGTTGTTGAATATACATCCATTGTATATTTACCATCCTTGTTCATATTTTCTTATTATTATCATATAAAAAAAACGGTTCCCGAAAACATTTTAAAATCAGTTTTCAACAAACACAAAAACCCAAAAAGATTTTCTTTCTTATTTCTACAAAATGTTTATCCAAAAATCCAAAAATATCCATCTTTGCCCTCTCACATCTTTGATTCTTCATCCCAACCCCTCTGTAAACCTTTGATTCTTTCCTATGTCGTATCCACACCATTTTGGTTGCCAATGGTGTGGTGGTCCTCATAATGGTGGGAATTGTCCCGGCTGTAGCATGGTAGAATCAGGAGATGGGTCTGTCTATAACCAAGCTCCCTATCCTTACCATGACACATCTGATTCATTCTACCAGCTACCACATCATGAGATATTGACATATCTGTATGAGTTTTGTGGAGATCCTCACCAAGGATTTGAGTGTCAATCCGGAAACGCGTTTGTCTATGAACAGTTTTCTGGTAACACTCAGGACTTTGGAAATTACCAAATTCCATATTACTCACATGTCCAGCCACAACAATCATTTTGTTGTGAGTACTGTGGAGGTCCACACGTTGGCTCGGATTGTCAAACAGGGAATCCATTTCCTTGTAACAATTACGACTATCCATATCACGACCAACCTCCACAGTGCCAAATGACTCAAACTCCTCAGCAAACCCAACAAGACACTTATCTAGAGCTTCTGGAGTTAGTGAAAAGAACTGAGGAGTTGAGTAAAACATCATTTCGAAATGCTCCCAGTTTTTCTTGTGAATATTGTGGGGGTCCTCATGATAATTATCAATGTCAACCTTCCGGTTTTGACAAATCTCCACTCCCACAATATCCCGTCATTCAAAATTCACATGAGAAATCCATGGAAGAATTGCTAGCTGAAGAGCAGGCTGCTAAAATAAATTCCCAAATTGCGTTTGAAAAATCTATTAGGGAATCAATTGCAAAAGAAAAAGCAGCCAGATCTAGCTCTCAATTTTGTTTTATTCCTGATGACAGTGATGATGAGGATACACTTGATATCCTTCAATTCTATAAATATTCATCAAGTTCATCAGTTGATATCCCAGCAGTTGAGATTCATTCTCAAACAACTGTTATCACACCCGATATTCCCACTCACTCTCTAAACATGGGGGATGAGCATCTTGACACTGTTCCTAAAAAGGAATCGGACGAATTCATAAAGTCTAGTGTTGAGAACCTTGTCCCAATCCCGAGAGAGTCACAGGGAACTTCTGATCATATGTGTGATTCTCTTTCCCCTCTTGAGTGTTCAAAAGATCATTTTGAAACTTTCTCTGATCTTAGCGACGATTGTGCTTCCTATGGAAACATCAAGTATGTTGAGGCATCACTCCCACAGTCTGATCCTCTTCTTGAGGAGTTCACCGATGAACTCACTCACATCAGTCCACTTTCATCAGAAAGTGACGATGGTCTCTTTGATTTCGAAGCCGATCTGGGAGAGCTTGAAAGTCTCCTTTATAATGATCATTCACTCACTTCTCACCCTAACAGTCCAATAGAGAATGTTGATCACTTTGTTCCTGAAGCATTCAAAACAACTCTCACTAATCCTCTATTTGAATTCGACTCTGAATTCACTTTAATTTCTGAGAATCCACTCTTTGATACTCAGATTGAGGATAATGATGAGTCTACAGTGGAACAAGAATTCACAGATTGACATCTTGTGATTGATTCTCTTCACAAGGAGTTCGCCGGTGAACTCACTCATATCATATCTCCGCCGGAGTATGATAACTTCCACTTTGATCATGACATACCCGGGATTTGTCTTGATCACGTGAGCTTAAATGATGAGATTCATAATACTGAAATTATGGATTCTCCTATGGATGAAGATGAGTTAGTCATGATTTTCATCATGACTTTCTTTCTTTTCTTCACCTATCCCGTGACTTCTTCTCTTCTTCACTCCTTCGGGAATGAAGACACTATCTTTGACCCCGGCATTTTCATTTATTATTTGTGAGCCGGATCTGTGTATATCTCATCGGTGTGGAACTTTCACGTGCTTCAAATATTTGTCCAAACATCTTGAATGAAAGTCCGATGGAGATTGTCTCTTCCACTTACTTCCCCATGAACAAATTAATTCGGGGTCGAGTCAAGCTAGCGACTCGGTAATCAAAAACAGTAGTTAAACATGGGTTTTCACCCGTGTGTCCCACCCTAGTGTGGGGGAGTTGCCCCCCGCTGTTGTATATAAGTTTTCTAAAAAAAAAAAAAAAAAAAAAAAAAAAAAAAAAAAATCAAAAAAAGGCCGTAGTATTTCCCTTTTACGTTCTTTGTTTCGGCATAACCGCCGGTACTTTGAATATTGAGGGCAATATTCATTTCTAGTGTGGGGGGGAATTCTCACGAATTTTATCATGTAATTATACCACCCAATTCCCCCATTTTTGGCCAAAATTTTTTCTTTTTGGTGTAAGTGTTTTGCACTTACACAACAAATGGTTATCAGTCCACCATGTCTAACCCACAAAAGGATTGGCTAATCCAGGAGCAAACGGCTCTTGGTAAAGATATCTCAAATCCGTTGACGGCTTGCAATTTGCCCAAAATTGTATGGTGTTCAGCTCACCATATCTTTAATTAGTGAAGAGTTGGCTAGTCCGCAAGTTTATGGCTTGTGGTAAAGGCAGTTGGAAAACCATAATTGGTAATCGACTCACCAAAGATATTTTATCTAAGAGTTGGCTAGTCCAGAAGCAAACGACTTCTGGTAAAGACAAATCAAAACCGTTGAAAGCTGGTGGTTTGCTCAAAATCATTTGGTTATCATTGTACCAAGGTTCTTACTTGAACTGAAACATTTGGCTACTCCAGAAGTAATGGCTTTTGGTAAAGAGATTCAAATCCATTAAGTTTTCTCAAAAGATTGCTAGGGACTAGCAATAGTTTAGTGTGGGGGATTGATGAGTGTCTAAATACTCATCATTTTTATTCCATATGCACTGCAAAAACAGTCAAAAACACTTTGAAAAGTCTCAAAAAGACAGAAAAAATATTTAGACTGTATTTTATGCAATAATTGTCAAAATCTAGTCCCTGGGTATTCAAAACATGTAATTTTTCATAAAAGGCCCTCAGGAATTTTTAAGTTGTCAAAATTAGCCTTATAAAGCTCAGTTTTGAAAAATGGCAACTTTAGTCCCTGAAATTTCAAAGATTGACAGAATTTACCCCTGGACATTTTAAATTGGAAAATTAACATTTTTAGTCCTTTGGTAATTCTAACTTGTCAAAAATTGGTCCTTGTAATACTTTTGGAAAATTGCAGTTTAAGTCCTTGGATTTTTGTTATTTTACAAAAATAGTCTTTGGAAATGAAAAAAAAATGGAGAATACTTAATTTGGTCCTTGTATTATTGAAGATTGGCAAGACCAACCCTTGGACTACAATTTCATAATTTACAGTTTTGGTCCCTGGAGTTTCGAATTGTACACAGTTGGTCCCCTAAGCTACCTATTGGATTAAATCTTAATCCTAAATCCAAATTCTAAAACCCACGGCCCATTACCCAACTACTAGCCAAAGCCCAATACCTAAACCCTTTTACCCTATCCAACCCGTCCAAACCTAATACCCGGTCAATGAGTTAACCACCCCCAACCCTTTTCCCTCCAAAACACCTCACTGTCATCTTTTGACCCAAGTTGCCTTTTGAAGTTATGTTTGAATTTGCAAAGTTCATGGGTCAAAAAGTCATCTTTTGACCCAAGTTGGATCCTAAGAACTGAGTTTGAAGTTATGTTGCATTAACATAGTTGTTTCAAAGGTTAAACAAGTTTTTAGTTTCGATTTCATGCGAACAATTAGTCTTGCTGTCCTCCTGCTCTCTTAGTTACTTTTGAGTTTAATTTTAAGTTTGGTTGAGTTAAGGATAGAATGGAGACTGGATTTACAGTTAGTTTGTAGCATGTTCTTAATTTGTCTTAGCTTTTTGTAGGAATGGGAGCCCAATTGGTAGCTATTTATAAGCTTTTGTTAGTTTTTAATTCTTGTAGATGTCATAAGCCAAACACTCCCATGTGACTGCTGCTGCTAATAAGCCACTCCACAGCTTATTTTAAGTTTTTTTTCAACGTTTATGTTTTAGTAAAGTTCTTATTTTTGTTTATATTTTAGCTTTCAAAAGAAAAAAAAAAATCATGTAACAAAAAGGTGCAATGGTGGGAATCGAACCTAGGACCTGATGGTCTACCTGCACGCACACAGCAAACACCCTCCAACCATCTGCACTAGGGTCTTTTGTGTTTTTATTTGCAACATTTAATACATAACACCCTTTTCAGTTTTAAGCCTACTTGCTTATTTCTTCTTTTTACTGCTTATTTTATTAAGCAATAGTGCACTTTTTTATTTTTAATAGATTCAATAGTGTTTAAAGTACTTTCTGTAAATTTTGTAGAATTTTCTAAAAATGTTTAGTATTTTTAATAATTAATTTAGTTTAAAATAGTTTTTAATTCGTAGAAAATAAAATGAAAGTCGAAAAAATACCCGGCTTTTTCCTAAAATTATTTGTGGTCATGTAGAATGTAGGAAAATTAGATTTGTACCCGTAGACCTTAAATTGCATATTTTTCACTTTCGTAGCTCGTTTTTAAGAATTCTCGTATTTCCACAAAAGTCATTTTCATAAACGTTGCTCATTTTCAGGAGTAAAGTAGATTTATAAAAGAAAATTCAAGAAAATCCAACTTTAAAAATAGTGATAGCGTTTATTTAATATAATTTAACTTTTTAATTTTCTCAGATTTTTCCTTTGTCATCTAGTATTATCATTAACCCATTCCTGTTCAATATCACCCCATCACAGATTCGTTGTATTACAGTGTTCACACCTCGTTAGGACTTAACGACCCGGGGAAACACTAAACTCCTCTGGACTTAATTGCATTGCGTTCTCAAGCTGTCTGACTCTTATTACGGTTGACCATTCACAAGTGGTTGACTTGTGTAATAAACCTGACCGTTTGGGAGCCGATCAGTTTCGCAGCTGCTCTAGCTGTTCTCAAACCGGAACGTCTCAAAGAAGACAACACGGGGTGAGTGAACCAGCGAATTTGAGATTCACTGATTGATGAAAAGAGATTTGAAAAACAATCGAGTGCTGCTCAAAATAAAGTGTTTTTGCAATAAAACGAAGGTTTTAACGAAAATCAATTATCAATCATAAACACCCTTTATTTTGAAATATTAATACACAGTCGATGTGCTAGAGAGAAGATTTTTAAGCACACCGACCGGTTTTTCAAAGATATCCGTCAATCCATAACCTGAACCAGGATTGATTCAAGAATTTGAATCGCCCCATTGTTTTTGTTCAGTTGTCACATGGTTGATCTATTGGATAGATCTCACATGCCACCTACCAAGAGCTTGTTTGATGTTGGCTCTAGAAGGCTTTCCATCTTCATTGTGAATATGTTAGCATATCACTCAGATGTTCTGGCAAAACTACAAGGATAATGCGTAGGACTCTAAAAGTATATTCTCTCTTTCCACATTGTGTGAAACAGAGAGTCTTCATTGATTGTGTCCTTAATGAGATTTATTGATGATCTCGTGGCTCTAGACTCAATTGTGCACATTTGGTTCCTATGTCGGAGACTAGGGAGAGGGTCTCCTTCTTCAATATCAACCATCTCTAAGAGAAGGTCGATTGATAATGTAGGTTCCCCTGTGAGAATGAAACAAGTCCTTTTAAGAGGAACTTGAATAGTTTGGGAAGATGTAGTGTAGTGCGTCACTGGGTCCATGACGTCTTGGCTTCAATACTAGTGTTACCTTAGTAACCACCAGTAGCATATGTATTGAACCCGGTTTCTGCCCTAAGGTTGAATTATTGGAGGGCTATTTCTTTTCACCCTTTTCACATTCAATTCTTTTTCATTCTTCAACCCCTTCAGTGCTTACCGAGACTTCATTACTAGAACCTTGTTGGGTTTATTCCAGTTCTATCTCTTTCTCAGTCCGCACTCTTCCCATATCTCACTTTTCTCCATTTTTTTCATCATACCTAAGGACTCTACACTATCTAGTGGATTGTCCCTGGGTAGATCCCTCCGGCTCTGGCGGGATCGTGGGAACAAATACCTAACCTAACCATCCTTATAACACCATGCATAAAATAAATTGGTCGGTCTTTTGGTATTGTTCATCAGCCATTGGTACCAATTGAAAACCATTTGAAAATCAATCCAAGTACTTGTGATATATTATCAAAGCATTTTGTACATGAATCGTTTTTGATATTTTAGAAAATGGCTCCCCCTCAACATGTGCATCATGTGTTTGAAATCATTTTGGCACATGGAGGCAAGAGGAAGAATTCACTTCTTTTGATAAATATTTTCTAAAAATATCGACATCACTTTCCCGATCAAAATCAGTGATTCACATACAGTTAAAGATATTTTCGGGAAAGAGTGTGGTTTTCAATAAAAATTTCTCCCCCTCAATATGTGCATCGAGATTTGAAATAGTTTTGCACATATTAGGGAAAACCTGCACTTTGGAACAAATTAATCACGTTTCAATCCTTTTTGGTTTAAAATAGATGCTCCCCCTTAACATGTGCATGGAAAATTTGAAATCGTTTGGCACATGAATGGAGGAGAGTTTGCTAAACACTTATAAAACCAATTATCGAGTTATCAGTTTAAATCCAATTTAAATCCCAAATTCTCCCCCGATCCCAATCTTCAAATCATTTGAGATTTGTGATCTTTATAGATTTAAATTGTTTTTGAAGGCTTTTGAGAAGAATTGTGACTTGCTTATGAAAAAATTTAACCGATAAGGATCAAAGCTGAGACTTTAAACTCCACGGATTAAACATGCTTTGATTATCTAATGAAACATAACAATAGCCAAGGTCTTGAACCATTTGTATAAAACATTGTTCATTTTGATTATCTAAAAGTAGACCTTGCTCGTTTACGTACCAATTGTTTGAAAAATACTATTTTTAATTCGATTGAAATCATTCTCCCCCTCAATCAATGACACAGGTTGTTGATTGAGAGATAGAGATTTTGACAGATGATAAGCACAGATGTTTTTTCAAAAATATAGAATACGAGGTATTTTTAAAGCAATTTGGTTTACATTAGATGACAAATATTTTTCAGAAGAATCATTAGACGGAAAAATATTTGGAAAGAAAACATTTTTCCTTTTGGTGACAAACATTTGTTTTAAGAATCAGAGCATGAGATTTGAAAAATAAGATTAAGCATGGCTCTGTTCTTTACTTTTTAAAACGGGTTACTGCCTGAAATGACAATAAACCACCAGTTTTCTCCGCCTCATTTTTTTAAAGCAATTTATGTACATTCGAAGAACATCTAAAAACCCGTGACATTCTTTGAATGTAAACACAAAGTTCGTAGATGATATCGAATAAAAAACATGACAAAATAACAATATTTTTTTGGTATTTTTCAAGATTTTCTAATTTTTATGGATTTTGAAAATTTTATATTTTTATATTTTCTTTTGTGGGTTTTGAAATTTTGTATTTTGCTTTTTGAATAAATATATACAAGAGATAGATGAAGAAACAACCATTTACTCCTCGTCTTCCTCTTGAAGACGTCTGAGTGTTTCCTGTTGTAGGCTCTTTAGACCAAGTCGTGGGAGGATAAACTCAAAACGTTCTCTAGGAAGAGCTTTGGTGAAGATGTCTGCTAACTGGTATTCAGACCTCACAAAATAGAGTTCTACCACACCTTTTTCCACTTGTTCCTGAATGAAATGATGTCGAATGTCGATGTGCTTTGCTCTTGAATGTTGAACGATGTTCCAAGAGAGAGCAATGACACTTTTGTTATCATAATACAGAGGGATTTTGTTGAATTCAAAGCCATAGTCAGATAATTGGGATCTCATCCATAGGATTTGAGCACAACAAGATGACATGGCTATGTATTCAGCCTCTGTAGATGATATAGAAGTACTCAATTGTTTCTTTGAAGACCAACTCACAAGCTTATCACCCAAAAATTGAGCACCTCCAGACGTACTTCGACGTGTATCTTGACATCCTGCATGGTCAGCATCTGCATAGGCTGTTAGTGACATACCGGTGTCCTTCGGGTACCAAATTCCCATGTTGATGGTTCCTTGGAGATACCGAAAGACCCGTTTAACCGCTTCAAGGTGCTTTTTGGTAGGCTTAGCCTGGTATCTAGCACACATGCATATAGCGAACAGAATATCAGGTCTACTGGCTGTGAGGTACATCAGGGATCCAATCATACTTCGATATTTTGTTTGATCTACCATGATCCCTGAGTGGTCCTCATCCAGTTTGGTACGCTCCACCATGGGAGTGTCAACGGTGTCACAAGTGTCAAATCCAAATTTCTTTAAAATTTCATTAGCATATTTAGATTGATTGATAAAAATGCCTCCGAGACTTTGTGAAATTTGTAATCCCAAGAAAAATGACATTTGTCCCATCATTGACATTTGAAATTTGGAGCCCATCTCCTTAGAAAAACAGTCACATTCATCGGGGTCAGTCGAGGCAAAAATAATATCATCAACATAAATTTGAACGTGAATTAAATGTTTGTCTGACTTTCTGGTGAACAATGTTGGATCAACTGCTCCTTTGCTGAATCTAGTGGATAGAAGAAAATTTGATAGCGTATCATACCATGCCCTTGGAGCTTGCTTCAAGCCATAAAGAGCCTTCTTCAAGCGATAGACATGAGTAGGATGCTCTGGATTCACAAAACCTTCCGGTTGGCTGACGTATACGACCTCTTTAAGATTTCCGTTAAGAAAAGCCGTCTTTACATCCATCTGATAGACAATCATGTTCTTACTTGCAGCATTAGCCAGGAAGATTCTGATTCCCTCGATGCGTGCAACTGGAGCAAATGATTCTTCAAAGTCAATACCTTTCTCTTGACGGTATCCTTTTGCAACCAATCTAGCCTTGTTCTTTAATACATCGCCATGCTCATCAAGTTTTACTTTGAAGATCCACTTTAGAGCAATGATCATAGCACAGCCAGGAGCAGGTACTAATTCCCATACATCTAGTCGATCAAACTCATGAATTTCTTCTTGCATGGCATTGAACCAGCTGTCTTCATTCATGGCAGTTTTAACATCTTTTGGTTCGACCTTGGATAGTACGGAGTTGAAGAAGCACCATACGGCATCAGTTGCAAGTTGTTTGCTAGTGGATACTGGACGAGAGGGATTTCCAATGATGTTATCCAATGGATGATCATGTGTCCATTTTCTAAGGTGTTCGTGTGGTTGTTGTTGAGGAACTGAAGTAGCAGAGTCGATTTCTCCTGATGAAGATGGTTCTGATGATGATTCAGGAGCAAATATGTTTTCAAAGGGGGCATCTTCAGGAGTAGCAAAGGGGTTCTCTCCATCAAGGGTGCCAGAAACAATTCCATGATGTACACTCGATGATTAATGATTTGTTGATGAGACAGAGTGATCAGCAGCAGGCGCTTCTTGACTAAACGACATAGAAACTGAAGGGTTAACTTCATTGACAGGGATAGGAGCAGCCTCTGTTGATGGAATTGGCATATCATTAGCAATTGGCTCATAGTGTTCATCAAACATTGGATCAAACAGTTTCTTCAAGTCATCTTCTGAAGGAGGTACATAAGGAGTTGCTGGCGAAGAATCGTATACAAGAGTAGAACTGATGGGACTACTT
Source organism: Chrysanthemum seticuspe (assembly GCA_019973895.1). Lineage (NCBI taxonomy): Eukaryota > Viridiplantae > Streptophyta > Magnoliopsida > Asterales > Asteraceae > Chrysanthemum > Chrysanthemum seticuspe. The sequence goes on along the minus strand of BPTQ01000007.1, from coordinate 217,859,678 downwards.
GATTATGCGGGTCCAGAACTGGGTTGTCCTGGAGCCATTTGACTGGACAGCTCATCGAACGTAACGTGAATTGTTTCCATGATATTTCGGGTTCTTTTGTTGTAGATTCGGTATCCTTTTCTGCTTGGTGCATATCCTACAAATACTCCAATTTCAGCTTTAGCTTTAAGTTTGCCTAAGTCTTGGCCTTCATTAGTTGGATAACACAATGCACCAAACACACGAAGGAACGAAAGATTAGGTTTTCGATTGTGGACAAGTTCATATGGAGTTTTTCCATGAGAAGTGTGAATAAGGGATCGATTTTGAGTGTAGCATGCAGTGGCAATGGCTTCAGCCCAGAGAAACATTGGAACCTTTGAGTAAATCAGCATTGTTCTAGCGGCTTCCACAAGAGTTCGATTTCGTCTTTCAACTACACCGTTCTGTTGAGGAGTTCGTGGAACACTTCTTTGATGACTGATTAAACACTTTCATAAAACTCACTAAGTTCTTTGTTAACAAACTCAGTTCCATTGTCTGTTCGGATGATTCTGACAGTTTTGTTAAGTCGAACTTGCAGCTGTTTGATAAGTTTAATGATGATATCTGGAGTTTCATCCTTTGTCCTTAAGAACTTAATCCAAGTGAATCGATAGTAATCATCAACTACAACTAACACACATTTCTTCCCGAAAATATTCTGCACTCTCATGGGTCCACATAAATCCATGTGAATGGTATGAAGAACTTCCATAACTGAGTTTGTAGGTTTGGGTTTGTGGGCATACTTCTTGCTTTTTCCCAATTGGCATGCTGAAAAAAGATGATCCCTTTCATAATTTAGTCTAGGTAAGCGTATTACTAAGTCTTTTCTGGAGAGATCATTTATGGTGCCCTTAACACCCTAGGCAAATCCCACATCGGCTGTGGCCTGGAGAGATGCTGGGCTCATAAGATAACATTCTCCTTACAATGACACAACGCGTTTTGTGGTCTACTGCGGGTGGAGTTCTTAGGAACTGGCAGTTAAGCGTGCTCATGTGAGAGTAGTACTGGCTTGGGTGACCTGCCGGGAAGTCTTCAAATGAGGCCACAAAAACAAAGCCGTGAGCCTGCGGGCAAAGCGGACAATATTGTGGTCTAAGTAGGCGGGATGTTACAAGTGGTATCAGAGCCACTCCTGAGCCGTTCGGGATGGTGGGGCAAACCTCATCGAGGACGATGAGTCCCTAAGGGGGGGTGATTGTAACACCCTAGGCAAATCCCACATCGGCTGTGGCCTGGAGAGATGCTGGGCTCATAAGATAACATTCGCCTTACAATGACACAACGCGTTTTGTGGTCTACTGCGGGTGGAGTTCTTAGGAACTGGCAGTTAAGCGTGCTCATGTGAGAGTAGTACTGGCTTGGGTGACCTGCCGGGAAGTCTTCAAATGAGGCCACAAAAACAAAGCCGTGAGCCTGCGGGCAAAGCGGACAATATTGTGGTCTAATAAGGCGGGGTGTTACAGTGCCAAAGTTCAGGTGATTTAGACGACGATGCCATAACCATGACTTTATTTTCGAAGCCTTTGACAACAAGCAAATTGGACAAGACTTCATCATATCTTCGATAGAGATGGTGTATAGATTTGAATCACGAGTTCCTCTTAAAAGTTCTCTACCATCAAGTTCTCTAACGAAACAAGTATGTTTTCTGAATGCCAGTTCTAGATCAGAATCACAGAATTGACCAACAGAGAATAAATTATGACCAAGACCTTCAACGTAATATACCCTGGAGATTACACTATCACCACCAACATAGTCTCCATAACCCATAATTGCACCGAAATGATCATTCCCGAATCTAACAGTTCCGATGAATTTGCTCACGAAGTTCATGAGCCGCGACCGGTCTCCAGTCATATGCTTGGAACAGCCTGAGTCCAGGTACCATAGAACGATTTGAACGATCTGCAGTTGAACACAGACAAAAGTGGATAACTGGATAATTGGGATCCCCATGCAAGAATGGGTTCCATTTGGTTAGTAACAGTGATTGAAACATCCACATCAGAAGTAGAAACAATTAAATCATCAGAGATAGATACAGTGCTAGTGTCCGTATTTGACATATTCAAAGTATGTTCACTTCTTAAAGGAATAGCTCTACCAGTAGGCATCCATTTCCTAATGGGCATTGATCTAGATAATATAGGGCACATCTCATAAAGATTTAATTTATGCCCAGTAGGTATCCACTGATAACCTATGTTACTATATTTCCTTCCTGTGGGTTTCCAATGTTTTCTAACCTTCTTCCGCCATTGCTTTCTACCCTTCTTAGCTTGATTTTTGGCATTAACAACCTTAACAGGGCATTTAACAGCATTAATCAAATCATTCACACCACATTCATGATTAGTAACAGAAACCAAGCAATCAACATTGCATGTTTTGCCAAAAGTAGCAGAATTCGAATTAATTACAATACGCTTATGGCTAATACTAGAATCAACACGATTCGTTTTATTCAACTCAAACTTAGTGTTCCTAGGGTGGTCTTCTACTCTCTTTCAATGCATATTATTAGCTTGCAAGGTCCTATTTTGCTTTGTATTGCCTGGAGGCTTTGAACTGCTTGCTTTAATGTCACTGATTACTCCTGTAGAGTGAATTATGGGAATATTAGTTGGTTTGGCTACCTTTTGCATTCCTGAACTAGAAGTGCAGGGATCTGAACTACTTGAAGGCACATTAAAATTCACTTTTTTAATGCTGGGCATATAATGGTTTGTATACTTAGCACTAGGCATGGATCAAGGCATCACAGCTTTATCTTTCGCACCTAAGGATTTAGGACATGTTGCTATTAAACATTCTAACATCTCCTGAGATCGTTTGGCCTGAATGCAAGCAAATCTAATTTCACTATCAAGTGGCTTATTTATGAAGTCCTCTTCTACAATCTCACGGAGACATTCAAGACTATCCTTAAGGCGAGCAAGATAATTATGAAATACAAGTTCGTTATTCCTAAGATGAGGAGGAATGTATTTAACAGTCACAGTATATTTAGAGTCTGCAGATGACTTTGATGCAACATTCTCATTGAAGACAAGTGGCATTTTCCCTTTTTCCTGACTTCTCAAATTCTCAATTTCTTTTTGTAAAGACGTTATTTTTTCGTTATTCTTGTCACGAGTGACTTTCATTGAATCATATAACTCATTAAATTGTCATTTCACCTTTTCATTTTCTTCTAGAAAACTCTCATTTTCATTTTGTAAAACATTAACTAAGTTTTGAAGATGAAAAGTTTGAGAACACTGAGAATATAAAGGAGGAGGCATTTGGGAGCCAGTCACATTGTTCTTTTCACCCTTTAATTGCGAAATTTAGGTTCTCATTTTTCTGATCGTGTTACAATGAGCTCGAATCTGTTCATCACGTTTGCTAATTTCAAAAACTGCATCAAATTCAGGAGCATCCAAGGATGTCTTGATATTTGACGTTTTAACATTTTCTTTTAGATGTTGATATTTTAATTGCAAAGCAAGATGCTCAACTTCCAATTTAGAAAATTGTTTCACCAGGTTATCATGATCATCCTGTTCAACTTTATCATGAAATTTAAAATTAGTTTTCTCAAGCTCAATGACACGATCATGGGAGACTTTCAAAGCAACAGATAATTCATGAAATTGAGATGCATTAATTGAACAATTCGTGGCAGTGTAAAACACATCTTGAGTGATACATTCAGAAATCATATTCTCATTTAAGGTATGCAAGTTCTTCCTCTCAATCTCATTATATTTTAATTCTCGCTCATAGTCATTGACCTCAACTATCATTGCATCAAATTCCTTTTCCATTTCTTTAATATCTGAATCTATCCCCTTTTTAAGACTCTCAAATTGACCTTTTAATTGTTTAAAGAAAGGCATGACCTCAGTTAAATAGCATTCTTTAGTTTGCTCAAAACCCCTCTCCCCTTCAGTTATCACAGTAGGTGTGATCCTTTTCTTACATGTTTTATCAAAATCAACAAATAATTGATAAATAACATACTGACTGATTAAGGTCTTGATCTTAGTCGGAATAGATCTAGGAACTAAATGCGTTGGTGTATTGGGAGGATATACAGTGGCAGGAAGCATTCTCCTACATGGAGGATTCTGTTTAACAAACTCATCAGCTTTTTTCATGTCCATATCCTTTTTCCAGAACACTTGTTCAGGGGTCAGCTGTGTTTGAGGCCTAAACTTGTTAAATGAAATCCAATTATCCTTAGCATAGTTGGGTGTTTTATAACTGATTTTCTTTTCTATGCATGAAGGGCTCTTAAGTTTTTCATCCAATTTCTTTCTAGTGACTTCTTCTAACTGCCTATCTTCCTCAGTATTCTCAGCGCAACTAGGTTTCTGTCTAGGCTTAAGAATTTCATTGCCATCATAAATTACCTTCTGTGCTTCTCTAGCTTTCTTACAAGCCTCAGGGTTTGGTTTATCAACTAATGCAACAATATGTTTGTCACTTAGAACTCTATGCTTAGTGATCATGTGAGCAGTCTGAATGGTGTTTCCTTGTACGTACAATTTGTTTTCAAGTTTGTTTTTCAAAGTTTTTAGGTTGGAAAATTCATTTAAAAGTTTTGATTCCTTAACATTAAATTCCTGCTTAAGCACTTTCACATTTTCTTGAAGTTCTTGTTTTTGCTTAGCCGTTTTATTAAGCTTTTCTTTTAAGGAATCTAGCTCTTGTTTTAGTATTTCTTCCCTAAAGTTACTTTTTCTAATAATTGTACGCATTTGGTCATCCATTTCCTGCTCACGAGTGGTTAACTCAAACTTAGTGCGTTGTTCATAAATGGCAACTTGTTCTTTATAGGCATTAAGTTTAGAGATAACAGAATCATCAGGGGCACATGGAGTGTATTCATCAAAAACATAATCATCATTGACTGCCGAAGATGCATCACTTGGTTCAATCACACTTTCACTTTGGATCACATATTGATCATATGGGACAATATTACTATTACCCATATTAACAATATCTGTTTCACAAGTTTCATGTGATTGCACTTTGTCATGTATCTTTTGCTCATCAACTTCATCATATAATTTTAATACCTCTGAGATGATTGATTCTTTGGATGGGCCAGCTTGTTGTGGTGAAGAGACCTTAGGAGAGACCGTTGGTGAAATGCTAGCCATAAAGATGGTTTGGGCAGTTGGTTCATCATCAACATCTGAGATATATGCATCATAATCAGCTACCTTAAATGCATTAGGATGATTCTGACCCATGTCTTGCACTGGCTGTTCATCCACATCAGCATCATAGGTCTTGGCATTTCCCTCAGCAAGAAACATCAATTCCTCTTCTTCCAAAACAGCTCCATTATCCTGAGCTTGTACCAGCAACATCTTCTCCTTAAAATACTCAGCATTTTGTGGGCGTTTTGGAGACGTGCAGTTCCTCACAATGTGTCCTTCACCACCACAGTTGTAGCACTTGATTGGTTTACCCTGCCCTTGATTTGCATTCCTTCCACGGTTCTGATTAGCTGCATACCCTCCACCTGCTCCTATATTTCCAAAGCCTGCTCCAGCCATCCCTTGTTCATTTCTTCATCCTTGAACATTTTGCACTACCACCTTGCCATATCTAATAGTAGCTTGATTATGAGGTTTAGATGCTGTTCTGAGATTGTTGTTGGTGTGTGAGGTGGAATTCAGATTTTGACTAACCGTGAGTGACAGTTGATTGATGAAGTTTTCCATGAATTTGTTTGGGTCTGGATGTTTGTATGCTGGATCAGGAATGAGCTTGTAATTACCATTTTTAGTAGGTATGACTTGTGAAGCTTTGATAGTAATCCCTACATTGGTGTAGAATGCTGTTGAGTCATTTAACGAACTTGCTTCTCCCTGTTTGGATTTGAACTGATCAAGAGTCATTCGTTCAAACATAGCATGTCTCTCATTCTGAAGCAGGAATGCATACAATTGTTCATAATTAGTATTCTTTAATCCTTTGGTTAGCTTCACAGAGGTGACAAATTTGTGCCATTCGGGATTCATGTTGTTCACAAAATTTGAGTTCAGCTGAATATTTGGCATGGTCATTTTGATATTCCTCATGTCATTCACAAGCTTGTGGAATCTCATGTAATATTCATAGACACTTTCTTCTGGTTTCATCTTAAAGTGCTCAAATTCATCATACAGTTGTGATTCTCTGTCTTCCTTAGTCAATTCAGAACCTGAGAGAAGCATCTTGACGTTATCCCAAACTGCCTTGGCTTCAGTGTTGTGATTGATAAGCTTGTAGATATCTTTTGGAAGACCCTGAAGTATAATGTTTGAAACCCTGATATCAGCATCGAATCTCTTTTTCTCCTTATCACTGAGCTCATCATACGTCTTTGGTCTGTCCAATCAAAAGATCATTATTCCATCTGCAGCAGTATCAATTATGTCTCTTGTAGTCTCTATCTGATAAGGTCCTTCATCAAATGATTTGAGAATGTTGACCCCATTTTCCTTTCCCAAACAGTACAACCTGATTTGTTGAGCCCATGAGTCATAATCAGTTTTGTCAAGCATAGGTAGACGAGTATCTGATCCAGCTGCTTAAACGTCCTCAGCTACAGAAGAAACGATAGTAGGCACGTTGTTGGACATGATTACAAGTTCTACGGGATTTTACTATTCTTTGATTAAACCGGGAAATTGATTCTTTCACGGGATTTTACTAAACCAAAAGAACAACCGTAAAAATGTAGCACGAAGAAGTGACAAGTCTCAATAGACAAGTAGCTAAACAGTCAACTCGCTTTGGTATCAACTCGCTAAACAGTCAACTCGCTTAAAAGACAAGTCGCTTAAAACTCAAGTCACTTAAAGAAACAACTCGCTTAATAGCCAAGTCGCATACAGAGACAACTCGCTTAACCACCAAGTCGCTTAAACTAACTCGCTGACAATACAACTCGCTTAATAGCCAAGTCGCTTTAAAACTCAAGTTAAATAAACAACTCGCTTAATAGACAAGTCACATATACCAACTCGCTGCTAAATACAAAAGTACAATAAAAATTCAACCTTTAACTCTAGAAATTGTCCAAATGATTCAAACTCTCCTAAACACTTATAACCCCAAAAACCTTATGAAATCCACCAAAACAAAGAGCATGAAAGATAAGTGATCAAACCATGGCTCTTGATACCAATTGTAAGATATAGGATTTCACAAGCACATCAAACCATATCCATATGAGGCGTGTACAAATGTTTAGAGAAAGAAAGTTCTAGAGAGAGAAAGGAAAGAGAGTTGGGAACTATGTGAAACAAAGAAAAATGGTATTGAAGCTCCAACCCTCTACCTTGCAAGGTAGAGGGTATTTATAGTGTCTTACAATAAACGCCACCTACGGGCTGTGGATCAGGCATACAGTGGGTAAAGACCTGTTCGTCCTCCACGGTTTTTCTTAACTAACTTATTACTAACATTAAATAACTACGACTACGAGCTTTCTAATGATTACATATACTTGAGGTGGCCGACACTTTAATGAATGAATTTTCTAATTCCTAACATAATGCATCGAAATCTTCTGCATCCTCATTAGATTCACTGTAAAGTGCTTGATCATTGTTGTTGTTGTATGGAACCAATTGAGTTTCTTGGGATTGTTGCTGTGACGGATCATATGGTGTAATTGTAGCAGTTGGTTGTGGAGGATTTGTGAAGACAGTTTGCAAAGTAGGGAATTGAGGATAACACGTTTGAGCCCACAAAGCTAGAGTTTGATTATCCGGAAGTGAAGGCGAAGCAGGGACTCCACGGATAATCCTTTCTTTGTCAACTTCCTTTTGGTGAGGTTTCAAGTAGTCGTATAACAATCCGTATGTAGCATGATGAAGATTCTTTGCTTGACGGATGAAAATAACATACTTTTCCCAATCAGGACCAAGACTACTAAGGAACTTAGTGTTGACTGCAATTCTTGGCATAATGATGTTATGTTTTTCCAAGTCATTGATGATGTCTGAGAATCGATGATGATATGACTCTAATGTCTCCCCTGGTTCAATCATGAAGTGTTCATATGCTAAGTAGATTTTGGATTCCATGTCTTCTTGATTGAGTTCTGTGCCTTCCATTAAAAGATGAATATGCTCCCACATTGCTTTAGCAGTCTTCTGAGCATCAACACTACGAAGTATCGGATTGGGTAATCCTAAAAGGATATATTGCATTGCAAGTTCATCGGCTTCCATGTGTAGAAGTTGATCAGTAGTGAGTTCATTAAGACCGACAACGTTGGTGATATCATCTCTTGGTGGATTAGCATTCGGATCTCCGGTTACAGTGATAGTAGGCATCTGAAATGGACCTTCAAGGATGATCTTCTTTGTAGGACCTTATATCTATCAACTCTATCACACTAACACTAATATGAAGTAAGGAGATGGTGACTTGAATATGTATATGGGACGTTTTATGCAAGAGATAAAGATGAAACAATATGAGGTTTATTCCATATGAAAAACACACACTACACACTCAAGCACACACACCAAATGACTAGGTGTATGCCTTTTATACTTATTACATAAAAGCATTATGGGCTTAGGATGGGCTTTGTTGGGTTTGTGGATTGGGCTTACATTAATACATGACTAAACATAACATAACTAATAACTGGTTAGCTTGGCCCAATCCACGAGCCCAATGACTATTCTAATACAATATCGAACATATGTTACAAAGTTCCTAAACGTGAATGGCCATCACTTTTGAATACATTATATTAAGGCTAACAATCTCCCCCTAATGGGTGGTCATTCAGAAATCCACTTGGTTAGGTCTTTACTCTCCTTGAGCTTGAACTTTGTGTGTTGATATTGAATAGTCTTGATTCTTTGTTCCTTCATGCTTTGTGATCAGATAATGACGTTTTCTGCCTTTCGTCAGCTTATTTGGAATAGGTGTCTCCACGTCTTTCTCCACCATGCTCACACTTCTATTTGACTTTGAATTTCCAATGATGTGAAGTTCTCTAGTCTTTCAACTTTGTAGATTCTTTGACATTGACGAAGAATCATCTTTAAATTTATGTTGTCTTTGATATTGATGAGAACTTTCACGTGTTGTTGGTATGAGCATGTGAAGATGGTGCGGTCTCTCCTCCAAGGGACTATCATCAGTATCTGCATAAATATGTTAGTTGAAAAACTACAATCGATCATTGTGGACTTTTTCTAAAAGAATTGACCACTACGATTGTTTTACTGATGAATGTCTTGATTCCATTCACCTTGGTCGGGCGAATCAGCCGTCCTAATCCCATAAGGGACAGTTGGCATTACATTCAATAAATTCAAGAAACGACCCTCATCTTCAGGATTCGATTCGTGAAAGGAATCTCCTTAGCGGGATTTCCAGCACTTACAAGTTTGAATGTAGAGGGTGTTAACAGCATATTGTGAAAACACGTCTCTAATTCTAGCAAAGGCTGTTCCTGAAACTGGAGGCCCTCAAGAAGGCTAACACGATATACCGAAGTACATCTACAGTTCAGGTGAGTCGATGAGGTACACCGAAGCATCACCTCACAACTGTACACCATTTGAGACACACTAAGCGTAACCCATAAAGAATTACCAAAGTGATATGCTGTTAGGGCTGCTTGATGTTGACCCTGGCAGGAATTTCCATTCAATCACTGAGGATCACATTTGTGAGTCCCCTCATAAATGTTCTGGCAGATTGCTAAGATCTGCGTAGGACTCTAGAATATGTCACTTGTGTCCCAGATGTAGAACGACAAGTGATATAATTTCATGTGTTCCTATGAGATCTTTTAATGAATCTCGTGGCTCTAGACTCGATTAGTGCATTTTGGTTTTCCTAAGCGAAGACTAGGGAGAGGGTCTCCTTCTTCAATACCAACGATCTCTAAGAGAAAGTCGATAGATTATGTAGGGTTCCCAGTGAGAATGAAACAAATCCTTTTAAGAGGAATTTTAGTGGTTAGAAGGTTAGGTGCAGTGCGTCACTGGGTCCATGACGTCTTTGTCTTCAATACCGGTGTCATCTTGTGACAACCAGTAGCAGATGAATTGAACCCGGTTTCTGCCCTAAGGTTGATTATGGAGGGCTATTTCTTTTCACCCTGTCTTTTACTTTTCTTTTTAATTCTTCAACCCCTTCTTTCTCCTATCTCACATTACTCCTTTTTTCAATCATACCTAAGGACTTCTAATACTAACTATGGGTATTGTCCTTGGGTAGATCCCTCCGGCTCTTGCGGATCATAGGACGGATTTCCTATCCTTAGTCACCTTATAACTCCATGACTGTCCCATGTTACCATAAAACCATTTTTCTTGAAAATCTCTCAGAGTGTTTATGATTGAAAACATGTTTGAAACACTCTGAGAGTTTTATATTTTCAGAAACACTCCTCCTTCATATGTACTTATAAGTTTTGACAGAAATCTGCACAGTGAGGGTAGAGTTTGCACTTTTTGAATTGATCTGCTCATGATAAATAATTCCCCACGAGACACGGTTACGTAGGTTAGTGAAAGGGTTCCATTGTCAGTTTTTAGGTGACAACTAACTCTAATAACTACCTTGAAGTTGTAAACTCTTCTCGTAAAGAAGGTTAGACCCATGAAAGTGCATGTCTATCAGGAGTTTCTCGAAATGGTACATTTACAGACATTGATTCCTCGTCAATTCTATGGTTTCAACTGAGTCGAGCTCTTTTGAGATTCAAACAACTATCATTAAACTTTTTGATCACATTTTAATCACGTCTTCTCCCCCTCAAAAATAGCATATTCGTGATATTTTTGATATCAACGGATTAAACAACATTTTTAGAATCTTTTGGGGAGACAAATGGATTTGATTTAAGCATGAATTTGGAACATTTTGTTTTATACTCCCCCTTTAATAAAGCATAATCTATTTAAAGGGTTTTGGAGGGAGTTATCTTGAGCACAAAATATTTTTAAAGATTTTGAGAAATCTTTTGAACAATCTTGAAAAGGTGCTTAAGATGATGATGATTTCTCACCAGTTTTAAATTTAGTGCACTGAAGCGTACACTAGAGTTTCTTTTGAAAATGAGTTTTGATTTGAAATAATCAAAAGTCATCATGTTGAGTCCGGGTTTCGTACTGAAGTATACGAAAGCCATAGTGAAAGATTTTTTTTTTGAGAAACGACATGTTTTAGAAAACATTAAAAGAACTCTCGCTCAAGCATCTGTACATGTCCGTAGCATTGTTGAATGACATTTCTAGAAACGTACAGAATATCGATTATACGAGAGACATCTATTGAGAAGAATATTTTTGGATTTTTGATTTTATATTGTTTTTGTATTTTTTGAAAGTTTTATATTTTTATATTTTGCTTTTGTTGGTTTTTCAAATTTTGTATTTGGTTTTTCAAAAATATTTATAGCGAAGCTCTTTGGAAAATCATTTTCAAGAAGATGTTCTAACTCCTCAGGGGTTAGGCTTCGCATTCCAATTCATCGAACTAAATCGTCAAACCTTTCTTTTGGAAGGGATTTAGTAAATAGATCGGCGAGTTGGTAATCTGTCTTCACGAAAAATAATTTAACAGTACCTTCCTCGACGTGCTATTTTATAAAGTGATAGCGGACTCTGATATGCTTGGTCTTTGAGTGATGAACAGGATTGCACGATATGGCTATGGCACTTTTCGAGTCACACTACATAGGTATTTTATCGAAAGTAAAGCCATAATCTGTGAGTTGTGTTCTCATCCATAGAACTTGAGCACAACACACAGATAGAGACACATACTCGGCTTCAGCAGTTGAAAGTGCAGTACAATCTTGTTTCTTTAAAGACCAGCTGACTAACTTTTCTCCCAAAAATTGTGCTCCTCCTGATGTACTTTTTGCTGTAACTTGATCACCTGCGTGGTCCGCATCTGAAAAGGCTATTAGATCAAATCTGGATTCCTTCGGATACCAAAGTCCCATGTGAATGGATGTCTTTAGGTACCGAAAGATCCGTTTAACCTCTTTGAGGCGAAGTTCGGTAGGCTTTGCCTGAAATCGTGCTAATAAGCAAAAAACAAATTGAATATCGGGTCGACTAGCAGTGAGGTACATGAGAGAACCAATCATGCTCCGATATTTCTTCAGATCGATGGGTTTGCCAAATAAATCGGCTCCAATTTTTGGTGAAGTTACCATTGGTGTTCCAACTGAATCACAATTATCCATACCATGTTTTTTCAAAATCTCAGTTGTATATTTAGCTTGATTAATAAAAATTCCACGAGGGGATTAATGTATTTGTAAACCAAGAAAAAACTTTAGTTCTCCCATCATGGACATTTCAAATTTGCTTTTCATGAGATTTTCAAAATGTTTTGAAAGATTCGGATTCGTGGACCCAAAAATGATGTCATCCTCGTAAATCTGAACAATCAAAATGTCATTGTTGTATTTTCAAGTAAACAAGGTAGGATCAACAGTTCCTTTGGTGAAATTGTTCAGAATCAGGAAAGAGCACAGTTCGTCATACCACGCTCTCGGAGCTTGTTTCAAACCATAGATTTCGTTTTTGAGTTTGTAGACGTAGTCTGGATGTTCCATGTCTATGAAGCCTTTTGGCTGACTTACATACACTTCTTCTTTCAGAGTTCCATTCAAGAATGTAGTCTTAATGTCCATCTGATAAATCATGATGTTTTTGTGAGCTGCATAGGCTAAGAATATCCTGACTACTTCAAGTCTAGCTACCGGGGTGAATGACTCTTCAAAGTCTATTCCTTCTTCCTGTCTGTATCCTTTGGCCACAAGACGATCTTTGTTGCGAATGACAGTCATCTCTTCATCCTTTTTGTTTTTCCATAGCCATTTGAGATCAATGACACGAATATCAATTGGTCTTGGAACTAGATCCCATGAGTCATGTAGACGGTATTGGAGAAGTTCCTCATGCATTGCTTCTATCCATGCGGGTTCTGCCATTGCCTCTCGAATGTTCTTTGGCTCTATATTGCTAATTGAGCAAAGGTAAATGCACAAGTCACGGTCTGTGGCAAGTTGGCGTCTCGTCTGAATTGGCCGTGAAGGTTCACCAATAACTTGTTCAATTGGATGGTCTTTTGTCCACTTCAGAGTAGAAGGATACCGTAAGTTAAACGCATGCGAGTTAGATGGTTCTCTTAAGCTTGAAGAAGTTTCAGCTGATTCCGTAGCAAACGGGTTTTCGAATACGTCTTCATCTAACGTTGCATCGTTTTGGTTTTGAGTAGGTTCTTCTTGAAATAATATGGTTTGGTTTTGCTCATCAACTGCTGGTTGAACGGTTTCAAGAATAGGATTTGCTAAAGTTGATGTAGATGATGTTGATGGAGTTGGTGCATTGGTTTCGACCGTTGTAGATGCATCTTCTGATGGTTGTGGTGGATGATTTTGAGCGGGTGCAGCGGAATGATGGTTTGATGCATTTGTCGAAGTTCCACCATAGTATTCATCGAACATTAACTCGAAGAAATTCTCCTATTCTTGTTCTACAGGTGTTTCAGCAAAGGTTGATGGAGCTCTATGAGGTATGAGTCCTGAACTGATGTGTCCAGAAGTCTGCTGGTTAGGTGCGGGTCCTATTCTGTTTTGATTAGAAGCCATCGGATTAAGCGCGGGTTCTAGAGCGAGTCTCTTAGAAGCCATCTGTGAAATTTCATCAAAATTCACATTCATTGTCTCCATGCTCCTCCTAGTTCTTCTGTTATACACCCTAAATGCCCTCGAGTTATCTGAGTATCCAATGAAGATTCTAATATCACCTTTAGCTTTCAGTTTTCCTAGATCTTCTCTGTCATTCGTTGGATAGCATAGAGCACCAAACACGTGAAGGTAAGAGATGTCAGGTTTTCTGTTGTTCACTAGCTCATATGGGGTTTTATTGAACCTTGGATGGATTAGGGATCGGTTCTGAGTGAAACAAGCAGTGGCAACAGCATCAGCCCATAAAAATAACGGTGCACTAGAATAGATTAGCATTGTGCGAGCAGCTTCCACAAGAGTTCTATTTCTTCTTTCAACTACCCCATTCTGCTGTGGAGTTTTAACAACTGATGTCTGGTGAGTGATTCCAACATCTTCAAAATAAGTTCTTAACTCCTGATTTGTAAATTTTGTGCCGTTGTATGTTCTTACAATCCTTACTGGGGCTTGAAGAAGTACTTGAATACGCTTCAGAAAGGTGATGATGATGCCTGGTGCTTCGTCTTTTGACCTCAGAAACTTAACCCATGTATATCTTGAATAATCATCAACGATAACAAGAATATACTTTTTCCCATTTATGCTTTCAACTCTCATTGGGCCACATAAGTCCATGTGCAACATATGTAACTTTGCTTTCGAACTGGGTACGGGTTTAGGTTTACATGATGACTTTTGATTATTTCAAATCAAAACTCATTTTCAAAAGAAAATCTAGTGTACGCTTCAGTGCACTAAATTTAAAACTGGTGAGAAATCATCATCATCTTGAGCACCTTTTCAAGATTGTTCAAAAGATTTTTCAAAATATTTAAAAATATACATAGCGGCAACAACTCACATAGGGACAACTCGCATAAAGTGTCAACTCGCTTAAAGTGTCAACTCACTTAAACGTCAAAACGCATAAGGGACAACTCGCATAAGGTGTCAACTCGCTTAAAGTGTCAACTCGCTTAAACGTCAAAACGCATAAGGGACAACTCGCATAGGCTCAACTCGCTTAAATATCAAAACGCATAAGTGACAACTCGCATAGGCTCAACTCGCATCAAGTACTAGTCGCTTTCACAGTTTGTCTTTTTACACTTTTCACTCAACTCGCTTCGTACTTATTCCACTCAAATCGCTCAAAAACACAAGGCGCATAGAAGAGAGTTGACAACTCGCTTAGTAGAAAAAGTGACTTTTTAGCTCGTATATCTCCCAAATGATCCACTTAACGTTTGATTTAACCTATCTAAACACTAAACTAATTGAATATAACTACCTTAAGCCTAAAAGTACAAACTTTAAGCCAAGAAAAGCAAAAAATTCGAATGATTTAATGCTTTTCACCACAAATTCGAATAAAAAACAACTCTAGATCATTGTTTGGCAATTGATACCACTTGTAGGACCTTATATCTATCAACTCTATCACACTAACACTAATATGAAGTAAGGAGATGGTGACTTGAATATGTATATGGGACGTTTTATGCAAGAGAGAAAGATGAAACAATATGAGGTTTATTCCATATGAAAAACACACAGTACACACTCAAGCACACACACCAAATGACTAGGTGTGTGCCTTTTATACTTATTACATAAAAGCCTTATGGGCTTAGGATGGGCTTTGTTTGGTTTGTGGATTGGGCTTACATTAATACATGACTAAACATAACATAACTAATAACCGGTAGCTTGGCCCAATCCACGAGCCCAATTGTCACACCCCCAAATTATCTGTTTTGCAGCGGAATGGAATTCCTGGGGATTGACTGTCATAGCACCACAATCACAGTTATATTGAACGACCTAAAGTGTCGTTTGGAAAAACACATCGTTTGATTTAATAAAATAATCAGAGTTTACAAAGTAGGTCCCAAATGTAAACCAACTTGTGCGGAAATAAATTTGTTACAATTCAAACGATGTTTTAAAGTACGAAAAACCCAAGTGAGACGCGTCGTCATCGCGACTCCATGATGTGTCCAAATGCATGCCATGAAGTGAATGCCTTAGAAACCTGAGATAAAAACATGCTAAAAGTGTCAACACAAAGGTTGAGTGAGTTCATAGAGTTTGTTTTGAAATGTAAAGCCTTTAGAAATCGTTTATGCAGCAAAGGCATTGTGAATCCACTCAGTTCCAAATCCCGCCCATACAAAACCTGCAACCTGTGTGTTCACAACCCATTGCCAAGATGTATATATTTTGTGTTCAAACATATGATTTCAATGAATTCACAATAGTACCAACTCGACGTAGAACAATAGCACTTAATCCATAGCACATAAGCAATAGCACATAAGCAATAGCACATAAGCAATAGCACCTAACTCAACGTATCAGTAGTCAACTGATATAGTACTTTATTCGACGTATAACTATAGCACGCAAACATGAACAATTTATATAGTACAACATTCGGTTTTGAAATGATGTAATCGTGATAGGAGTTATCCTTAAGAATATAAAGTACTTGTGAAAAATATAGTTAAGCATGCATCTCCCCCGAAATAGTTATGAAAACAAGTAAAAGCAGAGGCTATGAAACTCACTATAATCCGTAAGAGTTTAAAGTATTTATGAAAGTAAATGAAAACAGTTTGAGCATGTATCTCCCCCCAAAAGTAATTCAAAACGTATAAAGGTAGGGGCTATGAAAACTCACTTGGATAAACAGGAATAACGGCAAAAGTGAGTACACTGAGGTTTAATGTAATGCGTCAACCGGGACCTATTATCAATGATATGATATGTCATGAGTTGCAATGTAATGTTATGCATGCACTACGTATGTTATTTATACCATTTACGGGTTTTGAAAATATTACTCGTCATCGATAAATACTCTTTTGACGTCTTGACCAATCAAAAATGACTTTACAGGTTTTTACGTCAAAATGTCATCCTACAATGGTTTTATAATGATTTTTGGTGAAATTACTACTTTTTGTCGCAAAACAATGTCGTCGGAAAAATCATGAAATCAACAAAAATGACTCCGGAAAAGTAGTCGTAAAATGGTGTACGTCGATCGTTAGAGAACGAACTCGACGGTTTTGGAAAGTTTGTATCGATATCTAGAAGTTTCAGTTCAGGAGTTTTCGTCCAAAAGGTCTCGATCATAAAGATATTAAGGGTTAAAGTTGATGATTTTGGCTAGTTGTGCGCAGAAAATAAGTTTCGGCCAATGTTTGAACGTCCGTAAATAATTTACCATAACTCCGCTTGACAAACGGCTTTTTGTTTTGAAAAATATGGCCGATGAACTTGATTTTACTAGAAGACATTTCGTTATAAAAAGTTTCAC
The DNA here is from genome assembly GCA_019973895.1 of Chrysanthemum seticuspe. NCBI lineage: Eukaryota > Viridiplantae > Streptophyta > Magnoliopsida > Asterales > Asteraceae > Chrysanthemum > Chrysanthemum seticuspe. The sequence goes on along the minus strand of BPTQ01000007.1, from coordinate 217,842,606 downwards.
ATCATGGCTAAAAACTGCCGCAAACATAGCCCTTACAGCTAATAAAATACTTGTAACGTAAAAATAATATAGTTTTTCAGAAAATAATATTTGTGGCAACTTTATGAAAACGTGCATATATTTGTCGTTTCAAATCCGTTTTCTACGTAAAATATGTCCTTAGCTTCGTATCGAAGTAAACTAATATATTTTTGAGAAGTCGAAATAATTTGTGAAGCTTAAGGCTAGTTTTTGACCCGAAATATGTAAAAA
>BPTQ01000007.1:217814418-217841399 GCA_019973895.1 Chrysanthemum seticuspe | reverse complement strand
TTCTTCAAAACAGGTGCATGCCTTTAGTTTTTCAACCTCTGCCTCAAGATACTTAAACATTGGTAACCCATGCTATAACTGTGAATGTAAGCCTCTAAGGTTCTTAACCGACACAATACGGGCAGGTACCAAAGACTATTACTCTTCAACGATCTCCGAAAGTAGCCCCCTGAAGGGCTTTAATAAGTTCCGCTACACTGAAGAAGACTGGGCGTTTGCTAACTCCTTCGATAAGCTAACTGAGTTTTCGAGTACCGGGTCCATCACTTCTCTCCGTTCATGGGGTTGTGGTTGGTTTTGTTGTTGTTGGGGTTGTTGACGTGGTTGATGATGTTATTGGTTTTGTTGTTGATGTTGCTGCTATTGGTTTGGTTGTTGTTGTTTTCTTTCACCCTTCTGCTGGTTCCTCCAATATTGTTGTTGTTGGTTTTGGCGTTTTGATTGGTAGTTGTTGTTGTTTTATCTTCCGTTCTTCAACGGTCCCAGATACAACGACGTGGTTGTTCCCCTTCTCGAATACGTCCTTTGAATGGCGCTACGGTGGTTACGTGCGATGTAGTATTACCAGGTACACCATATACAAAATCGACAGTGTTTCATCCTGTGGAACGATTCCTGACATTCCCGTTCTGGTATCAATGCACGGGTAACAACTTGTTTCTAGTTTGATCTTTGCAACTCATCAAACAAGAACTGTCACGCGGATCAAACTGAAAACAAGTGGTTTGAAGAAAATCTTTTGAAAATTTGGCTCGATTACGGAATTGCTTACACATATAAGCCTACTACTCCCTTCATCGCATGATTCTTCCTGAATTAGACATAGGTGATCAGGCTATGTATAATTTAGAAGTAACTATGCAATGCTTGGACTAATCGACTCATATGTTGTTTGGTGTTGAGTCAACTGATATTAAAATTGTGATGAACATCGAGGAGAGAAAACATGGAGAAGTGTCGTTAAAATGATAGATAAAGTAAAAAGAATTAAAATCCTCGTCAATGATAACAAATCGGAAAGAAAATAAAGTACGATAGATAAGAATATTTTACAACAGGTAGTTTAGCAAAAGTAGTACATCTTAGGTTATAAAGATTCGGATACGATGGAAAACATAAACTTAGTACGACATAGTACATAAGGAGAAATAAGACTGTTAGTCTCCGAACTTCTTCAGTCTTCCGCGTCGTTGATACCTTGACGAGCTCCTCCTCCTCCTTCTAACATATATACATTCCCATGAGCACCTTCGGCTTGTTGACCTTGGTTTTGAGGACATTGGTTCCGATAGTGTCCTTGTTCCCCACATCCGAAGCACGTAACTATGGTCTTGCCCTTACAGTCCTTAGCAAGGTGTCCTACTTTGTGACAGCTAAAACATATACCACATGGACCATTATGATGTAGCGTGCATTGGTGGCATCGCGGTAAGTTTCCTGCATAAGCTCTTCCCCTTGTTGGTGCAGCAACATAGACCCTGGCGACTTCTTGCCTTCTATTTTGTTGTTGTTGATGGTTAGTTTTGCGGTTTTGGTTGTTGTTGTTATAACCTCCTTGGTCGTCTTCCCACTTTCTTTTGTTGTTGTTGGTTTGGTTATCGTCGTTGTAGTTGTTGTTTTGGTTATTGTAGTAGTTGGTGCAGTTGTTGGGGTTGTTGTTGTTTTGGTTGGTGTTGGGGTACTTGCCTCTCTTCACTACCTGGGCCATGAGCTTTTGAGTCAATCGAATAGCTTCCTCAATCGTTTGCGGGTCAGAAGAAGTCACATCGCCTTGAATAATTTCGGGAAGTCCCCCGATGAAAGCCTCTAGCAACTTCTCATTATCAGAAACCATGGACGGGCATAACACAGCCAATTCTTGGAATCTCCGAATGTAAGTGTCAATATCGTATCCAATGGTTACTAATTCATAGAACTCCGTCTCCAACTTTTTGATTTCCGTACGTGGACAAAACTTCTTAGTCACCAAATTCTTGAATTCATTCCACGTGAGCTTGAAAGCATTCTCCATTCCAATCGGTTGGGCGTATGAATTCCACCATGACAATGCTCCATCGAGTAATGTGCTCGTAGCAAATTTGACCTTACTGTCATCCGGACAGTTACATAGCAAGAACACTGACTCCAACTTTTCAAACCATCGCACCATGGCTGTAGCTCCCTCGGTACCTCGAAACTTGGTGGGTTCGCCACTTTTGAAATCTTTGTACGAACATCTCTTAACTCCGGATCCTCCTGCATTTCCAGTAGCAGCAGCTAGCCTAGCGGCTTCAGCAGCAGCCGCGGCCTCAGCAGCAGCAAGCAGCCACTGTTTCCCGTTCAACTCTTAAAGCATTAGCAATGCTATCGTTCACCAACTTTTGAATTGCTGCTTGGGTCATTTCAACTGTAGCTTTCTTCGGTGCCATATCTTCTTCAAAACAAGAGGAAATGTGAGACGTAGCAAAATCCGATGTTAATAATAAGCGCTTCAAAGAAATGTGATAAGAAATGATAAATTTGAGGTTATGTTTCAAAAATGATCGACGATTTCCTACGAAATGGGTTATGAGATGTCGTAAGTGCTTCAAATGTATGATGGTTTAGTGACTTAATGTGTGAATAAAGTGTAACTCGACATGTTAGTGGTGAAACAAAGGAGTGAGAGCGACTTCGCCCTATTTAAAAGTTTATCTCGGCATTCGACGTTATCGGTGACAAGTCGATTGATGTGGAAATTGTGATAGGGAATGACAAGGAATTCTCCACATTAGAGTATGAAGAAAGAATAATGGAATGGGCATTTAAGGGCATCCATGTGACAATCCATGTGAAATGAAAGTGAATAACTCGAAAAATGTACGTAAAAAACCGCATGTAAAGTGAACATGCACTTGTGATGAAATGATGAGATGCTATGATAATGTAGTTATAGTCTAGGGTCAATGATGCAACCTAGTTCTCTATAACTGAAGCTCTGATGCCAATCTGTCACACCCCCAAATTATCTGTTTTGCAGCGGAATGGAATTCCTGGGGATTGACTGTCATAGCACCACAATCACAGTTATATTGAACGACCTAAAGTGTCGTTTGGAAAAACACATCGTTTGATTTAATAAAATAATCAGAGTTTACAAAGTAGGTCCCAAATGTAAACCAACTTGTGCGGAAATAAATTTGTTACAATTCAAACGATGTTTTAAAGTACGAAAAACCCAAGTGAGACGCGTCGTCATCGCGACTCCATGATGTGTCCAAATGCATGCCATGAAGTGAATGCCTTAGAAACCTGAGATAAAAACATGCTAAAAGTGTCAACACAAAGGTTGAGTAAGTTCATAGAGTTTGTTTTGAAATGTAAAGCCTTTAGAAATCGTTTATGCAGCAAAGGCATTGTGAATCCACTCAGTTCCAAATCCCGCCCATACAAAACCTGCAACCTGTGTGTTCACAACCCATTGCCAAGATGTATATATTTTGTGTTCAAACATATGATTTCAATGAATTCACAATAGTACCAACTCGACGTAGAACAATAGCACTTAATCCATAGCACATAAGCAATAGCACATAAGCAATAGCACATAAGCAATAGCACCTAACTCAACGTATCAGTAGTCAACTGATATAGTACTTTATTCGACGTATAACTATAGCACGCAAACATGAACAATTTATATAGTACAACATTCGGTTTTGAAATGATGTAATCGTGATAGGAGTTATCCTTAAGAATATAAAGTACTTGTGAAAAATATAGTTAAGCATGCATCTCCCCCGAAATAGTTATGAAAACAAGTAAAAGCAGAGGCTATGAAACTCACTATAATCTGTAAGAGTTTAAAGTATTTATGAAAGTAAATGAAAACAGTTTGAGCATGTATCTCCCCCCAAAAGTAATTCAAAACGTATAAAGGTAGGGGCTATGAAAACTCACTTGGATAAACAGGAATAACGGCAAAAGTGAGTACACTGAGGTTTAATGTAATGCGTCAACCGGGACCTATTATCAATGATATGATATGTCATGAGTTGCAATGTAATGTTATGCATGCACTACGTATGTTATTTATACCATTTACGGGTTTTGAAAATATTACTCGTCATCGATAAATACTCTTTTGACGTCTTGACCAATCAAAAATGACTTTACAGGTTTTTACGTCAAAATGTCATCCTACAATGGTTTTATAATGATTTTTGGTGAAATTACTACTTTTTGTCGCAAAACAATGTCGTCGGAAAAATCATGAAATCAACAAAAATGACTCCGGAAAAGTAGTCGTAAAATGGTGTACGTCGATCGTTAGAGAACGAACTCGACGGTTTTGGAAAGTTTGTATCGATATCTAGAAGTTTCAGTTCAGGAGTTTTCGTCCAAAAGGTCTCGATCATAAAGATATTAAGGGTTAAAGTTGATGATTTTGGCTAGTTGTGCGCAGAAAATAAGTTTCGGCCAATGTTTGAACGTCCGTAAATAATTTACCATAACTCCGCTTGACAAACGGCTTTTTGTTTTGAAAAATATGGCCGATGAACTTGATTTTACTAGAAGACATTTCGTTATAAAAAGTTTCACATCATGGCTAAAAACTGCCGCAAACATAGCCCTTACAGCTAATAAAATACTTGTAACGTAAAAATAATATAGTTTTTCAGAAAATAATATTTGTGGCAACTTTATGAAAACGTGCATATATTTGTCGTTTCAAATCCGTTTTCTACGTAAAATATGTCCTTAGCTTCGTATCGAAGTAAACTAATATATTTTTGAGAAGTCGAAATAATTTGTGAAGCTTAAGGCTAGTTTTTGACCCGAAATATGTAAAAACAGCAAGCTGAAATCCTGAAAATAATACGTTTCGTCGTCAAACTTTAAAAATTCACCACGGCTTCGTTATAAGTCCGTTTTTATCCGTTCAAAAGGCCACGGATTCGTTTTAAAGTATATTTTCTAAATATCAAGGCCAAAATCTCGTACCATCAGTAGGTTTTTCCAGAAATTCGATTTAAGGACAGATCACAAAATATAGTTTACGAAAATAGTTTTTCTCGGACAAAACCTATTCTAATCCCTTCAAATCAACTCCAAAGCTAATCTAATCCTACCATACACCTTCTTAGGGTGTCATGGGTTCCTAATCACCATCAAGACCAAAGAATACCATGGGAGTAATTATAGGATGACCATATTGTATATATAACTTTAAAATCATGAAATAAATGGTATAAATCACATAACATGCATATAAGCTCCAAAAATGAAAAGAAACTTATGAAAATGAAGAGGAAACATAAAATGATAAGAATATGCTTACTAGTGAAAATGAAGAGGTGTAAGTAACAAGGATTAACTTAAATATCCTTGGTTTTTATTTCAAAACCATATAAAGGATATATTCTAGGTTGTTAAACACACTTGAACTTGCAAAAATCTTGATCCCCTTGTTTTTCTTGATGTGGCCGGTTCTTGAGAGCCAAAGGAAGGAGAGAAATATTTTTGTTTAACACTTGAGAAATGAGAAGTGAATGAGGTAAATTATTTGAGGTAGTAGACTTTTATGATTGAGTGAAAACATTGACAAACACAAACCATACTATAATTAATACAACCCTCCCCTATGGCCGGTTTTAGGGGAGGTTGGTCTCTCCAAAATATATATTTTTTTTTTTTTTTAAATTGTAACTTGTATATATATTGTAAAGAAAGTGTAAGTAAAATGTAAGTTATTTGTACAAGTAAATGGTAGTCTTTAGGTACAAGTAAGTTTTTAGTAAATCAAAATAGAATATATTGAGATGATAAAAATTGTAAAATACTTTCCTTGTGAAATTCGGGTGATAAAATAATTATCGTACAATTTTTAAGAAAAACGACGTAATAATTAAACTTTAACGATTAAAATACCAAATAAATTTGAAACACTAGGAAAACTAAAAATATAGTTTTTATAAACTAACTGTAAGTTTAAAAATACCTCGGGATCATTTTTGAAAGTAACGAGTTAAATACTCAAAATAAAAACTCAAGCGATAAAGATTTTTAAATAAAAATTACGCGTTGCAAGTGAAAATGAAATGTCGTGAATGAATCAATGAGATGCACATGATGTCAATGAAATGTAGACTAATCATAGTCCATATGAAATGTACGTGATGTCATGATCATGAATTCGCCGCTAAACCTCCAAGGTTACGCGAATTTGAAACAAGTAAACCAAGTTTACTAAAAAAATGTTGAAATAATGAGACATGAACGGTGTCGAGAAATGACCTGAAAGTACGGGTTGTCACACCAATGACTATTCTAATACAATATCGAACACACGTTACAAAGTTCCTAAACGTGAATGGCCATCACTTTCTAACACATTATATTAAGGCTAACATTCTTCAAGAACTTTCCATGTGGCTTCTTTAGATCACAGAACCTAAAGAACCTTATCACCCGTTGATCGTAGTATCCGGGAGTGAGCATTAGAGGTCTATCAAGCGATCCAGCTTCATGGATTGTTGGCTACTTAAAGCTTCACACATCTTTGCAAACCAAGACAGTTCCTTCATAGCATACTTGGATGGATGCTGGTTTTGAAAGTTTGTGTACGGTTGTACTTGTAGACTAGGGGGTGGTTGAGTCATTTGTGGTTGAATTGCTGCTTGAGGAAATTGTTGTTGTTGTTGATAGAGTTGTTGTTGTTGTTGTTGTTGAGGATACACATGAGGAAAGTAGCTAGAGTATGGTGGTTGAGACATCTTGAAACTTGTGTTAATGATGGATCTTTTTAGTCGAATGAAACAATGTTGATGAAGTAACCTTAAGCGTAGAAAACCAGCTTATGCGTAGAGAGTACCTTATGCGTAGAAAACCAACTTACGCGTAACAATAGAGCTTATGCGTAGGAATAGCTTACGCGTAGACTTGAGGAAAAATTAGCTTAGGCGTAAACCAAAGGCTTAGTAGTAGAATCCTTATGCGTAAGATTAGCTTATGCGTAAGACAGGCTTAGGCGTAAGAAAATGCTTACGCGTAAAGAATTCTACACGTAAGATCTAGCTTATGCGTAAAACTAGGGTTTTCCCCAAAAATCCTTTACACTTATACCAGTGTAAAAGATATCCAAAGTCGAAGTGTTTTCAGGCTTATCCAAGCAAGAAAACACTGAGTAAACCAATAGCACTGAAGATCAAATGATGAAGAGCTTACGCGTAGACTTTGAATGCTTACGAGTAAAACTAGGGTTTTACTATGCGTAAGAAGTACCAAACTTGACCAAAACTGATTTTTAATCGCAAAAATGTTTAGAAACCTGCTTTTTAGAATGAAGTAGCTTCAAAATCACCAAAATAACAAGAAAGTTGAAAACTTGATGATCTAACACACTTTTTCACTTTATGCGTAGAAACTACTATAAGAACAAAACCAAGCTTAAACACAATGATACACACGTAAAGTTTGAAACTTTTGCTAAAAAACTGAAACTTTAACACTAAATAAACCTAAAACCACAAGAATCTTGAGTTTTTGAGTGAGAAAATTAAAGCTTTTAAGTGATTGAAAAAGGTTAAGCACAAAACCCACGCGTATAGTTATAAAACTTCAAAAACACAAAGTGTTTCACCCAACTAGATGGCGAATGATACCACTGTTAGGTTCCCATATTTGTAACACAAGTATCAATATGTTTAGAAATAGATGAAGAGAGATTGGTTGAACAAAACACACAAAACACGTATGAAAATATGAAAGGTGTATGCGTAGGATTTGAATGAAATGAACAACCAACCTTCTAAGGAAGGTTTACAAGACTATTTATAGGGAAGATGACTAGGGCAACACATCTAGTCTCTTCCACTATTTATTGGGCTTGGGCCAAGGCTTATAGGCTTTCTACATAAGCCTTGCCTTAAATAAAAACATAAAAGCCTAATTAAGCAACCTATTACATATTAATTACAAACACTTGAAATATAGTTTAGGAGGGATTCCAACATCTATCATAACACAAAAACAAGCCCTATACGTTTATGGTTATCTTTAAAACCCTAATATCAAATCGAAACTAGTTTAATTGTGTTCAAGGAGTATATATAAGTTACCATAGCAACTTTAGAATATCTTAGTCCCCTAAACCCTAGTACAACTCCTTAGAGTTTAGGTACAAGTCCCTTAAGCACAAAAACCTAATTAGGTCATTTAGGCTCCTAAACTAGGTCTAAACCTTCATGTTTCATTAGCACAAGTTACCATCACTTAGTACATGACTTATAAGCCTAAACATTAGTAATTAATCACCCTTGGAACCCTAACCTAAGTGCTAATCCCTAATCTAACACCCTAAACTAACCCTAAACTAGTTCAAATCCTAAACTAAATACCTTAAGCACCTCAAACACCTCTAGCAACCTACCAATAACCTTCATCACCACCTTGTCACCACCAACCAACCACCCAACCACCACCATCACCACCTCGTCACCAACTTGTTGCCAATTTCCCACCATGACCCAATCACCATCGCAAGCCCCCTAGCTATCCCCTAGAACTACACCATAGGCACCATTAGTCACCACTAGCAGCCCTTAGTCACCTCCCCCCCTTGTGCTACCAAACCACCCCAAACTTAGCCAACAAGCCAAACAAGCCCTATAAATACCTCGTTACCCTCATTCCCTCCAAACCATCTCTTCCCACTTCACCACCTCCTATACTCTATTCCTAGCAGTAGTATACAAGTCCGAGGAAGCTAAGAAGTCGATAAAACCAAGCTAGGATCCCTCCCCTAATCGCTACATAGTCGAGAAACCCTAAACGCCCCAAACGACCCATTTCTGGTCATGTAAGCATTTTCACTTCTTCCATAAGCTTTACTTCTGTACTAGGATGTTTATGAGATGTATTAGATCATATTAGAACCCTTGCATGAGCCTTGATCACTAGAACTTGCTCGTTATCTGTCTAAAACCCTAAAACTAGTCGAATTCATGTTTTCATAGCTTAAGCTCTTTTCATAAGCTATAAACTAGTTTAGGTTACTTAAATAAGCTTATACTAATAATCCATAAGCTATAAAACTCTTTTGTTTCATAAAAATATAGTTTGCATGGTTTTTGGACAAGATTTGCAAAGTTTTCCATACATAGGGGTATATATGGTAACTTTCTAAAAATAATAACTAGAAGGACTGAAAATGTCATTTTTTTAAAGGTATAACTATAAGGATCTATTTTGTAAAGCTTTAGAACTTAAGGCTTAGTATATACATATTTATTATATAAAAGATTAACATTGTAAAAGTTTAGAAATCTAGGGTATAAATTGTAACTTTTGAAAACTAATAAGTATAAGGGTAAATTATGTCATTTTCTAAAAATATAATGAAAGGACCTATTTTGGGAAGCTTTAGAAGTTAAAGGTTGAATATATATATAAGTTTAATAAATATAAAGGACTAGATATGAAAAAGTGTATAACCTAAGGGTATATTGTATCAATTTACAAACATAAGGGCTAAATAAGATATTTCCTTATAAATCAAAAATACTGTCTTTTTAGTTAACAACGTAACATAATACTAGGGAGCTTCATGTGAGGGGTTCATTTGGGTATTCGTTTTGACGAGTTTGTTGGGTTTACGACTTAAAGAGTGCTCCTGATCCTCAAACGTCTACTACATGACCTCTGAATTATGATGGCCCGAATGGTGTTACGTTACATCTAAAATCTAGTACTTAACAACATAACATAATACTAGGGAGCTTCATGTGAGCGGTTTCGTACCTCTGGATTATGATGGCCCGAACGGTGTTATGTTATATCTAAATCTAGTATACTTAGGAATACTTACTTAAGAAACATAGATAAACCAATTAAGACTTGACATACCTATACATACACTACCTCAGGATACGTGAGTAAGCCATCTATAATCTGAGTCACTTTTGACATCAATCAGATTTCCCTAAATCTGAGTCACTTTTAACATCAATCAGATTTCCCTAATCTAAGGTGAGTTTATAGCCTCACTTTTTAAATGCTTTCTAAACCCGTGAGGGGGATACATGCTTTAAACCGAATACAAGTTTTTTCTTTGATTATTGCACGAGTACCTCCTATGCCACCATTACATAATAAATTTTGTGAACCATAATCACTTACGAGTGAACGCGAGTATAGTGAATAGATCTATTTGGAGTTTGACAACTTCCGTTGGTTTTCCCTAGCCGGGTACCAATTAGCACTATACTTGAGAACTAAAAGGTTAACCTTGGCAAGTTAACCTTATATCCGGTCATGATTGGTCTGCAGTTCCATTATTGACTCGGATTGTTAACATGGGGTGTCATGAGCTTAGTTGCAATAATACTATCTTTTACTACTTTTTCCAATGTCCTCAATGGAGCTTGTATTCACCTAAACCTATGAATTTCACTCAACCTTTAGGTTTACCCATTTAAGCATGTTATCCTAGGTAACCGATCAGATCACGGATTCATGGCATGGCGTGGCACTGGACTTGAGAACTTTCAAAACTGTTATCATTCAAAATCTACGTTTTCACATAGATTTTGGGACCTCACTTTTGGTAAAAGCATATCTTTTACTATAAAACTCTGATAAATAAATGAATGATAACTTATTTTCTAAAAACGTCTCTTTTCGAGTCATTTTCTATTATTATGACTGTGATCCATGAAGTAATACCCCAAATCTAGTTCCGCTACGATCTGTGAAATGGGGGTGTTACAGATTGGTATCAGAGCCTCAGTTGTAGAGAACAAGGTCAAAACCTAAACTACAACAACTTTTCTAAAACCCAAGAAAGTCCTTAGTGCCGTTGCCCTTCCCCGAATCCATATGTGCAAAAGGTTTACATAGTAAGTATTTCATAACTGTTATTTTAGATATAGATAGCTTATTTTATTCCTACCGGGTTGTTATATAGTCATGTCTACTCCCCACTATCCTACTGTCACCCCATCCAGTTACAATGCGGAGAATGATCTTTCCTCTCCGAATGTTCTGGATTATACCTCAGTTTCACCAAACTATTTCCCTAAACACCTTTCCCCTAACTCTTCAGAGGATCCTAGGAATAGTGTAGTTACGTCATCCTATCTAGATTTCACACCTTTTCATGACGATCCGTATTTGAAAAACTTACGAGAATTCTATGCTAAGTCATCACCTATTCCCCCACCAACTTTTATCGCTTTACCTACTATTTTGCCTCCATTTTACCCTCAGCAAAATTTGATCCCCATGGATTCTTCGTCCACAGAGGATTATTTTTACCTAGAAAACCAATCCATCCCTTATCACACATCCCTAGTTATGAGTCTAACCTACTCCAGAAACGACCCTATACCTTAGCTCCCCCATCTTTATTAGCTAATCTTCCTACCTCACCTTGGAAATTTGAGGTTGGAGAAGATTCCCCTAGGACACCTTTAGAACACCAGGAAGACCAGATTGAGGATATTTTAAATAACTTAGATGAACTTTTTTTTGACCTTATTGAGAAGATAGAAGAAGGTCATAGTAATACCCAGATAGTCACCCAACAGGATTTTAGTAAATTAAGAACCAAACTTCAAAAAACCCGTACTCAAATTTCTAAACGTCAGAAAAACCAAATGAGACACCACCATAAGATTGCTTTTGCTCGCTTTAGGATTTCTACTTTAGAAAAGATGATCGATGATAATCAAACTCGTCATCGATTAGATATAGAAAGCACTTCCAACCCCAACCCCTAGGCTTAAAGATCAATTAGAAAAGAACCACCAATTAGTATATCCCTGTCGCTTATAGCTTTTGTTTAAGAATTTCGCACTAGGATAAGTAATATAGTATTACTTGTTAGAGTTCGGATATGTAAGAAATATAGGATATCTAAGATAGGTAACCTATGATATAAGATAAGTTATGACTTCGTTATACCTTGCTACAAATACCTAGCTGTCATTTTTAAGTGTCACACTATTAAGGATAGCATTATCAATTAGAATTAGGTACACCATCATCCGACCATCCTTTTATTAGACTACCATAAGTCATTCTGGACCGTATCATAGCCCCTAGAGATTAAATTAGCTTCTAAGAAACCTAACAAGTTGGATACTTGTTATGATCTAGCTTAGATCCCGTTCTAGCCCATAAGAACCTCATAAGATAGAGAATTGTCTCATAAGGATATTTTCTTTTGAACTTTAAGCATTTTGAGAAAAACTTAGAGCATCATCATTAGATACCTAGAAGTACCAATATGCCCCAAGAAACAAGTTTGTTTCCTATTTTTCCTTCCCTATTAGTTTTCTCTCTTACCCACCAGGCAATTACCCTAAATCCCTATCTTTTCGGTTTTTGTGTAAAATCCAACTATGAGGCATATGGCATAAATAACGACACTTGTCAAATCCCGAAAAGTTATTTATAACATAATATGGTTGTGATTTTTTCCTTGTTTTTTCATGACATCATGGTCATCTAACCTATGTCATGAATTACGAATTTTCATGTGCTCTATCTTCCTACACTCCCTAGAGACACTAAACCGCTCCCGGGTGATCCTTATATGCAAACATATAATAGTAACTATGTGCAAGCATATAATGGTGACGTTCCTATCCTTCCCTCTTCACTTTTTAATCCCCGAGACTTTTGTGTTCCCGAAGTAGTTTCCCCTCCTTGTAAATCCATATTATAACCCCTAAGCCTCTCATATTTGAATTTGGAAGTAGTTCTTTTAGAATGCCCTTTAGAAAGACATAAGAAACCAATAGGAGATATTCTTAATCACATAGATAAGTTACCTCTAGAACGTATTGAGGAAGTAGAAAATAAGATTTGTGATCTTGTAAAAAGTGGAGTCATCATCCCAAGGAAACCTTGATAGGTTAGAAACTAAACTAGGAAAAGCTCACACCTAGATTTTTGACTTACATGAAGGATATGGTTGTTCTAGCTCGTGTTAGGCTTTATATTATTGAGGATATTTAAGTTAGTTGACAATTAGACATAAGGAGTCTTAGGTACAACCTAGGAACTTAAAGACAACAAATGACCAACATCAAGCTAATAGACTACTTAACTTAAAATGTACCTTTTTGAGGGGTCGTTTAAGCCCTTATTTGATCACTTTTGTATCCGTTATTACTTAATATCGTTCCTTTTCACTTTTTAGGTATCTTGAAGGCAAAATGCTGGAATGGCACTTATTCAGACGAAAAGGCGCGAATATACGAAGAAAATGGCCAAAGTCAAGATTCGAGACACTCTGGCTGCAGGAACTGAAGGTGACGGCATCAGGTGTTATCTGCGACACTGTCGGACAACTTTTGTGACGGCTCAGTAGCCAAATTGCTCATTTACAAGTGACGGCTTCAGGTTTTAAAAGAGTAGGGCGTCGCAACTCAGACGGCCTAGATTTGATCCAGACGACGTCAGAGACTGAAGGGGACGGCGTCACAAGCATAAGGTGACGACGTCGCAAGACTAACGTGGCCAAGACGAAACCCTAATAACGGCGACCCGACGGCGTCACACATCAAAGGGTGACGCCGTCGCACTTGTAATCTTATATATAGAATCCGAATTTTTTATTTTTCAGTGTGTAGTCTTTTGGAGTAAAAACCTAAACCGAACCAAGGCTGTCTTGTACAGTATTTTAGGGTTCCATACCCTATCTTACATCAAGATAAGTGTTTTACTTCATTAATTCAATTATGTCTTCAATTAATTGTGTGTATGCTTGCATGTTCCCCATGTCCGGCTAATTTACTTGTGTGTTTGCTTAGGAGATATGAAACTTAATTATTGAATATTGATTGGTTGTCTCTTATCTTAATTGTTAATGATCTAGTATTGCGATAGATCATCCGTTGTGTAGTTAATGCTTGATTAATCTTTGTTGAACCTTAGCTTATAGTACCTAGAGTCATTGTAGGCTAAACCATCCGAAGAGTACCTTAGTGTTAAGTTTATAAATCATAGAGATTTTGTAGGCGATAACCTTTGGTAGTTTCAAAGAGTTAGGGATAAACGCATACCCTACGACCTTAGACACACAACGCGATTAAGAATAAGAGACAATTCAACCATCAATAGGAGATAATTAAGGAGTAATAAAACCTAAGTAAACACATCTTTAAATCATCATACGAGCACACAATAATTAGACATAGACTACATACACCTTAGATTAGATAATTAGCCGAATAGAGTAATCGGTAGAAATACCAACCCCCAAATCCAATACCCCGAGATTCGTACATTTATATTTCCTAAAAACATAAAAAAAAGATAAAAAATAATCTTCCTCAACCCCAACCTTAGCGTAGTAACTTCTCACTAGCATTCCTATTACCCTAGAGAACGATATCAATTCCCGTGGCTTACCCTAATAGTACACTACAACGATTAGGTTCACTGCCTAGGGTGTTGAAAAACTTGCTCGACGAAAAGAAAGTTCCTTTGACCCCGAACGACGCGTGTAGCGTTATCAAGTTTTTGGCGCCGCTGCCGGGGAATAGAATAGCTAGTTAGGATTCCACCTCGTTTAGGTTTCCTTGCTTGATTCCTATCAAGTAAGCTTTTTTTTTTTCCAATTTTTAGCTTCCTCGTAGTCTATCCCCCTTCTTCGTGACCTTTGTTTGTAACCCCATCACTTTTCATCATGGAAGGTGATAACCAACCATCATTCATCAACCTACCACCAAATGACCCGCCAAGAGGCCGTACTCTTGGTGAATACTCGAGACCAAGCCACCTAGGCTATAGGAACACCATTGAGCTTCCTGACCAAGACCAAACTACGGCCCTGCGATCCGACACCATCTGGTTGGTGCAAAACGGATGTACATTCCATGGACTTCGTTCCGAAGATCCTAATCAGCATCTTAAGGATTTCTTTAAAATTGTCGATTCCATCGACCTCGATGCTACTACTCGGGAGACCACGCGTCTGCGTCTCTTCCAATTCTCTTTACGGGACCAAGCTAGTAATTGGCTTGAGTGACTTCCCGCCGGCTCCATCTCAAGTTGGGATGATCTCACCTCTCGCTTCCTTGCTCAATTTTTCCCACCGGGGAAAACCACTAAGCTTAGGAATGATATCTTGATGTTCCGACAAGGTCAAGGTGAATCTCTCTACGAAGCATGGCCTCGATTCAAGGACTTACTCCATAAATTCCCTCATCACGGCATTGATCTTTGGCTTCAAGTCCAACTCTTCTATGATCATGTCAACTTCCCCACCAAGCGATGCATTGACCAAGCGGTCGGTGGAAAACTTAGTGATCTCACCGCGGAAGAATCATGGGGTATAATAGAGGACCTTGCTCTCTATGGCAACGAAAGTTGGAATGACCCCCGTGAGTTGCCCAAAACCGTTAAGGCAATCTCCTTGCCTCCCATTGACTCACAACCTTCTGACCGTAGGATGCTTGAGCTTGAAGACCAAGTTAGATTATTAATGAGTTCCTATGAAAATCCTAAGTCTTCACGCCATGTGAACAAAGTTTCTTCCTCGTGTGAGCCGTGTAGTAACACGCGCACTTGCTCCAAATTCCCCGAACAAGCTTCCATTGACTACGCATCCTCGCGTACTAATGGAACGGGAGGAATATTCCCTACAACACCCGGACCTAGGACTTTTAATGATGCCCGAGAAGCATGGAAGGGCAAGCCTGACTTTTATTGGGGACAAACCAAAGAATTCACATTCAATGATTTTTCATGGCCCCCATCTCAAGGCCCTAACCAACAAAACATAGAGGGGATGTTGAAACACCTAGTCACATCCCAAGAAGCTCAAATAGCTAAGCTCTCGAACCGTTTTAACCAAAAACAAGCCGAGATGGATAGGAAGATAGATAACCTCTTGAAAGCCATGACCAATAGTGATAGGAAGGTTAATGCTATCTCAACTCCCGAACCTTCCGGTGTAGAGATTAAGGACCCAAGTAAGCTAGCTAAGCACGTTCAATTTGTCAATACCATCACCTTAGCAAAACCTAATAGAACAAATGACGAAGCGAACCATGAAACGATACTTGAGGTTAGTGAAACACCTAGGAATGGAACAACCAAGGAAGAAGATGAAGTAGACAATGACTATTTCAATAAGTTTCCTACGGAAGAAGAACTATCTCGCCACCCTCGCTTAGTGCGTGATCTCCGTCACATGTATGTTAGGAGAAGCCCTAGGATCAAGTTTGGGAACCCTTGGAATCTTAACATACCATGTTGCATAGGACATCTTTTCATGGCAAAGGCCTACATTGACCGCAAGTCCCCAATAAACATAATGACTAGCACCTACTATAATTGGGTAATGAAGAAACCTATCCCAACTAGGTAAGATCCCGATAATCCTAGGGTTAGTTGCAATTTTCTTGGTAGAGTTAAGGGATTGCCCGTCTATGTAGGTAGTTTCACGTTTCCTACGGATTTCATAATTGTGGAAGATATTAGTACGGCCATAGATCCTAGTCTATCCCACGTTATTCTAGGGAAACCTTTCATGGAGAGCACCGGGATGACTTATGATCCCTTGTTAGGAATAGTGCGCTTCAAGGATGAGACTGATGACGTAGCCTATCAAATGTCATTTAAGATTGAGAAATTTTCATCACTCTCCAATGATGAAAAAGAACTTAAACTATCGGTCTACTATAGAAATGAGAAGGATAAGGAGAAAGGAGTGGATTATGTTATGGCTAAGATTTGCGGTTTCTATAGGAATTGTTTGAACTTAGGACCGGAATATAGAACTAAGTGGGGAGAGGACGAACTCTTAGAAAGGTGCATCATAGGGCACTTTTACAACATGGAATCACCCACTAGAGACCGTCATGAGGAAGAAGGTGACGGTAATGAAGTTACTTAGGGGCACGACTTCGAGTCTAGCTACAAGACTCATAAATAAAGAAAAGTGCTTCGTGGGAGGCAACCCATGCTTAATTGTTTTCTTGTTTGTGTCGTGTATCTTTTATTAATTGTTTATTCTCATGTTTAAATTTGTAAAAATGCTTTATTTTGTCTTTAACCTCGTCTTAATTACATATAAAGGTATTTTACATAAGGGATAAGTGTAGGGAGGATTACACACGTTTTCAAAAGAAACGAAAAATGAGAATTATAATTAATTAAAAGATATACATGTGTGTTTGTTTGAGTAAAATGCTTGTATCGAGTCATAATGGATGTATTGCAGGAAATTTTTCCAGATTCTAAAGATGTAAACTTTCCAGAATGTTTTCCAGAAAATCGCAGACCAATTTTTGTCAGGATAACCTGACGGCGTCAGGATCGCAACCTGACGGCGTCAGGAAGGAGCAAAAACAACTCATTACTTTTTCTCGTTTTCTGAGCTACTTATAAATTTTTGGAATTTTCCAGGTCTTAATTTTCCAGAAATTCTGTAAACATCCATTCCACAAGCATTATATCCTAATTTAGCAGAGTCCTATATATATTGTTACCGCCGATTTTACGCGAAGGTTTCATTTGTTTTCTTCAAGTGTGCAGGTTTAATTTACCAAGAAGAAGATCCATAAGATGAGAAGGAGCTTTTCACGCAAACGTTCTTCTTGAAGAAAGATGTAACCACCACTTTACACGGATCCTACCGAGCTAATCAGGGGAGTATTAGTTTCTTTCGTTTTTTATTACCTTCCATTATCATAACTTTGATACTTTCGGGGAACATTGGGGACAATGTTCAGTTTAAGTGTAGGGAGGGAAAATAAAACGGGAACTTTGAAACTATGCTTATCTTTGACTATTTGCTTTGTCCAATTGCATTTGCGTAATAAACCATGAGAAAATGTCGGTTAGGGTAATTTTGGCACCAAATTTTCAATTTTTCATGACATATAGGAGTGGGCCATTAGTCTTAATAAAGCGTCTCATGGATAGGAAGTTATATGACTAGCACAAAAAACCTTTACCACTTAAATTCCACCCAAAATGTGAGGATCACCCTTAGATTAACAGGAATGAAAGCATTCATCTTTAATGCTTAGAGTGTGAACCGGTAGTATAATAGATTCTAAAACTTGTTTTGTGATTCATCACGAGATCGCTAGTAAGACTACACTTGTGTAGTTAGGAATAACTAAATGATAAGAGGCATTAGGATAACCCTTGTTTGATACCTGTAATATAATTACTTCTTCCACATCGGTTGAGTAATTCCCCCACACCTTTGCGTTGTACTCATCTTTAGAACACGATATCCCTAGTTAACCCCTCAGAGCGTATCCTTTTCGCGGTTCTCGTGATGTTTCGGTTTTCCGGAATATCAATGAAGAGCATTGTTTACACCCCACCTCTAAATGTATACCCAAATCGCCTTAGCCTACCTTGTATGCACTCACTTTTAGTACATTATTGTTATCACACTAAACCCTTAGTTCAATTATCTAGTTGCTTGCATAAGTTGCTAAGTCGAGTCATATCCTTTGTACACAGTTTTGGGACGATTGGGACTCATGGGAAAAGTTAAAGTTTATGAGATGACAGGAAAGGAACGTTAAATTCAAATTCCCTTTATTTGCGTAATAATGTACTCCAAGTGTTTTGATCTTTTCAATTCGGGTCATTTTAGTATTAGAGTAATAAAAACTCAAGTGTAGGGATGTGCCTATAAAAAAAATACGGGCTACCATCCTACGTCTATCTTTCAATTTATGTTTGTTTATTTTATTTATATAGAGTCTAGAGTGTCGAGTCTTGGCTTAGCAACGCCATTCTTCGCATGCTTGTAACATAAAGATTTTTGACTTGCCACCACTAAATAGCCTATCCCACTAAACCCTTTGGTTCCCTACCGTAAGCCTATCATTACAACCCATTAAAAGACCTCTTGGATAGTCTTTCCTAGGTGCTTACGCCAAAGCGATGGAGGTTTGATCTAGTCTCAAGCCTATGGTAATGTATGTACTAGGACTGGTTAATGAGTGTTTATCTTCCATTTCAAACTTGTTATATTTCATATACACCCGAGAGATGTGAGTATCCAAACACCCTATGTGAGGTGCTAGTATGTAATTTCTGTGCTTGTTATGACTTTTGTGGGGCTTATATGTGTTGTGAATCGTTCTAAACTAATGCTTCATGACCTCTAACTTATAAATTGATTGGCTAAAAGCACATTTGCGTGAGGACAAGCAAATACCAAGTGTAGGGATATTTGATAAGGTTTTAAAATGTACCTTTTTGAGGGGTCGTTTAAGCCCTTATTTGATCACTTTTGTATCCGTTATTACTTAATATCGCTCCTTTTCACTTTTTAGGTACCTTGAAGGCAAAATGCTGAAATGACACTTATTCGGACGAAAAGGCGCGAATATACGAAGAAAATGGCCAAAGTCAAGATTCAAGACACTCAGGCTGCTGGAACTGAAGGTGACAGCGTCAGGTGTTATCTGTGACGCCGTCGGACAACTTTTGTGACGGCTCAGTAGCCAAATTGCTCATTTACAAGTGACGGATTTAGGTTTTAAAAGAGTAGGGCGTCGCAACTCAGACAGCCTAGATTTGATCCAGACAACGTCAGAGACTGAAGGGGACGGCGTCACAAGCATAAGGTGATGCCGTCGCAAAACTAACGTGGCCAAGACGAAACCTTAATAACGACGACCCGACGGCGTCACACATCAAAGGGTGATGCCGTCGCACTTGTAATCTTATATATGGAATCCGAATTTTTTATTTTTCAGTGTGTAGTCTTTTGGAGTAAAAACCTAAACCGAACCAAGGCTGTCTTGTACAGTATTTTAGGGTTCCATACCCTATCTTACATCAAGATAAGTGTTTTACTTCATTAATTCAATTATGTCTTCAATTAATTGTGTGTATGCTTGCATGTTCCCCATGTCCGAATAATTTACTTGTGTGTTTGCTTAGGAGATATGAAACTTAATTATTGAATATTGATTGGTTGTCTCTTATCTTAATTGTTAATGATCTAGTATTGCGATAGATCATCCGTTGTGTAGTTAATGCTTGATTAATCTTTGTTGAACCTTAGCTTATAGTACCTAGAGTCATTGTAGGCTAAACCATCCGAAGAGTACCTTAGTGTTAAGTTTATAAATCCTAGAGATTTTGTAGGCGATAACCTTTGGTAGTTTCAAAGAGTTAGGGATAAACGCATACCCTACGACCTTAGATACACAACGCGATTAAGAATAAGGACATGACAATTCAACCATCAATAGGAGATAATTAAGGAGTAATAAAACCTAAGTAAACAGATTTTAAATCATCATACGACCACACAATAATTAGACATAGACTACATACACCTTAGATTAGATAATTAGACGAATAGAGTAATCGGTAGAAATACCAACCCCCAAATCCAATACCCCGAGATTCATACCTTTCTATTTCTTAAAAACATAAAAAAAGATAAAAATTAATCTTCCTCAACCCCAACCTTAGCGTAGTAACTTCTCACTAGAATTCCTATTCCCCTAGAGAACGATATCAATTCTCGTGGCTTACCCTAATACTACACTACAACGATTAGGTTCACTTCCTAGGGTTGTTAGGAATTGGAAATTCCATAGTAAAGTGTCGGTCACCCCAAATATTATCTAGCATAAGTTAGCTCATAGACATGTCGTTAGTTACGTTATTTATCAGTTTATTAGTTAGTTATTAGTTTAGTTTAGCGTAGTGTAACACCGTGGAGAAAGGACGGGTCTTTACCCACTGTATGCCTGATCCACAGTCCGATAGGAGGACGTATCTTATGTAACTATAAATACCCCTTCCATCCATTGAAGGGGTGGGGCTTTTCTTAATCTAACCTTACAACTTTTGTGAACCAAGTCTCTACCAAGAAATCTCCCTATCTCTACTTTCTCTCTCTAATGGCAAACATGTATTTTGATCATCCAAGACCACCCGAATCATCAACACAATATTATTTCGATCCTACAAATGGTACTAGAGCCAAGGTTTTTGTGTTTTGGTGATTTATTGTGGTCTTTTGATTGTTATTAAAAATGTTTTTGTACTGTGTTTTTGTTCGGAAAATTACTTTTCCTGTTATTGTCTAAAACAGTTTCTAACATGTTTTTAGTAGTATCCTTTTGGTCAAAAAGTGATGGTCCAAATACTGTGGTCAATAGTGGTCATCAATAAGTCTTACATTTGTTCATTTCTGGTTATGATATCAGTTTATGTTGTGGGTCAAAGTGGTCATTTGTTCATTTCTAGTTGGTCAAAACTGTGGTCAAACTGGGTTGAAGCAGTTTTTATGCTATTTTTTCTGGGTTTGTTTGAATATCGTCGGAAAGTGGTCGGAAAACTCATATATTCATGCTAGCGAGTTGGGTCAATCTACCTAGAGACTTGTATTTACAAGTCGTTGTTTAGCGACTTGTGAATGTTGAAAAATTATAGCGACTTGTCATGACCCATGTGTGCTAGCGACTTGCTTTGAAAATCTGTTAGCAACTTGACTAAACCGTTTTGACTTTTGAGTCAAACTGAAAACCTAACGACTTGTAATGCAATGTAAAATGATAGCGAGTTGTTTAACAAGTTAAAAACGATGTAGCGACTTGTCACATGGTTTAGCGACTTAACTCAAGATCAGTGACTAGTATTGACTAGTAGCGACTTGGTTAAAAGATGAGATGAAGGAAGATATGACCACGTCCACACATAACTAATACCATTAAACTGACTCGACCTCAGGTTCAACTTAAACCATCCTCGGTCCATGAAATCTTAAACGTGATATCTAAAGAAAAATCAGATCCGAATCTTTTCCAATAACTAATCCTAGACCTAGACTCACTTCAAGTACCCTCACATCACTCCCCAACTCTTTATCGAGACTCTAGGACTCTTAATCGGTAAAGAAAAATTGTTGTACGAGACCTCAGTTAATTTTTTTGGTGGTTCTCATAATGAAAAACATCCAAGACTATCAAGAGCCTCAAACACGAAAAACAAATAAAACCATCATCGATCAGTTATCATTGTTTAAAGCTATGCCTCACGTTTTTCTCTATCCGACACAAAAGAGAAGTTTGATAACAACAAATGTTACCTACTTCTCTTCGTTCGATCTATTACTCTAACATAAATGTTATTCGAGAATCATTTATACCTACCTTGGTGTCAAGTGTCATGCCATCCCTGTGGCTGCTACAAGTCGATTAAGGAAACCTTGTGGTTTTAATAAACAATCCGAGCAATCCCTGTGGCTTTGTTTTTCTTTGTGAGTTCGACTTAATTGAAATGGAGATGCAGATATTTGATATTGGAGGCGGATTTCTTTTGAGGAAGAGCAGATTTGTTGTTGGAGTAATTTTAGGGTTTTGAGGTGTAATATTATTGATGGGGGCGGATGAAAGAGCTGTTAGAACTTGATATGAGAACTTTTAGGGTACTAAGAGGTATTATGTACCCATGTGATTAGGTTTGATATTTGTTATAACCAGTTAGCGTGTGAAGTGTCTTACATGGGCCTAATGGAAATGGTGAATGTGGTCACTGGATCTATTGTATCTATATTGGTCAAAGGCTACTAGTTTATGTTTTACTTGAAGTAGACCATGGGATATACTTTGGGCCATGTAGAAAATTTGATGTAATATTGGAGTGTTGTAATACTAATGGATCGTGGGTCACTGATTATACATGGGGCAAAATATTGAATGTTGGACATTATCTTAGGATAATTTAGCTATTATTTGGATGGACCGAATATTGGATTTTGGACATGCGGTTTGAACATTCATAATATGATAACGAAATATGTGAATTGATGAGGATGTGTTCATGAGTTTTGGATGATGGATGAATGGGTATACGAGATTTGAGATTTGTGTTGGATTGTATATGGGCCAAGTATTCCAATTCAGTCATGAGCTTAAACAATATTGTGGCTACGTGGTCCAATGAAAATAGTGGTAAACTAATCGTGTTATCCGAATGTTTTTATCATAAGCAATAATATTGATACATTACTTTCAATATTTTTGATAATGAGTATTTTGGTCATAAACGTTCTTCGGATGATACATTTGTTTACGGCTAATATTGGTATATCATTTGGGTATAAGAGGATGAGCTTCACATAATTGGATAGTGTTGAAGTGATTTGATTAGTTATGAGTGTTGATGATGTGATTGGGTATGATGATGAGACTTGTTGTGATGAGGCTTGATACTTTGGTTTTTACATTTTCACAAAGGATACTGGGTTGCGGCTTGAATTAATGATTGGAAAAAGTTGTCTTCAAGGTTGATTGTTCGATATTTCTTATTTGGGTTTGAAGTGAAGTTTTCCGGGCACGTGTACTTATTTCGTCTTCTTTCTTTCTACCATTCCGCGAAGATGACTTGTTTGGGCTTTTATGAAGTGTGATAAAGACTTGGCTATTTAGTTGCGTTTGTGATTCTTTCTCACTTAACCCACAACGTAGCTATCACTTCGGTGTCTCACTCAATTTAGAATGTCAAGAGGTTTTGTACATTGGGTACACCGTTTCTTCTTCACAAGGATTAGTACAAGTTTAAGTAACAAATCTGGGGAATTTTAATTCATGATCAAGTTTGGTATATCGGGCTTACTTCACCAAGTGGTCACTATAATAGCCGACAAAATATATGGAAGATGTGTTTACCAATGTGTTTATTGGATGGTTGATGATATGGATGATGTTGGATAATGAACCGTTGATGAACCGCATCATGTTCCCCTAAAACAGATATTCACTGAAACCAAAGTTGTCATAACACATTCAAGCTAATATTGTTTACGGTTTTGTCTTGATTTTTTAAAATCCCGCGAAAGAACCTATTTCTCGGTTTAAATCATAGACTTGTAAAATCCCGTGACAATGGCAACATCCTGGTAATAGTAAAGTGCATTTCCGGATCTATCTTACGGTTTATTCTTGGTTTTGTAAAATCCCGCGAAAGAATCCATTTCTCGGTTTAAACCATGGAATTGTAAAATCCCGTAATGATGGAACCATCCTGGAGAAAAGGAAAGTGTATTTCGAGATCTTATTCGATGCTGGTGCTACGGTTTCTGTTTCGAAGAAGGGATAAAAGGGTGTACTTCATGAATTGGGTGATTGCTTGGATATTCTTCATGACAGTTTGGTTATTACAAGGTTTTACGGGGTTATGTACTTTTAACCATGGTCGGGATGAAACCATTATCAGAGTTCACTTAAAACGTCAAAGGAGGCTAGAGCTGAGTTTTTAATCAGAAGATGTGACAACGGAGTTAATTCACTATTATTTATTTGAGGTTGAAGTAAAATATCACGGGCGAGTGTACTTAGTATCTGAAGGTATCGGGGATGGATGGATGAAGATTCTTCAAGATCCT
Organism: Chrysanthemum seticuspe; assembly: GCA_019973895.1. NCBI lineage: Eukaryota > Viridiplantae > Streptophyta > Magnoliopsida > Asterales > Asteraceae > Chrysanthemum > Chrysanthemum seticuspe. The sequence continues at coordinate 217,817,044 of BPTQ01000007.1, read as the reverse complement.
TGTTCGAGCTTATTATCAAAAATGAAGACATGGAAATCTAGTTATTGTTGGGTGACTTTTACCTTTTCTTTTTACCACTTGGGGGAATTGGGCTCTAACCACCACAAAATAACTATCACTTTAAGGAGTTACGTTGTAGTGCGTCTTATACTTGATGGTTGGTTGGTTGAAGAGTATAGAGTACATAGAGAGTACTTAGAGATGCTAATGGAAATCGACACCGCTCTTTGTTTCATATGTGCAAGTTTAAGTCACGAGTTCGGGTTAGTTTACTTCAGAGTCAAATTCATCATATTGGGTTATCTCCATCAGCTGTCACTACAAAGAGCCTACTGAATGATAATGGTGACATTTACATGTTTTGCCTAAAGAGATTGAAAAGAGAGAGATTATGACGTATGAACACAACCATTCATGCCTCGTACTCTAAAGAAAAGAAAAGTGTACGTGTCAGTGCGCTTTATCTTCTGAAGAAGAGAAATCTTCTCAATTATGACCATTCTCGTCAACATGCTTCATGCTTTTTCCATGCGCTTTCAATTATCAAGTGAACCGGGCTACCATTGATTGTTTTCTTATTTAACTTGCTCAACTATAATGAAGATGGCGGCATCCTGTGCTAAGTTTGTGGGGGAGAAGTGTGAATTGACTACATTTGGATAATTTTCACTTGTTTAATCAAGAATGGCATCTCCGTATGCAATTCTTGAGGGGGAGAAGAAGTATGATAATTCCGCATGGTTGATTGATTTCTGAGAATAAATGGTCAAACGGCTCCAAACTCATGTAAGAACCGAGCTTCTTCTTATCAGATCATCTTTACATGGAGTTTCTTCTTATAGCCCGTTGGTTGACATCTTCATACGGATTGGTGAGTTTATTGACAAAGTGTTTCCGGTTAATACTTCACGTACACATCAACATGATGATTCCGAAAAATCTCTATGTTCTTGTTTGATGTGATTGGTAGTTTGGTGTTACCATTTAGTGTGTTCGGTGCGGGCTGATTGCTGATTTCCTTGATGAACATCTTTCTGTTCTTGTTTGATTGGGAGGGATTGTAGTTAAGGGGATTTGCAAGAGGTAAGTTAATTGGGATGCTTTTTGGTGAGATGAAGATGTTAACTTTCTATTCCCCAACTAGACAATCTTGAAGAAGGTCGAGTCTTCAGTCGGTTCTACATTTATCTGCTACTTGTTAGAAGACTAAAGACGAGTTGCATTTGATGATCTTAAGATTTCTTCTTAATCTGGGCATTTATCAAACAGATTGTCGGTTTAGGGGAGAGCACTAATTGGGGGAGAGTGAAATGGCATATTTAATCCCCAATTAGATTTGCTCACATCGTTTCTTCAGCAAGTTGATTCTCACAAGATATATCTGAGCTAATGATGTTCTTCTAAACAAATTTCAAGTATTTGGGCTGATAATATGTTGCTGATTCTGAAGTGTCAAAACCAGCAAGGGGGAAGGAGACACGTATCTAAACGCGAGTAAACTTGATGAACTTAATACTTCTAAGTAATTGAAGATATCTCGGGAAGACAAATGTTATTACCGCAGAGAAACTCAAGGTTTGACTCATGGCGAGTAAACTTGATGAACTTAATTCTTCTAAGTGGTTGAAGATATCCCTGGAAAACATATGTCATGACCGCAGAGAAACTCAAGGTTTACTCATCAAGGCGTTTAGTGTTCTTATTCCCAACTACGTGGGGGATGAGATGTAAGAGTTAGTTTCTGATGATAAAAAGAGGTACACAAGTGTGTGATGATTTCGATGTTATCGCAATCATCAGGGGAGAGAGGATTGTGTACATTGGGGACGCTCAACTGTTTCACTTGAGTGCTTAATCAGTGATTCAAAGATATAATCACTTATTCTGGAGTTGAAATCCACAGAGATAGTCCTCCACAGAGATAATCAGTGATTTGGCCTGCTTCTTCAATGTTATTGGTTATTCTATCTTTGGGCATTCGGGTACTTCGGGTTCTTGAGCTTCATGCACTGTCTTCAGGAGGAGAGAAAAGTATACATCGGGGTTATTTGTGACAATCCGTACTTTCAGGTCATTTCTCGACACCGTTCATGTCTCATTATTTCAACATTTTAGTAAACTTGGTTTACTTGGTTCAAATTCGCGTAACCTTGGAGGTTTAGCGGCGAATTCAAGATCATGACATCACTTACATTTCATATGGACTATGATTAGTCTACATTTCATTGACATCATGTGCATTTCATTAGTACATTCACGACATTCCATTTTCACCTTTCAACGCGTAATTTTTATGTTTAATAATTTTTATCGCGTGAGTTTTTATTTTAACATTTAATCCGTTACTTTCAAAAATGATCCCGAGGTATTTTTAAACTTACATTTAGTTCATAAAAACTATATTTTTAGTTTTCCTAGTGTTTCAAATTTATTTGGTATTTTAATCATTAAAGTTTAATTATTACGTCGTTTTCTTAAAAATTTTACGATAATTATTTTATCACCCAATTTTCACAAGGAAAGTATTTTTATAATTTTTATCATCTCAATACACTCTATTTTGATCTAATAAAAACTTACTTGTACATTTCTCTACACTTTACACCTTTTTACTTATACCATTTTA
>BPTQ01000007.1:217766731-217814318 GCA_019973895.1 Chrysanthemum seticuspe | reverse complement strand
TTTGTAACATATTTGTATCTTTGCAAACCTTTGTAAACCTTTTGGGACCGATGTGTACTCTGATTTGTTTTTATGAAATATCCAACGATGTGTTTATAAAACGACACTTTAGGTCGTTCAATATAACTGTGATGTGGTGCTATGACAGTCGTTGCCCCCAGGAATTCCATTCCGCTGCAAAACAGGTAAATTGGGGGTGTGACATTATTCTTTGGCTATTGGACTTAATCTGCTACTTTGATGGTATAATTTTCTTTGTCTTTGGGTATATGTGTATTCGGGTTCGTGAGCTCTAGTCTAAGAGATTGACTACATCAATTCAACTACAAGGGGGAAGTGTTCTCTTGACACCTGTTGGAATGGATTGCGTCAGACTTCAGTGGAATGAAATTTGAGAAGAATATTTAAAAGTGGGATGATACGTAGCTGATCTATTTTGATGATATAACCCCGAATGGAGATTCTCGATTATCGTTCTTAAAAGGAGCAGCGGGATTTATGATAATGGTGTGCTTCTCTGTGCACCTGGCTAAGGAAAGCTTGAAATAGAGCTTCGAATATGCTCATCTAATGGATCTTCGGTTTGGGGGGAAGCTACCAAAGTCTCTCTTTCTCAAAGGCTCATGTTCTATCTTCTATTCTGGAGCCTCGGAAGCTTTGGTGGTGAATGTTTAAGAGATGACGAATTCTATCTTCTACGACGTGCTGCTTGATATCCTTATCTCGGTACTCGTATCATCATCCTCTTCAATTATATCATCTACTCTATCTGTGTATATATTTATTAAAAAAAAACAACAAAATACAAAAATATAAAACCAGCAAAACAAAATAGAAAAATATAAAACCTTCAAAAACCCATAAAAATCAGAAAACTTGAAAAATTCCAAAAATATGTTTATTTTCAAGACATGTCTTCTGGTATCGATAACATCTACAGTCTTAGAAATGTCATTCAATAATGGCACAGGACCATAGATGAAGTTCGAGCAGGAGGTGTAAATATTTCTTTCTAAACATGTCTCAAACTATGGCTTGCTATTATTTCAGATAGCAACCCGTTCTTTTAAAGGAAGGAAAGTGATGCGCTAAACCTATTTTCAAAATATTTCGTGCACTTATCCTAAAACAATTTGAGGAAAGTATGTTGAAGGACTGCTGTTCTTACACAAATGTTTTTCCGTCTAAAATTCTTCAGAAAAATATTTGTTGTTTTCAAAAATTGGTGGTAAATGAGTTGCTTTAAAAATAATCAGATTCAGAGTTTTTATAAAAATTGAAAACTCAATCAATGACTTCAGCGCTTTTAAACTTTTCAGATATTTAAGTCATTGATTGAGGGGGAGAATGTTTTCAAATATGTATCATCTAACGAGATTATCTTAATCATCCTACGTGCTTATCTGTAAAATACAATTGCCTGTGTTGAAGGACTAGGTTTCTAGGATGTGATTGTTAGGTTTAGATGATTAGAGTTTGATGAACACATAAATCCCATACCTTATATGATCTGATTGATATGTTGTATTGACTTTTATTAGTCGATTGTTGTTTGGGTGATGTCGACCACCATATATCTGTATGTATGTTTACTAACGTATGCAGATATCATGGATATAAGAATGTTCCCGATCCGGATCCCACTAATGAAGATGATTGGATGCCGAAAGGAAAGGGTAACTATTTCTTGGGTTGACAAATGAAGAAACGGAGCTTAATTGGACTTCAATGGAGAGTTGGCATAAATGCAACGTAAGAGGTCTCACTGCATCAGCAGATAGTTTTCTTCTAAGTGATTGAAGAAACGGAGCTTAATTTGACCTCAGTTGGCATTCAAAATGCAACGTAAGAAGAAGTCTCACTGCATCTGCAGACGGTTTTCTTCCAAGCCCTACAACAACAATGGAAGCTTCTCAACCACCTAACGTATCTTTGCGCAGGATACCATTTTTTAAACAATTTTGAATAATTTGATTAAATTGTTTTGAAAATGGAAAATATTGTTTTGAAAATTAATTGGACTTAATTTTGAAAATCACCGGACTTCATTTTATCAAAACTTAAGTCACTCAATCATCGACTACTGTCATGGATTGAGGGGGAGAGTGATTTAAAATAAAATATTTTCAGACGATATTTCTTCACAGAAGTCCGTTTGTACATAATTTGTGGTGATCTAAAGATTTAATGTTATGTCATGGTATGATTTTTCTTTTGAATCAAGGTCTTTCTAAATGAAATTTTTTCTGTTCTTGTTTGATTGTGAAATTGTTTTATTTTACTTAAAATATCTCTTAAAAACTATCATACCTGACACTAACAATCTTTAATGTCGAAAAACTGTTCCTTATTAATCATTTTTCTATATTAAATTTTGCCACGTCTTTCCCTAAAATTTTCTAAATGATTTAAATCAGATGGGATCACAAATCTCAAATGGTTTGATATTTCTGATCGGGGGAGAGATCGTGATTTAAATCTCAAATCTGTTTTAATGGAGTCGGTTTTAGTCCTTTGTAGGCACTCCTGCCTCCATGTGCCAAACGATTTCAAATACACGATGCACATGTTGAGGAGGAGGATTTATCCAAAAAAATGATGAGTATTTAAACCTGGCCACATATTCTCCAATGTTTTATAAACCTTATTAAATCACTTGGGATCCAAAATCTCAAAGGGTTTGATATTTTTGATCGGGGGAGAATTTGTGATTTAATAATGAAATCCGTTATATGCTGATCGTTTTGATTCGAATGTGCAGGCTGATCTCTCATATGTGCTAAACGCTTTCGAATCTCGAAGCACATATTGAGGGGGAGCAAATGGTTTCTTAATGGCTTTTGTGATCGTGAAAAGTACTTAAAAGAACTCTTGCCTCTATGTGATAAAATGATTTCAAATATCCTATGCACATATTGAGGGGGAGAATTTTCCAAAGAAAATCAAATGGTTTTTTCTACAGAAATTGTGATCAAGAAATTATTTCAAAGAACTCTTGCCTCCATGTGCTAAACAATTTCAAGATCATATGCACATGTTGAGGGGGAGCATTTCTTAATGATCAAAACTATTAAGGTACAAAATGCTTTGATTTTATATCACATGTACCTTGATTGATTTTCCAAATGATTTTTCAATTGGTTTCGAGAAGGAATGAACAATACCAAAAGACCGACCAATTTACTTTATGCATGGTGTTATAAGGATGGTTAGGTTAGGTATTTGTTCCCACGATCTGCCAGAACCGGAGGGATCTACCCAGGGACAACCCACTAGATAGTGTAGAGTCCTTAGGTATATTGAAAAAAGGAGAAAAGTGAGATATGGGAAGAGTACGGACTGAGACAGAGCAAGAACTGGAATAAACCCAACAAGGTTCTAGTTATGAAGTCTCGGTAAGCACTGAAGGGGTTGAAGAATGAAGAAGAAATGAATGTGAAAAGGGTGAAAAGAAATAGCCCTCCAATAATTCAACCTTAGGGCAGTAATCGGGTTCAATACATATGCTACTGGTGGTTACTAAGGTAACACTGGTATTGAAGACAAGACGTCATGGACCTAGTGACGCACTGCACTAAACTTCCCAAACTACTCAAGTTCCTCTTAAAAGGGCTTGTTTCATTCTCTCGGGGAACCGACATTATCTATCAACTTTCTCTTAGAGATTGTTGATATTGAAGAAGGAGACCCTCTCCCTAGTCTCCGGGATAGGAACCAAATGTGCACTATTAAGTCTAGAGCCAAGAGATCATCCACAATATCTCGTTAGGACACAAAATTAATGAAAACTTGCTATTTCACACAATGTGGAAAGTAAGTATATATTTAGAGTCCTACGCATTATCCTTGTGGTATTGCCAGAACATCCGAGTGGTATGTAAAAGTATTCACAATGAAGATGGAAATCCTTCTAGAGCCAACATCAAACAAGCTCTTGGTGGGTGGCATGTGAGATCTTTTCGTAAGATCAATCTTGTGACAACTGGACAGAAACAATGAGGTGAGTCACTCTTGAATCAACCTTGGTCTAGGATTGGTATTGACGAATACTTTTGGAAAAACCGTTTGATGTGCAAACCTTCTTTTCTCTAGCACGTCGAATGTGTACTTATGTTTTCAAACACAAAAAGTATCTCTGATTGAAAAAATACTTTTAGAAAAACCGTTCGATGTGCAAATCTTCTTTTCTCTAGCACGTCGAATGTGTACTCTTTTCAAATACAAAAAGTATTTTGATTGAAAATTGATCTTTCTCATAAAACCTTCGTCGTATTGCAAAACTCTTTCTTCTAAGCAATACGCGATTGTTTTCAAATCAATTTTTCATCAATCAGTGAATCTCAATTCGCTGGTTCACTCACTCCGTCTTGTCTTCTTTGAGACGTTTCAGTTTGAGAACGGCTAGAACAGCTACGAAACCCTGTCAAGGAGATTCTTAGGAATCCTACCTGTTCACAGGCAGTACTTGTATTGATCAATGGGGAACCGTGGGCCGTGTACCTTAATTCAACGAAAGTGATCAAAGACACTTTCGTGTGTTTTATTGCTAACTGTTGTTTGTAGGTACATTTGGACGGTTGCAGCTGATCAGAATTGAGGAGTCAATCCAAAGCCGCATGCTCACAGCATCCACACTTAATTGAAGAAATCATGACTGGTGCATATCTACATAACCTGGTTCTGATATTTTTATACTATGTTTCTGCTACGCTGCTGCAAATATCATGAACCAGTAAAGCTTCCGCTACTCTGATGGAAAGATGTCATGATCCAGAAAGTGTGAGCATGTCGGTCCGAAAGTCACAACATCACATGAAGGCAACACAACTATGGATGATCCAGAGAGATTTGCTGTGGCTGATGATCTCAAAGAAAGCTCGAAGATCATCAAAGATGTGGATCAGTTCAAAGACCTCCACTGAAAGTACAAAGCACTCGGACTTTGAAGTTGCACTACAAAAGCACAAAGATTACGGAATTGAAGAATTGAAGTCTACGAGCTCAAGAACAAAGTCAAGAATAGAATGCTATGATTCGAAATGTAAAACATGGGGTGACCTCCCTTAGGGGGAGATTGTTAGGAATTGGAAATTCCATAGTAAAGTGTCGGTCACCCCAAATATTATCTAGCATAAGTTAGCTCGTAGACATGTCGTTAGTTACGTTATTTATCAGTTTATTAGTTAGTTATTAGTTTAGTTTAGCGTATTGTAACATCGTGGAGGAAGGACGGGTCTTTACCCACTGTATACCTGATCCACAGTCCGATAGGAGGACGTATCTTGTGTAACTATAAATACCCCTTCCATCCATGGAAGCGGTGGGGCTTTTCTTAATCTAACCTTACAACTTTTGTGAACCAAGTCTCTACCAAGAAATCTCCCTCTCTCTACTTTCTCTCTCTAATGGCAAACATGTATTTTGATCATCCAAGACCACCCGAATCATCAACACAATATTATTTCGATCCTACAAGGGTGTTGAAAAACTTGCTCGACGAAAAGGAAGTTCCTTTGACCCTAAACGACGCGTGTAGCGTTATCAAAGTTCCACAATGTTTTCATAACTCTTTTCTTGACTTCGTTTGTCAATTTCATCGATTCCCTTCTGAGTCAAAACGCTTGCCCTGCACTTTTGAAACATTCCCGTACAACTCACCCATACTTTGACTAACCTCCATGGTTTTGGGGAAATCATGAGAATCACTTACTATTTATCATCACTTTAACACCATACTTTGGCCAGTATTACTTTAGGATGATTTATAATCAACTTATTGAAAAGAATTAGGACGCTTCTTCATTTGAATAAGAAAATTATAAAACACCGAACCATAAGTTTATAACTTCTTACTTACAAGGATGGGGACGCCTCTGTTTGTAAGTAACAAATTATAAATAAGTGGACCTAAGTATATGGCATTCGTACAAACACTTTTCTTCCAATACGTCTGTGCGAAACAAATTCTTTCCTGCAATCGAGTCTCTAGTTTTCTTTCGGATCGTAAACTCGTTCGTCTCAGTAGGATCATAATATTATGTTGTTTGAATGATTCGGGTGGTCTTGGATGATGGAAATACAAGTATGCCATGTTTAGAGAGAGAAAGTAGAGAGATGGGTGTTCTTGGTAGAGAGTTGCTTTGTAAAAAATGGAATGTTAGATTGAGAAGCACCACCCCTTCCATGGATGGAAGGGGTATTTATAGTAACATACAAATACGTCCTTCTGTCGGACTGTGGATCAGGCATACAATGGGTAAAGACCCATCCTTCCTCCACGGTGTTACTCTAAACTAAACTACGCTACAAACTAACTAATAAACTGCTAAATAACGTAACTAACGATATGTCTACGAGCTAACTTATGCCAGATAATATTTGGGGTGACCGATACTTTACTTATGGAATTTCCAATTACTAACAATCTCCCCCTAAGGGAGGTCACCCCATGATTTACATTTTGAATCCTAGCATTCTATTTAATCTTCAGTCTTGAGCTCGTAGACATTAATTCTTCAACATCTGCATCTTTGTGCTTTAGCAGTGATTCTTTAAAGTCCGCATAGTTTGTACTTTCAGTGGAGGTCTTTGAACTGATCCACATCCTGATGATCTTCGAGCTTTATTTGAGATCATCAGCCACAGCAAATCTCTGGATCACCCTTTATTGTGTTGCCATCATGTGAAGTTGTGACTTTCGGACCGACATGCTCACACTTTTGGATCATGACATCTTTCCATCAGAGTAGCGGAAGCTTTACTAGTTCATGATATTTGCAGCAGCGTAGCAGAAGCGTAGTATAAAAATATCATAATCAGGTTATGTAGATATGCACAAGTCATGATTTCTTCAATTAAGTGTGGATGTTGTGAGCATGCGGATTTGGATTGACTTCTCAATTCTGATCAGCTGCAACCGTCCAAATGCACCTGCAAACAACAGTTAGCAATAAAACACACGAAAGTGTCTTTGATCACCTTCGTTGAATTGAGGTACACGGCCCATGGTTCCCCGTTGATCAGTACAAGTACTGCCTGTGATCAGGTATGATTCCGAAGAATCTCCTTGACAGGGTTTCACAGCTGTTCTAGTTGTTCTCAAACCGGAACGTCTCAAAGAAGACAACACGGAGTGAGTGAACCAGCGAATTAAGATTCACTGATTGATGAAAAATTGATATGAAAACAATCCCGTATTGCTTAGAGGAAAGAGTTTTGCAATACGACGAAGGTTTTATGAAAGGAGTACACATTCGATGTGCTAGAGAAAAGAAGAGATTCGCACATCGAACGGTTTTTCCAAAAGCATTTTTTCAATCAGAGATACTTTTTGACTTTGAAAATGAATACACATTCGATGTGCTAGAGAAAAGAAGGTTTGCACATCGAACGGTTTTTCCAAAAGTATTCGTCAATTCATTTCTTGGACCAAGGTTGATTCACGAGTGAATCGCCCCATCGTTTCTATCCAGTTGTCACAAGTTTGATCTTTTAGAAAGATCTCACATGTCACCCACCAAGAGCTTGTTTGATGTTGGCTCTAGAAGGATTTCCATCTTCATCGTGAATACTTACATATCACTCGGATGTTCTGGCAATACCACAAGGATAATGCGTAGGACTCTTAATATATTCTTACTTTCCACATTGTGTGAAACAGCAAGTCTTCATTAATTTAGTGTCCTAATGAGATATTATGGATGATCTCTTGGCTCTAGACTAAATAGTGCACATTTGGTTCCTATGCCGGAGACTAGGGAGAGGGTCTCCTTCTTCAATATCAACAATCTCTAAGAAAAAGTCGATAGATTATGTAGGTTCCCCGTGAGAATGAAACAAGCCCTTTTAAGAGGAACTTGAGTAGCTTGGGAAGTTTAGTGCAGTGCGTCACTAGGTCCATGACGTCTTGTCTTCAATACCAGTGTTACCTTAGTAACCACCAGTAGCATATGTATTGAACCTGGTTACTGCCCTAAGGTTGAATTATTGGAGGGCTATTTCTTTTCACCCTTTTTCACATTCAATTCTTTTTCATTCTTCAACCCCTTCAGTGCTTACCGAGACTTCATAACTAGAACCTTGTTGGGTTTATTCCAGTACTAGCTCTGTCTCAGTCCGCACTCTTCCCATATTCTCATTTTCTCCTTTTTTCATCATACCTAAGGACTTCTACACTATCTAGTGGATTGTCCCTGGGTAGATCCCTCTGGTTCTGGCTGGATAGTGGGAACTAATACCTAACCTCACCAACCTTATAACTCCATACATAAAGTAAAATGGTCGGTCTTTTGGTACAGTTCATTCTTCCGTGAAACCAATTGAAAAATCATTTGAAAATCAATCAAGGTACTTGTGATATAATATCAAAGCATTTTGTACCTTAATTATTTTGATCATTCAGAAATGCTCCCCCTCAACATGTGCATAAGATTATGAAATTGTTTAGCACATGGAGGCAAGAGTTCTTTAGAATTAATTTCTTTGATCACAATTTCCTTAGAAAAAGCCTTTTGATTTTCTTTGGTAAATTCTCCCCCTCAATATGTGCATAGGATTTTTTAAATCATTTTATCACATAAAGGAAAGAGTTCTTTTGAAGCACTTCCACGATTACACTGCCATTAAGAAACCATTTAGAAAATCAATCAAGGTACGTATGTTAAAACATAGAAATATTTGTACCTTGAAAGTTTATTTTCTTTTGAAATGCTCCCCCTCAATATGTGCTTCGAGATTTGAAAGCGTTTAGCACATATGGGAGAGCAGTATGCACACTTGAATCAAAACGATCATCTTTTATCAAATTTCATTATTAAATCACATATTCTCCCCTGATCAAAAATATCAAACCCTTTGAGATTTTGGATCCCAAGTGATTTAATAAGGTTTAGAAAACATAGGAGAAAATGTGCCTGATTTAAAAACTCATTTTGTTTTTGGATAAGTGCTCCTCCTCAAACATGTGCATCATATATATGAAATCGTTTGGCACATGGAGGCAGGAGTGATTTAAATCACGATCTCTCCCCCGATCAAAAATTTCAAACCAATTGAGATTTTGGATCCCGATTGATTTAAATCATTTAGAAAATTTTAGGGGAAAGACGTGGCAAGATTTAATTTTGAAAAAATGACAGATCAGGACCAATAACAGAAATTAAAGATTGTTAGTGTCAGGTATGATAGCTTTTAGGAGATATTTAAGTAAAATAAAACAATTTCACAATCAAACAAGAACAGAAAAAATTTCATTTTGAAAGATCTTGATTCTTAAACAAAAATCATACCATGACATAACATTAAATCTTTAGATCACCACTTATTTTGTACAATCCGGACTTTTGTGAAGAAATATCGTTTGAAAATATTTTATTTTAAATCACTCTCCCCCTCAATCGATGACCGTAGTCAAAGATTGAGTGACTTAGGTTTTGATAAAATAAAGTCCGGTGATTTTCAAAATTAAGTCCAATTAATTTTCAAAACAATATTTTTCCATTTTTCAAAACAATATTATTCAAAAATTGTTTAAGAAATGGTACACTATTATCCTGCACAAAGATACGTTAGGTGGTTGAGAAGCTTCTGTTGTTGCTGTAGGGCTTGGAAGAAAAATCGTCTGCTGATGCAGTGATACTTCTTACGTTGCAATTTAATGCCAACTGAGGTCAAATTAAGCTCCGTTTCTTCATTTGCTGATGAAGAAAACCATCTGCTGATGCAGTGAGACCTCTTACGTTGCATTTTTTCATGCCAACTCTCCATAGAAGTCCAATTAAGCTCCGTTTCTTCATTTGTCAACACAAGATATAGTTACCCTTTCCTTTCGGCATCCAATCATCTTCAATTGTGGGATCTGGATCGGGAACATTCTTATATACCAATATATCTGCATACGTTAGTGAACACACATAGAGATATATGGTGGTCGACATCACCCAAAAAACAATCGACTAATAAAAGTCAATCCAACATAACAATCAGTTATATAAGGTATGGGAATTATGTGTTTATCAAACTCCAATCATCTAATCCTAACAATCATATCCTAAATTCCTAGTCCTTCGACATAGGCAAATATCATTTTTAATTAAGCACGTAGGATAATTAAGAAAGCCCGTTAGATGATGTAAATTTGAAAACATTCTCCCCCTCAATCAATGACTCATTTTATGAAAAGTTTAAAAGCGCTGAAGTCGTTGATTGAGTTTTCAATTTTTTCAAAAACTCTGAAACTGATTGATTTTCAAGCAACTCATTTACCACCACTTTTTGAAAACAACAAATATTTTTCTGAAGAATTTTTGACGGAAAAACATTTGTGTAGGAACAGCAGCCCTTCGACATACTTTCCTTAATTAGTTTTAGGATAAGTGCACGAAATATTTGAAAATTGGTTTAGCGCAGCACTTTCCTTTCTTGAAGAGCGGGTTGCTATCGGAAATAATAGCAAACCATGGTTTAAGCGCGGGTCACAGTCTGAAGTAACTGCAAGCCATTTTTGAAGCGCGGGTTACAGTCTGAAATAACTGTAAGCCATATTTTGTGACATGTTTTGAAAAAGAATATTTACACCTCCTGCTCGAACTTCATCTATGGTCCCGTGCCATTATTGAATGACATTTCTAAGACCGCAGATGTTATCGATATCAGAAGACATGTCTTTAGAAAACATATTTTTGGTATTTTTTAAGTTTTCTGATTTTTATGGGTTTTTGAAGATTTTATATTTTTCTATTTTGTTTTGATGGTTTTATATTTTTGTATTTTGTTTTTCTGATGAATATATACAAAGATAGAGTAGATGATATAATTTAAGAAGATGATGATACGAGTGTCGAGATAAGGATATCGAGCAGCACGTCGTAGAAGATAGAATTCGTCATCTCTTAAACTTCCACCACCAAAGCTTCCGAGGCTCCAAAATAGAAGATAGAACATGAGCCTTTAAGAAAGAGAGACTTTGGCAGCTTCCCCCCAAACCGAAGATCCATTAGATGAGCATATTCGAAGCTCTATTTCAAGCTTGCCTTATTTAGGTGCACAGAGAAGCACACCATTATCATAAATCCCGCTGCTCCTTTTAAGAAAAGTATACATCGTGATTCTTCGTTTGAGGTTATATCATCAACAAGAACAGCAACGTATCATCCCACTTATAAATAAATAATCTTCTCAAATTCCATACCCACTGAAGTCTGAAGCAATCCATACCAAAAGTTGTCAAGAAACCACTTCCCCCAAGTAGACGAATTGATGCAATCAGTCTCTTAGACTAGAGCTCACGAACCTGAATACACATATACCCAAAGACAAAGAAACTTATACCATCGAAGTAGCAGATTAAGTCCAATAGCCAAAGAATAACCCCGATTTATACTTTTCTCTCCCCCTGAAGAAAGTGTATGAAGCTCAAGAATCCGAAGTACCCGAATGCCCAAAGAGAGAATAACCGATAACATTGAAGAAGCATGCCGAATCACTGATTATCTCTGCGGATGACTATCTGTGCGGACGTCAATCTCCGAAATAAGTGATTATATCTCTGAATCACTGATTAAGCTCTCAAGTGAGACAGCTGAGCGCCCCTAATGTGCAAAATTCTCTATCCCCTGATGATTGCGATAACATCGAAATCATCACACACTTGTGTACCTCTTTTTATCTTCAGAAACTTTCTCTTACATCACTTCCCCCACGTCGTTGGAATAATAACACTAAACGCCATGAGTCAAACCTTGAGTTTCTCTGCGGTAATGACAATAGTCTTCCCGGAATATCTTCAAGCACTTAGAAGTATTAAGCTTATCAAGATTACTCGCGTTTAGATACGTGTCTCCTTCCCCCTTGCTGGTTTTGATACTTCAGAATCAGCAACTCATAATAAGCCCGTATACTAGAAATCTGTTGAGAAGAACACTTGAACTCTTGTGAGAATCAACTTGCTGAAGAATATGAGCAAGTCTAATTGGGGATTAAATTCGACATTTCACTCTCCCCCAATTAGTGCTCTCCCCTAAACCGACAATCTGTTTGATAAATGCCCAGATTAAGAAGAAGTCTTTAGGTAATCCAATGTAACTCGTCTTCAGTCTTCTAACATGCAGCAGAAAATGTAGAACCGACTGTAGACTCGACCTTCTTCAAGATTGTCCAGTTGGGGATTAGATAGTTAACATCTTCATCTCACCAAATGCGTTCCAATTACCTTATATGTAGCAAATCTCCTTAACTAAAATCCCTCCCAATGAAACAAGAACAGAAAGATGTTCATCAAAGAAATCCGCCCAGCAACTAGAAGGACATTAAACTTAACAGTCCGTATGAAGATGTCAACCAACGGCTCTTAGAAGAAAACTTCATGTGAAGATGACCCGATAAGAAGAAGCTCGGTTCTTACATGAGTTAGGAGCCGTATGACCATATATTCTCATATGTCAATCAACCATGCAGAATTACCACACTTCTTCTCCCCCTCAAGAATTGCATATGGTGTTGCCATTCTTGATTAAATAAGTGAATATCTTCAACAAATGTAGTCTATTCACACTTCTCCCCCGCAAAATTAGCACATGATGTCTCCATCGTCATTATAGTTGAGCAAGTGGAATAAGAAAACAATCAACAGTATCCCTGTTCACTTGATGACTGAAGCGCATGGAAGAAGTATGAAGCATGTTGATGAGAATGGTCATGATAAAAAGATTTCTCTTCTTCAGAAGATAAAGCGCACTGAAGCGTACACTTTTCTTTTCTTTAGAGTACGAGGCTTGACCTGTTGTATTCAAACGTCATAAGAAGATTTCTCTTCTTCAGAAGATAAAGCGCACTGAGACGTACACTTTTCTTTTCTTTAGAGTACGAGGCATGAACTGTTGTGTTCATACGTCATAATCTCTCTCTTTTCATCTCTCTTGGCAAAACTTGTAATCACCCCATTATCATTCAGTAGGCTCTTTATCGTGACAGCTGATGGAGAAAACCCAATATGATGAATTTGACCCTGAAGTAAAACAACCCGAACTCGTGACTTAAACTTGCACATATGTAACAAAGAGATGTGCCGAGACTTCATCATCCATTGAATCTCTAAGTACTCTATACTCTTCATCCAACCAACCATCAAGTATAAGACGTACATCACCTCTTGAAAATCTGCAATTGAATGTGACACTGAGCACTAGAACGTAACTCCTTAAAGTGATAGTTATTTTGTGGTGATAAAAGCCCAATTCCCCCAAGTGGTAAAAGAAAAGGAAAAAGTCACCCAACAATAACTAGATTCCCAAGTCTTCGTTTTTGATAATAATCTTGAACAAGGATCTTGAAGAATCTTCATCCAAGCATCCCCGATACCTTCAGATACTAAGTACACTCGCCCGTGATATTTCACTTCAACCTCAAATAAATAATAGTGAATTAACCCCATTGTCACATCTTCTGGTCAAAACCTCAAGTCTAGCCTCCTTTGACGTTTTAAGTGAACTCTGATAATGGTTTCATCCCGACCATGGTTAAAAGCACATAACCCCGTAAAACCATGTAATAACCAAACTGCCATGACGATATCCAATCACACATCCAATTCATGAAGTACACCATTTTATCCCTTCTTCGAAGTAGAAACCGTAGCACCAGCATCAAATAAGATCCCGAAATACACTTTCCTTTCTCCAGGATGAATCCATCATTACGGGATTTTACAATTCTATGGTTTAAACCGAGAAATAGTTTCTTTCGCGGGATTTTACAAAACTAAGAATAAACTGTATGATAGATCCGGAAATGTACTTTACAATTACCATGATGTTTCCATTGTCACGGGATTTTACAAGTCTATGATTTAAACAAAAAAATAGATTCTTTCGCGGGATTTTACAAAATCAACACAAAACCATAAACAATGTCATCTTGAATGTGTTATGACAACTTTGGTTTAAGTGAATATCTGTTTTAGGGAATCATGCAACGGTTCGTCAACGATTCATTAACCAACATCAACAATATCATCAACCATCCAATAAACACTTTGGTAAACACATCATTCACGCATTCTGTTGGCTATTGTAGTGACAACATGGTGAAGTAAATCCGATATACCAAACTTGATCATGAAATAAAATTCCCCAGATTTGTTACTTAAACTTGTACTAATCCTCGTGAAAAAGAAACGGTGTATCCAATGTACAAAACCTCTTGACATTCTCAACTGAGTGAGACACCGAAGTGATAGCTACGTTGTGGGTTAAGTGAGAGAGAATCACAAACGTAATTAAATAGCCAAGTCTTTATCACCCACTATAAACGCCCAAACAAGTCATCTTCGCGGAAGGGTAGAAAGAAAGAAGACGAAATAAGTAAACGCACCCGGAAAACCTCACTTCAAATCCAAATAAGAAATACCATCCAAACAAACCCATAGTCAACATTTTCAATAACAATTTAAGCCGTGACAGAATACTCTTCGAGAAAATGCATAAACCAAAATATCAAACCTTATAGCACAATAAGTCTCATCTGAAAATCCTATTGATAAATCTCATAATCAAGTCTCATGGCACACCAATCACATCGACATACAAAATGTACACCAGATCCAGTCTTAAGCACATATCAATATCCATTCCAAAGATAGCTCACGACATAATGTCCAGTTCAGGAGTGAGACAACCCATTATCCACAAACCAAATCTGATTAACGCCACTTCACTTTAAATATCACTACTTAAAATAACACCACGAGACCAAATATTCACATTGTTAAAATTCACTTGACATCACAAGATCGTGATTTTGAAGATGCATCTCAATATCTCAAAAGAAACGAAATGAGAAGTCCGAATCACAAGCTCGGTAAGTCCAGTCCATTAATGAAATACTTGATCCAAAGATGAGCCCAAATCCAATGTCACCAAATCCAGTTGGGTAAAAGGCCCATTTCAAATTACAAATCTACTAAATGTATATAACCGATTAAAAGAAATTAACCCTAATATTACTCACATTGTCTAACCCTAACACAATTCATTTTACAATGTACGCCTACCACCATTTTCATTCACCCAACGTTTTCTCTCATCTCAGATAGCATCTCAACTCACCATAAGATAATCAAACATAAATCCCTCTAATCTCATACACATAACACATCCAAAGTATCTCACACAAACACTCCCGTACAACTTTCTTGTTATTTTCATTGAAGTTCGACTCAAGATCTAGTCTTGGCTTCAAGATCCTGATTGGGTCTCAGGTAGGGTTCATTCGAGAATGGTATTCGATTTGTTTTGATGTTGTGTAGAGGAACGAAACAATAAAACGATTTTAACAATATTGTTAAAAAATCTTTTTATACTTGTTTCGAATATCAAGAAGCAAAGCTTCACAATCAGTGATGATGAAGGGACAATTATAAATATTTTAAAGATAAAAAAGATTGTCTCTATCTGAGATTTGTTTGCAATTTCGTTTAGAGTCTTGTTTGTTTGAGAGTTGAGGAGTGGATGAGAGGGTTATGGGATGAGTCTAGGTCTAGGATTTGTTGATTTGGACTTTGGATTTAGTCGTGATATGTTTATATTCTGCTCTTGCTTTACTTTAAAACGCCTTGGACTAATGATGTTTTTACACTGAGGTCGAGTATATTGTTGTTATTGGTATATGGAATTTTGCTGGTCTTGGTCAAGTGGTCGTTTCTTCTTCATCCTTTCTGTCAAGTTGGTTAAGGTCACAAGTCGCTAGATAAATTTCTTGACATAAGTCGCTAAACGGTTTTGATAAGTTGCAACATCATTAAACACAACAAGTCACTAACTTTATTTTTCTCAAGTCGCTAAAATTTTAGTTTGACTCAAAAGTCAAACCGCCACCAAGTCGCTACCATTAACAATTCGCTACTTGTTAAATAACAAGTCGCTACCATTAAAAAAGGGCACAAGTCACTACTTAGATTCTTTGACATTTTTCGGCGAGTTATTCCGACCAAAAACCGTTCATATTCATAGTTACCCAGAAAAACCCAGTTTTGACCAAGAAAAAGTGACCATTTGATATTCCTAGTATTTGGTATAACAAAAGAAAAAGTGACCATTTGACATTCCCAGTATTTGCTATAACAAAAAGCACAAGAATGATAAGCAAAACTGACTTGGACAACAAATTAACACAAGACAGATTGAACAGTGTGAAACATATGACCTTTTGACCAATAAAGATGAATACAAATACTTGTTAAAAACTGTTAACCACAAAACTCGAAACCCAAAAAATACCAAAACAGATTTAACAAGATGCAAAAAACCACAACAAATCAACACAACACAATAACCTTGGCTCTGATACCATTTGTAGGATCGTAATATTATGTTGTTTGAATAATTCAGGTGGTCTTGGATGATGGAAATACAAGTATGCCATGTTTAGAGAGAGAAAGTAGAGAGATGGGTGTTCTTGGTAGAGAGTTGCTTTGTAAAAAATGGAATGTTAGATTGAGAAGCACCACCCCTTCCATGGATGGAAGGGGTATTTATAGTAACATACAAATACGTCCTCCTATCGGACTGTGGATCAGGCATACAGTAGGTAAAGACCCGTCCTTCCTCCACGGTGTTACTCTAAACTAAACTACGCTACAAACCAACTAATAAACTGCTAAATAACGTAACTAACGATATGTCTACGAGCTAACTTATGCTAGATAATATTTGGGGTGACCGATACTTTACTTATGGAATTTCCAATTCCTAACAGTCTCAGTCATCACTCGTACTTTTAACTAAATCTCGGTACGAGATTTTCTCTTAGGGGGTGAGACTATAAAAATCCATAATTTTCATCAATATTATTTCCACTATAATATCCATATACGGTATTTTCACAGGTAAATTGTTTTGTTTTATTTCATTTCAACTGCTTATATAACCCCTTAGAGATGCTCACGTATCCACCAATGCCTAACATCCTTATGTTTATATCCTTATAAACCTTCTAGTATGTCAAGTCTAAGTTCTAAACATCATTCCACCAAGTAACTTATCAATCCAGTATACTATATCCATGATAACACAAAAATAAGCCCTATACGTTTACAGTTATCTTTAAAACCTTAATATAAAAAAGAAACTAGTTTAATTGTGTTCAAGGCTTATTTATAAGTTACCTTAGCAACTATAGAATATCTTAGTCCCTCTAAACCCTAGTACAACTCCTTAGAGCTTAGGTACAAGTCCCTTAAGCACAAAAACATAATTATGTCATTTAGACTCCTAAACTAGGTCTAAACCTTCCTGTTTCTTTAGCACTAGTTACCACCACTTAGTACATAACTCCTAAGCCTAAAACTTAGTCACTAATCACCCTTGGAACCCTAATCTAAGTGCTAATCCTTAATCTAACACCCTAAGCCTAATTCGACCCTACACTAACCCTAAACTAGTTCAAATCCTAAACTAAGAACCTTAAGCACCTCAAACACCTCTAGCAACCTACCAAACACCTTCATCACCACCTTTTCACCACCAACCAACCACCCAACCACCACCATTACCACCTCGTTACCACCTTGTAGCCAATTTCCAACAGCAACCCAATCACCACCACAAGCCCCCTAGCTAGCCCCCTAAACCTACAACATAGGAACCATTAGTCACCACTAGCAGCCCTTGGTCACCCCCCCTCCTCGTGCCACCACACCACCCCAGACTTAGCCAACAAGCCAAACGAGCCATATAAATAACTCGTTACCCTCATTCCTTCCCAACCATCTCTTCCCACTTCACCACCTGCTATACTCTAGTACTAGCAGTAGTATACAAGTTCTAAGAAGCTAATAAGTCGAGAAAACCAAGCTAGGAGCCCTCCCGTAGTCGCTACATAGTTAAGAAACCCTAATCGCTACTAACGACACATTTCTGGTCACGTAAGCCTTTTCACACATTCCATAGGCTTTACTTTTGCACTAGGATAGTTATTAAATGTATTAGATCACATTAGAACCCTTGCATGAGCCTTAATCACTATAACTTGCTCTTTATCTTTCTAAAACCCTAAAACTAGTCGAATTCATGTTTCATAGCATAAGCTCTTTTCATAAGCTATAAACTAGTTTAGGTTACTTAACTAAGCTTATACTAATAAGCCATAAGCTATTAAACTCTTATGTTTCATAAAAATATAGTTTGCATGGTTTTTGCACTAGGTTTGCAAAGTTTTTAATGCATAGGGGTATATATGGTAACTTTCTAAAAATAATAAATAGAGGGACTGATAATGTCATTTTTATAAAGGTATAACTATAAGGATCTATTTTGTAAAGCTTTAGAACTTGAGGGTTAGTATATACATATTTATTACATAAAAGATTAACTTTGTAAAAGTTTAGAAATCAAGTGTATAAATTGTAACTTTTGAAAACTAATAAGTAAAAGGTTAAATTATGTCATTTTCTAAAAATATAAGTTAAAGGACCTATTTTGTTAAGTTTTAGAAGTTAAAGGTTTAGTATATATAAGTTAAATATATATAAAGGACTAGATATGAAAAGTGTATAACCTAAGGGTATATTGTGTCAATTTATAAGCTTAAGGGCTAAATAAGATATTTCCTTATAAATCAAGAATACTATCTTTTTAGTTAACAACGTAACACAATACTATGGAGCTTCATGTGAGGGGTTCATTTGGGTATTCGTTTTGACGAGTTTGCTGGGTTTACGACTTAAAGTGCCCTGGCTCCATAAATGTTTACTACATGACTTTTGAATTATGATGGCCTGAACGGTGTAACATTACATCTAAAATCCAGTACTTAACAACATAGTACAATACTAGGGAGCTTCATGTGAAGGGTTTCGTACCTCTGGATTATGATGGCCCGAACATTGTTATGTTATTTCAAGATCTATTATACTTAGGAATACTTACTTAAGAAACATAGATAAACCATTTAAGACTTGACATACCTATACATACACTACCTCAGGATACGTGACTATGCCTTTTATAATATGAGTCACTTTTGACATCAATCAGATTTCCCTAAATCTGAGTCACTTTTGACATCAATCAGATTTCCTAAATCTAAGGTGAGTTCATAGCCTCACTTTTTAAATGCTTTCTAAACCAGTAACGGGGATACATGCTTTAAACCGAATACATGTCTTTTCTTTGATTATTGAGCGAGTACCTCCTATGCCACCATTATATAACAAATTTCATGAACCATAATCACTTGTGAGTGAACGCAAGTATATTGAATAGATCTATTTAGAGTTTAACAACTCCCGTTGGTTTACCCCAGCCAGGTACCATATAGCACTATACTTGAGAACTAAAAGGTTAACCTTGGCAAGTTAACCTTATATCCGGTCATGATTGGTCTGTAGTGCCATCATTGACTTGGATTGTTAACGTGGGGTGTCATGAGATTAGTTGCAAGAATACTATCTTTTACTACTTTTCCACTGTCCTCAGTGGAGCTTGTATTCACCTAAACCTATGAATTTCACTCAACCTTTAGGTTGACCCCTTTAAGTATGTTATACTAGGTAACTGAGCAAATCACGAATTCATGACATGGCGTGGCACTGGACTTGAGAACTTTCAAAACTGCTATCATTCAAAATCTAGGTTTTCACATAGATTTTGGGACCTCACTTTTGGTAAAAGTATATCTTTTACTATAAAACGGATAACGCTCAAATTGTACATGTTTTTAGTAGCGTTATCCGTGCTTTTATGTATGTTATTTGGATATAATCATATTCTCTTGTTACTTAATCGCATAAAAGTGCGTATGCTAGTTCATTTGAAGCCAAGTAGGAAAGTGGAGAAAAAGACGGAAAAAGAAGTAAAATACGAAGATTTCTCCAAATACAAAGAATTATAGACAAAAGCAAGACTTGTGGAGTATATTCGAGAATATAAAGTCATCAAGTTAGTGGTCCAAAAACTCAAGAATGAAGTTCAATAAGGGAAACAAGAAAGAAATGAAGAAATGAAGCTCAAACGAAGAAATATTGGAAGCCTCGTTGTTCCCGACACCCTTCACCATTTTGGCCATAACGTTTGCATACGGACTCCGTTTGACCCCCCGTTTGCAGCCACGGAAAGCTAAGAGAAAGATCTACAACTTTGGTGCTTGTCAATTTCTGTCAAAAGGCTCCAACTGTTCGGTCGGGCCCCGCAACCGAAACGGTTGGAGAGTAGTCAAGAAGACCAGCCGAAACAGCTGGAGCTCAACCGATTCTGCTGGGAAGCCTGGTTATGCTATTTCTTCATCACTAAGACTTCAAACTTGTCCCAAATGATTCTAGGTCCTTCCCACTCAGTTTCTAGTCCCTTCCAAGCTCCTTGGAGGCCAAGTTGAGCATTGAATACCCCTAGCCTTGAGAGTAGTATAAATAGACCTCATTTGTGTATGTTTTCATCATCCCTTCTCCATCCTTCTCATCCCTTTAACCCACCACTCCATCTCTAGGTGTGAAATTCGAGCCTCCACCCTTAAGGACGAATTTCCACCTATTACAACATCCCTCTCTCAACTTACCTTCCCCAAAGGTGTGAAATTCAAGCCTCCACCCTTAAGGACGAACTTCCACCAAAATTATCCTATCCCAACTTGTGTGTAATTCTTGCCTCCACCCTTAAGGACGAATTTCCACCAAAATTATCTCTCCCAAAAGACGACAAACCTCTGCCATTTCCAGAAGTATGCATGGTTAGAAGTTGTAGTTGATTGGAGGCTTAAAGGAGTGCTATAATCCTTCACCCTTGCCTAATGTAATCTTAATTTGGGTAAATCCTTGTTACTTTTATGATGTTGAATGCTATTGTTCATGTTTGTTTCTTTGATTATGTTGATTATGTGATTCTTGTGAATGTTGTCTTGATACTTGTTTATTTCATATGAGAACTTGTGATAAAAGGATGTTTGGATAATTCTAGTGTTTGTTTGGAATATGTTGATAACATCATATTTGGTTAAATTGGAACTTGTTCTTGTTTATTGTTTTGGTTGATCATTGTTGAGTTTAATGTCGAAAGTATTCTTAATAATGGTTAGTTCCAATTCATTAGTCGACGAATGATTTTGGTCTTGTGCTTTCTGACGATTGTGCAAGAGAATTAATAAATATAACAAGTAAAGGTTTAATTTTGATTAAGGCCGAAAGGAATCTTTTGAATATGTGTTCTCATTATCTTTTAAGTAAATGGAACTTCACGGATTAATAAAATCAAAGTATAAGGGCCGAAAGGATTATTTCTTTGTTGTTTAGGCATGAGGCTCATGACATGACCATTTGATTGAGGCTTATGTATATTTGATTTATAAAACACTAGACTACTATTATTGGTTCAAGAGGTCGAAAGGTTACCTTTAATAATATATATTTTCCAAACTAAACATCCTAATATCCTTGTGATCATGCGTCTAAACACATATGTTCTTTGTGTGCTTGCTCATATTGCTTTTCTTAGTGGTTTGATCCATGACAATCATAACCACGACCTTGTTACTTGCTTAAACAAACAAACGACACTTGTAGTGCAACCGAGTCTCTTGGGACGACCTTGATTTACCAAAACCTATACTACAACTTGACTAGGGTATACTTGCCCGAATGTGTTCCTAGTTACCGGTAATTCTCGATTATAAATTTAAAGCTTGGTGAACGCATCAAGTTTTTGGCGCCACTGCCGGGGATTTGGTTTTGCATTCTTTTGTTTGTTTGCTTGTTTGTTCGTTTGCTTGAAATATTGATTCCTTTCTTGATCATGATTCCTTGTTGAATTGCTTGCTTGAAATGTTTGCTTGTTTGCTATTGCTCTTGTTTGTTACTCATGATGTTTGCTTAATTGCTCCCTTGCGTTTTCTAAATAATCTCTCATTTTCTCAAAATTGCTTAAACGATCTTGGCATCAAATCAAGTTTTTGATGTTGGGATTTTGTTTCATGTGTTTTAAAATACTCATTTCAATGATTGCTTTCTAAGTGTGCTCGAAATCGTTTGCGAAAAAACCCACCAAAACCACCCCGAATTAACCAACGGATCGGTTGGCACTCCAACCGGATCGGTTGGAAGCCTCGTACTTAATAAATCAACACGAACCGATCGGCCTGCACCCGCAGCCGATCCGGTTGTGTATTCTGTTAAAAAATAATAAAAAAAATAATAATAAAAATAATTAGTCCGTGTGTTTTTTGTTTCATGTGTTTGTATTTTATATGTTATATGATCTCTTGCATGTCTCTGTGTTATTTGTTTTTGTTATTTTTGTTTATATTAAGTTTCGTATTAATTATGAACAAGACTATCGTGTTTTGGAGTATCTTGTTTGATTTGTGTTACGTGACTAATTGAGTTTGATTGCGTCTATGTGATTGTCGTTTTTCTGTGATCGTGCTTTTACCTGTTTATGCTTATTTTGTCTTAAGTATTGTTTTATGTTCGTGATAGTTAATTTGTTTATGTGTTTTGTTTACTTGTGTTTGTTACCTTTTGTGTCCTTGTTTTACTTTATCAATAAAAGGTTTGAAATAAAACTTGTTTTAAAATTAAATATATATATATATATATATATATATATATATATATATATATATATATCCTCCAACCGATCGGTCACCGCCCGTAACC
Organism: Chrysanthemum seticuspe; assembly: GCA_019973895.1. Taxonomy (NCBI): domain Eukaryota; kingdom Viridiplantae; phylum Streptophyta; class Magnoliopsida; order Asterales; family Asteraceae; genus Chrysanthemum; species Chrysanthemum seticuspe. The sequence continues at coordinate 217,791,682 of BPTQ01000007.1, read as the reverse complement.
GGTTCGGCTGGAAGGTGGGTCTCATTGTAGTTCATCCCAACCGATCGGTTACACCCCGTAACCGATTCGGCTGGACCGGTCTTTAAAAAAAAAAAAAAAAAAAAAAAAAATCCTTTTTATTTTTTTATTTTTTTGTGTTTGTGATTAGATAGAATAAGTTTAAATGTCTTTTTGTTTTGCAAGAGTATCATTTCTTTTATTTGGTTTTTGTATTTTAAGTTTTGTTAATTCTTAGTACATTGTAAATAAATAAGTACATGTTTTTAAAAAATAAAAATGTTTCGAACTTTGTGGGTATGTTCAATGGAAACCCTCACGAGACTATAACGCGTCCACTAGGGCCACCGAGGGGTTTAAAGGCTTGTTGCATACGCTAAATGCAACCGTGATGCCTACGAAAATGAGTTTTAGAATTTTACGTGTTTTTGTAGTTTAGTTTATTTTTGCAGATTTAATAAGCTCTTGGAGGAAGGATTGATTGGATTGTTGGTGACGTTATACTTGGGATTGGACATGTTTGAAAGAGGAATCGATTGATCTCACGTGCTTATGCTAGCGTTTGCTTAGCATCTTATCATTTGGAGTCCGATCGCGATTTCTTGGCCCGGGAAGTTTCGTTTCTCTTAGACTTATAGTTCTATTTTTCCCTACTTTACATGCTTCGTAGTTTATTTTTCGCAATTTCTTTATTTTGTTTCTTTGTTATTTTTCTTTTGTTGGTTTGTTGGTAAATAATTTTATAAATTGACTTTTTTAAGTCCTTCGAAAGTAAGGCTCACCTATTGTAAACAAACTATGTGAGAGGTATAAGGCGGGTCTCCCTGATTCCTTAAAGAAGTTGGGTTTTTAATATGCTTCGCGTTGACATGCTTCTCCGCTTCTTTGTGCGTTTCAATGGAGCTACCGAGAACTCGTGGGACAAGAATAAGTCATGTTGTTTTTTTAAAATAATAAAAATAAAAAAATAAAAAACTTAAGAAAAAAATAAAAAATAAAAAATAAAAGAATAAAAGAGAAAAAGGACAAAAAAACGTCGTAACTAGTTTATATTTCAAAGTTTTCTCGTAGTAATAGTAGTAATAATAATAGCAGTTTTTTTTAGTCATTAAGTTATTTTTCTTTTGTGTGCTTAACTTAAGTGTGGGGGGGAAATATTATTATGAAAAGCGAAACTAGTTCTTAGATTCCAAATTTTTGGGACAATTTTTAAAATTTTGTGAACTTGTTTGCCCTTGTGATCTAGTTGTTTTCACGCTTATAGGATAATATATTAGAATAACTGGATCAACCCACTGGTGAAATCTGTAATTTTTGAAAAACTTGAGATGTGTCCCGATTAATATTGCAATCCATTCTGGGATCGATGACATTTGCTAGCACATTTTATAGCCCTTACACTAAAATTGTGAGGATTTGAGCCTATTTCTTATTAGCATACATCTTTTATGCTTGGATCTTTTGCTATGAGTGTGCCGGTGATTTTATTTATTCTAGAACTGGTACATGTAAATCATTACCAGACCACGGTAAGATCATATTCGTGTGATATAAGTGTATATGTGTGATAAAGAGGCACCCTTAGGAATAAAACCAAATGGCATTCCGTTTACATCTAATGATATATTAGCTAACCACATCGGTTAGTTAACCACCCATATGGACCCATTTGTTAGCGCTCATCTTTAGCGCTAGATACCCTTAGTACACCTTTTGAGCCATCCATTTCTTTTTGTTAAATCCAGAAAAATACGAAAATATTTTACACTTTAAACCTTAGCCTATCCCTTGTCAATGTCTAAATGGTTGGTTGCTAGTTGCTTGGTATGATTGGATTGTTTTTGATGATTATGAGTTAGCCGCACTTTGTCCATCGTGTGTGTCATTCCGACAAAGATGAAGACTGCAACTTCTTATTTGTATTTTTGTGGTGTATGCTTATACGAAGTGTGGGGGAGATGTGATGTATGTGAAAAAAAAATAAAAAAATAAAATAAGTCATCGAAAAAAAATGAAAAAGAAAGATATGTGATGACAAAGATGAAGTATGTTTGAGATATCGATTAGCCAATGTACTAAGACGGGATATATGTATTTGGTGATCGATATGTGAAGAGGAGAAGTTAGTAACTATAATCATTTTCGGGTTTGTGGTTTGTTCGGTAACTAGCAACATGGGTATTAGACTTGACTTTATTTCTCTTTATTTTTCTTTTAACACCAATTTCATAAATATTCCCATGCCTTATCCCTTCCCTTTTGGCTTTGTGAAAATATGAAGTGCGTGAATATTTTTAGTGACCATCCGGTTCTTGAAGGATCGAATGACGCGTCAGCGATCTAGTGCATATATTTGGTGACCATCCGTTATGTGAATAACGCGCCAGCGATCCGAGGTATACTCTAGTGACCATCCGTTGTTTGACTTAATCAAGAATTCGCGCCAGCGATCTATTATATTCTTGTATGTAATGTTTGAACATAAGCCTGGTTAACCCTTTTAGCCTAACTCGCATAAAAGCCCTCATTAGATGTTTACACTTGGTGCTTACGCCACGTCGGTGGAATTTTGTTTCTTGTACAAGCCTATGGTAATATGTAGATCATGACTGAGCAATATGAGTGTACTATTCCTTAATACTATCTGTAACACCCCAACCCGACAAGGGTAGAAGTGTCACATTCTGGTGTCATATCAGAACATACAATTAAAACTTTCGCAAACGAAAGCCTTATAAAAATAAATTACCCAGTCATATAAACGGATGACTTACAAAGAAAAATACAAAATCCAATATGTCCAATGGAATGAAATCTAAAAACAAAAGCTCTTCAAATAAAATCCAAAACGATAAGGTAACTAAGGTCGGTCTACTCGAATAATCCAACTCTCAGCCCATCAAGCCCATCTTCAAACCTAAAACCTACCGCAGGAAAAGAAATGCGGCTGAGCTTAAAAAGCCCAGTGAACAGATATAACAAAACGAAAGCTAAACGAAATCAAGATGCAAATGAAATAAGGAAACTGATAAAAAAAATGTCGCAACGACAAGAGATCAATGAGACGATGAGGGTCATGCAGAAACACAATTACACAAATACCAAAAGGAAACAGATAACAGAGGAGGAAAAGCACATAGCACATTGATGACATAAACGTACGCACGTCCAAATAACCAGGCATACAATAAAGCAGGAAATCAGAGTATAAATAAGCCAACGGAAGTCCAAATGCTAGCGGAAGCAATTAACGAGAAAGTAAGCATGGCAATCACACAAGTCAAATAATTACAGTTAATAACATCACAAGTATCACAACAGCAGAAATAAAATCAGTAGTCAGACATGGTAACCACAAGTATCAAGTATGAATTCAGCATGAACACTATAATTGAATGACTTAGGGACATAGCAGGACAAATTGAAGTTAACAAGCCAAACCACATAAGTTGAACCATTTATCCAATCGAAGAGTAGCATAAAAAGCAATGTACACATGGCAGATAAACAATGAGCAGATAAGGATACTAACAGATATTCATAGTCCACGAGGTTAACAGAACGAAGTTTACATGATAAACTGTCAAAAAAATTATTTACATACTAGCATGGTCACCAGACAAATCAAAGGGGTCACATAACTATACGATAACATGTAATCAGATGACAACAGGTGGATCATATAATCGCGTACTAATCATATCGTAGCAGGGTAAACAATGGTCACATAAGACATGCAATAGCACAATCAAATTCAATAATCATATAATAACCCAGTACGTGAATGGAACGATGGTCTGAAGTAACGGAGCTAGAGTATGACAGATCAATGAAATGGAGTATATATAACATGGTAGTAGAGTGAGTCACATAAGGGTACTGGATAAAGATAATCAATACAGAATATGATGCGTTGGGAAATACAGAAGGTACAATATGGGTATATCAATAGTGTAAGGTCTGTCAGAAATCCATCCCGAGCCAACAAAACAAACCAATATCAATAGTGGCAATAGTCGCCAATAGTATCCAATAGTAGCCATTGTATTCGGAGGGGTGACCTCGGAATACCAAACCAAATAGGAGGGGAGACCTCAGTAACCAATGGAGTAGCTAGCTCCCAAACTGTGAGGGGGTGTATTGCACACACGCACCGCATCACCAAAACATATCATATCATATCAAATGCAAATCAAATCATATCAAATCTAGGATGCATCCATACGCCCCCTGCAAAACAAATAGTGGCCAATCCAATACATATATCTGAAGCGCGCATTAATCAATACAAATATGGGGACGGTGTGGAACATCACTCATCCACACTGGAGTCATGCCATTGGTGCATCAATGACACGGCCATGTTACCTTCATGGCTAGAGAAAGAAATTTTTGGCTCGGGTATCAATCTGAAGGGTCAGACAAAGGTCCACGGTGTAGCAATATATCAGTCATAATAATCAGAGGTTCAATATCAGTAATCCACAATTCAAAGGTTCATAGCAGTAGTCCAATATCAAAGTCTAATATCAAATGTTCAGTAAAAAAGGTTCAATATCAGAGGTTCAGCAACAGTGGTTCAATAACAGAGGTTCATTAACAGAGGGGTCAATAGCAATGGTTCAATATCAGAGGGTCAATAGCAAAGGAATCATAGCAACGAAATATCATAAGCAAACAAAGTCAAAGGATCAGAAAGTCATGAGAAATCCCTACTGAAAAGGGATAGAATATCTGTACCTCAATCGAAGCAAGCAAAATAGAAACGTAAGGTCACACGATGAATCAATCCTGTCGTCCGGAACCTATGAATTAGATAACGCTTATTAAGATCGGATTACTCATTTTAGACGGCTTTCCACTTTTAGCAGGTTTTCATATTGAGTAACTTTCCAAAAGTAACTCTTCGTATTTTGATAAGCTTAGGTTACAAATGCTAATTAAATAAAATTAAGTCTAATAATAATAATTATCATGGTTTAGGGTTTAAAATGTAAATAATCCAAAATTAGAGTTTAAAGTGTGAAAATATCAAAGTCTAAAGTTCCAAATGACAAGTAACTAAACTTCAAAATTCAATATTATCTTTATGATAGTGTAAGGTTTATTTTGTCAATTATAGAAGTTGAGGGTTTGCATGCAACACTTACCAAAGCTTAGGGGTTAAAATGTAAATTCAGTTTTAATAAAATTCATGCTACGTGATATAGATAATGCGATATCGACTCGACACGGACCTACGGCAGAGCCGTGACGTATTCGAAACACGACCTCGTATGACTACGATACCGAGACTCGACCCGAGTATTCACTCACGAACACACCCTTAGCTAGATTAACGAGACCTTATCACATGAAAGCACACACCACATCACGTTTTTTTTCAGTTTACAAAGATCACATAAAATCATATTTACACACACCCCTTATATACGTACATAATGTGGACGCCCCATAATAGTTCTTTAGTTTTATTTTCTCAGGTTCAAGAATGTGTATTAAAGATTAGCCAAATGTTTCAATAGAATAAACAAAAGCCTATCACTCTTATTCAAATGACTCAAAAGTGCAGTCTTGATCAACACATATATAATTTATATCATTTTATGTAGCCTTAACACCAAGCATATACACATGATTTATTCTCATTTGAACTTGACAATAATAAAGGAAATATGCATGCCATGAGACCCAAAACAGAAACAAAGACGAAAATCCATGTACTCCTTTATTTGACATATATATATTATGTGACCTAGTCCTACCATTTTTTTTATGTGATGTTATCCTTGTATGAAAAGGCATGCGCATGGAGAAAGTAATATACGACTATATTCAAGAAACAATGGGTGAAAAGAGACGAGATGATGAGAGGTTACCCTTGCGAGATGAGGACCAGAAGCGAAGACTCTAAGGGTCTTAAAACCCACGACGGCAGCAGCTATAACGGCCTGGAAAACACCACGCCAATCAGCCAAAACCCATGACATAAGCAAGGCTGCAAAAACCCACGACAAGGCAACCAATACCCACGACCAAGCTATCAAAACCCACGACAAACCAAGCACCCTTCGAACCAAATACCTAAGATCACAGCTGCTACGAACCTCCTTTGAAACCACCTTGTTGTCGACAAAAAATGGAGAAGAATGGGGTTTTGCCGTCACATACATTAGGGTTTATTTTATTTTCAAATTGGTAAATGGTAATTGTGGTGAGAGCTTAATGGGGTTAAATGAGAAAATAAATGGGAATAATGAAGGATTTGATTGAGGCGTTTCCATAGGGCCAATTGGAGGGGGCGTGTATCTAGGCCACAAAAAGAGGAAACAAATTAAATGATCCTTAACAAATTTTTAATTACTTTTATGGTGATTACAATTAGTTGTAATTGCCTTTTAAATTTGTACATATCATTTGGGTCTAAATACTTCTAATGTGTGATATTTTTGTAGACATAAGTGTAAGTGGGTTATTAATCGCCTTGCATATATTATTCATTTTCCCGAGTTAGGTTAAACGTAGTTAATGAGCTTGACATAATATACGTATTTTACAAATATTAACCTTGAGGGTACAATGGTCTTTTAACGCGTTTTAGATTTTTAGGGTTTTACAACTCTTCCCCTCTAAAAGAAAAATTTTCGTCCTCGAAAATTAAAGTCGCAGAAGTCCACGGAGACGTACACGTTTAAGGCAGACGTAGCAATCCATAGTTTCATACAGATCATAACCGTATCAGTTTCCAAAGCGTACAAATCTTACACATAGCAGATGTCGGTGAGAATTTAGCAAAGAGGTACAGAATTTCAGACGAACATGAGGAGTGTCAAATAACGGATATAAGCCTTATTCCATTCACGTACCAACCATAGGCATTTCCCAAGATGTCGTATGATTTCAATAAGTTCAAATTATATGATCTCGGTATTATCACGTTGATCAGGCGTCATAATACTTGCATCACATAACAAGTCCTTATCGTCATCATATTCTGTCCCGGGTCATGACAAACCACATAACCAATATCACAACAAAACATATCACATACAGATAACAAGTAACATACCAAAGCAGACCAGATTCATATACACAGCATAATCTGCATCAAACAACTTACCATATCACAATGAAAGAATGCCACCAACTTGCATAAAACGGTTCCTCATGAATCATTACTGACGATTCAAAGGAAAAGCTTAGATATCACCAAAATGCTAACTGATAAAACTTCACGATTCAAACCGAGTTCTGAACAAATCAAAGAAAAGCAATACCGATCAAAATCACTTAACAAAATATCAAACCGCCTCAAAATGCATGACAAACGAATCGGAGTAACATAAGTCGCGCCCAAATCATATGAAGTAGATGAACCTTCTCAGCCACCAGTTGAATCTTGTCTCCGTCTTTGCGCCGTTGGTTGATCTGTCCAGCTCCCTTCAGCAGCATCCTGACGTCTCCGGCAGCATCACGATCGGTTGCGGCTTCTGCTTCACGAACCTCTCCAGAAATTGTTGCAGCGACGCAGGGTCGGCACCATCATCTTCGGCTCTACGAGAAATCTCCATCTATCGATCGACAAACGGATGTGCGAAGACAAAATAAACAAAATCAAATGCGAAGAGCAGAAGGCCAAATCAGTGAAGACAAACGAATATTAAAGTCAAATCTGAACGACAATCAAAAGAATCAGAGAAGATCAGAACAGACGGAAGCCTAGTGTCTACCCAAGTCCTCACAGGTCAATCCTAAGGTCAACAAGACGAAACCTTTTCTCTGATACCATAATTGTAACACCCCAACCCGACAAGGGTAGAAGTGTCACATTCTTGTGTCATATCAGAACATACAATTAAAACTTTCTCAAACGAAAGCCTTATAAAAATAAATTACCCAGTCATATAAACGGATGACTTACAAAGAAAAATACAAAATCCAATATGTCCAACGGAATTAAATCTAAAAACAAAAGCTCTTCAAATAAAATCCAAAACGATAAGGTAACTAAGGTCGGTCCACTCGAATAATCCAACTCTCAACCCATCTAGCCCATCTTCAAACCTAAAACCTGCCGCAGGAAAAGAAATGCGGCTGAGCTTAAAAAGCCCAGTGAACAGATATAACAAAACGAAAGCTAAACGAAATCAAGATGCAAATGAAATAAGGAAACTGATAAAAAAATGTCACAACGAGAAGAGATCAATGAGACGATGAGGGTCCTGCAGAAACACAATTACACAAATACCTAAAGGAAACAGATAACAGAGGAGGAAAAGCACGTAGCACATTGATGACATAAACGTACGCACGTCCAAATAACCAGGCATACAATAAAGCAGGAAATCAGAGTATAAATAAGCCAACGGAAGTCCAAATGCTAGCGGAAGCAATTAACTAGAAAGTAAGCATGGCAATCACACAAGTGAAATAATTACAATTAATAACATCACAAGTATCACAACAGCAGAAATAAAATCAGTAGTCAGACATGGTAACCACAAGTATCAAGTATGAATTCAGCATGAACACTATAATTGAATGACTTAGGGACATAGCAGGACAAATTGAAGTTAACAAGCCAAACCACATAAGTTGAACCATTTATCCAATCAAAGAGTAGCATAAAAAGCAATGTACACATGGCAGATCAACAATGAGCAGATAAGGATACTAACAGATATTCATAGTCCACGAGGTTAACAGAACAAAGTTTACATGATAAACCGTCAAAACAATTATTTACATACTAGCATGGTCACCAGACAAATCAAAGGGGTCACATAACAGTACGATAACATGTAATCAGATGACAACAGGTGGATCATATAATCGCGTACTAATCATATCGTAGCAGGGTAAACAATAGTCACATAAGACATGCAATAGCACAATCAAATTCAATAATCATATAATAACCCAGTACGTGAATGGAACGATGGTCTGAAGTAACGGAGCTAGAGTATGACAGATCAATGAAATGGAGTATATATAACATGGTAGTAGAGTGAGTCACATAAGGGTACTGGATAAAGATAATCAATACAGAATATGATGCGTTGGGAAATACAGAAGGTACAATATGGGTATATCAATAGTGTAAGGTCTGTCAGAAATCCATCCCGAGCCAACAAAACAAACCAATATCAATAGTGGCAATAGTCGCCAATAGTATCCAATCGTAGCCATTGTATTCGGAGGGGTGACCTCGGAATACCAAACCAAATAGGATGGGAGACCTCAGTAACCAATGGAGTAGCTAGCTCCCAAACTGTGAGGGGGTGTATTGCACACACGCACCGCATCACCAAAACATATCATATCATATCAAATGCAAATCAAATCATATCAAATCTAGGATGCATCCATACGCCCCCTGCAAAACAAATAGTGGCCAATCCAATACATATATCTAAAGCGCGCATTAATCAATACAAATATGGGGACGGTGTGGAACATCACTCATCCACACTGGAGTCATGCCAGTGGTGCATCAATGACACGGCCATGTTACCTTCATGGCTAAGGTAACAAATTTTTGGCTCGGGTATCAATCTGAAGGGTCAGACAAAGGTCCACAGTGTAGCAATATATCAGTCTTAATAATCAGAGGTTCAATATCAGTAATCCACAATTTAAAGGTTCATAGCAGTAGTCCAATATCAAAGTCTAATATCAAAGGTTCAGTAACAAAAGTTCAATATCAGAGGTTCAGCAACAGTGGTTCAATAACAGAGGTTCAGTAACAGAGGGGTCAATAGCAATGGTTCAATATCAGAGGGTCAATAGCAAAGGAATCATAGCAACGAAATATCATAAGCGAACAAAGTCAAAGGATCAGAAAGTCATGAGAATCCCTACTGAAAAGGGATAGAATATCTGTACCTCAATCGAAGCAAGCAAAATAGAAACGTAAGGTCACACGATGAATCAATCCCGCCGTCCGGAACCTATGAATTAGATAACGCTTATTAAGATCGGATTACTCATTTTAGACGGCTTTCCACTTTTAGCAGGTTTTCATATTGAGTAACTTTCCAAAAGTAACTCTTCGTATTTTGATAAGCTTAGGTTACAAATGCTAATTAAATAAAATTAAGTCTAATAATAATAATTATCATGGTTTAGGGTTTAAAATGTAAATAATCCAAAATTAGAGTTTAAAGTGTGAAAATATCAAAGTCTAAAGTTCCAAATGACAAGTAACTAAACTTCAAAATTCAATATTAACTTTATGATAGTGTAAGGTTTATTTTGTCAATTATAGAAGTTGAGGGTTTGCATGCAACACTTACCAAAGCTTAGGGGCTAAAATGTAAATTCAGTTTTAATAAAATTCATGCTACGTGATATAGATAATGCGATATCGACTCGACTCGGACCTACGGCAGAGCCGTAACGTATTCGAAACACGACCTCGTATGACTACGATACCGAGACTCGACCCGAGTATTCACTCACGAACACACCCTTAGCTAGATTAACGAGACCTTATCACATGAAAGCACACACCACATCACTTTTTTTTTTAGTTTACCAAGATCACATAAAATCATATTTACACACACCCCTTATATACGTACATAATGTGGACGCCCCATAATAGTTCTTTAGTTTTATTTTCTCAGGTTCAAGAATGTGTATTAAAGATTAGCCAAATGTTTCAATAGACAAAACAAAAGCCTATCACTCTTATTCGAATGACTCAAAAGAGCAGTCTTGATCAACACATATATAATTTATATCATTTTATGTAGCCTTAACACCAAACATATACACATGATTTATTCTCATTCGGACTTGACAATAATAAAGGAAATACGCATGCCATGAGACCCAAAACAGAAACAAAGACGAAAATCCATGTACTCCTTTATTTGACATATATATATTTTATGTGACCTAGTCCTACCATTTTTTTTATGTGATGTTATCCTTGTATGAAAAGGCATGCGCATGGAGAAAGTAATATACGACTATATTCAAGAAACAATGGGTGAAAAGAGACGAGATGATGAGAGGTTACCCTTGCGAGATGAGAACCAGAAGCAAAGACTCTAAGGGTCTTAAAACCCACGACGGCAGCAGCTATAACGGCCTGGAAAACACCACGCTAATCAGCCAAAACCCATGACATAAGCAAGGATGCAAAAACCCACGACAAGGCAACCAATACCCACGACCAAGCTATCAAAACCCATGACAAACCAAGCACCCTTCGAACCAAATACCTAAGATCACAGCTGCTACGAACCTCCTTTGAAACCACCTTGTTGTCGACAAAAAATGGAGAAGAATGGGGTTTTGCCGTCACATACATTAGGGTTTATTTTATTTTCAAATTGGTAAATGGTAATTGTGGTGAGAGCTTAATGGGGTTAAATGAGAAAATAAATGGGAATAATGAAGGATTTGATTAAGGCGTTTCCATAGGGCCAATTGGAGGGGGCGTGTAACTAGGCCACAAAAAGAGGAAACAAATTAAATGATCCTTAATAAATTTTTAATTACTTTTATGGTGATTACAATTAGTTGTAATTGCCTTTTAAATTTGTACATATCATTTGGGTCTAAATACTTCTAATGTGTGATATTTTTGTAGACATAAGTGTAAGTGGGTTATTAATCGCCTTGCATATATTATTCATTTTCCCGAGTTAGGTTAAACGTAGTTAATGAGCTTGACATAATATACGTATTTTACAAATATTAACCTTGAGGGTACAATGGTCTTTTAACGCGTTTTAGATTTTTAGGGTTTTACACTATCCATCACTAAATAAATTGAGTGTTGAGTGAATTATACATCCATTCCTTTTCGTGAGGTGCTTAGCCATATTATCATGCAAGAGAATCCATGTGGTATTGTCATACATCTCGATTTTTCACCTCTAAATGCTTAAAACGATGAATCTTATCTCGTACTTGTACTTGGTAGATTTGCATCGCATTTTTCTAATCATATTTCATGCACCATGTGGATTTTATTTTATTTTATTTTTTTTAATTTTTAGATTTGCTTGAGGGCAAGCAAACCCTTAAGTGTGGGGGAGTTTGCGCTCATTTTTCGCTTATTTTGAGTTTATGTTTACAAATTTAAAAAAAAATCATAAATAAAAAAACCCAAAAATATTCAAATTTTCAAAATTTTTCTTTTTGTTTTGTCATTTAGATATGTATTTTAATTTTTCTTTTCTTAGATTTGCTTGAGGGCAAGCAAAGTTTAAGTGTGGGGAATTTGATAACGCTCAAATTATACATGTTTTTAGTAACGTTATCCGTGCTTTTATGTATGTTATTTGGCTATAATCATATGATTTTGTTACTTAATCGCATAAAAGTGCGTATGCTAGTTCATTTGTAGCCAAGTACAGGAAACTGGAGAAAAAGACGGAAAAAGAAGTAAAATACGAAGATTTCTCCAAATACGAAGAATTCCCGACAAAAGCAAGACTTGTGGAGTATATTCGAGAAGATAAAGTCATCAAGTTAGTGGTCCAAAGACTCAAGAATGAAGTTCAAGAAGGGAAATGAGAAAGAAATGAAGAAATGAAGGTTAAACAAAGAAATATTGGAAGTCTCGTTGTTCACGACACACCTTCACCATTTTGGCCATAACTTTTGCATACGGACTCCGTTTGACCCCCCGTTTGCGGCCACGGAAAGCTAAAAGAAATATCTACAACTTTGGTGCTTGCCAATTTCTGTCAAAAGGCCCCAACCGTTCGGTAGGGCCCCGCAACCAAAAAGGTTGGAGAGTAGTCAAGAAGACCAGCCGAAACGGCTGGAGCTCAATCGATTCTGCTGGGAAGCCTGGTTATGCTATTTATTCATCACTAAGACTCCAAAATTTTCTCAAATGATTCTAGGTCCTTCCCACTCAGTTTCTAGTCCCTTCCAAGCTCCTTGGAGGCCAAGTTGAGCATTGAATACCCCTAGCCTTGAGAGTAGTATAAATAGACCTCATTTGTGTATGTTTTCATCATCCCTTCTCCATCCTTCTCATCCCTTTCACCCACCACTCCATCTCTAGGTGTGAAATTTGAGCCTCCACCCTTAAGGATGAATTTCCACCTATTACAACATCCCTCTCTCAACTTACCTTCCCCAAAGGTGTGAAATTCAAGCCTACACCCTTAAGGACGAATTTCCACCAAAATTATCATATCCCAACTTGTGTGTAATTCTTGCCTCCACCCTTAAGGACGAATTTCCACCAAAATTATCTCTCCCAAAAGACGATAAACCTCTGCCATTTCCAGAAGTATGCATGGTTAGAAGTTGTAGTTGATTGGAGGCTTGAAGAAGTGCTATAGTCCTTCACCGTTGCCTAATGTAATCTTACTTTGGGTAAATCCTTGTTACTTTTATGATGTTGAAAGCTATTGTTCATGTTTGGTTCTTTGATTATGTTGATTATGTGATTCTTGTGAATGTTGTCTTGATACTTGTTTATTTCATATGAGAACTTGTGATAAAAGGATGTTTGGATAATTGTAGTGTTTGTTTGGAATATGTTGATAACATCATATTTGGTTAAATTGTAACTTGTTCTTGTTTATTGTTTTGGTTGATCATTGTTGAGTTTAATGTCGAAAGTATTCTTAACAATGGTTAGTTCCAATTCATTAGTCGGCGAATGATTTTGGTCTTGTACTTTGTGACGATTGTGCAAGAGAATTAATAAATATAACAAGTAAAGGTTTAATTTTGATTAAGGCCGAAAGAAATCTTTTGAATATGTGTTCTCATTATATTTCAAATAAATGGAACTTCACGGATTAATAACATCAAAGTATAAGGGCCGAAAGGATTATTTCTTTGTTGTTTAGGCATAAGGCTCATGACATGACCATTTGATTGAGGCTTATGTATATTTAATTTATAAAACACTAGACTACTATTATTGGTTCAAGAGGTCAAAAGGTTACCTTTGATAATATATAGTTTCCAAACTAAACATCCTAATATCCTTGTGATCATACGTCTAAACATGTATGTTCTTTGTGTGCTTGCTCATATTGCTTTTCTTAGTGGTTTGATCTGTGACAATCATAACCATGACCTTGTTACTTGCTTAAACAAACAAACGACACTGGTAGTGCAACCAAGTCTCTTGGGATGACCTTGATTTACCAAAACCTATACTACAACTTGACTAGGGTATACTTGCCCGAATATGTTCCTAGATACCGGTAATTCTCGATTATAAATTTAAAGCTCGGTGAACGCATCTAAAACTCTGATAAATAAATGAATGATACCTCATTTTCTAAAAACGCCTCTTTTCAAGTCATTTTCTATTATTGTAACTGTGATCCATGAAGTAATACCCCAGATCTAGTTTCGCTGCGATCTGTGAAAATAGGGGTGTTACATCACTGGTTTATGAAACACTTACAATGTTGTCAAATTTAGTGGGAGCATTGTGTTCTTATTACTGAATAAGAAATTATTGTAATGATCTCTAATTAGTGGGAGCTACAAGCTTTGTCATCTTGGTAGTAATCTACATTATCTTTAGAATGTCTTAAGATAATTACTTTCCACTTGTAGACACTTATGTTTTTAAGGATAGTCATGAACGTTTCCTTACTAGATAGTGATATTCTACATCCACTAGTTATGCTAATATCAATGACACAATCATATTGATCAAATAAACAAACGTGTGTCGTGTTGTTTATCTGCTAAATGATGTTGTTCCATGCACAAGTGGGAAAAATCTATATTGTGTGCAAGGTACAACACATAGAAATATGATTTAACGGATTCTCTTGACTGCAATTTAAGAGACTAATGTTTTAATATTACTTATACATACCTAATCCAAGAAATACTTGGTGTTGAAATTTACGTTATATGAGAACTTAGCTAGATTGCAACAACAAGGTAAATCTCCATGTTACGTGAAATCGTATCTAGAATCAATTTACAGTTTCTAAATTAGACAAGTATTTAGAACATGTGGCAAGATGATATATAAGACTACTTCAAACTAAATATTTTATGTATTATTGGAATGACATAAATAAATGAAGTAATCTAATACTAATTCAATTTGTATATTTATGTATTTTTGGAATGACATAAATAAGTGAAGAAATAATGTAGTCCTACATTATTGTGAAGTAATAAATTAACTTTAAATACTATTAAAACCAAGAGGTAGTGTTCATAATTACTTTAGTTAAACATGTTTATGTTTCATTGTAAAGATATAAACATGAAGCCTTTTAAGACTTATAATAAAGTAAGACATTAACTTGTTATGTTTTTTAATTAAGACATATACAAGAAGTCATTGAGTTGATCAATGATTTATAACGTATAATGGGATTATAAAAGTTTATGTTTTCTTGATGAGACATGAATATGAAGTGACTTGGTTAAAGAGTACTTGTGTTATAAAGCATGCAATTGGCTTAGAAAGTCTATTGTACCATTAAATTGACTTAGTTTGTAAATAGGTAAACCAAAAGGAATGTGTTTATCTATAATATTGTTAGATTGTCATCCAATATTAATTCTGATGAAATAACACAAGTTGATGGTATGTTCAGTTAGGAGAATCAAACTATATTTGATTTACTCAAGATAACTATATATTATTTCTTAAATGTAATCAAGGTTAGAAATTGAGTGTGGATTGGATATACTCAATAAGATTCCAACCTAGAAGATTAATAAGACACCATTTTATATATGGAATGTGATGAATTACATTAACTTTTAAAATTGAAGTTCTGAATTGTAAAACTTCTTATGAAGAGTGATTATTAACAAACAAGAGTCAGGAACTGTCAATGCAAAAAGAGAACAATGTAGTTTTGCTTTACTTGCTAAATATATATATAGATAGTCTCTAAATTACTAAAGGCAAGTGGGAGTTTTATCTTGAAAAGATAAAATTACAAGATACATAATCTTCTGAAATGCACTAGTAAATATCATGATGAGGCTAGACATAAAATGTTAACCTCAAGATGATAGAATTTTCATTTATAGATCTGCAATGATATCTTAGATATTTGATTTATATGCTAAAAAATATGAGTTACAAGAGTATGGTAAACCAGATAATCATTATGATGGATTACCAAATATTGAATTGGGTAAATTACTCAACTATGAATGTGACAACGGGGCAATTATGGAGCCCATTTTAGGTAACCGCATTACGCTAAGTTAAACCGAGTATTTGCCTTTAAAACTATTTCAATTAACCATGACTTGTTTTGATATCGTATATTGGTTTTTATGATTTATTTTGTTATCGTATGAGTCGTCGTATGAGTTTTAGCCTTTTTCATTAAGCACTATGTGATTCGGCACAATAAAATCCTATAACGAGAAATAACGTAACTTTTAAACCGTAACACGAAACTTGACAAATAAATAATCAAAACTCGTGGAAAAACGTAAATAAAAGTGATTGAAATACGAAGGAATGTCGTGGGACACTCGTAGGACAATATATGAGCTCGGGAGCGGGTAAACGGGAGTGTTTTATAAATATTACGGGTTTGGCCCCCCTAGTTCCACTAGGCTGGCGCCCCCTCCCCACTTTTCTATTATTTTTTAGGTCTCCAACTCCCCATATATATACCCCCATCCCACCTCATTTCACTAGTTTCTTTCTATCACTAAAAATACACACACACACACTACTTTCTCACTATAATATTTCTCTCTCTAAAATCAAAACCCTAAGCCTAAAAATACTTCCACCACCGCCGCCCTTTATCCGGCGAGAT
Source organism: Chrysanthemum seticuspe (assembly GCA_019973895.1). Classification (NCBI taxonomy): domain Eukaryota; kingdom Viridiplantae; phylum Streptophyta; class Magnoliopsida; order Asterales; family Asteraceae; genus Chrysanthemum; species Chrysanthemum seticuspe. Next base: position 217,774,928 of record BPTQ01000007.1, on the reverse strand, counting down.
TTCGGCCACTTTCCGGTGAGTGACATCTCACCTCCACCACCATCTTGTAGATCTCTCTTTCCTCTTTCCATCCATATATGGCACGCGCCCTATAAACCCCGTTAAAACCTCTAAATCGCCTAAAAACCATTCGAATTTCTAGGGTTTTCAAGTAACTTTGTAGATCGGGTTTGGAAAAGGTAAAAGGAGCATAGTGGTGACTCGTTTGAGTCAATATGAGTCACATACGAGCCCCATTTAGCTCGTACAAGTGGCGACATGTAGTGGGTTTTGACGGACATGGGTCTAACACGAATTTATAACTAATTAAACATGTAAACTAGTGTTATGGTATCGTGTGTTGTGTCATTTTATTGTATTTTTACATTTTTATTATTGTTTCATGTTCTTGGTTTAGAATAGTTGATGGGTTTGATGATTGGATGTTGTTTGGATGTTGTTTGACTGTGTTTGGTTATTGGAGAAGCCATTTGGGGAGTGTTTTGATGGATTTGGTAGGTCGAATGAGCCACTAGGGACTCGTTCATGGGTTGTTGGTGGCATACGAGACCCATGAGGACCAAGGGTCCGGGTCGGGTCGTTGTGGTAACTTGTTGGTAGTTGTTGTTGGTGTTTGGATGAGACGCGTGGAGCCGAAAAGCTTCTAGAGCTTGTTTGGTTCACGTGGTCGTAACCGGGACCGTGTCAAGACCATTAGGGCCGCAACATTGGTTACGGGTATTTTTGGTACTTTGTTTGGATGGCGAGATTGATATGGGTTGATTGGAGATTGATTTGCGCTATTGTGATTATTTACTTGGACTTATATTATAAATTGTCAACTTTGAGCAACGTCGGTGTTACTTTGACTTTTTAGTCATAGTTGACCCCGGCAACGCCGTAACATGGACTTTAGTATATGTTGGACTATAGATTGAATAAAAGTCGAGAGGTCATGACTCGTGCTTGTGGACTCGAAACGAATAACGATTTGAAACTTATATTGAAATTGACGTAATATATATATAAACATGTTAATAAAAACTAAGAAACATAAATAATAAATGGTTTTTATACTAAAACCTTCGATAACAAGACTTGTCTTGTTATACGCTATTTTAAATGGGAATTAACGACTAAAAACATAAAGGTTTTCTAATTAATCAGTATTTAATGTTTTGAGTGCACGTTTATCGAAATGTGCCATTTATGAGCATTTAATGCCCTTTTCGAGCATTTAATAATATTTACGTCTTGTGCATGGGTTACGGATGACCTAACATTAATAGTGTCGATCCACGTGGATAGCGGACTTATTAGGTTGACGAATCTAATAAAAGCCCGTTAGGTACGTATGATAACGTTATTAATGGGTGAATTATCCTTATGACTCGTTAGGATGCGACCGGTTTATGGGATAATAAGCGACACGAATAAATGATTGAGTTTATCGGGTTGACGAATTCGATAAGGTCTAACTATTTATTCCGAAACTTAATTGAACTATGGAGCTTATCGCTTAGACATCTCATTGTGTAGCATTGAGTCGCATTGTGGTTATTTGAGTGCATTCATGATGTCTTGTTGAGTCGATACACACAAACGACGATACCAAACGCTAGGACTAAACGGTAAAACAAGATATTTTAGAGATAAAGAAAATGAATACTGATTCGTCATGAAACCAATTATAGAAGTTTGCAGTATTTGGGTAACTCAAATGTATTAGAGTTGAGCACCGGGATCGTTCCAAGCGAGAGATGAATGGAATTTTCAACTCACGTCGCGTTTATCGGGATTTGAATGGGAAAAGGGAATATTTTGAGGATTTCTAAACTACGGGGAAAGGGAAGTAAATGGGAAGCAATTAAAGGCACTAAATAAATTATACAAACAAGGAATTACGACTAATAAAGCAAATTAACACTAAAACGCAAAATACGTTTAAACTAAAACGTGTATTAAATGCAAATAATCTAATTAAACCCCTAAAAGTGATCTAATAATTTTCTACAGCTAAAAATATGATTTGAAAATTATCTAAAATTTAAAACTAATTTTTATGATTTTTCTTGATTTTATTTGAATTAAAAACTAATGTTTAACTTTATAAATAGATCTAAAATGCGAAAAATTATGAAAACTTATGAGAAAATTGTAAAAATATTTTTTAAAAATCTTAACTAACTAAAAACAATTTTCAAAACTGATTTTGTATTTGTTTGACTTTTTATCTAATTTCTATGAATTTAAAACTACTTTAAACTAATTAAATTGCTAGAAAATGCTAGGAAAAATAAAGAAAAGTATTTTTTTATGTCTTTTTGGTTTTTCTTAAACTAGAAAAATAATAATTATATTTGTTTGAGCTTTTTCTGATTTATTTGCAATAAAAGCTAATTAAAATGTATTAAAAACTAATTTAAATGCAGAAAAATAGCTAGAAGCTACAGAAAATTATGAAACTTTCTGGAAAAGTCCTAAAAATGATTATGATGTAATGAACGTTAAAAAACACTAGCTATGAATGCAGATAATACAAGTTACTTTGAAACTGACTAGAATAAGCACATATGAAATAAGCTAGAAGCTATAATAGTGAACCAGAAACTACCAGGACTTGCAATAAGCTAAAACTACTTGAAATCAACTAAATGCAACTAAATGTGAGCTCAGAATTTAAACTTAAAAGCAATTGACCAAATTCTAAATCTTAATTAGCTAGATTCCAAACAGGTTCAAGCCACTACTTTGTAGCTTGAAAGTAAGCTACTCAAATAAGATGGAACTCAAAACCAGATGTAGGATCCTAAACTAGACCTAGCAGATAATGATTAAGCCAATTATGAGCCTGAGATAAGCTATGATAAGCTTACCACAAGTTCTGCAAGAATCCTGTACACACTAAGTATTAACTGAGTGTGTCTACATGGCAGAATGGACCAAATTGACAAGCTAGATTGGTGGCTTAAGAAAATTCACAAAATTCTTCTAAAAATATATTTGAATACACCACCAACTAGAGTTTTAGATCCCAAAGTTTCAACAAATTTAGACCAAAGATCACTGAATTAAAAATCCACAAATACTTGCTTACAGAACTACAAAAAGAATTTGACTTTTCACGATAGAAATAGATTTTGATTTATTTGAATTTTGATCTTCAAAAACAGATTGTAAATGGTGAATTAAAATGCAAAATGTCCTAATTAAGCTAACTTTAATAATCCTAATCCTAAAATGCAAGCTAAAGAACACTGTAACCAACTGATGTGCAGTTATGAACAGATTAAAATGAATTTTGACTTTAGGTGATGGCAGATGCAAACTAATGATGAATTTGAGTTTATTATACCTAATTGACACCAAACCAACTTAGTTTAACTATTGAACTAACCTTTAACTAAGATTAAAAGCCTGATCCAAACACACCTTTAGGTACTTAAATGCAAATTACAACCTCTAAAAAGAAATCTAAACCATGATTAATGCTAGAACAGATTCAAACTTATGAAATAACACTTAAGTGATGCAATCTAATCAACAATACTATCAAATGAACAACTATGCAAATTATGCAGATATGATATCAGATATGCAGATATGAGATAGCAAAGATTCTAGATTAAAATAGTAACACTAACAAGCAATAATAACCTTAGCTATACTAGATTAAGCAGTATTTAAGCAATCCTAACAATTATTCTAAACTAAATCAGATCTGAGAAAGAATTTGTACTTACAAATGGTCCTGCCACTATGGCATGCTTCTGAGAAATAATAAACCACTATCTAATAACCCCAAATCACAACTAATTTCAACCTAAATCCAGATCAATTTCAGCAATTCAACCCAATCAATTATGATTTCTGCAAACTTGACTTTTATTGACTAATATGTGTTTTGAGTGTAGAATCTGAGTAGGATTATAAGAAGTACTTAATAAGCTATTGTTTAGCTTAAAAGAGCTTATACTAACACAAACATAATCAGAATTAAACTTGAGAACAGTTTTAAGATATTTTTTAATTTTTGAAGTAGTTTTTTATTTTTTTGTGATTTTTGTTTAGAGACTCATAAAAGCTGAAAATTAATTTGTAACAAGCTAAAATGACTACTGGAAGGAACTTTAAGCTATAACAATCATAAAAACAGAAATTAAATTTGAGATGAGAATTAAAGCTAAAACAATTTTCTTAATAAGAACTTGATTACAAGTTAAATTCAAATACAGAAATTTAAACTAAAACATTAAAATAAAAATAAACTAAATTTACTACTCAGAAACTACATGTTTAACTCTGTGAAATCTAAGGGTTTATATAGGAGAGCCTTGGGAGCTTGGAAGGATCTGGAAATCCAAACTTGTGCTTCTTTTGAGCTATTTCTAATCGTTAGATCAATTCCTATCATCATTCCATTCATCACGACCCTTAGACCAAATTGGCCATGTCCCTTCCACCAATCAGAGAGCAGCAAGACACACGGATTGCCAACGTGGCATTCAGTGTTTCAGGCATTGTCAGAAAATGTCAGATTTATCCTTTGATTGAGGCGAATTAAAAGAATTGGTTTGGGGGTATTTTAGGGTTCTTACGTTTTCTGGTAAAATGAGATTTGGGGAAAACTTAATTGGCGGGTAAACGTTTTGTGGTATTTTTTATTACTGTTTGACCTTCTTGACCAGGTTTAAGTGGATTGACCAGGGTTTGACTTATTGACCGTGGGTTTTTTTAGGAGTGAAACGGGTGTGGATATTGGGCTTTAGTTAACTTGGGCCAAAAATGGGATAAGGGTAAATGGCTTGGTATATGGACTTGAATTAAAATCCGGATAATACATAAGGACCATTCATGTAATTTTGTGGAATTCCCAGGACCATTTATGCCAATTCTGAAAAGTATTTCCAATGGTCATTCTTGTCATTTCCAAATAATCCAAGGACCAATATTGCCAATTCTGAAACTCCAGGGGTAATTTCTGACAACTTCTAAAATTTGAAGGACTGATTCTGCCAATTCTTTAAAGTTGATCCAATCTTTCAAAAAACATCCTTTTAGCATCAAAATCTTCACAATCACTCACTTTTGATTTCCCGGCTCAGCTATTGCACTCTTTTCCTTCTCGTGCTCAGTTTTTTTTTCTGATTTGTCATTCTTTTGCGTGTTTTGTCATATCCGTACCTGCACATGCATAAACTCAAGAAACCAACAGATATTAGTATTAAAAGGCTCTTTCTTGGCTATTTTGGGCCTGATTTGGTTAAGAAATGGTATGTGTTTTAGCACATACCAAAATACCCCAGACTAGACGATTGTCGTGTCCTCACGCAATGCAATCAACTCACGCTTCTAAAACTAAGGATTTCAATTTCTTTCTACTAAACTTATGAAAAGTAGCAAAGATTCCTCAAAAGAGATTAAAACACCCTTAATTCTAAAAATGCCCCGTTTACCTTTTAATTCACATATAGATATTACGATTAAGCACATTCCGATTATGAGTGACGGTTTGTTGAACTTTCATGTCGATCAATAACTCCAACATTTTTCAAACGACATTTTATTATCACGGAGTAGGAAACACAACTCAGCGTGAAGTGACCATACGGATAGAATACATTGTCCCTGATTTTTCACAAGTCCCCAAACTAAGCGTAAAATCGAAATCGTTGTTAAATATAACTCTAGATGCTAACACTACCCATGGAAGTTACTTGTGTAATTACCTTTTGCTCCCATTTTCCTATTTTCCTATATTTATTTTATTTTTGGTGAGAAATGAATTTCTTCAAATTTCTCGTTTCGATAATTTTTATTCCGATAAAGATATGAAGCTAAGACGCTAATTAGTTTTCCATCTTCCCTCGAAAACCATTGAACACAAGAATGAGGTCCACATCAAGGTCCTAATTTAACACGATTTAGAGAGATATCCTTTTTATGGCGACCGAAACAACTCATCTACGAGTCCAGAGACAGAGGCTTTATTTAAATATCTCCCGGATTCAAAGTTTGGCTTAACACTATCTCAGTACATTTGCATTTTTGCAATTTAGGCCCTTGGTCTTTTCCTAACTCAACGGGATTACCGTTTTATCAGAAGTCTTATTATGACTTTGGAATTTTCCTCAACCTTTTTGAAATCCATGACAACGGGGGTACCGTCGGACATAGAAAACTTTTATGGCTTTGGATTTTTCACTTTAATACATTTGGGCTTTATTTCATGTTAATTTTTATGCCAGACTCCGAATCCTACGGCTTTTATAACGCAACACTGACAGTACCTCGATGTGTACCCAACTCTCATGGGCAAGGATTCTCTAAAGAAGATAAAATACTAACTATCGTCAAAACTTAACATCTTTAATTATTTATTCACAGATATGGGGTGAGACAATTTTGTGGGAGCAAAAAGCTACAAGTACCTTCGATGGGCTTTAAAGAGAACCATCTACTCCACGCTTAGCATCTAAACTCATAAGTAACTCTATCATTCTTCGATCTCCGCAAATTTAAAATCTTAAGTAATGAGATTCGCGGATGCTTAGCCGATAATTAAATTATCTATGGTTAAGGGAACAAGCTAGGGCTCAACACGCCCGGTCAAGTCAGAATTCTATTCCTACTCTCACCAGCGGAAAGTCAACAAGGTGTCAAAACATATATTAATTTGGCTAATGCTTCGTAAAATAATCTCAAGTCTCGCATTTTTAAAGTCGCTTATTAGAAAATAGAAAATTCTTTCAAAGCTTCGCATATTTAAAATCACTTAGGGAAGCTTGCAAATTCTTGGCCTTTTGAGCTAGAATCGCATTTTATAGCCTCTTGTCTAAGCAATTAGCATAGGCTTTTTCAAGAAAACGCATATTTAAAGTAACTTCTAAGAGACTCGCAAAGACTTTTCAATCATAAAACTAGCAAAAGCTTACAAAAAATTTTAAATTTTCTCATTTTTGCACAATTTTTTCATTTTCTAAGGAAAAACAGGGTTGCGAGAGTACACGACAGAGAATAAGCAAGTGCGGTCAAATCAAATCGAAGATTACCCACCCAGACTAAAACGAAACATTGTCCTCAATGTTTAAAGGCAAGGGTATCAACAAAAATCTAAAAGCCGTTTATTAAGTATGCTTAAAGATAAACGTTAGTCGATAAGATTAGGATATCGGATTTCCATCAGCATCGATCATGAAACTCGAGTGGAGAAAGGACAAACTTCGAGCACGAGAGTCTTCATATCGATGAAATCCTGGACAAAAACATCACAAACAACCAAACACGAGAAATCGAAGAGGCTAACCCCTTCACGTCACTTATTAGAAGAAAATAGAAAGAAGATAGAGATAAGCATGGGGTGCCTCCCACGAAGCGCTGCTGTTTTTGATCACCGAGTCGCTAGCCTGACTCGTCCCCGAATTCATTTGTCCTTGGGGAAGCAAGCGGGAAGGATACCCGGATCAAAGATGGTATCCTCACTCTGGAGGGAAAGAGAATGGGTGGGTTGGGAGGGGAAGAAAATGCCAGGCTCAAGCACAAAAGGGTTAATGTCACACCCCCAATTTACCTGTTTTGCAGCGGAATGGAATTCCTGGGGGATTGACTGTCATAGCACCACAATCACAGTTATATTGAACGACCTAAAGTGTCGTTTAAAAGCACATCGTTGGATATTTCATAAAAACATTCAGAGTACAACATCGGTCCCAAAAGGTTTACAAAGTTTGCGGAAATACAATTATGTTACAAATCCAAACGATGTTTTTGAAATAAAGTACCATAATGTACAATAATGTAAGTCGACGCCGCGACTCAAAATGTAGGTCCCTAAACCATGTCATGATGATAATGCCTCAGTTACCTGAAAATACATTGCTAAAACGGTCAACAATAATGTTGGTGAGAAATCATAGGTTTATGTAAATGTTTTATACGACTACACAAGTATAGACCAGGCATGACAATCAAGTCACATAAAAATGTTACAATTGCAATAAGTCCATGACACCGAAACTAGACAATTCATAATGTATGCCCCTGCAGAGTGTTTGCCAGACAACTCCGTAATGTTATAAAATGAAATGCATCCGTATGACTAGTTGGGATTCACCAACCCGGATGGAGGCGTCACCCTCGATAGATCTATCCACTCATCCTCGCTTCAAAGATTAACGGTTCTAAGAGAAAGGGAGGTCTCACTCCTATGGTAGAAACT
>BPTQ01000007.1:217644253-217756596 GCA_019973895.1 Chrysanthemum seticuspe | reverse complement strand
AGCTGTGTTAAATACGGAGTGATAAAGTTGTAAATAGCATTTGAACCAAACGCACAAAGTTTAAGCGCATTGGAAATTCCAAATCGCCGCTTAAGTACTAGTATTGTAGTGCTTGTAAAGTATACCTGATTCTAATCAGATGTAAAGTAACTGTAGTAAACGTAGTGCAATCAAGTAAGTACTGTAAAGTAAAGTGTAAATTGCGCATTAAAAATATAATTTATTTGCAATAGCGCACTCAATAATAAAACATATAAATTAGGCAATAAAAGTTTTTACTAGGGCTGTATAAAAATATAAATGTAAATCAATATTTTTGATATAAAACTCAAAAGGATCACAAAATTTAAATAAACCATATAATTAGCAATTTCAATATAATAATGCTGCAAAAAGAATTTTTAATATGCTATTAATAAAATAGTGAGTTAAAAGTGTTCCTTACATAAAAATGTTAAAAATAATAGAGTAATGTAAGATAAAACTGGATAATTTTTGAATGAACGTGGTTCTTTATGGTAAATGAGATGTTCAATTATTATAGATGTGAAATGAATGTGAAAACAGTTTACAATATGTTTAATATATGTTCATTTCAAATATTTTTTTTTTTTTTTATGTTTTATAGATGTAGGGAGGGGGGAACCGGCTGGTTCCCCCTCCCATAAGTAATTACTACCGTACCAAACACTAACAATTTTTAGAATGTGTTGTATTTTCAGAATGAACAATGAATAAGTAAGTGGAGTTGTATTAAGAGTATCATGATCGTTTTATAAAGAGAGAACAAAGAGGAAGTAGTTCTTGGCCGGTGTATCCCCAAAAGTTTCCTTAGTAGTAGTTTTTAAAAGAGTTCATAAATTAGTTAGATCAAATATGAGAAATATTCCAAAACTTTATTTTTGGTTCTCATAAATTCAAATTGGAACAATGAACGTGGAGTAGTATAAGTGAACATTCGTACAAAGAAAGTAAAAAGTACAAAGGAAAAGTAAAGTATACTTAGAAAAGTAAAAACCTCGTTGTACGTTCTGTATACACTAAATATGGTAAAAATGTACTAAAATCTCATATATATATATATATAAACCAGTAGGATATTAATAGGGGAACCATAAGAAACCAGAACTACCACTAATCCTTGGGTACTGTGGGATTCTTCCACATACCATCCTAATCTAATCAAAACCTCAACTAAACTTCCCTAATCTTATCCAAAACAGGCTCTTTTTGATAAAAGATGTAGATATTTTGTATTTTTTTTTTTTTTTATAAACTTTACTTGTATATAATTTGTATAACATTTGACAAAAGTGTAAGTAAAGTGTAGATATTATTAACTTGTAGAGTAAATGGTATTTCTTGGTGCAAGTAAGTTTTTAATAGGTCAAAATAGAATGTAATGAGATAATAAAAATTGTAAAAATACATTCCTTGTGAAAATTGAGTGATAAAATAATTATCGTATAATTTTTAAGAAAAACGTCGTAATAATATAACTTTAACGATTAATATACCAAATAAATTTAAAACACTAGGAAAACTCAAAATATAGTTTTTATAACTAAATGTAAATATAAAAATATGTCGGGATCATTTTTGAAAATAACGGATTAAATATACAAAATAATAACTCACGCGATAACGTTTATTTAATATAAAAATTACGCGTTAAATGTGAAATGAAATGTCATGAATGAACTAACGTGATGCAAATGATGTCAATGAAATGTAGACTAATCTTAGTCCATATGAAATGTTCGTGATGTTATGATCATGAATTCGCCGCTAAACCTTAAAGGTTACGCGAATTTGAAACACGCAAACCAAGTTTACGATAAATGTTGAAATAGTGAGGCATAAATTGTGTCGAGAAATGACCTGAAAGTACGGGTTGTCACAGTTAACTCCTCCCAAACTCAAAAAAGGTATATCAAGAAAAAATGATCCATCATCCGGTGGTTTAGCGGGCGGACGACGGGATGACGGATCCAAGAGAAATGACTCCATAGAAGAAGAGAGTCTATGGTAAGGGATAAGATGTGTTAGTTCAACAACAAAGGCATCCAAGATAGGATCCTTTTTCCGGATAACTTTAGTATTATGAAGTTCCTCTATAATGAGTATCCCTGGGTTAAAAATCTTATCCTCGGAGAGGAAGGAAATCAAGGTATCATCTACGGGAAAATCCTCACGAGAAGAGGAATCACTCTCGGATAAAAAATATTGTGGGACCTCTGGATCAACAAGCGCATCAATAGAAACTTTAACTTTCTTTTCTTTCTTCGGTTAAAATGGATCATCATATTCTATATCCAAAAGATCATTCTCTGAAGGAATCGGGTCTATGGGAGCAAGTTCATCGGTGAACTCCTCGAAATAAATTGACGGATCTTGATACAAAAAATATTCAATTTCTCGTAAATCGGCTCTAAAATCAAAGACGTCGTCCTCACTTCCTGGTGGAAGAGGATCAATGCGATCGAGTTCATCAGCGAACTCCTCGAGAAGTAAATCGATAAAAGAATCCTTGAGCTTGGGCTCTGGAGGATTAGTAGACGGCTCGAATTATTTACTTTCTTTTTCTTCCAGAGGGAGTGAACAGTCCATTTTAAGCATTTCTTCAATTAAACGAATATCTCCCTCAATGTCAATATCGGCATTATCAATTTCCGGTGAAACTGAATCGCTTTTCAAATAAGCCTCAATCTCTTCCATGATGGAATCACTCCCCTCAAACGGAGTGAGGGAAGGGGAAGAATCAAAAATGATTTGTTTAGAAGAAAGTTCCATAATTTCAGAAGAAGGAGTGGGATTGCCACTCAAAGAAAGCTCGACATTCTTAGGAACAAGATCAATACGATAAACAGAAAGCGGAGGTGGGACAAGTGGTGTGCTCTGAGAGCTGGCATTTTCCACCACTACCGTTGTAGTCCCCTTTTCTAGTTTCTTCTTTTGCTCAGCACGTATTGTCGATAAACTCTTAACCGTAAAACGTGAAAGACTCGGATCAACTCTTGATGGTTTAGGCTCAACTTTTTGGACAACCGGAGGTTGGATGTTTTTGGTACTTCCGTTATTAGTAGGAATTTCTGGGTCCTTTGTCACCTCGGTGTCATTAATTTTGGCCGCATCATATTGGTTGGTTAGAGATTTAGAAGTATGGTTAACATTGAATGTGACGACTTCTTTACCCACACTTAAAGTGATCTCTCCTTCATACACATCAATTAACGCATGGCCCGTCCTCAAGAAACATCTTTCGAGAATGAGGGGTACTCGAGGATCGGCATCAAAATCGACTACAACAAAATCAGTGGGGAAATCGAACTTCCCCACTTTAACAAAAACATCCTCGGCTATACCAATTGGTTTTGTAGTAGTACGGTCGGCTAGCTCGAGGGTCATACATGTTGGGGTAAGTGGGGGCAATGAAAGCTTTTCGTAGATTGATTTCGGCATCAAATTGATACTCGCGCCAAGATCGGCCAAGGCGGACCACTAAATAATTCCTTGAAAATCCCACGGAATGAGAAACTTGCCGGGGTCACCTAATTTTTTGAGAAGTTTTTTGAGAATAACCGCCAAACAATTCTCATTCAAAGACGTCGTAACAAGCTCATATAAATTTTCCTTATTCGAAAGCAATCCCTTAATCGTAGAAGCAAGTTTGGGAATCATGAGAAGGGAATCCGCAAAACTGATCTCCACATTCAAGTCTTTGAAGATTTGGAAGAACGTTTCCATTTGATGGTTAGACTTTTCTTGAAGAGTTTGATCTTTAAGACGAGACGGATATGGGAGTGTCGTTTTCCGGTTAGTCTTTTTAGCACTAACGGGAGCATCCTTTGGCTCAGAATCTTGGACAACCGTGGGTTGGACATTCTCGGTACTCCCCTTATTAGTAGGAAGCACCGGGTCCTTTGTCAGCCTGGTCTCACAGTCTACCACACGAGAAGGAGAAGAAGTAGTAGTGGTAGGATTTGTGGGTCCATCATAAGCAACACCACTTCGGGTAGTGATCGCTTTCATGTCACCTCTCGGGTTGGGAGTCGTATTACTCGAAAGCATACCAAAACCCGAGGGTTGAGAAGAAGAGGTAGAAGCTTGATTAGCTTGAAAGAAACTGGCCAACATATTCCTCATTTCATTCATTTGTTTATTACTCGTAGCATCAATTTCCCTCTTGAATTCAGTCCTCATGCTGGTGATTTGAGTTTCCAAACTTTTAATGGTGTTATCGGATTTCTTCATGTAAGTTAGAAACTCGTTGTTTGGAGCAACTTGATGAGGTGGTTGATAAGGTTGTTGAGGAGGTTGTTGATAAACTTGAGGTGGATGAGCTTGGTAGTTTTGATTACCATAATTGAGATTAGCTCCTCGGTTTTGATTGTAAGATTGGTTTTGATAACGGTTTTGGTTTTGTTGAGGAACGGGTGCAAAACCGGGTGGTCCCATTTGGTTGGCACGGTATCCTTGGTTCTGATGTTGAACCGGATTAGCAGCGGCTATGGAAGCATTTCGGATATCACCATCCGCGGCTTGACAGTTATAGTACGGATGAGGACCACCGCAAACACATGTTTCGGTAATAGCTTTGACTGGCTCGGATTTTGGATTCTTAAACTCTTTCATCATAGAATTGATAGCATGAGTAAGCTCAGTCAGCCCATTCAACTCATTCTTCATAACGTAGTTGTCGTTGGTAGCGATCCTAGAAGCAACTGGTTTGTTTCTAGACGAGAAACTTTTGACTTATTTTCGATAATCGTTCTAATATCGGCGGGCATACGACTCAAGATGTTGCCACCGGCGGCCGCGTTAAGCGAATCTTGGTCGGTCGGAGTTAGAGCATTATAGAACGTATCAATCTGATGAAGATCGGTAAAACCGTGATTTGGGCATTTACGCAAAAGTTCTTTAAATCTATCCCATGCTTCTCCAAAACTTTCGTCACTTTTTTGTTGAAAATTTATGATTTGATTTCGTAACATTGTAATTTTTTACGGAGGAAAGAATTGATTCACAAACTTCTTAGAAAGATCTTCCCATGTTGTAATTGAGTGAGGGGGTTCTTTTTCAAGCCAAGTCCGGGCTGCCCCCTCAAGGGAAAATGGAAACAATCTCAATTTAATTGACTCATGAGAGACGCCCTGAAAGTTTATCGTAGAAGCTACTTGATTAAACCAACGGAGGTGTGCGTGGGGCTCCTCTCGGTCCAAACCACAAAAAGGTTTTGATGAAACCAATTGAATTAGATTAGTTTTGAGTTTGAAATTTTCGGCATCAATTGGTGGAAGAACGATAGCATCACCGTAGCCGTCTACGGGAGCTTGAAGTAACTTGGACATTGTTCGAGTATCTGCCATGACGGGTTGTTCAATGATATTACGTAGCTCTGGTACGTCTATTCCGCGGTTACGATTACGTCGTGACTGAGAACGAGTGCGCATGCACTAAAAATCAAAATCAAAAAGTAAAAAGGAAAAATAATTTGAAAAAGGAAAATCTTTTTGGTTTTTATATATTAAAAAAAAACTTTTGAAAAACAATCTTTTTGGTAACCGTCGCGTCAACCGGTGCTCGGTAGCTCTCAAAAGTACTCGCAGTGTGGCGGAAAAGAAGAGTGGATCTTTCCTCAGTCTGCAATTTAATGTCAAGACTTCCTTAAACCCCGTGTTTAGGTTGTACTCTTGAGGTGAGCCGACGTAACAATTGACGTTCCGATTTCTTTTGTTGGTTTTTTAATTTTTATGGTTTTGATAAGGTTTTAAAAGGTACCATTTTGAGGAGTCGTTTAAGTCCTTATTTGATCACTTTTGTATCCGTTATTGCTTAATATCGTTCCTTTTCACTTTTTAGGTCTCTTGAAGGCAAAATGCTGGAATGGCACTTATTTGGACGAAAAGGCGCGAATATATGAAGGAAATGGCCAAAGTCAAAATCGAGACACTCACAGTTGCTGAAATTAGAAGGCGACGGCGTCAGGTGCTAATGGCGACGCCGTCCCAAGATTTTTGTGACGGTTCAGAACCCAAAACTCGTATTTTCAAGAGACGACGTCCAGTTGTAAAAGAGTAGGCCGTCGCTACTCAGACAGCCTAGATGCAATCCAGACGACGTCAGAAGCTGAAGAGGACGGCGTCACGGACATAAGGTGACGCCGTCGCAAGGTTAACGTGGCCAAGACGAAACCCTAATGACGGCGACACGACGGCGTCACGAAACATAAGGTGACGCCGTCGCATATGTAATCTTATATATAGAATCCGAATTTTTCAGTCTTTTGTAGAGAGTCTTTTGGAGTGAAAACCTAAAACCGAACCTAAGGTGTCTTGTACAGTATTTTAGGGTTTTAAACCCTATCTTACATCAAGATAAGTCTTTACTTCATTAATTCAATTATGTCTTTGATTATTTGTGTGTATGCTTGCATGTTCTCCATGTCCGGCTAATTTATTTGTGTGTTTGCTTAGGAAGTATGAAACTTAATTATTGAATATTGATTGGTTGTTTCTTATCTTAGTTGATTAATGATCTAGTAATGCGATAGGTCATTCGTTGTGTACTTAATGCTTGATTCATCTTTGTGAACCTTAGAATATAATTACCTGAGTAGTTGTAGGCTAAACCATCCAAAGAGCGCCTTAGAGTAGGAGTTTATCATCCCTAGTGGGTTTGTAGACGAGACCCTTTGGTAAGTTCAAAGAGTTAGGGAGAAACGCATACCCTACAACTTTAGACACACAACGCAATTAAGAATAAGACGTGACAACTCAACCATCAATAGGAGATAATTAAGGAGTAATACAACCTAAGTAAACACATCTTTAAACTATCATACGAGCACACATTAATTAGACATAGACTCCCACAACCTTAGTTTAGATAATTAGATAATAGTAGAGTAATCGGTAGAAATACCAACCCCCCAAATCCAATACCCGAGATTCGTACCTTTCCATTTCATAAAATATAAAAAGATAAAAAATAATCTTCCTCAACCTTAACCTTAGCGTAGTAACTCCTTACTAGCATTCCTATTCCCCTAGAGAACGATATCAATACCCGTGGCTTACCCTAATTACTACACTACAACGATTAGGTTCACTGCCTAGGGTGTTATAAAACTTGCTCGAAGAAAAGGAAGTTTCCTTGACCCCGAACGACGCGTGTAGCGTTATCAAGTTTTTGGCGCCGCTGCCGGGGAATAGAATAGCTAGTTAGTAGTCCACCTCGTTTAGGTTCTTTGCTTGATTCCTATCAAGTAAATTTTTTCTCATTTTTAGCTTTCTCTTAATCTATCCCCCTTCTTCGTGACCCTTTGTTCGTAATCCCATCACTTTTCATCATGGAAGGTGATAACCAACCACCACTCGATAACCAACAACCAAACAACGCTTCACCACCAAACAAATACCCACTGCTTGACCCAGCCTCTGCTAACCAACTTCGAGCCCGTATCATGAGTGAGATTGGAGAGCTTAGGAAATTAAATATGATAATTGAGAATACACTTGAGGAAGCCCTTAAGGAATCTGATCAACCTCTAGATAGTGATTCGATTACAAGTGATTCGGATGATGATTTAGAAGAAGGAGATTATAAGATGTTAGAAATTATGGAGGGTAGTAAGGAGAAGGGAGAACTTAGGGAGTACTTTGATTCATACCCTAAAAGGTAAGAAACCGCTTATCACCATAATGTGGTTAATTTTCCAAGACCACCTTTCGAGCCTCGTATAAGGAGGGGAAACCCTAAAAACATCAAAATACCGTGTATGATTGGATACTTATACAGGGATCACACCTACATTGATTATAAGGCACCCATGAATATAATGTCTAGGCTCTATTACAATTGGATCATGAGCAAAAAGCTAGAGCCTATGAGGGACCCCTTTCGCCCTAGGAAAGCAAGTAACTATGTGGGGAGGGTTAAGGGATTGCACGTGTTCATAGGTAACTTCACATATAGGTGTGATTTCATGATTCTGGAAAATGTCAAAGGAATCATTGATGGTTTTTTAGGAGATGTGATACTTGGGAAACCATTTATAGAAGAGTCTAAGATGGTTTATGATAAAGAGAAAGGGATAATCGAGTTCTCAAATGAAACCGAGAATGTTAAATATATAATGCCCCACAAAAATAAGAATTTTGAGGGCATGGATAATTTAGATGTAGATAACATTCCGGCATTCGAAGTAGACTGGAAGAACAAAGTTTACTACACTGCTTGTCTTGAACTAGGGCCTGAATATATTCGTGATGAAAGAAGAGTTAAGGAGATCGAATGGGCCTCTAAGATTAGGGCAACGTAGAAGCACGACTATGAGTCTAGCTACAAGACTCTTAAATAAAGAAAAGCGCTTCGTGGGAGGCAACCCATGTTTAATTGTTTGCTTGTTAGTGTCATATATCTTTTATTAATTGTTTATCCTCATGTTTAAATTTGTAAAAATGCTTTATTTTGTTTTTAACTTCGTTTTAATTGCATGTAAAGGTATTTTACATAAGGGATAAGTGTAGGGAGGATTACACACGTTTTCAAAAGAAACGTAAACATGAGAATAACAATTAACTAAAAGATATTTATGTTTGTTTGTTCGAGTCAAATGCTTGTATCGAGTCATAATGGATGTTTTTGCAGAAATTTTTCCAGATTCTAAAGATGTAAATTTTCCAGAATTTTTTCCAGAAAATCGCAGACCAGTTTTTGTCAGGATAACCTGACGGCGTCAGGATTGCAACCTGACGGCGTCAGGAAGGAGTAAAAACATCAGATCACTTTTTTCTCGTTTTCTGAGCTACTTATAAATTTTTGGAATTTTCCAGGTCTTAATTTTCTTAGAAATTCTTTAAACATCCATTCCACAAGCATTATATCCTAGTTTAAATCGAGTCTTATATATATTATTACCGCCAATTTTACGCGAAGGTTTCGTTTGTTTTCTTCAAGTGTGCAGGTTTAGTTTGTCAAGAAGAAGTTACATAAGATTGAAAGGAGCTTTTCACGCAATAATTCTTCTTGAAAAGGATTTAACCACCACTTTACACGGATCCTACCGAGCTAATCAGGGGAGTATTAGTTTCTTTCGTTTTTAATTACCTTCTTTTATCATAACTTTGATACTTTCGGGGAATATTGGGGACAATGTTCAGTTTAAGTTTAGGGAGGGAAAATAAAACGGGAACTTTGAAACTATGCTTATCCTTGACTATTTGCTTTGTCCAATTGTGATTGTGTAATAAACCATGAGAAAATGTCGGTTAGGGTAATTTTGGCACCAAATTTAAAATTTTTTATGACATATAGGAGTGGGCCATTAGTCTTAACAAAAGCGTCTCATGGATAGGAAGTTGCATGACTAGCACAAAAACCCTTTACCACCCAAATTCCACCAAAATGTGAGGATCGCCCTTAGATTAGTAGGAATTAAAGCATTCATCTTCAATGCTTAGAGTGTGAACCGGTAGTATATTAGATTCTAGAACTTGTTTTGTGATGCATTCCGAGATCGCAAGTGAGGCTACACTTGTGTAGTTAGGAATAACTAAATGATAAGAGGCATTAGGATAACCCTTGTTTGATACCCGTAATATAATTACTTCTTCCATATCGGTTGAGTAATTCCCCCACACCTTTTGCGTTGTACTCATCTTTAGTACACGATACCCCTAGTTAACCCCTCAGAGCCTATCTTTTTCGCGGTTCTCGTGATGTTTCAGTTTTTCTGGAATATCAATGAAGAGCATTGTTTACACCCCACCCCCAAATATACACCCAAATCGCCTTAGCCTACGCCTTATACACTCACTTTTAGTGCAAATGTTTGTTATCACCCTAAACCCTTAGTTCAATTATCTAGTTGCTTGCATAAGTTGCTAAGTCGAGTCATATCCTTTGTATACAGTTTTGGGACGATTGGGATTCATGGGAAAAGTTAAAGTTTATGAAATGACGGGAAGGGAACGTTAAAAATTCAAATTCCCTTTGTTTGCATAATAATGTACCCCAAGTGTTTTGATCTTTTCAATTCGGGTCAAATTAGTGTTAGAGTAATAAAAAACCTCAAGTGTAGGGATATGCCTATAAATCCCTAGTATTTTGATGTTATCGTAGAGGATGGTAGAGTAAAAGTGTATGAAAAAAAAAAAAAAAAAAAAAAATCGGAAAAAAAATAGAAAAAGAGAAAAGAAAAAAATAGAGTGTGAAAAAAAAAAAAAAAAAAAAAAAAAAAAACGGGCTACCATCCTACATCTATCCTTTAAATTTATGTTTATTTATTTCAGTTATCTAGAGTTTAGAGTGTCGAGTCTTGGCTTAGCAACGCCATTCTTCATATGCATTTAACATAGAGATTTTTGACTTGCCACCACTAAATAGCCTATCCCACCAAACCCTTTGTTTCCCTACCGTAAGCCTAACATTACAACCCTTTAAAGACCTCTTTGATAGTCTTTCCTAGGTGCTTACGCCAAAGCGATGGAGGTTTGATCTATTCTCAAGCCTATGGTAATCTATGTACTAGGACCGGTTAATGAGTGTTTATCTTCCATTTCCTATTTGTTATATTTCATATATACACCCGAGAGAGATGTGAGTATCCAAACACCCCATGTGAGGTGCTAGTATGTAATTTCCGTGCTTGTTATGACTTTTGCGGGGCTTATATGTGTTGTGGACCGTTTTGAATTAATGCTTCATGACCCCTAACTTATAAATTAATTGGCTAAAAGCACATTTGCTTGAGGACAAGCAAATAACAAGTGTAGGGATATTTGATAAGGTTTTAAAAGGTACCATTTTGAGGGGTCGTTTAAGTCCTTATTTGATCACTTTTGTATCCGTTATTGCTTAATATCGTTCCTTTTCACTTTTTAGGTCTCTTGAAGGCAAAATGCTGGAATGGCACTTATTTGGACGAAAAGGCGCGAATATATGAAGGAAATGGCCAAAGTCAAAATCGAGACACTCACAGTTGCTGAAATTAGAAGGCGACGGCGTCAGGTGCTAATGGCGACGCCGTCCCAAGATTTTTGTGACGGTTCAGAACCCAAAACTCGTATTTTCAAGAGACGACGTCCAGTTGTAAAAGAGTAGGCCGTCGCTACTCAGACGGCCTAGATGCAATCCAGACGACGTCAGAAGCTGAAGAGGACGGCGTCACGGACATAAGGTGACGCCGTCGCAAGGTTAACGTGGCCAAGACGAAACCCTAATGACGGCGACACGACGGCGTCACGAAACATAAGGTGACGCCGTCGCATATGTAATCTTATATATAGAATCCGAATTTTTCAGTCTTTTGTAGAGAGTCTTTTAGAGTGAAAACCTAAAACCAAACCTAAGGTGTCTTGTACAATATTTTAGGGTTTTAAACCCTATCTTACATCAAGATAAGTCTTTACTTCATTAATTCAATTATGTCTTTGATTATTTGTGTGTATGCTTGCATGTTCTCCATGTCCGGCTAATTTATTTGTGTGTTTGCTTAGGAAGTATGAAACTTAATTATTGAATATTGATTGGTTGTTTCTTATCTTAGTTGATTAATGATCTAGTAATGCGATAGGTCATTCGTTGTGTACTTAATGCTTGATTCATCTTTGTGAACCTTAGAATATAATTACCTGAGTAGTTGTAGACTAAACCATCCAAAGAGCGCCTTAGAGTAGGAGTTTATCATCCCTAGTGGGTTTGTAGACGAGACCCTTTGGTAAGTTCAAAGAGTTAGGGAGAAACGCATACCCTACAACTTTAGACACACAACGCAATTAAGAATAAGACGTGACAACTCAACCATCAATAGGAGATAATTAAGGAGTAATACAACCTAAGTAAACACATCTTTAAACTATCATACGAGCACACATTAATTAGACATAGACTCCCACAACCTTAGTTTAGATAATTAGATAATAGTAGAGTAATCGGTAGAAATACCAACCCCCCAAATCCAATACCCGAGATTCGTACCTTTCCATTTCATAAAATATAAAAAGATAAAAAATAATCTTCCTCAACCTTAACCTTAGCGTAGTAACTCCTTACTAGCATTCCTATTCCCCTAGAGAACGATATCAATACCCGTGGCTTACCCTAATTACTACACTACAATGATTAGGTTCACTGCCTAGGGTGTTATAAAACTTGCTCGAAGAAAAGGAAGTTTCCTTGACCTCGAACGACGCGTGTAGCGTTATCAGGTTTTGTAAACACTCTAGGAAGAATGTTTTGGCTTTTTAGATGTTTTTGGGTTTTTCAAAAAGATATATATATATACAAAAACAACGATAACTTCACTCGAGGAAGGATCTTCAAATGCACGCGAATCGAGACGGAATACGAAAACTCACTACATGCCCTCCCCAGCAGCGACGCCAAAAATTAATTCGTCGTGAAACCAATTATAGAAGTTTGTAGTATTTGGGTAACTCAAATGTATTAGATTTGAGCACCAGGATCGTTCCAAGCGAGAGATGAATGGAATTTTCAACTCACGCCGCGTTTATCGGGGATTTGAATGGGAAAAGGGAATATTTTAAGGATTTCTAAACTACGGGGCAAGGGAAGTAAATGGAAAGCAATTAAAGGCACTAAATAAATTATGCAAACAAGGAATTACGACTAATAAAGCAAATTAACACTAAAACGCAAAATATGTTTAAACTAAAACGTGTATTAAATGCAAATAATCTAATTAAACCTCTAAAAGTGATCTAATAATTTTCTACAGCTAAAAATATGATTTTAAAATTATCTAAAATTTAAAACTAATTTTTATGATTTTTCTTGATTTTATTTGACATAAAAACTAATTTTTAACTTTAAAAATAGATCTAAAATGTTAAAAATTATGAAAACTTATGAGAAAATTGAAAAACTATTTTTTTAAAATCTTACCTAACTAAAAATAATTTTGAAAACTGGTTTTGTATTTTTCTGACTTTTTATCTAATTTCTATGATTTTAAACTATTTTAAACTAATTAAATTGCTAGAAAATGCTAGGAAAAATAAAGAAAAATATTTTTATATGTATTTTTGGTTTTTCTTAAGCTAGGAAAATTGAAATTATATTATTTTGAGCTTTTTCTGATTTATTTGCAATAAAAGCTAATTAAAATGTATTAAAAACTAATTTAAATGCAGAAAAATAGCTAAAAGCTACATAAAATTATGAAAATTTCTGGAAAAGTCCTAAAAATAATTATGATGCAATGAGAATTAACAAACACTAGCTATGAATGCAGATAATACAAGTTGCTTTGAAACTGACTAGAATAAGCACTTATGAAATAAGCTAGAAGCTAGAATAGTGAACCAGAAACTACCAGGACTTGCAATAAGCTAAAACTACTTGAAATCAACTAAATACAACTAAATGTGAGCTCAGAATTTAAACTTAAAAGCAATTGACCAAATTCTAAATCTTAATTAGCTAGATTCCAAATAGGTTCAAGCCACTACTTTGTAGCTTGAAAGTAAGCTACTCAAATAAGCTGGAACTCAAAACCAGATGTGGGATCCTAAACTAGACCTAGCAGATAATGATTAAGCCAATTATGAGCCTGAGATAAGCTATGATAAGCTTACTGGTATGTGCGAAAACACATACCATTTCTTTACCAAAATAGACCCAAAATAACCAAGAAAGAGCCGTTTAATGCTAATATCTGTTGGTTTCTTGAGTTTATGCATGTGCAGGTATGGATATGACAAAACAGATAAAAGAAAGCCAAAATCGAAGAAAACCAAGCACGAGAGAAAGAAGAGTGCAAAAGCCGATGCCGGGGATGCTATTTCAGGGATTTTTGTGTTTAAAAGAATAAATTACGAAGTTCGGGACATGATTTGGGAGTTTATCACAATTTACCTTTCACTTTATCAATTTACATAAACGACCCCTCAACTTTCCCATATTGTCACTTTACACCCTTTAACTTTCACAAACTTACACATGTCACCCCTCATGTTACCAACTTACCATTTACACCTTAACATTTCACAAACTACCTCATTGGTCCTTGGTGTTTACAAATTTGCATAATTAATCCTTTATATTACAATTAGTAATACACCTAGTCCAATTTCCAAATCCAAAATAAACTAACCCAAATCCTAATTCACGGCCCAAGCCCATATCCTTATTTCCCATCCCATTTTATCCCGTAGCCTAATCCACCCTATGATACTACCCGGTCAACCCAACCATATCCCACCATTAAACCCGGTCAACACCCGTATTAACCTTCAGTCAAAATATAATAAAAAATCCATTTATACCCTTGCCCGCCAAAGAAACCCAGCACTGTTTCCCCTTCTTCCTTACTTGAAATCTCACCTTTGCCCTTCATTTAGCTTAGTACTTAGCATCTTATTGCCATGCTGGCAATCCATGACACAAAGGTGTTAGGTCACTAGTTTTACAACACAAGCTTAATAGAAAGAGATAGAGGCGGTTGAACAATAAACAAACACACACACACTAAGTAATAATACGGTTATGCGTAGAGATGTGAGTGAAAGAAATAAATTGAACAACCAACCCTCAAGTGAGGGTTATACAAGAGTATTTATAGGAGGGAAGTTAGGGCAACACTTCCTAGTCCCTTCCTTTCTCCTATGGGCTTGGGCCTAAGCTCATGGGCCTTCTACATAAGCTTAAGGCTAATAACAAACATAAAGGCCATAATTAAGCTAACTATTACATATGAATTACTAACACTTGATTTAGGTTTAGGAGTGATTCCAACAATCTCCCCTAAGTGTTGGTGATGAATGAATATGAACGGTGAAGGCGTTGATGTAATAGTAGCTTTGACGTCTTCTGACATTCTTCTTTCTTGTGAGAAGAATTGCCTTGATTTGAACAATCTCCCCAGTGTAGAGAAATTGTTTTCTTTAAACAGTTTTGCTTTGACGTCATCTTTAACTTTGTTCTTTGATCATTGTTCTTTGTGATGGTAGTGATAGTATGCTGTTGTTGTTGTCTGCATCAAGTCTGCCTCAGGTTTGCTTCGCTGCTAAAGTGTCTCCACGTCATTCTTCAACATGCTCACACGCTCTTTGACATTGGATTTCAGTACTGATGAAGTTCTTCAAATCTTTAACTTTGTAGATTCTTTGATTTGACGAAGAATCATTCTGACTTTTGTGTTGCTTTAAGATAGAACTTCCATTAGTGATGATGTTGGCGTGAGCATGAGAAGAATCTGCACGATCATTCCGCTCCAAAGCTTCCATAAGAAGAAAACATTAAAATGGTTAGTAATAAGCAGATTCCGGCACTTACAAGTTAGAACTTCGAGAGTGTTAACAGCATAGTGTGAAAACACAACTCTAATTCTCACAAAGGCCGTTCCTGAACTGGAGTCCCACAAGTGAGATAACGCGATGTACCGAAGTACACCTACAGTTCAGATGAGTCGTTGAGGTACACCAAAGCATCACCTCACGACTGTACACCGTTTGAGACACACTAAGCGTAATCCACGAGGAGTTACCGAAGTGACCTGCTGTCAGGGCTGTTTGATGTTGACCCTGGCAGGAGTTTCCATTCAATCACTGAGGATCACAGTTGTGAACCTCTCATAAATGTTCTCGACAGATTGCTAAGATCTGTGAAGGACTCGATAACGTACCACTGATGTTCTTATTGTTGAACATCTAGCGATGAAATGTCAAGTGTTCCTAAGAGATCTTTTGATGAATCTCGTGGCTCTAGACTCAATAGTGCGTTTTGGTTTTCCTGAACGGAGACTAGGGAGAGGGTATCCTTCTTCAATACCAGCGATCTCTAAGAGAAAGCCAATAGTTTACGTAGGGTTCCCTGTGAGAATGAAACAAGCTTCTTTTGAGAGAAACTTGAGTGGTTAAGAAGGTTTAGTGCATGCGTCACTGGGTCCATGACGACTTTTAATCTTCAATACCGGCGTCACTAAGTGACAACCAGTAGCATATGAATTGAACCCGGTGTCTGCCCTAAGTTGAATAATTTGGAGGGCTATTTCTTTTCACCATTTTCTTTGCATTTCTTTTTAATTCTTCAACTCCTTCTTTCTTCGATTCTCATTTTCTCCTTTTTATAATCATACCTAAGGACTTCTAAGTACTAACTATTTGTGATGTCCTTGGGTAGATCCCTCCGGCTCTGGCGGATCATAGGAAGGTTATTCCTAACCTTAATCTCCTTATAACTCCATTGCCATAAAACCATTTTTCATGAAAATCTCTCAAAGTGTTTGTGAATGAAAAACATGTTTGAACACTTTGAGAGTTTTAGATTTTTAGAGATACTCCCCCTCCACATGTGCTTAAGAGTTTTTACGGAAATCTGCACAGTGAGGAAAGAGCGCGCACTTTATGAATTGATCAACTCAAGATAGACAATCCCCCGCGAGACACGGTTACTTTGCATAGTTAAAGAGTTACATTGTCAGCTTTTAGGTGACAACTAGCTCTAATAACTACCTTGAAGGTTTAGACAAGCCTCGAAAGGTTGTCAAACCCGTCAGAGTTCATGTCTACCAAGAGTTTCTCGAATGGTACTTTCTACTTGGACAAGTCCTTTGCGAGACACGTTTACATTACTAGCGAACTAGCTTGAAATTATTACCCGTCCAGGACTAGTCTTTTCGAGTTACTAACAGTTCAGTACCTTCAATTCGTTGGTTAAGTCTATTACACAAAGATTCATTTGCATTTACACAACATATTTCTTATCACATAATTTTCTCCCCCTCAAAAATGGCATATAAAATGTTATTTTTGAAAATTTGAGAATAAATATGACCATTTTGAGTGTTGCGGGAAGATGACCACTGTGAACAATTTGTGAACAAAGTTTTAATGCAAATACTCCCGCTCAACAAGTGATATAAACGGTTGAGGTTTTGAAAAATCATACGGGAAAGTACTTGTTCTTTTGAGCAAAACCTTGAAAAATGAAAGGTTTGATAAGTTTTACTCAAAAGTAAGAAGCTTTCGCTCCTTTTATAAGGATTGTGGCACTGAAGCGTACCACAGGGTCCTATCTTGACAAGAACGGGTTGTACACTGTTATGCGTGCACAAGCCATAGACATATATAATCACACATCCAAAGTAATAATGAAATAGAAGCAGTTCAAGGGGTACCAGGAAGTCCAGTGATGTTGCCAGGAGTGCGAACAGGGCGTTGATAGCCGGTGATGTTAATCCTGGGTCGACCACCAACAAAGCTTTCCAATGTTCTGAACTGATCCCGTCGATACAACCTTTCATCAATCATTCTGATGATCCTCTGCACATCCCTTCTGTCCTGAGAGTTCCATCGCTTTTGAGACCCTATGCCTTCATATATCGCCTTCAGCCGATAAGCCAATCCGTCCCTAACCTTCTTCAAAGTGTGATCCCCAAACTTGTGAAGATCTCTACACGCCATCAAGTAATTTCGTTGAAGTTCACTGCGATAAACGACGCCGAATGGTTTGCTGACGAGTGTGTATTGTGGAAGCTGGTTGATGTCGGGAAGATCTAGCTGAGGTGGAGTGAAGTTGACACGGGTCTGATATGATTCAACTGCAAGCTGGAGATCTTCTACCCGTTCCTGTATGACTATGCTTCTGATGAATATTAGCAAGGACTTGATGTATTCACGTTGTACTTCAGTCGAGAATTGTCTCATGCGTCCCTGTACTTTGGCAAGATACAGATCTTCAATGTCGTTGAGAGACAAATTCTAAAAGTCCGCTTCACTGAATGCATAATCTCTTTCGTCTTGTCTTTTGACCACGATATTCTTGAGAAAAGTGTAGTCCCATTTAGACGAAAGATCAACATGTTTAACAGCAACGATTCCTTTAGTACTGAACACTTCATTTTGAGACTTCTGAACTTGGCAGCTTCTGTAGTAGATTCGTCGGCGTTCCGGCCAATGGTGAATCCCATACATTGCATCACGGTCATACAATTCCACATTGTTAGAAAACATGTGGGTAGCCTTTTCCTCGATGGCTATGCAGTTTGAGTATATGGCTGCCGGGAATGGAAGTGTCAGAGATGTAGCGTATTTCCTTGAACCATCGCCACCATGTAGAAGAAATTCCAAGTCTTTGTTGAAGAAATATCGGAATGGAATCCTAGGCTCATCTGGTTGGCCAATTGTTGGTAGAGGTTTCGACCAGTCGGTGTAAGATGGAGGGTTGTCCCGTTTGGTGAAGTCGATGTTTGCTTATGGGTTGAGCCAGTCCATGTTGTTAGACATAGCTCGAGCAATGTTTTCAAGGTGATATTTGACCTCGATGGCACTTTTCGAGCTATCTTTTAACAGTTGAAAAGCTTCATTCTTGATTCGCCTCAACTCAGATTTCGTCATCTTCTTTACTCGGAATTTTTCTTGCGGTATCTTAGCGTGCTCCAATGTATTACCATCTACCAGATCTTGACCTTCAGCTGGATAGGGGGTGGAGTTAACAAGTGTAGAAAACCATTCAAATTCTTCAGAGTTATCTTCATCTAGCCATGATACGACGTCATCCTTGGGCGCCTTCTTCTTCTTTTTCTTAGGCCTAGACGAGGATTCTGGTTTCTGTACTTTGTCAGGAGAGGTGGGTTGTTGTTGGGGCTCATGGAATTCCTCATCGTCACCACCCGTATACTCAAAGTGATCACCGGTTTTCTGAGTCTCGGGTGGTAACTCAGAAGAATCCTGAGGTTTTTCAGTAGAAGAACGAGGAGGAGACCTTTGTTGTGCTGGAGTCCGTTTGGGTGGAGGTTGCATAGAAGATGATTCACCAGACTTCTTCGAGCGTTTATGCTCGTCATTCTTATCCTGATCCTTATCTTCATCGTCGCGTGGACGTTTCGGCCTTTCAGCTTCTTCTCTACATGCTGATTTTAGTTGGTATTCCAGCAATGCTTCAAGCAATTTACCTTCGTGAGAGGCAAGTGTTGCAGATCGTTTGGACAGTTGAGCTACCAGTCGGTCAACTAATTCAGCATCTGAAAAGATTATGGGATCAACAGGATTGATGTTCACGTGCATTGGTGTTGATTTCATAGTCTGCTTGGCCAGATGAAGTAGATTCGGATAGAGTTTTTTGGTGAATAACTCCTTTGTAACTTTAGGAACAATGTCAAGAAGGTAATTGTGAGTGTAACCTTTGATCATTTCGTCCATTTTCCCTTGAAGATCATCTTTCATGAGCTTCTGAACATACTCCCTTTCAACTTTCATCTCGTCATTCTCATCATGAAGATACTGTATCTGATCAGCGTAGAAATTCATCTTCCTGTAAAGCATGTCTTTCTTTCTGACTTGTTTGACAGCATTCACAATTCTTTTATGAGTATGAGAAATCCAAGATCGAGTTGGCTTCTTCACTGATTTGGTTGATCTTTTATATGGTGGTGGTGAAGAATGAGATGATGAATCTGATGATGAGGAGGCTCAGGGTCCTTTGGAGGTGCAGAAGTATCCTCCTTGGAACGAATTGGATTGTTGAGAAGATAATCATCATAATTCTCTTCGTTATCTTGTCCAGATTTAGCTTTTACTTCCGTCTGAGCCTGGGCTTCTACATCAGTCTTTTCTTTTTCAGACTTATCCTTTTCTGGTTCCTCAATGTTATAATCAATAGAGTCTTCCACAAGCTTTTGCTGTTGCACAAGAGTGGTGGCACCAGTTCCCTTATCGGTTTGATTAACCGCATCAGGAATTGGTGAAGAGTGGACACCACCACTCGACCCTCCGGGGCCACGCATTTGATCTTGTTCAAATTCTTTAGCTTTTTGTAGGTGTCTAACAATTTTAAACTTCTTCCTGTAGGATGTTTCCAGTTGCTCTTCATCTGAGCTTGAGCTTTCATCATAAGGTACAAGTACTGGAGTCTTCCCTTTTCCTTGGATAGCTGGTGGACTGGGAGGTTTTGCTACTGAAGGAGGTGCTTCGGTTGCAGATTCAGAGTAGAAGACCTCTTCGTCTGATTGTGTATCTTCAGAGCTTTCGTCCACTAGATTTCTTTGTGGTTCAAGCTTTGGAATGGGAATAGGACCAGCTTCCTTAGAAGGAACAGTCTTTTTACGAGGAGGATTCCTCTTGGGAAACTTCCTCTGACTCTCAGTGCTTATAGCACTTCCTGCACTGCCTCTTCTGGTTCTCCGTGTAGGTGTTCCAGAAGACTTCTCATCAAGATGACCAACTTTGCCTTCTTTTACTGCTACCAGATACCTTTTGTATGTGTAGAGCTTTTTGATTTCGTCAGACAGAAGGTGATCAGGTAATACAGCACCCTGTTTCTTTGTTGACGATTCCTTGATTCTGACAGATAAAATAGGCTCAGTCAACATGTCATGATTGTCGGGGCCATTGAGCCTCTTGGGAATATCAGGATGAAGTCCAAGTGCTCTCTGGATCAACAGTTTAGTGTATCTAACATAGGGAATCTTTGAGCCAAGCTTTTTGAGAAATGACATCATGTCATACCATATCAGAGCTTCAAGCTCGATGTGCTTCATGTTGATTAATGACCAAAAAATTTGCAGTTCTATGAGCTTGGGATGCTCATAGCCGCTATCACGACCAGAGACAGATTTGGTAATGATGATGTTGAGAGTTCTCCACGGTTGAGGAATGTTCTTAAGCTCCACATGAGAATGCTTAGTGATAATTCCTGAAGCTTCATCATAGCCAATATCAATCAAGAATTGCAAAACTGTCTCTTCAGCAGGTGTGGCATAGAAGTCGGTTGGCTCGATGTCAGGGATGAGAAGAACAGCCCGTAAGTCCGCATGTGTGATGGTGACCTGTTTGTGATTGAGCGTCATTGTCACCGCACTTTGACCTTTGATCCTCTGCATTGAATTCTAGAATTGTTGAATGTAGATCTCCGGTATTGTAGCAGAATGTGAGAGCATGTTCTGGTAGGGATGATTCTTGAGAATATCCATAGCAATCAAACAGGAAGATTCTGAACAGGTGAGGGTTTCAAAGTCAACCTGAAGGTTGTTCTTTCCAATCTTCCTCGGATAGCCATTAGGGAAGATATCAGCAATTGTGAGAGCATCTGGTGCATCCACATTCATTTGAGCAGCCATGTCTTGATCTGAAATAACATTAGCCAAAAGAACCAACATATCGAAAGACATAATGTTAGTCAACAGAAGGTTTTATTGGCTAATTATTGAATGTGCAATGTCAATGATAGTTACGAGTCCAAAGTCACTTGTTAGTTCAATAGTCCATTGACGTCGTGATAAGTTTCGTGAGTTAGTTAACTTTAAGTTTTAAAGTTTATGTTATCACTTATTTAACACAACATTAAACGTTTAAGCTCATTAGTGACATTTTTGGTTTCGTGACGTTATGATTTATTTATTTACAGGTTTGCACGCGTAAAAATTCTTAATGAAGGTATGATCAAGGCTTATTCGTAGAAATGGTAGCTTATGCGTAAACAGGAGAAGTATACGCGTAGACGCAAGCTTATGCGTAGGATCCTTACTTACGCGTAAGAAATGTTACGCGTAGGAAAAGGAAACCTTATGCGTAAAGCTTACGCGTAGGCGTATATAAAACCTTACGCGTAAGGCTTACTCGTAAGAGTAGACCTTATGCGTAGAGGTCACTGTTTACGCATATCCTTCACAGGATACGCGTAGTCCCTTTGTAGAACCTTATGCGTAGATGGTTAACAACCTTGATTCTGAGTTTTACGAGTAGCAAGCCTGAAATAACATCATCATAACATCAATATTAACATTAACATTCATTATAAAACAGATCATGGCATGAATATTCATCAAACATTTTACGCGTAAAAAACCCTTACGCGTAAGACAAAACCCTAAAGTTCATGAATTATTCGTAAGAAGTTTAGCCATAGGATTTGCACAAAAATGATTCTGGCAGTACTAGTATGCCTATAGAGTAGGTTTATCCAAGTTTTAACATCAAATATGTCATGAATCAAAAATACCCAAACCGTATGAGCTAAAACCCTAATTTTCAATAAATTAATATTCATAGTTTCTGGGTTGATTCTGGGCCTAGATATCATCAATTCAACATGAATACAACACTTTTCAAGAAATCATTTAACCATAAACGTCCTCAAATGAAAACACCCAATTTTACGCACAAACCCTAGTTTTCCAGAATCAATCAATTCGTGTTTCTGGGTGGGTTTTGAGGATAAACATAGTATCATTGATGTTATTAAAACATTTTGACACTCTTATTTTAACCACAAACACATAACAATGATTGTGTGTTCATACGCTTATGCGTAGAACACATAATCACTCATATCTCATAATTTAGCCTTTGGATTTGCATAAAAATCAAAACCTTTGCTTGTAATTATGTTAAGATTATGAAAACACTTACACTTTGATGATCAAAAACACAGATTTCTTGAACGATTTGTATGCGTAGGATTAGTTAGGTTTGTGTAATAAATGTGAGATGAAATAGTTAGGTGGAGGATTTTTATTAAAAATAACTTTAAGCTTTTGCCAGTTTTGGTCCCTCCACCTTTTCCATTTTCATCCAAAGCCTTTTAACTTCCATTTTGGTTACCAAATGATAGATTTTAAGAAAGAAACTTGACGACACTCCCCCTCGACTTAAGAAATAATGAAAGGTTATAAATTTTAGTCCGAGGAGTGTCATTGAACCAGAAAATGTGACCACCATTTTAAAGAAACAACCAGGATAGGATAACATGCAAGTACACGGATGTTTTGAAACAGTTAAGTATTTATTTTCTCCCCCTCAACACTTGATCGAAAAAAATACTGAATTTTGAAAGATTTGAGTGTTGACAGAAGAAATGTACTTGCCATGTTTGAAGAAATATGGATAGAAGAATATTTTTGTTGTTTTATCTAATTTTATATTTTTGTATTTTGTTTTTGAAAAATTATTTACAAGAGAGATTTTGGTGTTTGACAGGTTTTTAAGACTGTTTTAGGAGGTCATCCAATTCCTCTTGAGTCAAACACCTCATACCAATCCGGTGGACCAACTCATTAAACCTAGTGGGAGGCAAGGCTTTGGTGAGTAGATCTGCCAATTGGTATTCTGTACCCACGAAGTATAATTAAACTGTACCTTGTTCCACGTGGTCCTTGATGAAATGAAAGTGAAGATCGATGTGCTTTGATTTCGAGTGCTGAACTGAGTTGCACGAGATCGCAATGGCACTCCGATTTTCGCAGTACATCGGGATTCTGTCAAATACGTAACCATAGTCTTTGAGTTATGTTCTCATCCAGATGACTTGAGCACAACACGCCGACATGGCTACATATTCTGCTTCGGTTGATGACAGCGATGTACAATCCTGCTTCTTCGATTGCCAGGACACCAGTTTATCACCAAGAAATTGTAGTGCTCCTGAAGTACTTTTTCGTGAATCTAAACATCCTGCGTGATCAGCATCTGAAAAAGCGATTAGTTCAAAACCAGAATCCTTCGGATACCAGATCCCCAAATTAATGGTTCCCTTGATGTATCGGAGGATTCTTTTAGCCTCAGAGAGGTGGGTTTCAGTTGGTCGTGACTGATAACGGGAGCATAGATAAACGGCAAAAACAATATCAGGTATGCTAGCTGTTAGATACATGAGAGACCCAATAATACTTCGGTATTTAGTAGGGTCTACTAATTTCCCATGTAAATCAGCGTCTAGCTTCTTGGTATGAGTCATTGGTGTAGCATAAGTGTCACAGGTTTTCATTCCAAATTTGTTTAACAATTCAAGGGCATATTTGGACTGACTCAAGAAAATATCACGGGGTGATTGATGAACTTGCAATCCTAGAAAGAACGTAAGTTCACCCATCATGGACATTTCAAAAAATTTCTTCATTAGTTTTGCAAAAGCGATTGAGTATTTTTTATGTGTAGACCCAAAAATGATGTCATCCACGTAAATTTGAACAATTAAGATATGTGCCCCGTGATATTGTATAAAAAGAGTAGGGTCGACCGAACCTTTGGTGAAATTGTTAGCAATGAGGAAAGATGATAGCTTATCGTACCATGCCCGAGGAGCTTGTTTGAGACCATAAAGAGCTTTGTTCAGTTTGTAGACATGGTTCACGAACTCGGGATCAACGAATCCTTCTGGTTGGCTGACATAAACCGTTTCTTTCAGTTGTCTGTTGAGAAACGCAGTTTTGACATCCATCTGAAAGACCGTCATATTCATATGAGCCGCGAACGCGAGAAATATCCGAACAGCCTCAAGACGAGCAACCGGAGAAAAAGATTCTTCAAATTCTATTCCCTCTTCCTGACGATAACCCTTAGCAACTAGACGTGACTTGTTTCGGATTACGTTCCCTTCAGCATCCAATTTGTTTTTCCAAATCCATTTGAGACCAATGACGTAGACCCCTGTTGGTCTTTCAACCAGTTCCCATACTTCAAGACGTTTGAATTGGTTGAGTTCTTCTTGCATGGATTCAATCCAGTTGTCTTTTGTCATTGCGTCTTTAATGTTTTTAGGCTCAGATTGGCAGACAGTGAGTGCATAAATGCAATGTTCACCATCTGTGTGAAGACGTTGTCTCGTAATGACTGGCTGATTTGGGTTGCCAATAATATTTGCCAGAGGATGGTCTTTTGTCCATCGATGTGTAGACAGTTGATGTTGGTATACATTGTGTAGATTCTGAGGATTCAAATGGTTTGTTGATGATTCCGCGACATCAGGTGCAGCAGTGTCATTAGCAAACGGGTTAAAGAATGCATTTGGATCAAAATCTGCAGGTGGGGGTACTTCATTAAGAATATCATCAGCTGGATCATCATTGTTGGAAGCGATTTGTTCAACTGTTGTGGTGGAGTCAACTGGTGGTGCTTCTTCAACAGTAGTTGTTGTAGCAGGTGTATCAGGTATAAGAGTATTATCAGGTTGTGCAGCAGAAACAGCGGATACACCTGGAGCACGTTCATCAATATCGTCACTGAACAGAGGAGCAAATAACCTTTCCATTTGTTGACGAGTGAGCTGGGGGCTTTGTTCAGCTGATGATGTGGGTTGAGGGAAGTTTAAGCGGTTGTGACCGGGTTCCAAGCTGTTATACTCAGAAGCCATATCCGTAAGTTCATCAAAATGAGCATGAATCATTTCCATAACATGCTTTGTACGACGATTCCAGATCCAGTAACCTTTAGAATTCTCACAATATCCAATAAAGACGCCAATGTCAGCTTTGGCTTTAAGCTTTCCAAAATCATCACGATCATTATTCGGATAGCAAAGGGAGCCAAATACATGAAAGTGTTTGAGATTCGGTTTATGGTTGTGGAGAAGCTCAAACGGTGTTTTGTTGTGGCGTTTATTAATCATAGAACGGTTTTGAGTATAGCATGCAGTAGATACAGCTTCTGCCCATAAGTAATCTGGAAGTTTAGCATTGATTAACATTGTTCTTGCAGCTTCCACTAACGTTCGGTTTCGCCTTTCAACAACTCCGTTTTGTTCTGGTGTACGTGCAATAGATGTCTGATGCTGAATTCCTACTTTCTCATAAAATTCACGAAGGGTTTGGTTAACAAATTCAGTTCCTTTGTCTGTTCTGATTTGGCGGACGGTGTTCCGGAGCTGAACTTGAATTTTCGTGAGAAAGGTGATGATCATTTGTGGAGCTTGGTCTTTGCTTCGAAGAAAGTAGACCCAAGTCCATCGTGAATAGTCATCAACAATTACTAAGATGTAGCGTTTGCCATTGATCGTTTACACGCGCATCGGGCCACACAAATCCATGTGAAGAAGATGAAGCACATGCTGAGAGCTGTGTTCCACCTTTGAAGGAAAATGAGCACGAGTGATTTTCCCTTGTTCACAAGCTGAGCAAAGGTGATCTTTAGAATACCGGAATCGTGGGAGACCTTCAACTAGTTTGTGTCGAGCAAGATTGGTTATAGTTTGAAAGTTTAAATGTGAGAGACGACGGTGCCATAGCCAGGATTTTGTTGATGTTGCCTTTGAAAGTAAGCAGATGGGGGATGAAGCAACCATGTCTTGCATAGAGATAGTGTAAAGACTTGAGTTACGAGAGCCAGACATAAGGTCGTTTCCTTGTAGATCACGAATGAAACAAGATTTCTCCCTGAAAGCAACCTCCAAATCTCCATCACAGAACAGACCTACTGAAAACAGATTGTGACCGAGGCCTTCCACATAATAAACCCTGCTAATTTCGATGTTCCCATTAATATAGTCTCCGTAGCCCATGATAGTTGTGAAGTGATCATTCCCGAATCTGACAATGCCAATGAACTTTGCAATAAAGTTTGATAACAGTTTAAGGTTGCCTGTCATGTGTCGGGAACATCCGCTATCAACAATCCAGAGAATGATCTGTATCACCTGCATTACACACAGACGACACAGATGGAATAGAAGTAGATGTAGAACCCGAAATGTTAGAGGGTTTCGGAGCAGTTATAGTAGACATACACACATCAATAACTTTAGGCATCCATTTAAATCCTAGTGTGTTATATATCCACTTCTGCCATCTATAACTACTATTTGCTTTAGTCTTAGTGAATGCACTAGGTGGTACTACATTCTTTGGAGGTGAAACTGGAGCTACAGGGACAGCAATGCGTTTCTTAGAATCTAAAGAGGGCGGTCTACCAAGCACAGACTTAGAAAGATTAGTGGGCCTAGAGGTATTCCGATTCTTAGGATTCTGTAAACGAGAGATGATAGCTTTAGCAACACATTTGTCATGACAATCAGAATTCATACTTTTCCGACAAATAACACAAGGTGCATCAGACTGAATATCAAAAGTACTTAAAGGTTTAGCATTCGTTACATCACTATTTCTATTACATTTGCCAGGCGCAATATCTATAGTGAAAGCAACATGAGTCTTATTGATAGTCCTAGGGTGTTCTTCTACTTTAGCATTCCTTATTGATCTTTTCTTAGGTCGCAACTTCCTATTTTTCGATGTAGTGCTCCTAGGCTGTAAAGTGCGAACGTTTGGAAAAGAGGCAACTATTCCTGTTTCAGTAGAAGGAAGCACATTAGCAACTTGTGTTTTGGCAGTAGGCATTCTGGGTTCACGTTTACTAAGTGTTACAGGTGCTAATCTCTTAATGATGGTTGGCGGAAGTTGTTCATACTTTCCTAACATTTCTCTTAACTTAGAGATAGTGTGAATCAAATCTTGATTTTCAGAACGAATATTACCCGCAAAATGCATTACTTCGCTAGTGTGTGCAAGATAATGATCAAGTTCGTTTGATGCATCATCACGAGTCTTTTGAAGTAAATCATATATGACACCATATTCTTGTTTAACTTTTACAAGTTCTTGTTCATATTTTGAGATTTTACCTTTTAAAGACACGTTTTGACCATCCAGTTGCTCAAATTTAGGATCAGAAGATTTTGCACGCAACTGAGCGATTTTGTTTTGAAAAACAAGTTGTTGATTGTGAATATCTTTTTGACACCAATTAAGACGACGTTTTGCATTGGAAAGTTCGTTAATCAATCGTTCATTTTCAGCTTTTAAAGACTCGATCTGATGCACATTATTAGTATTCTCAACAGTTACCACAGAGTCAACAGTATCAGCAGAGATATAATCAGATGCATATGACACAGAATTCAATAACACAACATTATGGATATCAGCACAGATAACATCATTCAAGAGTCGATCAACATCTTTTCTCAACAGTTTCTTTTTACGTTTAGTATTAGAAATAGATGTTTCTGTTTTCTCGAAAATGACCTTCATCACTCCAAGTTCCTTATGAAAGTCCCGTTCCCAAGACAATGCACAATTTTTCAAATTTTTAACATTTGGTAAAAGATTTTTCTGAAAAATGTCTCTTTGTTCTCGTGCCAGAGGCGATTGAAAATGTTGAACTTTGATTTCAGAATGATATTCTATCTCATGTTGTAAAGTTTTGAGGTCAGCCATGAAAATGTCAAAATATCTAAGAATTTTGCGATTTTCAGGTTTTGAGTTTACTTCACTGATGGAAGGTAAAGGACCATAAATTTGTGCATAATCTGGTTGGGGATTAACATTAGAAGACTCAGACGTTTTTATGATAACCCTTGGTGTGTTAGAAGAATCTGTTGGTGTGACGAAAGTGACCGGTTTTGAATAATTAAAAGGTTTATTGTAAACAACAGTTTCTAATTTTGATCGACTCTCGTCTTCTACATCTAATTCCTCTTGACGATGATATTCAAAAACACTCATAACAGAATTATCAATTTTATATTCTGCACTGGAAACTTCAGGATTTGGTTTGAATGCTTTGATTGAAAACTTAGGTTTGTAATCAGCAAGATTCGGTCCATATCCATTTGGATTGGGTTTTAAAGTAAACTTTTCAGTAGCAGTTACTGACTCACCATGTTTGTAAACAACAGTTTTAAACTCTTTAAGTTTGCGTTGCAAGCCGATAATTTCTTCAAGATGGTCATCTATTCGTTTCGTTGAATGCTTTTTGTATGCATAGAACTGTTTTTGACAAGTTAACAACTCAGCCTTAGCTTTTTGATTTTCCAAGGTGAGAGCGTTAATTTGCTTTTTATGTTCATGTTTCAGTTGTTCTATTTCAGACAACAAAGCATTCTTCGAAGCGGCTAGATCACACATCTGTCTCTCTAAATATTTTTCGTTTTGATGAGATTTAGCAAAAGCGGCTTCAAAACCTTTTTCACGGTTTTCTTGAGTTTAAAAAAGTTGAGTTGCATTTTTAAACATTCAAAATCCTTGGTTAACAGTGCATTTTTACTTTTTAAGTCCTGATTTAATGCACAACATTCTTCAATTTGGGATTGCTGGTCTTTAAGTAAAAGAGCAAGATCTGGATGAGGCAAAAGTTCGGCGTATTCAACATGAGTCACAACATGATCATTACTTAGATCCTCAAGTATAACCACGGAGTCAATTTGATTATCAATGGAAACCATAAGGTCATCTTGATCGTCAAATGTAACTACGGGGTCTAATTGAAAATCGTCGGAATGAGATGTGGATGACTCATTTTGAACATTCTGAGCCTTGTCGGATTCAGATGTTGGCGGAGATATTAGATCAGAGATAAATATGGTTTGTTCGGGTACTGAGACAAGCCATCAGTGTCATACACTGGGCCTGTGTAACTCATGCATATTAGCCATCAACATAACAGCTGCATTGGCCTGCAAGTCCTCCATATCATCATCTGAGTCTGCATCTGCCATAAAACTCTGTTCTTTGTCTATGAGAGTTCCACCAGCTTCATCCTTAAGAGCCAAAAGAAGAGCCTCTTTGAAATAAGCACTCCCCTTAGTCCTCGGCTTTGGGCATGCATTAGCCAGGTGTCCCTTCTCATTGCAGTTGTAGCATCGAAGACCATTCAACCCATTTTGAGCATTTCCCTGTTCCACCACTTGAGCTCTGTTGTTATTCCTACCCATAGCATTAAAACCTTGACCACCGCCCATCTGACGACCATAACCACGATTCTGAACTTCAACTCGTCCATTGTTCACAACAGCCTGATTTCGTGTGTTAGATGAGGAACGAATACGATTGTTGGATTTGTTGGAATAACGGCTAAAAACATTAGCAATCATAACAAATCCTTGTTGCAATGCTTCGAACGGATCGGATTCCTCATTAGCTTCACTGACAAATGTTTGAGCATTGTGGTTGTTGTATGGAACCAATTGTTTATGTTGAGATTGTTGTGATTGATCATTTGGTGTGGTAGTGGCAGTTGGTTGAGTTGCTGGTTGAGGAGGATAACTGTTTTGAGCATACAAGGCAAGTTGTTGATTTTCCAGATGTGCAGGTGAAGCAATTTGAGCACGGAGAATCCTTTCCCTATCAACTTCCTTTTCATAAGGCTTCAAGTAATCGTACAACAATCCGTATGTAGAATGATGCATGTTCTTCTCTTGTCGGAGAAAAATGACATACTTCTCCCATTCAGGACCAAGACTACTCAGGAACTTAGTATTAACTGCAATTCTTGGCATGATGATGTTGTGTTTATCCAAATCATTGATGATGTCTGAGAATCGAAGATGATAAGACTCTAGTGTCTCTCCAGGTTCAATCAAGAAGTGTTCATAAGCCAAATAAATTTTGGATTCCATATCCTCTTGATTGAGTGCAGATCCTTCCATAAGTAGATGAATGTGTTCCCACATTTTCTTTGCAGTCTTTTGAGTATCAACACTTCGAAGATTTAGGTTTGGTAATCCTAAAAGAATATATTGCATTGCAAGCTCATCAGCTTCATAGTGTAGAAGTTCTTCTGGATTCAAGTCTGCAACAGTAGCAATGTTTGATTGTTCATCTCTTGGTGGATTAGCATTTGGATCTCCGGGTACAATGACAGTAGGCATCTGAAATGGACCTTCCAGGATAACCTTCTTTAAGAACTTTCCATGTGGCTTCTTCAGATCACAAAACCTAAAGAACCTAATTACCCATTGATCATAGTTTCCTGGAGTGAGCATTGGAGGTCTATCAAGTGATCCAGCCTCATGAATTGATTGTTGGCTGCTTAAAGCTTCACACATCTTTGCAAACCAAGTGGGTTCCTTCATAGTGTTCCTTGATGGATGTTGATTGAAATCGTTTGTGTAGGGTTGAACTTGAAGACTTGGTGGTGTTTGAACCATTTGTGGTGGAGGAATTGCTCCAAGTTGTGGAGTATGTTGTTGATTAAATTGTTGTTGATAAATTGCTTGTTGTTGATTCCATTGTTGATGTTGTGGACTTAGTTGTTGTTGTTGTTGAGAATAAGTGTAAGGGAAATAGTTAGAGTATGGTGGTTGTGACATGTTGAAAACTTGTGTTGGTAAAAATGGATCTTTGTAGTCGAATGAACCTTTGTTGATGAAGTATCCTTAGGCGTAGAAATCACAATAGCCAAGAAGCACTTATGCGTAAAAACACCAAAGTTACGCGTAACAATCAAGAGTTATGCGTAGGTTTAGCTTACGCGTAAGTAGGAAAAATACACTAAAGTTATGCGTAGACACAAAATTTAGGCGTAGGATTACCTTATGCATAAGACTAGGCTTAGGCGTAAGATGAATCTTATGCGTAGGATTTTCTACGCGTAAGCTTTATGCTTATGCGTAATTTTAGGGTTTTATCCCAAGTGATCTTTTACACTATCACAGTTCAAAAGATATCCAAAGTCGACGTATTTTCAGGCTTATCCAAGCAAGAAAACACGGAGTAAACCACGAAACTGAAGATCAAACCAAGGATAAAGTTACGCGTAAAACTAGGGTTTTGATACGCGTGGCTTTACTCGTAAAAATGATTTTGCCCAAAGATGTTTCTAAACCAGATTTTTGTGATGAGATAGCTTCAATATCACCAAAATAACACAAAAGTGTGAAACTTGATGATCCAAAACTTCTAAAACCGTTACGCATAGGATGAAACCCTCGTACAAGAACTAGCTTAAAAACGTAGATCCACGCGTAAAGTTTGAAACTTTTTGCCAAAAACAAGTATTTTAACACCTTAAAACATTGAAAGTACAAGAATCTTGGATTAAAAAGTATAAAAAACGTGTTTTTAAGCGAACCAAAGTATCAAGGC
This sequence comes from Chrysanthemum seticuspe, assembly GCA_019973895.1. NCBI lineage: Eukaryota > Viridiplantae > Streptophyta > Magnoliopsida > Asterales > Asteraceae > Chrysanthemum > Chrysanthemum seticuspe. The sequence goes on along the minus strand of BPTQ01000007.1, from coordinate 217,724,999 downwards.
CGAAGCGTATGTTCTACGCGTAAACGAAACAAACGTTCACCCAACTATTAGGCGATTGATACCACTGTTAGGTCACTAGTTTTACAACACAAGCTTAATAAAAAGAGATAGAGGCGGTTGAACAATAAACAAACACACACACACTAAGTAATAATACGGTTATGCGTAGAGATGTGAGTGAAAGAAATAAATTGAACAACCAACCCTCAAGTGAGGGTTATACAAGAGTATTTATAGGAGGGAAGCTAGGGCAACACTTCCTAGTCCCTTCCGTTCTCCTATGGGCTTAGCCTAAGCTCATGGGCCTTCTACATAAGCTTAAGGCTAATAACAAACATAAAGGCCATAATTAAGCTAACTATTACATATGAATTACTAACACTTGATTTAGGTTTAGGAGTGATTCCAACAAAAGGAATGACAGGCTGGCACTTCTCAGCAATCTGATTAGGTCAAACATGTCACAGAGATGATCCAAAGGCTGAGAATCAATGGAATGATGAAATTGGTGATGGAGGGTTGTGATTCAAGCTCCCAGAAGCTTCTAAAGACCCTAATTGATCCCTTGGCTCAGCTATATAAACCCTCTTCATCACAGATTTGAGGGTCGTCCAAATTATTCATGTTTTAAGTAGAATTTAGATCTTTTAATTTATGTTATGTCCTAATATTTTCAGTAATAGATATAATGTAATTTCACTTGGTTTATGCAAATTTCCATTTTATTCATTTAACTGCTTCAAATCTGTTTTGTGTTCAAAAGTATTTGAATTCTGTTAATTAGAGCTTATATAAGTTTTAATGAGCTTTTGTGAGCTTATTGTGAGTTTAAATTGTTCTTAAAATCAGTTCTTGTTAAAAGTAAATAAAAGTCAAATTTGGTCAACAAAAGTCAAAATGGGTCAATAAGGGAGGTCAACTGAGTTTGGGTTGGTTTCTGATCTTAAATAAGTTTACTGTTTCATTGATAAATGCAGATCAGTTTTAGTTAAAAATCATTTTAAGTTTCAAGGAGAGTAGCATTCTCAGGTCCATTAAGGGTGTTTGGATCATCACTGTTTAAGTAGTTTAGATTCAATTTTCAAGTTAAAATTGATGTTAGTTAGATTATAAACTTGTATTGGTATTGTCTCAACTTTAAGTTTCAAGTTTCCATTACATTTTCAGGTTTTTCTACCATTGGGTCAAAGTTCATTTTCAAACCTTTAAAACAATTTCAATAGTGTCATTTTCAGTATTTCTTTAGCATTTAGTGTTAATTGTAGTGGTTCTAAAAATTAACAAAAATTAAAAATCACTAGTTCATCAGATAGTTTAAGTTTACACAAAAGAAAAAAAATCAAAAAAATCTGTAGTTTATGTTTCTAGCAGCTCAAAGTTGGGGGTTTGGATAAGTACTCCCTTGCACATCAGTGTGTGTTTTCTGTTACATTACTTACAATGAACTTGTAAATGTTCATTTGAGATGCTCAGGTGTGGATTTAACTTGAATTGCCTTCATTTTCTTTATATTGCTTGTTTGCTACTTATTTTTAATCTCCTTAGTAGTTTTGTTATGCTTATTTTGCTAGTTGAATAGGACCTATTCTGCTACTTAGTTAGTTGTAGGGAATGATTGATTGACTATTTTCTTAGATAACTTATAGGTTAGATTGAATCTATTGACTAGCATTTAGCATTGGAAGCTTAGTTTAGGTAGCTTATTAGGTCTGCTTGTTCCCCTCATAACTGCACATTAGATACCACATTGTCCTAATCCACTTATAGTTTTGATTTTTAATTTCCTTATTTTGCATCCAAATCAGCTGAATTTCTAGATATAAGGACTTTTGTTGATGGTTGTTAACATGTCAATTTTACTTTATTGTTATGATTTTTTAAGCTAGTTAATTAGTGCTTAAAGTAGGAGCTTAAGGCCTGTTTGGCTTATGTTTTAAGAAATCTGATGTGGTGCATATTACTCTTAAACATGTGCTTATTAGATTCAAATCAGCTGCAGTAGGTCTATCTCATATATTTTAGGTTAGTTTTAGACTGTGGTAGCTTATAGTAGCTTATAGGTAGTCTTTAGCTTATTCCAACTAGCAATGTTGCAAAAATCGTGAATCGGTAGTCGGGCGGTCGACCACCCTGCAGCGAGTAATCGGTCAAGGAGGGATTAATCGGTGATTAATCGGATTGGCATTTCCTGCAAGTTTTGGGTATTTCTGGAGACCAAACTAAAGATCTCAACTGATTCCAAGTCTACTATGTTTCCAAACCTCAATAAAAGGCTCCAAATCCTGATTATGAGGCTCATTGTGCGTTATAGGTGAAATAAACGATCCCCATTGTGCGTCATAAGTGAAATTATTAATTTTATAATGTTGACCGATTCGACCGATTTTTGACCGATTCGGCCGAGTTGTAACAGATTCGGCCGATTTTTGGCCGATTTGGTCGATTTTTGGCAGATTTTTTACCTGGCTGATTTTTTGACCGATTTTCATAATTCTACAAGGTGTATGGCCGATTACCGATTAATCGGCGATTAATTGGCCGATTCGACCGATTTTTCTAACAATGATTCCAAGTGCTTATCACATTAGTTGTGTGCCCAAATCTTAGATCCTGCACTCTAAAGTAGTTTCTATTATTTTTCCCTGCTTCTCAGTATTATTTTAGAATTTTATGGAATTTTTCAAATTTTTCCATGCTCTTTTGCTATTTTTCTGCATTTAAATTCATTTTTAAGGCTTTTTAATTAGCTTTTAATGCAAATAAATTAGAAAAAGGTCATAAAAATGCAATTTCAATTTTTTTAGTTTTAGAATATTAAAAAATTCATAAAAAGTATTTTTCCATATTTTTCATAGTTAAAATATTATTTTCTAGGAATTTAATTAGTTTTAAATAGTTTTAAATTCATAATAAATAGAGATAAAGTCAAAAAAATGTAATTCCAGTTTTGAAATTTATTTTTAGTTAATTAAGATTTTTGAAAAATAGATTTGTAATTTTCCTTCATGTTTTCCTAATTTTTAGCTTTTTAATGCTATTTTAAATGTCTAAAAGTAGTTTTTAATTCAAAATAAATCAATAAAAACCAAAAAAATAGTTTTAAATTTAAAATAATTTTTAAATATCATCCTTAGCTGTAGAAAATTAGTAGTTCATTTTCATGGGTTAAAATTAGAGTAGTTGCATTTAATTCGCGTTTTATTAAATACGTTTTTCGCGTTTTTAGTTTTAAATTGCATACTTAGTCGTATTTACTTGTTTTCATCATAGATCCAGTAGTTTTATGTGCTTTCATTTATTATTGTTTGCCTTGTAGTTTAGAAATCATCAAATTCCTTTTTACCCATTCGAATCCCGAATCAAGCGACGTGAGTTGTTAAACTCCATTCATCCCTCGCTAGGAACGATCCCGATGCTCAAACCTAATACGTTTGAGTTACCCAAATACTAAAAACTTCTATAATTGGTTTCCCGACGAATCAATTTTTGGCGCCGCTGCCGGGGAGGGCATGTAGTGAGTTTTCGATTCCGTCTAGATTCGCGTGTATTTGAAGATCCTTCCCCGAGAAGTTATCGTTGTTTTTGTAAATATCTCTTATATAAAAACCCAAAAAGATTTTCATTTTCAATATTTGTTTTCATTTTATGTTTGTTTTAATCAAAAACCCAAAAATATTCTTCTTAACCCTCTGATTTGGTAATTTTTTCCTCTTATCCCTCTTTTATGATTAATTCTTATGGACTCTTTCGACTATTTCTGTCAGTGTTGTAATTCACGTTTGGATATGATTATCAGTGTTATAATCATATGTGCCCCAATTCTTTCAATAATCCTCAAAAGTTTTCCGACTACCCTCTACAGCCCGAGATATCTTCATACGATCTACGTTATTGTTATGGGTGTGGAGATATGGTAAACTAGTCGAATGATTTTTGTTGTTTACGGTGTATGCCCGAGATGCATTCTAGTTATGAAGAACCCGTTCAGATTGTGCATAATTGTAACCACCGGTAAATTTCACCTTAAATTAAATTAATAAAATATTCTAACAAAAGAATACTTATCCATTTTCAACGTCTAATTTTTTTAAAATTAAACGTTATCGGTTTACCTGATCCCAACAACTAACTAATGTGACGTAACTCACATTCCCAATAAACGTGCTCACCGACATCAACATTGCCTTATGTTTATTTCAAATAAGCATTCTTATATGTTAAGTGTAACAGTTTTCAACTTTTATTTCACCACGTTACGTTATTTCGTTAATGTACGCTTACTTAACGTTTAGACTAAACGTTTGCTATTTATTTGAGTTTTCACGAAACTATAATTTATTATAATTATGATTTTATGTAATTAAATCATAAACGCTAAAGTACAATACTTCAAAGCTAATGTACGACCCTCTAATGTATCATTTCAAACTTTGTTTTATTTCATTTTACAAACTCTAAAGTACAAGATTTAAAGTTCACATTACAAGTCTTTAATGCATAAATGTTAAACTTAGTTTACTCATATTATTATGAACCTAATATATATTTAGTTGGAATATAGTGATAAGTTTTAACATCTTTGTAAGTACTATATTTTACGATAACCAATTTTAAATTTCATTACTTAAGGACCTAACATTTGTAACCATCGGGATCAAACTATACCCGCTATATCTCAAGACCTTATCGTTAAGTAAACAAATATCTCTTTTGTTTTTATTCTACACAGACCGCCTCATTATATATATATATATATATATATATATATATACTAGCTTCATAACCCGCCCAATGGGCGGGTTCGTTTCATAATAATATGAATAACGTAAATAAGTATTGAAAAGCGCAAAACATCATAAACACAAAACTGGCACAAAACTAACTTGTCGGTTTTATACAAAAGAATTATTGATGATTTTTATGTATCATTATGGTACAATAGTATTTGTATGTCAAATATATGTTGTGTACTCATCATATACACATTCAAATTATTTTTGGTTTTTGTTAAAAGAAATATTTTTGGTTCTTTTGAGATTTTGGTTTTGACATTGCATATACGAGGTTTCGAGCCCGCGCGTTGCTGCGGGTGTTTTCGCTAAAGATGGATAACGTGGTTGTTTTCGCTAAAGATGGATGGTGGACTTTCAACTATTTATTCCGCTCACTTTCAGCACTAAGAAAAGCTTATTAAGACCATCTGAGAAAACCACAATTTAATGAACTCATTCCTAAGTAAATAGTGGACCTACATCCTGAGAAATCAGATATGTCTTGTATGATATGAGCCCGGGCGTTGCCGCGGGAGCATTGAGTCGATGGTTAGAAATATACACTTAAGACATCTTTAGCTAAAAAATTTAATACATAAATTCACTTACAATATATATGATCAATACATCCAATTCTATCACATACTATCTCGATATCTAACACCTTTGTTCTGCTGTCTCAGCTTCTACTTTGCCTTCTGTCGAGGCGAATTAGTATTCCAACACTACCATCGCCATGGAGGTACTTGATGGTACAATGATCCTGTAAAATCAGTAGCACAAAAGTTTTGAATTAAAGGGAAAGTCCAAACGATTTAACCTACTGAGACCAGTGCTTAGTTGTAAAAAAAAACAAATGAAATTTAAAGTTTTGATCATCATGATCAGCATCATAAGTGTCATTCTCATAGGATCCAATATTCTGTGATTAAATAAGAAACATATGAAAAAATTCGACAAACAATTTACATGTTGCTGTATATCAGTTAACACTTTTATAAAATATAGGCAAAAACCCCGGAGACACATTTCGGTGAAAATTTGCTATTACTTTCATAATGTAGGATTTGTATGTGTCTTGGAATTTCTTACTAAAAGTTATTTGGTTTTTGTTTGTTGAAATATAATCTTTTTGATTAAGTAGTACTATAAGGGGGTGTTTGGCTAACCTTCTCAATAAATCGTGCAGCTGGAATAACTCTGTCACGGGTCAATAACCTGCTGGTACACAAAGCATCTGCTCCAGTAGTTAATGTTAACATTTTCAACGATTTTATATTTTTAATTATATTGGATGTAAACAGAAATAAACTGACCTTCAAGCCGCTTCAGCTGTATCCTTCTGTCATTACCACGAGTTCCTTAATCTTTTATATTGGGTTCTTTTTGCAGCCCACTTTTGGTCCAATGAGGCTCAAAAGATACCTGTAACCGTTACTCAATAGGGTCGAAACATTGTTTTGGGCCATGAGTTTCATACAGAGATATGACGATAACAATAATAATAAAATAAAACAGCAAAGGCTTACGATTGTATCGGCATTAAGATAAACGGTAAAAAAACATTACTCTACTATTAACTGGTTATTATTTTAATGTACATAATCCTAGCAATATACTGTATTAAGTTTTTGGTTTTCGTATATTTGTTGGTATGTAGGAACTTGAAATTATTTCGGAACCTTAGTGACCGCCTTCTTTTTCTTGTTTTTTATCCTTCCAACTATCAATACAGTTCTTCCAGATTAGGTTCCCAGTAAATGGCGTCTCCTGAAAAATAAATCAATTATACAATTATTCTAGTGGCGGAAGAAACTATGCCTTATTGGCATATTTATATACAAAATGTGTCTAAATATCATACTCGCAAAATCTCATATACTCATCAAGATTTGAACTTTTACTCATCATATCGTAAACTATATAATCTGCATAAGCTTAGACATACACCCCATTAAACATGAAAATAAGGCCGTAAACTGTACAAATATACTAAACGCATTAGTCAGATCTTGATGACTATATGAGATTTTGCGAGTATGATATTTACGATATCATGAGTAAAAGTTCAAATCTTATGAGCCTTTCCTATATATATCTGTTGCATTCCTATTATTGGGATTGTATAGTTCAAATCTTGATATAGTTTACTCATGATATCGTCAACTATATATAAGTGCTATATGAGATTTTTGAGATTTTTCGATATGATATTTGCGATATGAGATCTGTTGGTTTAGCTATATGAGGGTTTGCGATATTTTAAAGATCTTATGAGAAAATAGGCAATTTGATCCTGACCTTAGTCTGCCAGCCTCCTCTTCATGAGATCCTGCATCAGTTAAAGAATGGGCCTCGCTTTGGCAAAGCACCTGCAATACATGCAAGTCAAAAGATAAGGCTCAAAAATTTGTTAACTCACAACTAACAACAGTATTACTGGTTACATACAATATGCGTTCTTTTACATATTGAACCTTTCATAGTTCGTTACCTACTTGAAAGTAACAACATCTGAGTTGCCGCTACATAGGTACAAAACACACATTGCCATTACTTGTGGGGTGTGCGCACGACCAACTTGTAATCATATTCCTTAATCTTGGGAGATATCACAGAATCTGGTTGCATGATATGCCTCAATCTAGGCACATCCAAAAGCATCTTGCTAGGTGCATCCAATGGTGAGGCCCCTAGCTCAGTGAGTAGAAACTAGTGGCTGACCCAGTCAACCATCTCAGGGAAAAAAACCACCCAATAAACTATCGTCTGGACCCACCGTGGCACAGCCAAGGATAAGTCCCCTCTGCTAGCACCATCTACTATAGCCGCTGCAGACTTCGCAGCCAGCTCTATTGGCACAATGCTCATTTCGGCATATCATCCAACGCAATGAGAAATTTTGGTCTTAAAAAATTCAATGAAGTACAATGGTATCTTGTAAATGTGATACCATTTATTAACTTCACTAAAATATCAAAAATGGGAGTAAGTCAGAGCATTCAGTTGTCTTACTTCAAATGAGTGAATGGTGCAAGAAAGTCAAGTTACTTTATAATGAATATTGAGAAGAGAAGTACCTGCATGTGTATTACTTTGATCATTGATTACTTTATAAAGAACGCGAGTAAGTTGGGCCATTCATTTAGCCACTCTTGGTGTGCGACTGATGATACAATCACTATATTGGTTGTGCGACTCATCAAATGTGCCACTTGCTAAACATGTGGAAACCTCTAGAGGCATATGCAGTCTTGCAATAAGCTTTTCCAGTTCAGTAACTAAAGATTTATAATTTATGGAATGCATTTCCAGCTTGTTTATTCATGTTTCTATCTGTGATGGCAATTTTATATATTTAATAAGATCACTATATAAAAAGAAGCTTGAGGTATAAAGGATAGAGACATACAACTTCTATGTCTTAGACGGAAATTGAGAATCAAACATACCTTATAATGATATTTGATTGTGAATCATCAGTTCGACCTATGAATCATCAACCCGAAAATTGTTATTTTAGATCACACGAATACATCCCAATAAAATAAATCAATCAATTTAAAAATAAAATCAAACAAACCTGGCTAACATCATTTGAAATCGAACTGTACAATCGTGATCATATGTATCAATTCAATTAATGGTTAAAAAACAATAAAATTGAGTAATTGAATTCACCCAGCCAAATCGTGATCATATGTATTTTGGCGATTTTTTTGATGTGGGTGAAGGCGATGGATTGTTTTGCTGTGATAAATCACGATTTGGATTAGGGATTGTTTTGAGGTTGGAAATTAGGGGAGGCGGTTTTGAATTTGATTATTTGGTTTAGGTTGAATTAGGAAGCGGATAATGGTTGTATCAATATATCAATTTGGGTTTGCAATAGAATATCACAACTGATGGTTTGGTCTAATTGTTGAGGGCCTTCATTGCGAATGATGAAACCAGTGTTCGATCCTTGGCCTTGAATTGTTTTTTACTTATTTTACCGGATATTATGCCTCGTCACCATTTCCACCTCATCAAATGATGCGCCATGTCAACATTAAAGTGCCTAGTCAGCATTAGTGACGTGTCATATGTAGTCCCATATATATATATAGATTTTTTTCCCTATAAAACCGACACCGACTCCAACTATATGTACATTATCTGTTTCCCTCACTTGGTAGAACACAGAGAAAAGAGAGAAGAGATAACTTCCCTCTTCTCTCCCTTGTATCACCCGACACCACCATACCACCTCAGCCACGCCGCCACCTCCTTCACCATCTTGTTGAAGATATAAGGAAGATCCATGGTTGTGATGTGTTGTTTCGGGTTTGGCTTTGATTCGAGTTAACGCCAGCCACCATCTTCCCTCCTAACCTTTTTTCTCTCTTCGTCTTCTTAGTAAGTCGACACACCAAGGTCCATCTTTGTTAACTTTTATTCAATCCGATTATTAAAACTTGTATGGTTTTCGTGGAATAAAGATTTGAATAAAGATGTTTTTAACAAATTATCGTGTGGTATAAGTGGGATTGAAGGGGTGTTTGTTTGTTCACTTTGCTATACAGGTCTAGTTTGATTTACGGTTAAGGGTTCAGAACCCCCAAGGGGTTGTTTAGTTTGTATAACTTTTTGGTGCTTGGTTTGGGTCTCGATGCAAAAATTACCCAACAAGGTGGTGTTCGTCTCGGGTTGAGTCACCACAGCCACGTCACTAGGGGTCTATGATTTGGTTTTATTTTCTTATATATTTTTTTTCTTTCTTATTTAATCAGTTTATAGCTTATTTTTGGTTTTAGCTTATTTGAATAAGCTTTTCTTGAGCTTGGCTAAAAAGTACACCGAAGGGTGTGTTTGTTTGTCACTCGACTGGAAGGAAAACCACCACAGGTGGTGATTGTTTGGCTCGGTTCACGACAGCCCCGAAGGGGTGTCATTGTGATTGTTTAGGTTCAGTTTAACACCGCGCCTGGTTTGTGTCTTGGCTGAGTACAACCACCCACCCAATGGGGTGGTTTGTTTTATTTGGTTGTTTCCTGGTTCTTGGCTAGAAACCACCCAAAGAGGGTGTTTGTTGTTTGCGGGTCACAGCCAAACACAATGGTATCTTGTTTATTTGTGTTACGATTCAGATGAGTCACCCATAAGGGTGTATTTATTTCGGTCCAGTTCACAACAACACCACCCAAAAGGTGTTGTTTATGTTCGGTTTTCGTTCAGCAGTAACAACCCACGAGCGGTTGTTGTAGCCTTGGCTCATCAAGCAACGACCCCCCAAGGGGTGTTGTTTACTCTCGGTTCAACACCAACCCGTAAGGGTGGTAGTTTGTGTGTTAGTTGTGTCGTGGACTTGGCTCGACAAACACCCGAGTGGTGTTTGTATTCTTACTCTCGAGTCAACAAGAAAACCCACGAGTAGTGTAAATTAAGGACTGTTTCAGGTCAGCAGCTAAATCGAGTTGGTGTGCAGTATTTTTGGCTTATGGCCTACTGGGAAATCACATTCTTAGATAGATATATGTCTTAGCTTCATGTGGCGAATTGGATGGGTTATCAACTCCTCCGGATGAGGGAGTTATGGACGTTTTATGATTGCTAGTCAAAGCTGGAGCATCGTTTGGAAAACGAGTTAAACTCTAGGTTAATACTCTAAAATGTAGGATAGGAAAGCTAATCTCAGTAGTGTACATCTAAATCTAATTTATCCAAGTGGAATCACTTTAATAGCTATCACGGTTTGGGAAATACATTAAAATTAGCATTTCGTAGGAAAACTTGGGACTGCTGCAGACCAGCAGTACAAATGAGTTAATTGCAGAACACTTTTGGCCTAAGAAGGTCTATATTATTTGATGGGATTATGGAAATAAGTTTAAGGTACATGTGTTGAATTGGATAGGGTGATATCTCCTTCGGATGAATGAGATATGGCCATTTTATGGAAACATGTCAATTCTGGAGCTGCTGTTGGAAAACATGTTTTGCTCCATATTTTTTTACAGTAGGGTTGGGTTTTAAAACATGGTTCAACACTAGAAGTTATAAGCTTTCACCTCCAATTGGTTTCAACTTGAAAGCTATTATAGAATAGTATTTATGACCAAAACCGTAAGCGTTAGAATTTCAGCGAACTTTCTGGTTGGAGTTATAATTGGTAAAAACTCATTTCCCGTTGATTGGTATATGATTTGATTGAATGGCCTAATGTTTTGGAAACTAGACGTAAGTATATTTCCAGGGGTGAAAACCCCATCCTTGTATCTTTTATAGATTAAGAGATACGATGGTGTGAATTTGACTAAAATTCAGCAACATGGTTTTTACGTCTATTCTTGAGAAATAAAAGTGTGATCAATTAAGTAAAAGTTAAAGATGGTTAAGCAATACTTATTAGACTTATAGGATTTGGATAATACGGATTGAGACATGACAAATGGGACTTGTATCGTTTGGACAAAACTAGACTTATCGGACTCGTAACGGATTATATATATTGGACAATACATATATTTGATATCAAACATTGGACTTGTATTGGACAAGCTTATTAGACTAATATTGAATTAATATTATTTGGACTTAAGATATCCGACTAAGAACTTTGGACACATTGAACTTGAATTGGATTTAAGTTATTATCGGGCTAGAGCCCAATTGACTTGCTTTCTTGACATGTTTTCTTGTCATTATCCTCTAGCCTAGAATTCACCCGAATACTTTTGAGACTCGTTTTCTTGAGACATCCTGTCTATCCTTTTACTTCATAATATATATGAGATATATATATATATATATTATGCTTTGGCGTGAGTTGTATTTCGAGTCTGTGATTTCATATCACCACACGAATGTTGATGTTAAACTTTTTACAAACATTAATACAAAATTTCCACGAAAACTAAAACGTGTTATCTTTTGAAACTCATACGCATTTGAGTACTTTTTCACGTATTATATTCTAAGGCAAGCTTATATCTATTAGGTTGTGCCGATTCCTTATCATCATGCTTTATTTGACATTGATTTCATTACCTTATTCACAATACGCTAAGGTGAGTTTCATAGCCCCACTTTCAACTGTTTTATACATGCTCAACTACTTGCTTTTACTTACACAAGTACTTTAACTTATACGGATTACCGTGAGTTCATGAATCCACTTTTATACATTTTTCTATCTCATGGGGAGATACATGCTACAAATATGAACACAAGTGTTTTTCTGTATACTATCATGATTGTTATTGCATAAGTGCCTACTTTTGCCACTGAAAGTCCCTCATATCATGCACCATTAATCACTTGCGAGTGAACGCGAGTATAGTGAATAGATCTATTGGCAGTTGACGCCCCATTTGTGTTAGCCGGATAGGTAACCAAATGCACTATATTTGAGAACAAACGGGAGAATGGCAAGCTCCTGCCCGAGGGCATTGTTACAGACAGCATCCTTATGATGTCTGTACTAACATCATTTTTATGATGTCCAACTGTTAAGGTTTGCGTGTCATGAGCTTAGAGCAATAACACAGTACTGTAATGATATTGTACTGCAACTACTCGATTATGGGCGTATACCAACGTAGCCCACTGTTTATTAAACTTGAAACTTGTGTTCAACTGATTATTATACAAACTGTATAAATTCACTCAACTTTGGCCCGGTTAGGGTAAACAAACAAACTACTTTTGTATTGACCCGGTTAGGGTAAGCAAACGAACTACTTTTGTGATTGACCCGGTTAGGGTAAACAAACGAACTACTTTTGTGATTGACCCGGTTAGGGCAAACAAACGAACTATGGGTGTATAACAACGAAACTCACTGGTTATTTTATCAATATTTATATTTATTACAAATATTCAGTTAAACTTGAAACTATTGAAATCAATTGTTTTACTCACATTATAATTTAGCAATGGGTTGTGAACACACAGGTTGCAAGTTTTGTATGGGCGGGATTTGCAACTGAGTGGATTTACAATGACTTTGCTACATGAACATTGTTTATAGGATTCCAACTTATTTGCAACAAACTCTATGAACTCACCAACCTTTGTGTTGACACTTTTAGCATGTTTATCTCAGGTCCATAATGAACGAGGCTGGCACGGAGGAGCACGGATACTCAAGAAGGCTATAAATTTTATTATCATTCGAAACCTTATTTAATAAACTACGAAACTACTGGGACCAGGGACCTCATTTTGTAAACTCTGATATTCGAATGATAAATATTTTAAAACGATTCAATTAAAGATCGTTTTCTATTATTATAACTGTTGTGCCATGAAGTAACACCCAGTTTGAATTCCGCTGCGTATCACGAAATTGGGGGTGTTACAGATTGGTATCAGAGCTACAGTTATAGAGAAACGGGTCTAATTGAGACCTGAACTATAACTACTTTTACAAACAAAACATTTTATAGCCTTACGCTCTCCGTGCCTTCCATCCTCCAGACGATTATGTGACTTTTAGGCATGTTTATGCTACACGACATATTAGTATATTAAGATATACACATTCAACATACTTTCGAGTTTATATAAACAATGGATAAAACACATCTGCGTATTCCTATTCTAGGGCAATACGGCACAACCACATTTTCCCGATCGTGTACTTACTCGTACATTTGTGAGACGCGGAATAATTCACTCATTCACTGAAACACTTAACCTAGCGAACGTTGTGCCATTTTGAACTAATGGTCTCTATTACTTCCCAGACGCAATGATACAATGGTCTCTATTACTTTTCAGACGCTGTGAGTGATACAGTGGTCTCCATTACTTCTCAGACACTATGAGTGATACAGTGATCTCTAAACTTTTTGCGACCTTACGTAATATTGTTTTACATGAAACTCGTCACAATCTATCGATTTCCCTACTAGAAATACAAGATATGGGATTGCTAAGGAACAAACTTATTCATTATCTACAAAAGCTAAAGTTCAGCAACTTTCTCTATATTCATCAAGTTTCCTTCTGAAACTTTCATTATTAAAAGTCTATGATTTTAGCCTAGTGTGGATTATTTTTCTTTTCCACGCATATCTGCTTTATTCGCTCATGCTACACACTCATACTACATACTTAAGATCGATTATTACGTATGTATAAACTTATACTACTTTCTATATAAACGATGTACTATCATAAACACCGAACATCATACGAGTCGATTATTCCGAGCATTACATTATTACTCCTAAATTATACATAGCATGTACACCTATGTCTAATTCAGGAAGAATCATGTGATGATGGGAGTAGTTGTCTCAAATGTGTAAGCAATTCTATGACCGAGCAAATTTTCAAAAGACCCGTTACTCAAACCGATTTAGCCTAATCCGATGACAGTTCTTGTTTGATGAGTTGTGGGATTAAGTAAAAATCGGTTACCTAAAGGTCTTTTGAGGGTTATGCTCGAGAATGGGAAAGTTTGCCTCATCAGGAGTACGGGCATATCACGAGTATACCTAATTTAGGTATTTCAAAAGTTTATCGAACCTCGATTCAATATAGCCTAGTCACCTATATTTAATCTAGGGATAGTTGAACATAGTCTGACTACCTATGTTCAACTTAAACTTTTCAAATATTAGGAATAGTTGTATTAGGGTTATGTCTGGATTGATTCTCTACTTGATTTTTTCGAAAATCACAAAATCAGATTAAACACAGTAACAAGATAACTCTTACCATATCCATGCTACGTAAAATCAGTCTCAGCTACCAACACTATCCTCCCCACGAAAACGTTGACATAGTAAGTAGCTGCTACTACGAAATACATAAGCACAACAATAGTAATAAAATGCGGCATCTTGAAGTGTTAAAAATGGCGCGTTCATAAAAACAAAAGTAGCCATAGGGTTACTATTTTCGATCGTTGTTGGTTACTGTTCACTGATTTCTATTCACCTTGAATTAGAAGAAATATTTATTTAATAAAACACTCGTTACTCTACTAAGAAGAAATCCATGACCATGACAAATTACACCATAATTCAAAAACGACAAGTTGAAATACATTACTAGTTATCTCATAAAACCACATTTATTTGTCAACATCGTTTCAACATCTAACACGGACTGAATCTCGGGACGAGATTCCATTTAAGGAGGTGAGACTGTAACTACCGGTAAATTTCACCTTAAATTAAATTAATAAAATATTCTAACAAAAGAATACTTATCCATTTTCAACGTCTAATTTTTTTTAAATTAAACGTTATCAGTTTACCTGATCCCAACAACTCACCGACATCAACATTGCCTTATGTTTATTTCAAATAAGCATTCTTATATGTTAAGTGTAACAGTTTTCAACTTTTATTTCACCACGTTACGTTATTTCGTTAACGTACGCTTACTTAACGTTTAGACTAAGCGTTTGCTATTTATTTGAGTTTTCACGAAACTCTAATTTATTATAATTATGATTTTATGTAATTAAATCATAAACGCTAAAGTACAATACTTCAAAGCTAATGTACGACCCTCTAATGTATCATTTCAAACTTTGTTTTATTTCATTTTACAAACTCTAAAGTACAAGATTTAAAGTTCACATTACAAGTCTTTAATGCATAAATGTTAAACTTAGTTTACTCATATTATTATGAACCTAATATATATTTAGTTGGAATATAGTGATAAGTTTTAACATCTTTATAAGTACTATATTTTACGATAACCAATTTTAAATTTCATTACTTAAGGACCTAACATTTGTAACCATCGGGATCAAACTATACCCGCTATATCTCAAGACCTTATCGTTAAGTAAACAAATATCCCTTTTGTTTTTATTCTACACAGACCGCCTCATTATATATATATATATTTTTTTTTTCCCTATAAAACCGACACCGACTCCAACTATATGTACATTATCTGTACATTATTTGTTTCCCTCACTTGGTAGAACACAGAGAAAAGAGATAAGAGATAACTTCCCTCTTCTCTCCCTTGTATCACCCGACACCACCACACCACCTCAGCCACGCCGCCACCTCCTTCATCATCTTGTTGAAGATATAAGGAAGATCCATGGTTGTGATGTGTTGTTTCGGGTTTGGCTTTGATTCGAGTTAACGCCAGCCACCATCTTCCCTCCTCACCTTTTTTCTCTCCTCGTCTTCTTAGTAAGTCGACACACCAAGGTCCATCTTTGTTAACTTTTATTCAATCCGATTATTAAAACATGTATGGTTTTCGTGGAATAAAGATTTGAATAAAGATGTTTTTAACAAATTATCGTGTGGTATAAGTGGGATTGAAGGGGTGTTTGTTTGTTCACTTTGCTATACAGGTCTAGTTTGATTTACGGTTAAGGGTTCAGAACCCCCAAGGGGTTGTTTAGTTTGTATAACTTTTTGGTGCTTGGTTTGGGTCTCGATGCAAAAATTACCCAACAAGGTGGTGTTCGTCTCGGGTTGAGTCACCACAGCCACATCGCTAGGGTTCTATGATTTGGTTTTATTTTCTTATATATTTTTTTTCTTTCTTATTTAATCAGTTTATAGCTTATTTTTGGTTTTAGCTTATTTGAATAAGCTTTTCTTGAGCTTGGCTAAAAAGTACACCGAAGGGTGTGTTTGTTTGTCACTCGACTGGAAGGAAAACCACCACAGGTGGTGATTGTTTGGCTCGGTTCACGACAGCCCCGAAGGGGTGTCATTGTGATTGTTTAGGTTCAGTTTAACACCGCGCCTGGTTTGTGTCTTGGCTCAGTACAGCCACCCACCTAATGGGGTGGTTTGTTTTACTTGGTTGTTTCCTGGTTCTTGGCTAGAAACCACCCAAAGAGGGTGTTTGTTGTTTGCGGGTCACAGCCAAACACAATGGTATCTTGTTTATTTGTGTTACGATTCAGATGAGTCACCCATAAGGGTGTATTTATTTCGGTCTAGTTCACAACAACAACACCCAAAAGGTGTTGTTTATGTTCGGTTTTCGTTCAGCAGTAACAACCCACGAGCGGTTGTTGTAGCCTTGGCTCATCAAGCAATGACCCCCCAAGGGGTGTTGTTTACTCTCGGTTCAACACCAACCCGTAAGGGTGGTAGTTTGTGTGTTAGTTGTGTCGTGGACTTGGCTCGACAAACACCCGAGTGGTGTTTGTATTCTTACTCTCGAGTCAACAAGAAAACCCACGAGTAGTGTAAATTAAGGACTGTTTCAGGTCAGCAGCTAAATCAAGTTGGTGTGCAGTATTTTTTGCTTATGGCCTACTGGAAAATCATATTCTTAGATAGATATATGTCTTAGCTTCATGTGGCGAATTGGATGGGTTATCAACTCCTCCGGATGAGGGAGTTATGGCCATTTTACGATTGCTAGTCAAATCTGGAGCATCGTTTGGAAAACGAGTTAAACTCTAGGTTAATACTCTAAAATGTAGGATAGGAAAGCTAATCTCAGTAGTGTACATCTAAATCTAATTTATCCAAGTGGAATCACTTTAATAGCTATCACGGTTTGGGAAATACATTAAAATTAGCATTTCGTAGGAAAACTTGGGACTGCTGCAGACCAGCAGTACAAATGAGTTAATTGCAAAAAACTTTTGGCCTAAGAAGGTCTATATTGTTTGATGGGATTATGGAAATAAGTTTAAGGTACATGTGTTGAATTGGATAGGGTGATATCTCCTTCGGATGAATGAGATATGGCCATTTTATGGAAACATGTCAATTCTGGAGCTGCTGTTGGAAAACATGTTTTGCTTCATATTTTTGTACAGTAGGCTTGGGTTTTAAAACATGGTTCAACACTAGAAGTTATAAGCTTTCACCTCCAATTGGTTTCAACTTGAAATCTATTATAGAATAGTATTTATGACCAAAACCGTAAGCGTTAGAATTTCAGCGAACTTTCTGGTTGGAGTTATAATTGGTAAAAACTCATTTCCCGTTGATTGGTAAATGATTTGATTGAATGGCCTAATGTTTTGGAAACTAGACGTAAGTATATTTCCAGGGGTGAAAACCCCATCCTTGTATCTTTTACAGATTAAGAGATACGATGGTGTGAAGTTGACTAAAATTCAGCAACATGGTTTTTACGTCTATTCTTGAGAAATAAAAGTGTGATCAATTAAGTAAAAGTTAAAGATGGTTAAGCAATACTTATTAGACTTATAGGATTTGGATAATACGGATTGAGACATGACAAATGGGACTTGTATCGTTTGGACAAAACTAGACTTATCGGACTCGTAACGGATTATATATATTGGACAATACATATATTTGATATCAAACATTGGACTTGTATTGGACAAGCTTATTAGACTAATATTGAATTAATATTATTTGGACTTAAGATATCCGACTAAGAACTTTGGACACATTGAACTTGAATTGGATTTAAGTTATTATCGGGCTAGAGCCCAATTGACTTGCTTTCTTGACATGTTTTCTTGTCATTATCCTCTAGCCTAGAATTCACCCGAATACTTTTGAGACTCGTTTTCTTGAGACATCCTGTCTATCCTTTTACTTCATAATATATATGAGATATATATATATTATGCTTTGGCGTGAGTTGTATTTCGAGTATGTGATTTCATATCACCACACGAATGTTGATGTTAAACTTTTTACAAACATTAATACAAAATTTCCACGAAAACTAAAACGTGTTATCTTTTGAAACTCATACGCATTTGAGTACTTTTTCACGTATTATATTCTAAGGCAAGCTTATATCTATTAGGTTGTGCCGATTCCTTATCATCATGCTTTATTTGACATTGATTGCATTACCTTATTCACAATACGCTAAGGTGAGTTTCATAGCCCCACTTTCAATTGTTTTATACTATTTTGGGGGAGATACATGCTCAACTACTTGCTTTTACTTACACAAGTACTTTAACTTATACGGATTACCGTGAGTTCATGAATCCACTTTTATACATTTTTCTATCTCATGGGGAGATACATGCTACAAATATGAACACAAGTGTTTTTCTGTATACTATCATGATTGTTATTGCATAAGTGCCTACTTTTGCCACTGAAAGTCCCTCATATCATGCACCATTAATCACTTGCGAGTGAACGCGAGTATAGTGAATAGATCTATTGGCAGTTGACGCCCCATTTGTGTTAGCCGGATAGGTAACCAAATGCACTATATTTGAGAACAAACGGGAGAATGGCAAGCTCCTGCCCGAGGGCATTGTTACAGACATCACCCTTATGATGTCTGTACTAACATCATTTTTATGATGTCCAACTGTTAAGCTTTGCGTGTCATGAGCTTAGAGCAATAACACAGTACTGTAATGATATTGTACTGCAACTACTCGATTATGGGCGTATACCAACGTAGCCCACTGTTTATTAAACTTGAAACTTGTGTTCAACTGATTATTATACAAACTTTATAAATTCACTCAACTTTGGCCCGGTTAGGGTAAACAAACAAACTACTTTTGTATTGACCCGGTTAGGGTAAGCAAACGAACTACTTTTGAGATTGACCCGGTTAGGGTAAACAAACGAACTACTTTTGTGATTGACCCGGTTAGGGCAAACAAACGAACTATGGGTGTATAACAACGAAACTCACTGCTTATTTTATCAATATTTGTATTTATTACAAATATTCAGTTAAACTTGAAACTATTGAAATCAATTGTTTTACTCACATTATAATTTAGCAATGGGTTGTGAACACACAGGTTGCAAGTTTTGTATGGGCGGGATTTGCAACTGAGTGGATTTACAATGCCTTTACTACATGAACATTGTTTATAGGATTCCAACTTATTTGCAACAAACTCTATGAACTCACCAACCTTTGTGTTGACACTTTTAGCATGTTTATCTCAGGTCCATAATGAACGAGGCTAGCACGGAGGAGCACGGATACTCAAGAAGGCTATAAATTTTATTATCATTCGAAACCTTATTTAATAAACTACGAAACTACTGGGACCAGGGACCTCATTTTGTAAACTCTGATATTCGAATGATAAATATTTTAA
This sequence comes from Chrysanthemum seticuspe, assembly GCA_019973895.1. Classification (NCBI taxonomy): domain Eukaryota; kingdom Viridiplantae; phylum Streptophyta; class Magnoliopsida; order Asterales; family Asteraceae; genus Chrysanthemum; species Chrysanthemum seticuspe. The sequence continues at coordinate 217,705,217 of BPTQ01000007.1, read as the reverse complement.
AACGATTCAATTAAAGATCATTTTCTATTATTATAACTGTTGTGCCATGAAGTAACACCCTGTTTGAATTCCACTGCGTATCACGAAATTGGGGGTGTTACAATAATGATTCCATGTTTGAAGAACCCACCGGGGGTGTCGAGGACGTTTTCATCAACTTTGATGCCAATATTACTCAAAATCGAAACGAAATTGAAAGTATTATTAGAACCTTCCTTTCTCAATCTCATGTTTATCAAGAACGAGAACCGGAGACCACAACGGAAGTGGTGGAAATTGCTAGCTCTCACAGCACACCACTTGTCCCACCTCCGGAACCTTATCCTTATCCGTCACAACAATCATTCTGTTGTGAGTATTGTGGAGGCCCGCACCTTAATTTCGATTGTCAAACACCAAACCCGCTTGATTACGAGCAAGTTCCTTGCTACAATTACGACTATTCTTATAACCCACCTCCACAATACTAAGAAATTCAACCACAACCTCCGCAAATTCCTCAAGATAATCTCCAAAGAGGTATTAATATACTCCAAGAATTTTTGGATAAACATGGTATCGAAAAAGATCCTCATCAGAAAACTTATGGTGAATTACTTGCCGAAGATCAAACGTCTCGCAACGAAAGATCTATGTTAGAATTACTTGAAGAAGAAGAACGAGGAGCTCAGATTGAAAAGTGTATGGAAGAAATACGAATTGAAGAACTAGTACTTGAAAGGCGTGCCCAATGGCTCACGACTTAAATTGATGATGATGATGATAGTGACGACGATGATGAAAGTTCGAGTGGCAATCCCACTCCCGTTTCTGAGCCTTTCATTTCCGACTCCTCCCCTTCACTCACACCGGTTGAGAGAAGTGACGTTCTTTTGGAAGAGGTCGATGATTTTATTTCTTCAACGATTGTTGAACCCGTTGATTCTCTTATAATGGGGGATGAGCATCTTCGTACTATTCCGGAAACGGAATCGTCTAGTGCTGAGGTCCTTGTCCCAAGCCCAAGAGAGTCCGAGGTTATTGATGATATTTGTGATGAGCCTTCTCTGGATATTTCGAATGATCATGATGAGATGTTCTCTGATTCCGATAATGATTCTTATGGAGACATCGATTTTGTCGATGATTTACCTTCTGAGCCCATCGATATAGAAGAAGTAAATGATTTTGAGCCGGAAGATGATGAGATTGAGCCCCATGATATTCAAATCGAGGATGAAGCATTACGTGAAACATTGTTGAATGTTAATCTTCTCATTTCTAAGATTGAAGCCCTTAACAATAGTTCAAGTTCGCATCCTATCTCCGTTAAAGATAGTGATTTCTCACCCGAGCTTGAGACATTCCGATTTGATGAAGAGATTAGTGGCAGTCCCACTACCGACGTTTATCCTCCAATTCTTGAGCGATTCTACTTCGATGTTGATGAGAGCAAGATTTTGAACAAGATTTCCGATACTCCCACGAATGACCCGATCATTGAGGATGCTATTGATGACTTGATACCACCGGGTATTGAAGATGTTGTGCATGATCTCGAGGGAGATATGGTTCTTATTGATGGTTTTCTTGACTCTCCTCTCTCTGATGAGTCGACTCTCACTTATCCCGTTGAGCCTTCATGTGAAGATAAAATCTTTAAACCCGAGATATTCATTGATGAGTTTTTTGTTAAAAACGTTGTTTGTGAAAAGGATCCTCCGATGGATGCCTTCATTGTTGAGATTTCAAGCCTAATCCCTTACCATGAGATCCCGTTTTCTCATTTCTATCCATCATCCCTTCGTCCGCCCGCTAAACCACTGGATGATGGATCGTTCTTTCATATGCCTTATGTGAGTTTCGGAGGAGTTAACCCTTATGTGCTGAAGCCCGACATTATCTTCCCCTCCCAACCCACCCATTCTCTTTCCATCCGGAGTGAGGATACTATCTTTGATCCGGGTATCCTTCCCGCTTGTTTCCCCAAGGACAAATGAATTCGTGGCGGATCAAGCTAACGACTCGATAACAAAACAAGCGTCTCTATCTTCTTTCTATTTTCTAATAAGTGACATGAAGGGGTTAGCCTCTTCGATTTCTCGTGTTTGGTTGTTTGTAATGTTTTGTCTAGGATTTTCCCATATGAAGACTCTCGTGCTCGAAGTTTTTCTTTTGCTCCACTCAAATTTCATGATCGATGCTGCTGAAAATCCGATATCCTAATCTTATCGACTAACGTTTATCTTTTAGCATATTTAATAAACGGCTTTTAGATTTTTCATTATTACCCTTGCCTTTAAACATTGAGGACAATGTTTCGTTTTATTCTGGGGTGGGTAATCTTCGATTTGATTTGACCGCACTTGCTTGTTTTTTGTCGTGTACTCTCGCAACCCCGTTTTTCCTTAGAAAATGAAAAAATTGTGCAGCAAAATGAGAAAATTTAAAATTTTTTGTAAGCCTTTGCTAGTTTTATGATTGAAAAGTCTTCGCTAGTCTCTTAGAAGTTATTTTAAATATGCGTTTTCTTGAAAAAGTCTTTGCTAATTGCTTAGACAAGAGGTTATAAAATGCGATTCTAGCTCACAAGGCCAAGAACTTGCAAGCTTCCCTAAGTGATTTTAAATATGCGAAGCTTAAACAAGAATTTTCTAGTTTCTAATAAGTGACTTTAAAAATGTGAGACTTGAGATTATTTGACGAAGCTTTTGCTAAGTTAATATATGTTTTGACACCTTGTTGACTTTCCGCTGGTGAGAGTAGGAATAGAATTCTGACTTGACCGGGCGTGTTGAGCCCTAGCTTGTTCCCTTAACCATAGATAATCTAAAATTATCGGCTAAGCATCCGCGGATCTCATTATTTGAGATTTTAAATTTTCGGAGATCGAGGAATCATAGAGTTACTTATGAGTTTAGATGCTAAGCGTGGAGTACAAGGTTCTCTTTAGAGCCCATTGAAGGTACTTATGGCTTTTTGCTCCCACAAAATTGTCTCACCCCATATCTGTGTATAAATAATTAAAGATGTTGAGTTTTTGACGATAGTTAGTTCTTTATCTTCTTTAGAGAATCCTTGCCCATAAGAGTTGGGTACACATCGAGGTACTGTCAGTGTTGCGGTATAAAAACCGTAGGATTCGGAGTTTGGCACAAAAATTAACATGAAATAAAGCCCAAATGTATTAAAGTGAAAATCCAAAGCCATAAAAGTTTTCTATGTCCGACGGTACCCCCGTTGTCATGGACTTCAAAAAGGTAGAGGAAAATTCCAAAGTCATAATAAGACTTCTGATAAAACGGTAATCCCGTTGAGTTAGTGGTTGAAAAGGCCAAGGGCCTAAATTGCAAAAATGCAAATGTGATGAAATAAGTGTTAAGCCAAACTTTGAATCCGGGAGATATCTAAATAAAAGCTTTTATCTCTGGACTCGTAGATGAGTTGTTTCGGTCGTAATAAAAAGGATATCTCCCTAAATCGTGTTAAATTAGGACCTTGATGTAGACCTCATTCTTGTGTGCAACGGTTTTCGAGGGAAGAGGAATAACTAATTAGCGTCTTAGCTTTATATCTTTATCGGAATAAAAATTATCGAAACGAGAAACTTGAAGAAATTCATTTTTCACAAAAATAAAATAAATAGAGGAAAATAGGAAAATGGGAGCAAGAGGTAATTACACAAGTAACTTCCATGGGTAGTGTTAGCATCTAAAGTCATATTTAACAATGATTTCGATTTTACGCTTAGTTTGGGGACTTGTGAAAAATCAGGGACGATGTATTCTATCCGTATGGTCACTCCTCGCTGAGTTGTGTTTCCTAATCCGTGATCCTAAAATGTCATTTGAAAAATGTTGGAGTTATTGATCGACATGAAAGTTCAACAAACCGTCACTCATAATCAGGATGTGCTTAATCATAATATCTATATATGTGAATTAAAAAGGTAAACGGGGCATTTTTAGAATTACGGGTTTCTTAATATCTTTTGAGGAATCTTTGCTACTTTCCATAGGTTTAGTAGAAAGAGATTGAAATTCTTAGTGTTAGAAGCATGAGTTGATTACATTGCGTGAGGACACGACAATTGTCTAGTCTGGGGTATTTTGGTATGTGCTAAAACACATACCATTTCTTTACCAAAATAGACCCAAAATAACCAAGAAAGAGCCGTTTATTGCTAATATCTGTTGGTTTCTTGATTTTATGCATGTGCAGGTACGGATATGACAAAACAGATAAAAGAAAGCCAAAATCAAAGAAAACCGAGCACGAGAGAAAGAAGAGTGCAAAAGCCGATGCCGGGGATTCTATTTCAGGGATTTTTGTGTTTAAAAGATTAAATTACGAAGTTCGGGACATGATTTGGGAGTTTATCACAATTTACCTTTCACTTTATCACTTTACACAAACGACCCCTCAACTTTCCCTTATTGTCACTTTACACCCTTCAACTTTCACAAAATTACACATGTCACCCCTCATTTTACCAACTTACCATTTACACCTTAACATTTGACAAATTACCTCATTGGTCCTTGGTGTTTACAAATTTGCATAATTAATCCTTTATATTAAAATTAGTAATACACCTAGTCCAATTTCCAAATCCAAAATAAACTAACCCAAATCCTAATTCACGGCCCAAGCCCATATCCTTATTTCCCCTCCCATTTTATCCCATAACCAAATCCACCCTAAGATACTACCCGGTCAACCCAACCATATCCCACCATTAAACCCGGTCAACACCCGTATTAACCTTCAGTCAAAATATAATAAAAAAATCCATTTATCCCCTTCTTCCTTACCTGAAATCTCACCTTTGCCCTTCATTTAGCTTGGTACTTAGCATCTTATTGCCATGCTGGCAATCCATGACACAAAGGAATGACAGGCTGGCACTTCTCAGCAATCTGATTGGGTCAAACATGTCATAGAGATGATCAAAAGGCTGAGAATCAATGGAATGATGAAATTGGTGATGGAGGGTTGTGATTCAAGCTCCCAGAAGCTTCTGAAGACCCTAATTGATCCCTTGGCTCAGCTATATAAACCCTCTTCATCACAGATTTGTGGGTCGTCCAAATTATTCATGTTTTAAGTAGAATTTAGATCTTTTAATTTCTGTTATGTCCTAAAGTTTTCAGTAATAGATATAATGTAATTTCACTTTAAGTATTGTAATTTCACTTGTTTTATGCAAATTTCCATTTTATTCATTTAACTGCTTCAAATCTGTTTTGTGTTCAAAAGTATTTGAATTATGTTAATTAGAGCTTATATAAGTTTTAATGAGCTTATTGTGAATTTAAATTGTTCTTAAAATCAGTTCTTGTTAAAAGTAAATAAAAGTCAGATTTGGTCAACAAAAGTCAAAACGGGTCAATAAGGGAGGTCAACTGAGTTTGGGTTGGTTTCTGATCTTAAATAAGTTTACTGTTTCATTGATAAATGCAGATAAGTTTTAGTTAAAAATCATTTTAAGTTTCAAGGAGAGTAGCATTCTCAGGTCCATTAAGGGTGTTTGGATCATCACTGTTTAAGTAGTTTAGATTCAATTTTCAAGTTAATATTGATGTTAGTTAGATTATAAACTTGTATTGGTATTGTCTCAACTTTAAGTTTCAAGTTTCCATTACATTTTCAGGTTTTTCTACCATTGGGTCAAAGTTCATTTTCAAACCTTTAAAACAATTTCAATAGTGTCATTTTCAGTATTTCTTTAGCATTTAGTGTTAATTGTAGTGGTTCTAAAAATTAACAAAAATTAAAAATCACTAGTTCATCAGATATTTTAAGTTTTCACAAAAGAAAAAAAAAATAAAAAAAGCTGTAGTTTATGTTTCTAGCAGCTCAAAGTTGGGGGTTTGGATAAGTACTCCCCTGCACATCAGTGTGTGTTTTCTGTTACATTACTTACAATGAACTTGTAAATGTTCATTTGAGATGCTCAGGTGTGGATTTAACTTGACTTGCCTTCATTTTCTTTATATTGCTTGTTTGCTACTTATTTTAAATCTCCTTAGTAGTTTTGTTATGCTTATTTTGCTAGTTGAATAGGACCTATTCTGCTACTTAGTTAGTTGTAGGGAATGATTGATTGATTGTTTTCTTAGATAACTTATAGGTTAGATTGAATCTATTAACTAGCATTTAGCATTGGAATCTTAGTTTAGGTAGCTTATTAGGTATGCTTGTTCCCCTCATAACTGCACATTAGATACCACATTGTCCCAATCCACTTATAGTTTTGATTTTAAATTTCCTTATTTTGCATCCAAATCAGCTGAATTTCTGGATATAAGGACTTTTGTTGATGGTTGTTAACATGCCAATTTTACTTTATTTTTATGATTTTTTTAAGCTAGTTAATTAGTGCTTAAAGTAGGAGCTTAAGGCCTGTTTGGCTTATGTTTTAAGAAATCTGATGTGGTGCTTATTACTCTTAAACCTGTGCTTATTTGATTTAAATCAGCTGTATTAGGTATATCTCAGATATTTTAGGTTAGTTTTAGACTGTGGTAGCTTGTAGTAGCTTATAGGTAGTCTTTAGCTTATTCCAAGTGCTTATCACATCAGTTGTGTGCCCAAATCATAGATCCTGCACTCTAAAGTAGTTTCTATTATTTTTCCCTGCTTCTCAGTATTATTTTAGAATTGTCTGGAATTTTTCATATTTTTCCATGCTCTTTTGCTATTTTTCTGCATTTAAATTCATTTTTAAGGCTTTTTAATTAGCTTTTAATGCAAATAAATTAGAAAAAGGTTAGAAAAATGCAATTTCAATTTTCTTAGTTTTAGAATATTAAAAAAGTCATAAAAAGTATTTTTTCATATTTTTCATAGTTTAAATAGTATTTTCTAGGAATTTAATTAGTTTTAAATGGTTTTAAATTCATAATAAATAGAGAAAAAGTCAAAAAAATGTAATCCTAGTTTTGAAAATTCTTTTTAGTTAATTAAGATTTTTGAAAAATAGATTTGTAATTTTCTTGCATGTTTTCCTAATTTTTAGCTTTTTAATTCTATTTTAAATGTCTAAAAGTAGTTTTTAATTCAAAATAAATCAAGAAAAACCAAAAAAAATAGTTTTAAATTTAAAATAATTTTTAAATATCATCCTTAGCTGAAGAAAATTAGTAGTTCATTTGCATGGGTTAAAATTAGAGTAGTTGCATTTAATTCGAGTTTTATTAAATACGTTTTTCGCGTTTTTAGTTTTAAATTGCATACTTAGTCGTATTTACTTGTTTTCATCATAGATCCAGCAGTTTTATGTACTTTCCTTTATTATTGTTTTCCTTGTAGTTTAGAAATCATCAAATTCCCTTTTACCCATTCGAATCCCGAATCAAGCGACGTGAGTTGTTAAACTCCATTTATCCCTCGCTAGGAACGATCCCGATGCTCAAACCTAATACGTTTGAGTTACCCAAATACTACACACTTCTATAATTGGGTTCCTGACGAATCACTTACCACAAGTTCTGGAAGAAGCTTGTACACACTCAGTATTAACTGAGTGTGTGTACAAGGCAGAATGGACCAAATTGACAAGCTAGATTGGTGGCTTAAGAAAATTCACAAAAATCTTCTAAAAATATATTTGAATACACCACCAACTAGAGTTTTAGATCCCTAAATTTCAACAAATTTAAACTAAAGATCACTGAATTAAAAATCTACAAATACTTGCTTACAAAACTACAAAAACAATTTGACTTTTCATGATAGAAATAGATTTTGACTTATTTGAATTTTGATCTTCAAAAACAGATTGTGATTTAAAATGCAAAATGTCCTAATTAAGCTAACTTTAATAATCCTAATCCTAAAATGCAAGCTAAAGAACACTGTAACCAACTGATGTGCAGTTATGAACAGATTAAAATGAATTTTGACTTTAGGTGATGGCAGATGCAAACTAATGATGAATTTGAGTTTATTATACCTAATTGACACCAAACCAACTTAGTTTAACTACTGAACTAACCTTTAACTAAGATTAAAAGCCTGATCCAAACACACCTTTAGGTACTTAAATGCAAATTACAACCTCTAAAAACAAATCTAAACCATGATTAATGCTAGAACAGATTCAAACTTATGAAATAACACTTAAGTGATGCAATCTAATCAACAATACTATCAAATGAACAACTATGCAAATTATGCAGATATGATATCAGATATGCAGATATGAGATAGCAAAGATTCTAGATTAAAATAGTAACACTAACAAGCAATAATAACCTTAGCTATACTAGATTAAGCAGTATTTAAGCAATCCTAACAATTATTCTAAACTAAATCAGATCTGAGAAAGAATTTGTACTCACAAATGGTCCTGCCACTATGGCATGCTTCTGAGAAATAATAAACCACTATCTAATAACCCCAAATCACAACTAATTTCAACCCAAATCCAGGTCAATTTCAACAATTCAACCTAATCAATTATGATTTCTGCAAACTTGACTTTTATTGACTAATATGTGTTTTGAGTGTAGAATCTGAGTATGATTATAAGAAGTACTTAATAAGCTATTGTTTAGCTTAAAAGAGCTTATACTAACACAAACATAATCAGAATTAAACTTGAGAACAGTTTTAAGATATTTTTTAATTTTTGAAGTATTTTTTTATTTTTTTGTGATTTTTGTTTAGAGACTCATAAAAGCTGAAAATTAATTTGTAACAAGCTAAAATGACTACTGGAAGGAACTTTAAGCTATAACAATCATAAAAACAGAAATTAAATTTAAGATGAGAATTAAAGCTAAAAAAAATTTATTAATAAGAACTTGATTACAAAGTAAATTCAAATACAAAAATTTAAACTAAAACATTTAAAATAACAATAAACTAAATTTACTACTTAGAAACTACATGTTTAACTCTGTGAAATCTAAGGGTTTCTATAGGAGAGCCTTGGGAACTAAAGGATCTGGAAATCCAAACTTGTGCTTCTTTTGAGCTATTTCTAATAGTTAGATCAATTCCTATCATCATTCCATTCATCACGACCCTTAGATCAAATTGGCCACGTCCCTTCCACCAATCAGAGAGCAGCAAGACACACGGATCAGGCATTGTCAGAAAATGTCAGATTTATCCTTTGATTGAGGCGAATTAAACGAATTGGTTTGGGGGTATTTTAGGGTTCTTACGTTTTCTGGTAAAATGAGATTTGGGGAAAACTTAATTGGCGGGTAAATGTTTTGTGGATTGGTCGGGGTTTGACTTATTGACCGTGGGTTTTTTTAGGAGTGAAACGGGTGTGGATATTGGGCTTTAGTTAACTTGGGCCAAAAATGGGATAAGGGTAAATGGCTTGGTATATGGACTTGAATTAAAATCCGGATAATACATAAGGACCATTCATGTAATTTTGTGGAATTCCAAGGACCATTTATGCCAATTCTGAAAAGTATTTCCAAGGGTCATTCTTGTCATTTCCAAATAATCCAAGGACCAATATTGCAAATTTTGAAACTCCAGGGGTAATTTCTGACAACTTTTGAAATTTGAAGGACTGATTCTGCCAATTATTTAAAGTTGATCCAATCTTTCAAAAATCATCCTTTTAGCATCAAAATCTTCACAATCACTCACTTCTAATTTCCCGGCTCAGCTTTTGCACTCTTTTCCTTCTCGTGCTCGGTTTTTCGTCTGATTTGTCATTCTTTTGCGTGTTTTGTCATATCCGTACCTGCACATGCATAAACTCAAGAAACCAACAGATATTAGTAATAAACAGATCTTTCTTGGTTATTTTATTTGGTGAAGAAATGGTATGTGTTTTAGCACATACCAAATACATTGGGGTAGATAACGTTGATTTTGGAAATATATATTAAGAATTGGTTTATATTAATAGGTTGTGCCGAGTCAGTAGTTGCTGAGCCGTGTTAGCTGTTATCTTCGTTGCTAGTGTTTTTTTGTGCGTTGCTTGCTTGAGGTGAGTTTCATAGCCCCACTTTTATCTCTGTTTTAACTAAATTGGGGTGAGAAATCATGCTACTCTTTTGGACCTTTTAAACTCTTTGATTTGATTATGTGCTGACTGTTTAGATAGATATGTGGTAGGTGTTTCCTTATTCTAGGGTAGCAATCATATTGCTATCACACTTGCCTAGCTAAGTATAGACTTCTACCTCGACCTAGTCCAGGGTAGCATTTCTTCTAGACCTTGCTATAATTGTGCTGGCTAGTGTTGCTTAGGGCCCTACTATGACGTCGGTTATGTTATTGATGGTGTTATTGATTGTGATATTGGTATGTGATTGGTGTGATATTGTGTATCTATCTTAGTCTCGCATAGCAAATAAACTCCTATAGGTCCACTATTGAATTTGAACTTAAACTTATGAACTCACCAGCGTTAGCTGACCTTTTAGCATGTTTTTCTCAGGTATCTAAGTGATTTTTGGAATGCCTGTTCTGTGGAAGCTTGGCAATGAGGCATGGTTGAAGGATCAAGTTTAAACTCTGATAATATTATGCGGACCTATTTTATAAATCATGTTTGGCCTTACATTTAACTATTTTGGGATGATTGTATTTGGATAATTAAATTTGGGATTGGTTTTTGAACTATAATATGATTATCTTGTTTGCTATACTTGTGTGATGTACCAATCCATGTAACGCCTCAAAAACTTGTTTAAGTCTTCCGTTGTACCGGGATTTGGGGGTGTTACAGATTGGTATCAGAGCCCAGGTTATAGAGAAATAGGTATTTAATAAAACCAAAACTATAACCAATTTTTAGAAAAATTGATCCTCGGCCGACGCATGCCAGCCTGCCAAGCCGAAGCTTCTTTATTTGAGTATGGTATGAACTGCGATTTGATTAATGAGATATGATGAATTGTGAATTGATTATTTGAGATGTTATGTTTTGGGATATGATTATTGATTTTGGGAGATTATGAGCTTGATTATATGATTGATATGACTTGGGATTATAAGATGCATGGATTATGTGATAGCATGGAACTTATGCGTTTTGTTTAAATGCATATTTTGTGTAATGCGGTACCTCTATTTTAAAGCTTTCATTATGTGGTATATGTTTTGGTTGAGTTGATGCGCTTATTAGAACTAGTCATTTTCGAACACTGATACGTACCCTATTCCTTTATCACAGACCATGCCTTCACTAGCTTATGATGTGTCGGAGGATGTCCTTGCTGCTACTTCCCCAGCACGGACTCTGATGACTGTTGTGCAGAGTGATCCCTATGTGATTGCTCGACATTCTAGTTCCACTTCATCATCATCTGATTGCCCTAGCTCATCTAAGCAGCTCACATTGCATCAGGTCTTAGCACGAGCCCAGACTCCTAGACTTACTCGTAGTACTACTCGTATGTCTGTACGACCACCATCATCACCTATTCACCTGTCAGTTCACTCTCTCCTGTCATCACCACCTGCATCACCATGTCCCAGAAGACCTAGATCTCCTACTGTACCACCTCAGGATTCACCTTCATAGAGACGCCGACTCATGGACTCCCCCTTTGTAAATGAGAATGAGGAGGAGTATGAGGACGAGGAGGAGTATGTAGAGGAGGATGTGGATCCTTAGGAGGAGGATGATGAGGATATCCCAGATGGGGATACTCCACCATTGCAGAGTCCTGCGCATTCGGCGCATTCTCCAGGACCAGGCTCTCCCTTACCTTTGCTTGAGCCTGATTCTCCTGGGCAGCCTTTTGACTTTGGCTCACCTCCTCACTCACCTGAGATAGGTAGCCCACTAGGTTCAGAGATACCATCATAGATTGCTTCAGAGCCCGAGGATTATGGGGAGACAGGTCTAATTTGGGAGAGGATTACATCTCAGGGTGTTAGGCTTAGTCAGTTGACAGATCGACTAGTTGGAGTATCGAGGGCTAGTGTAGAGGATTTGAGAGAAGATATGGGTTCCGTAGTTAGGAGGACTACGATTCTAAGAGAGGGTATATCGGAGCTCCATGAGCAGGTAGGGGACCTGCTGAGAGGGTTCGCGACAGCCCGAGATGCAGACTGAGCGCTATGGCGCAAGGTAGGTGAGTTGGAGAGGGAGGTCGTGGATCTGAAGAGTGATCTCGACGCTCAGCATGTTGAGCTTTCATCTCTATGGAGGGAGGTTGACGATGTTAGGAGATCTGTTAAGAGTGTTCGTGATCGTGGCTATATTGTGTTAGATTCATGGCATTATACCATTTTGAAACTGAGTAGTCTCTAGTTCAAGATGTAGATTTATCCTAATTATCTTGTTAGTATCGTTGTTAGGATCGTTTTTGATTACTATACATCCTTTCATGTATTCCACTTCGAAACCTATGATTTATGGTTATTAGAAAGTGCATCCTTTAGTTTTGATTCGGTCTCTAGTTATTTCGTTATGATGTAGTATTATCCTTGTTAGCCTTGATTGTGTATTCGTGTGTGATTCGATAATCCTTGGAACCGAACCCAGTCTTATAGAGCGTGAATTGTGAACTTATGAAACTGTTGTTTTAACCTTCAGATCAATGGCACCAAGACGAAACCCGCCTAGGACCAACCGAGCAGCTCCTGCTGTTGTGGTTAATCCTGTCTGTCGAGGTCGTCGTCCGACACCGACCACTCCACCTGTTGAGAACCAGAACACTGATAACCCCACTGTTGGAAACCTGAATGTTAGCGACCGTGCTGAGAATGGTCCTGTTCCACTTAACCCTCCGTCTTTGAATCAAGCCCACATCGACCAGCTCGTGACACAGCGTGTAGCTGAACTGCTAGCTGAGTCTAATCACTCTAACACCTCTGGTGGAACCCCACCGCTTGATCGAGCTCGAGGTTGTACCTACAAAGAGTTCTGATTCTGTGGTCCCATCGAGTTCGGAGGAACCGAGGGAGTGCTTTACCTAACTAGGTGGATGGAGAAAACTGCGTCTGTCTTTACCGTTAGTAACTGTGATGAGGATTCTAAGGTTAAGTATGCAACGTTCACTATCACAGATCAGTAGGAAGTGAGATAGCCTATAGCATGATTAGGAGCCAGTTTAAGGCTCTTCTGATCAAGACTTATTGTCCTAAGAATGAAGTTAAGAAGTTAGAGGTTGAGTTCTGGAACCATAAGGTTAAGGATAACGACATGACGACTTACAACCGTCGTTTCCAAGAGTTGTCGTTGCTTTGCCATGAAATGGTTCGCACTGAAGCCCTTAAGATTGAAAGGTATACTGCTGGATTGCCTCTAGCTACTAGGAATGATGTCATCGCTGCGAAGCCGGCTAACTTGCATGAGGCAGTTATCGTGGCTCAGCGTTTGATGGACTCTTTTGTGTTAGAAGGAGGAGACAAGGGTAAGAGTGATAAGAGTGATAAGAGGAAGAGTAATGAGACTGTTAAGGGAAATGGCAACAAACGGCAAGAGATTGCCAGGATGTACGCCATAGGTAATGGAGAGAAGAAGGTTTATGAAGGCAGCAAACCCTTGTGTAGTCGTTGCAACCGAAACCACCATGGACCGTGCTCAATAGTGTGTAGGAATTGCTCTAAGGTAGGACACATGGCCAAGGACTGTAGGTCTCGTCCCCTTGCTATGGCCCAAACTGCGCAAGGAGCGAACTGGAAGGCCGCTGTCACCTGTTTTGGATGTGGAAAGAAAGGGCACTACAAGAATGAGTGCCGAGAGCTGTGGGTGAGAGGAAACCCCAGTAATGGAGGAGGATTTGTTAACCGAGGTGTGGGAACTAATGGCTATAACTATGTGAAGCGTGAGGTTAAAGGGAACCAGGGAAATCAGGGTGCTAGGAATCAACAGAGAGATGTGGGAGCCGTACGAGTGTACGCCATTGGGAAGGAAGCCGGTGAGGACCCGAACGTAGTTACGGGTACGTTCCTTCTCAATAACCGTTATGCTTCCATACTGTTTGATAATGGTGCCAATATGAGTTTCGTATCCACCACCTTTATGCCATTACTAGGAATCTCCCCAACACCTCTAGGGTTAAGTTATGATGTGGAGTTAGCTAATGGAAATAGGGAAAGGATAGACACTGTAGTCCGAAGTTACACATTAAGTTTCCTAGACCACCCGTTTAGCATAGACCTTTTACCAGTTACCTTAGGAAGTTTTGACGTAATCATCGGAATGGATTGGTTGTCAAAGAAGGGTGCACACATCCTCTGCGATGAGAAGATCGTGCATGTACCGTGTGGCGGAAAAGTTCTGAGCATACAAGGAGATCGGAGTGACTATGGAGGTCCCTCCCGGTTGAGCATCATCTCTTGTATTAAGGCCCAGAAGTACATCGATAGAGGAGGTTGTCTTTTCTTGGCTCAAATTTCAGAAAAGTAAAGTGAAAAGAAGAGCGAAGGACACCTCAAGGATGTACCCATCGTTAGAGAGTTTTTGGATGTGTTTCCCGACAATCTGCCAGGGATTTCACCTGCCTAACAAGTGGAATTCCAAATTAAGTTGATACCTGGTGCTGCACCTGTAGCCCGGGCACCTTATCGACTTGCTCCAAGAGAAGTGGAGGAACTGTCTAAGCAGTTGGCAGAGTTGTCAAAGAAGGGATTCATTCGACCAAGTTCGTCACCGTGGGGAGCACCGGTGTTGTTTGTGAAGAAGAAGGATGGATCATTTCGGATGTGCATTGACTATAGGGAATTGAATAAGTTGACGGTGAAGAACCGGTATCTACTACCTAGAATAGATGACATATTTGACCAACTCCAAGGAGCTAGTGTCTTTTCCAATATCGACTTATGGTCTGGATATCACCAGCTTAGAGTTCGAGAGGAGGATATTCCTAAGACGGCATTTAGAACTCGTTATGGGCACTATGAATTCCAAGTAATGTCGTTTGGTTTGACCAACGCGCTAGCGGTATTCATGGACCTCATGAACCGAGTGTGTAAGCCATATCTGGATAAGTTTGTGATAGTATTCATAGACGACATCTTGATATACTCCAAGAATAGAGAGGAGCACGAAGAGCATTTGAGGCTCATTTTAGAATTGTTGAGGTAAGAGAAGTTGTATGCCAAATTCTCTAAGTGAAAATTTTGGATTTCGACCGTGCAATTCTTAGGTCACGTGATAGATAGTCTAGGAGTTCATGTTGACCCATCCAAGATTGAGGCCATTAAGGAATGGGCCGCCCCTAGGAACCCATCAGAAGTCCGCCAGTTTCTAGGTTTAGCAGGCTATTATCGGAGGTTCATTGAGGGATTCTCCAAAATAGCTAAGTCGCTGACCAAACTGACGCAGAAGAACGTTAACTATGAATGGGGAGAAAAGGAAGAAGAAGCATTCCAACTTCTGAAGGAGAAGTTGTGTAGTGCGCCCATCCTAGCTTTGCCTGAAGGAAGAGAAGATTTTGTCATGTACTGCGATGCTTCACATAAAGGCTTAGGTGATGTTTTGATGCAACGGGAGAAGGTGATAGCTTATGCCTCCCGATAACTTAAGAAGCATGAGGAAAACTACACCACCCATGACCTGGAGTTAGGTGTTGTAGTGTTTGCCCTTAGAATTTGGAGACATTATCTGTATGGAACTAAGCGTGTAGTTTTTACCGACCATAAAAGCCTGAAGCACATCTTAGACCAGAAGAAGCTGAATATGAGACAGCGTCGTTGGTTAGAGTTACTCAGTGATTATGATTGTGAGATTCGTTATCACCCTGGTAAAGCCAATGTTGTGGCAGATGTACTCAGCCGTAAGGAGAACATTCCACCTTTACTCGTTTGATCCCTAGGAATGACCATTAGTTCGCCTCTGGCATCTCAAATCTTAGCCGCCCAAGCTGCGGCATTGACGGAAGAGAACCGTCCATTTGAGAACCTGCATGGAATGGTAGAAAGTGAAAACGGCTTCTTGAAGCGTTTTGACAGAACCTTATGCTTCGGAGATAGAAGTTGGATACCATTTCATGGCAGAATCCGTGAGTTGATTATGCACGAGTCGCATAAAGCAAAATACTCTATTCATCCCGGAGCCGATAAGATGTATCATGACTTGAATAAAATCTACTGGTGGCATAACATGAAAGCCGACATAGCTCTGTATGTCAGTAAGTGCTTGACTTGTTCTAAGGTAAAGGCCGAACACCAGAAAACCTCAGGACTTTTAGTTCAACCCGAACTCCCTGTATGGAAATGGGAGCGAATCACCATAGACTTCATCACCAAATTACCGAGAATAGTTAGCGGCAATGACGCTATCTGGGTAATCGTAGATCGTTTGACTAAGTCTGCTAACTTATTGGCCATTAGCGAGGTCGATAGTCTTGACAAGCTCCCTCGGCTGTATATCAAGGAGATAGTATCGCGTCATGGAGTACCGATATCAATCATTTTTGACCGAGTACTGCTTACATCCTACTTCTGGAAGTCGTTACAATCAGCTTTAGGAACAAACTTGGATATGAGTACTGCTTATCATCCTCAAACCGATGGTCAGAGCGAAAGAACCATTCAGACCTTAGAATATATGCTTCGTGCCTGTGTTATCGATTTCGGAAAAGGCTGGGAGAGACACCTTCCTTTGGCCAAATTCTCCTACAACAATAGTTATCATTCTAGCATTAATGTCGCACCATTTGAGGCATTGTATGGCCGAAAATGTCGTTCTCCAGTTTGTTGGGCGGAAGTTGGCGGAAGTCAGCTTACCGGTCCCGAACTCGTTCTAGAAACCACTGAGAAGATAGTTCAGATTCGTAACCGTTTGCAAACCGCTCGTGATAGACAAAAGAGTTATGCCGATATGAGACATAAACCCTTAGAGTTTCAGGTAGGAGATCGTGTTATGTTAAAGGTTTCTCCTTGGAAAGGAGTGATACGTTTTGGCAAGCATGGAAAACTCAATCCCCGATACATTGGTCCCTTTCCAATCCTTTAAAGAATCAGACCAGTAGCTTACCGTCTTGAGCTACCTTCGGAATTGAGCACTGTACACAATGTCTTCCATGTTAGTAACCTTAAGAAATGTCTTTCGGAGGAAAACTTAGTTGTACCCATGAGAGATATCCGTATTGATGAGAAATTGAATTTCGTTAAGGAACCGATTGAGATCATGGATCGTGAGATTAAACGGTTGAAGCATAGTCGTATTCCGATTATCAAAGTTCGTTGGAACTCTCGTCATGGACCAGAGTTCACTTGGGAACGTGAGGACGTATTCCGTAGGAAGTACCCTAAACTCTTCGGGACATCAAGCAACTCGGAGTGAAACCTGGGACAGGTTTCTTCTGAGTCTGGGAGGCTGTGACAACTGGCAATTAGGGAGCCCATTTTAGGTAACTGCATCACGCTAAGTTAAACCGAGTATTTGCCTTTAGAACTATTTTGATTAACCATGACTTGTTTTGATATTGTATATTGGTTTTTATGATTTATTTTGTTATCGTATGAGTCTTCGTATGAGTTTTAGCCTTTTTCGTTAAGCATTATGTGATGAGGCACAATAAAATCCTATAACGAGAAATAACGTAACTTTTAAACCGTAACACGAAACTTGACAAATAAATAATCAAAAATCATGGAAAACGTAAATAAAAGCGATAGAAAGTCGAAGGAACGTCGTGGGACACTCATAGGACAATATATGAGCTCGGGAGCGGGTAAACAAGAGGGTTTTATAAAAATTACAGGTTTGGCCCCTAGTTCCACTAGGCTGGCGCCCCCTCCCCACTTTTCTATTATTTTTTAGGTCCCCAACTCCCCATATATATACCCCCATCCCACCTCATTTTACTAGTTTCTTTCTCTCACTAAAAACACACACACACACTACTTTCTCTCTCTAATATTTTTCTCTCTAAATACTTCCACCACCGCCGCCCTTATCCGGCGAGATTCCGGCCACTTTCCCCTCCACCACCATCTTGTAGATCTCTCTTTCCTCTTTCCATACATATATGGCACGCGCCCTATAGACCCCGTTAACACCTCCAAATCACCTAAAAACCATTCGAATTTCTAGGGTTAAAAAGTAACTTTGTAGATCGGGTTTGGAAAAGGTAAAAGAAGCATAGTGGTGACTTGTTTGAGTCAAGATGAGTCACGTGCGAGCCCCATTTGGCTCGTACAAGTGGTGACATGTAGTGGGTTTTGATGGACATGGGTCTAAAACGAATTTATAACTAATTAAACATGTAAACTAGTGTTATGGTATCGTGTGTTGTGTCATTTTATTGTGTTTTTACATTTTTATTATTGTTTCATGTTCTTGGTTTAGATTAGTTGATGGGTTTGATGATTGGATGTTTTTTGGATGTTGTTTGATTGTGTTTGGTTATTGGAGAAGCCATTTGGGGAGTGTTTTGATGGATTTGGTAGGTCGAACGAGCCACTAAGGACTCGTTCGTGGGTTGTTGGTGGCGTACGAGACCCATGCGGACCAAGGGTCCGGGTCGGGTCGTTGTAGTAACTTGTTGGTAGTTGTTGTTGGTGTTTGGATGAGACGCGTGGAGTCGAAAAGCTTCTAGAGCTTGTTTGGTTCACGTGGTCTTAACCGGGACCGTTTCAAGACCATTAAGGTCGCGACATTGGTTACGGGTATTTTTGGTAGTTTGTTTGGATGGTGAGATTGCTATGGGTTGATTGGAGATTGATTTGCGCTATTGTGATTATTTACTTGGACTTATATTATAAATTGTCAACTTTGAGCAACGTCGGTGTTACTTTGACTTTTCAGTCATAGTTGACCCCGACAACGCCGTAACATGGACTTTAGTATATATTGGACTATAGATTGAATAAAAGCCAAGAGGTCATGACTCGTGCTTGTGGACTCAAAACGAATAACGAATTCAAACTTATATTGAAATTGACGTAATATATATATAAACATGTTAATAAAAACTAAGAAACATAAATAATAAACGGTTTTTATACTAAAACATTCGATAACAAGACTTGTCTTGTTATAGGCTATCTTAAATCGGAATTAATGACTAAAAACGGAAAGGTTTTCTAATTAATCAGTATTTAATGTTTCGAGTGCACGTTTATCGAAATGTGCCATTTATGAGCATTTTTTAATGCCCTTTTCGAGCATTTAATACTATTTACGTCTTGTGCATGGGTTACGGATGACCAAATATTAATAGCTTCGATCAACGTGGATAGCAGACTTACTAGGTTGACGAATCTAATAAGATCCCGTTAGGTACGTAGGATAACGTTATTAATGGGTGAATTATCCTTATGACTCGTTAGGATGCGACCGGTTTATGGGATAATAAGCGACACGAATAAATGATTGAGTTTATCGGGTTGACGAATTAGATAAGGTCTAACTATTTATTCCGAAACTTAATTGGACTATGGAGCTTATCGCTTAGACATCTCATCGTGTAGCATTGAGTCGCATTGTGGTCATAGCCCCACTTTTATCTCCGTTTTAACTAAATTGGGGTGAGAAATCATGCTACTCTTTTGGACCTTTTAAACTCTTTGATTTGCTTATGTGCTGACTGTTTAGATAGATATGTGGTAGTTGTTGCCTTAGTCTAGGGTAGCAATCATATTGCTATCACACTTGCCTAGCTAAGTATAGACTTCTACCTCGACCTAGTCCAGGGTAGCATTTGTTCTAGACGCTACAACTGCGCTGGCTAGTGTTGCTTAGGGCCCTACTATGACGTCGGTTATGTTATTGATGGTGTTATTGATTGTGATATTGGTATGTGATTGGTGTGATATTGTGTATCTATCTTAGTCTCGTATAGCAAATAAACTCCTACAGGTCCACTATTGAATTTGAACTTAAACCTATGAACTCACCAGCGTTAGCTGACCTTTTAGCATGTTTTTCTCAGGTATCTAAATGATGTTTGGAATGCCTATTCTTTGGAAGTTTGGCAATGAGGCATGGTTGAAGGATCATATTCAAACTCAGATAATATTATGCGGACCTATTTTATAAATCATGTTGGGCCTTACATTTAACTATTTTGGGATGATTGTATTTGGATAATTAAATTTGGGATTGGTTTTTGAACTATAATATGATTATCTTGTTTGCTATACTTGTGTGATCTACCAATCCATGTAACGCCCCGAAAACTTGTTTAAGTCTTTTGATGTACCGAGATTTGGGGGTGTTACAATGAATGTTAAAGATGTTGTCCATAAAGATAATCAATTTTTGGAAACTTGGTTTATCTTAATAATTAGACTAGAGAATGAAGATGAGTTTCTTCAAAGAGAAGGAAAACCATAACGGTTTGAATCTTTGTGTAGAAATCATATGGACGGTATTGTACACAAGTTTAATGCTTGTCTTATGACAAAGATTATTTATTATACTTAAGCAATTAACTATGATTGAATATTATTTCCTAGACACAGTAAATATATAAAGATGATAATTTTCATTCTTATTTTCATTAATATGAAATATGAAAATGGAATATCAAAACTCTTTCTTGAAAAATTACTTGAGCGAGGACGGTAAGTAATCGAAAGGATTTTTGAATTCATATAATCTTTAGAAGTGTACAAAGTGCAATAATCCATGAATGGATTAATGCATGCATTTAGGAGATAAAACTTATGTTTAACTGTTAAATTCAAGTTTTGATTAATAATTAAAATAAGATAATTTTTAAGTATTCCTGAAAGCTAGTGGGAGTATTATATTTATTTTTTAAAATCATATTTGTTGTATAACATATGGATAGTAACATTACATCTAAGCTAAATGTTAAGTTTAAGATTGGAATGAAACTTCACTTGAAAGATTTAAAAAATAAGACATACAACCTTGGAATATATGTTTATTTTATAAACATATGCGGTAAATAAATGATTCTAATAAAACATGATATATCATTTGAGAAATGGATACATATTTTTTAACAAGATAGAACATGAATAAAATCTAAGTTTGACTTGTAGATTCATCATGTACATCATGTTGTGTATTAAAATTGTTGTATCATGCTTGAATGAAAGATGATTTGACAATATTGATATCAAGTTAAAATTTATTAGATAACTTATGTAATGAATATTCTAATTGAATATGTTTGGACTTAGAATTACATTCCTCAACATGGAATTGCTCTTAGATTCTAAGAATAAACAATATGGCAATTGTTGCGTAATTGTTATAGCTGACAACAAACTTGAAAGTTTGAAAGGCGTCAACCATTATACAATAGATATTAAAGTTACGGATTTTTAAAGAGCATAATATTGTTTGTATATAATGATGCTGGTTTTAATTGAGATGACACTCAATACTAGTTATGGTAGGATTTCATCATTGTTTATGGCCATGTGAACTAGTTGTGCTATATAAGAGCACGTTGCATTCTACATTAAAGAATAAGAATACTTTAAACTTTAAAATGTTTTAAAGTTTAATTGTCATAAATTGGTGGTAGATGATGTCACATACTTTATGATGTTGCAATATCAAGATAGTTGAGTGCACACATACAAGAACTTTGAATTCTTGAAATAAGTATTCTCAAAATTACGATAGATCAAGTTGGTTGATTTATGCCTTGTCAACAAGTATAATTGTCATTACTTGAGGCATAAATCATCAACTAGATTTCATGCATTGATCTATTTAGTATTTGGATAATGAATGTTAAACAATTATTATAATGAATTAAAATACTTGGTATGTTTGATTTTATAATATATTGTATCCTATATTTGCATGTTTAATCTGTGAATAATTTATTTATTCTAAATCTTCCATTGTCATTTAATGATATGGGAGTATCATTAAACTAAGACAAAATATGAGTGATTTGGTAGAATATACTTGAATGTATATTGATGTGATGCATGCCAATTTCAGATGATATTCAATGAATTAAATATAGGACTTATCCCAACTACATGATTTTACTTTATGGATATTGTTATTAAGTAAATCATGAATAGTTATCCTCACACTTGAGATACCAGATAAGTGGCATGAATGTAGTGCACTTCTGTGGAACAACTTAACGCTAAACGTAACTGGTAGTCATAAGGGTTGTTTTTGGGAGTGTTACAAAGTTTGTGAGTTTTGCTTGTAGTCAATATAGCATTTGTTCCTTAAAAATTATTTTGGAGTTTAATACTGTTGGGCCCTACGCGTAGGGTTGACAAGATGTTTGTGTGGCCCCACCCAAGATCTCCCCTAAATATGTTCATAAGATTTGGTAATCTTGCTCAATCACTAATAACGAGAAACAGAATAGTTGAATAAAGAATGACTTAGATCCATAACTTTATTTAACATGGTATTAGAAACAAAAGGATAATAATAATGATGAATCATTAAAAGGTTTTTCCAGGAGACCTTACTCGAGTTGTACTAGAGGCATCGAAGTGTTGCTAGACGATAACCGATGTGATCACGCTATTAAGATATGTCCAAGTAGGAGTTGTTAGTTTAATGGACATCAAAATAATAGATGTGTGTTAGGATCGAAATTGAGAACACGGGATTGCACACTTTACGTATGAGAATTAAAGTTTAAATAATTAAATACAAAAGGTTGTATTTAGTTATTAATTACACAAAACGCATAATGAATGTTAAGTAATTAAATTTAATGGACTAACGGTCGTTATATGATTAAAAGAAAGGACTAAAGTTGAAATTAGAAGTCAAGAAGGTTCCGGAAACCCTATGGGTTTACATAGGCCGGTTGAATGGGGATTAGGGTATCCTAATTCTTGTCAAACTTGGATACATAACCTAAAAGCTAAACTTGGTTTTCTATTGTTTTAGTCCAAATTGATCGTCCACCATACCCTTAGGGTCGATCACTTTTGTTTTCTATAAACAAATCGTTTTATGTTCCTTAAACTAATATTTACTTTAATTCGTTATAGTACGTGTGTACAAGAACGTGATACTAACACAGTATTTGTTAGGACCGTATTTATGGTTGATATGGTGAATCGGGAGGTCGGGGAAGATGGAAGAACATCTTCATCATGTTAAAGAGAGAAACTAGAGAGAGAAGGAAAAACTAGTGTGTGTTTTATTTATGAAAGATGAAAGGATTACACTAAGTCTCACCCCTCCATGGAAGTATGGAGGGGTTTATATACCCAAACACATACAACAATGGGTAATTGACATAACAAGCCCATGTGTTTAAGGTAACAAAGATAGAAACTGTAATCCCGTCAATGTCATTCCATTTACGAGTTAGTAGCGATTCCAACAATCTTCCCCCAATGGGACGACATAAGGGATTACTTACAACATTTACTACAAATATAGAAACCAAATAAAGAAAGGTCTTCATAAGCTCTTCAAGTGCTGAGGATGATGAAAGTTTACGCTCTTTGTCTTCTTCTTGTTCCTTGACTTGAGAACCGTTCTCTTCACTTGTAGGCTAATGATGTAACATGCATAAATTGGATTAACTTCCTCCCAATTCATGTTGCATGTCTTTAGCAGCTTCTCCGTACACTCCTTTTTGGCGAAGTTTCTGAATCAGCTTCCCCCCAAACTGACAACCGTCTTCAGCAGATTCGAAACTTTGATGTAGTGAACATTTCCTCTAACTTTTGAAATTTTCAGTACGCAGCGGAATTTGTAGATGAGCAGTAAACCACACAAGGTAAATGTTAGCCTTAATAGTTTTATTAGAAGTGATGGTCATTCACGTTTAGGAACTTTGTATCGTGTGTTAGATATCGTGATAGAATAGTCAACGGGCTCGTGGAGTGGGCTAAGCTAATTGGTTAAATGTTAAGGTATGCTAAGCCGTGTATAAGCTTAAGCATCCCAAGCCCATGTCCAACCCACGAAAAGCCCATGGAAAGCCTTTAGGGCAACAAACCTCTTGTACTATAAATACCCCTCAAATGGTCATTTGAGGGGTGTGCTTGAAAGTGTGTGTGTGTGTGTGTGTGTATTTTCTCTCTCAAGGAATATACAACTTATTGTTTGCATATCTTATCCTCTCACATATACACGGTTTTATATAACATCAAGTCACCATTCATCTCATCTTATTTCTAAGCTTTGTTTGTGTTTGTGTTGTTTGTGTTAACGTGGTATTTGTGTTGGGTTTGTGATAAGGTTGATATTCGTAGTGGTCCTACAATTGGTATCAATCGCCTAACAATGGTTTAGGAGTGTTTGGTTGAAGTTTTTGTTTGTGTAGTATACGCGTAGTTTCGTTCTCAAAGTTTCACGCTTAAAGCTTTAATTTTTGCACTTAAAAATTCAAGATTCTTGTGGTTTAAGGTTTATTTGGTGCTAAAGTTTCAGTTTTTTGCAAAAAGTTCGAAGCTTTACGCGTTTTGGTTAAGTTTTAAACTCGTTTTTGGTTCGTTGGTCATTTCTACTCGTAACTTTTCTAGTAACTTTGGGTGAAAAAGGTCAACATTTTTGGGTTATTCGAGTGTTTTTAAGGATATCTGTGCAAGAGATATTGGTTGAATCGCTGGAAAATTTTTACGAGTAGGTCAAAACCCTAGTTCTACTCGTAAGAAAGTCAACTACGCATAGTTTTCTACTCGTAACTTTTTGGTGAAGAATCTTCGTGCTCTAACGGTGACTCAGTGCTTCCCTCACTTGGATAAGTGTGTGGAACACTTCGACTCTTGGATATCTCTTACACTGTGATAGTGTAAAGGATTTTTGGGCAAAACCCTAATCTTACGCATAAGTTTCGACTTACGCGTAGAATACTTTACGCATAAGCATTTTTCTTACGCCTAAGTTTTTCTTACGCATAAGCTAAATCTTACGCATAACTTTTTCTACTCGTAACTTTAAACCTACGCCTAAGGAATCCTACGCCTAAGATCCTACGCCTAAGATCCTACGCATAAGATCCTACGCCTAAGTTTCTACTCGTAACTTGTGTTTCTACGCCTAAGCTCTTTCTACGCATAAAGGTTTAAAAACAAAAAAAAAAAAAAAAAAAAAGTTTTTTGGCGGGAAAACTTGAGTAAAAATTAAATTTTTTAGTAGACTAAACGTTCAATTTTTACGCGAGATTCAAATTTTGGTTTAACTGTGAAAATTTTGGTCAAAAATTCAAATTTTTGGGCCTAAATTCAAATTTTTCGGGTGAAATTTGGCGTCAAAATTGTCATAACTCAAACTTTTCATTCGACCTTAGAATTGATTTTTATAGTGAATTTCAAATTTTGGGCGAAAATTTTTTAAGAACCGAGTTTACGAGTACGACTTTCGGAAACACTCCAACCGAGCTTAATCTTCATCAACCACAACTCCTTTATCGTTGAATCGATCCTACATCAACTTTATCAGATCATACCTTCATCAATGGCAACTCAACAAGACATTCATGCAGCCGGTGCCGAAAACCGACCTCCTATGTTGGAAAAAGGTGGTTATCTTCAATGGTCAAGTCGTATGCTTCGTTACATCAAGACTAAACCTAATAGAAAACTCATGATTAACTCCATTCAGAATGGACCCTTCAAGCCTCGACAAATCCAAGACCATGGAACTCCTGACATCCCACCATCTTTTCATTCTCAAACTGAATCAGAATACACTGCAGAGGATCAAAAGCAAGTCGATGCAGATGATATGGCAATTCATATTGTCCAACTGGGTTTACCAATAGACATCTTTGCTGCGGTAGACAGTTGTGAAACTGCTTTCGATATGTGGGAACGTGTAAGACGGCTTTGTCATGGAACTGAAATTGGTCAACAAGACATGGAGAACAAGCTGCTAACTGAATGGGAAAAGTTTACTTCTACGCCAGGAGAATCCATTGAATCATACTATGGAAGGTTTTGCACTTTGATGAATGAGCTAATCAGAAACAAGCTGACACCCAGAACTATCGTTCAAAACATCAAGTTCCTGAATAATCTTCCAGAAGAATGGGGACGATATGTCACTATTGTCAACCAAACAAAAGACTTACATCAGGTGAACTTTGATCAACTGAATGATTTTCTGAAACAAAACCAAGCTGAAGTGAATGAAGTCAGGAAAGAAAGATTGGCAAAGAATCATGATCCATTGGCACTCATTGCAAAGACTCAAACTCCAGTGAATACACAACAACAACCTTCATCATCTTCCAACAACAACAACTTGCAGCAATTCATTCGACAACCACAACAACAATTCTATCCAGAACAACAATACCAGGAACAAGGAATCACTGATCCTGAAAATGACCCAGAAGCGACCTTGCAACAGATATACTCTTTCTTGGGTAACGCACTCAAAAGTCGCTATTCCACACCAACTAACAACAACCAAAGGATTTCGTCAAACACTCGCAACAGGCAAATTGCACAGCCGGGTGTGAATATGGGTAATCAAGGACAAATGGTTGGAGTTATTGGGAATCAGCAGGGATATGCTACTGGATTTCGTATGGTTAATCAGGCGGCTCCGTATCAGGGTAATCAGTTGGGTCAGAATGTTGGAAATCAGATGGGTCAGAATGTTGGGAATAGAGCA
The DNA here is from genome assembly GCA_019973895.1 of Chrysanthemum seticuspe. NCBI lineage: Eukaryota > Viridiplantae > Streptophyta > Magnoliopsida > Asterales > Asteraceae > Chrysanthemum > Chrysanthemum seticuspe. The sequence continues at coordinate 217,678,804 of BPTQ01000007.1, read as the reverse complement.
GTGGGTAATCAGAATGGGAATGTTGCAGCTCCAGTCGTTGGGACTTATGGAAATGTGAATCAGGGTAATCAGATTAAGTGTTACAACTGTCAAGGAGTGGGTCACATGGCAAGAAACTGTCCCACTAAGCCGCACAAAAAGAATGGTGATTTTCTTCGGAAAGCTGCTTTGTTAGCAGATAAGCTAGATGCGGGGTTACAGTTGAGTGCTGAGGAAAATGACTTTTTCGCTATTGTGGATGAATTGGAAGACCTCGAGGAACTCAATGCGAATTGCATCTTCATGGCAAATCTTCAGGAAGCTAAGTATGACACTGAGTCAGACTCACCTCCTGTCTATGACGCCAATACAGTATCTGAGGTACCAATCATTGATCCATGCTATAACAATGTCATATTTGATGTGTTTACTCATGACAAACAGAATTCTGTGACGCCAGCACCTACTTATGATACATATATGGACAATCCGAGTTGTAGCAATACTAACTCTGAAACTCCAGATGTGGATCCTAGTGGAGGCTGTGTGGCACAAAATACTGAGACTGATGAGGAAACACGTGCTTATTTTGAATCATTAATCAATCAGTGTGGCATTGAAATTGAGAAAGTCAGTAAGGTCAATCGCGAAGTTAAGGCCGCGAATGTTAAATTGACCACTGAGCTTGAGAGTTACAAAGAGAACGCCAGAGCCTATGAATTTCATTCAAACAAAATATCAGAATTAGAAATTGGTTATCGAGATTCTGTTTTAAGAGAAAAACAATTGCAAATCAAGTATGATACACTTGATGTGAATCTGAACTTGAAAATAAAATCTTTAAACAAGGAAATTTCTGAATTAAATGACCAACTTTCTAAACAAAAAACAATGTATTCTGATCTTGAAAAAGAGAAGAAGACGTTGATTACTGATTTTGCAAAACGAGAAGATTCTCTTCTTGATGAGATTCTGGACAAAAATGAATTGATCAAAAAATTGGACAATTTACTTCTTACAACGGGTCATTCCGCTAAGACAAACAAAATGCTTTCTAATCAAGTAAATCCGATTTTTCATACATCTCACAAAATGGCTCTTGGTAACTCACCTCCTTGTTTTCTCAAGAAAGCTCAGAAATCTCAGAATGTGTTGCACAATGGAAAACCATTGCATGAACCCTTAATTGTGCATGATTCGCTTGAAATGTTGGAACTATCTGAGGAGAGTAGATCAAAAATGAAACACAAACATCCGAAAATAAAACCGATTGATTATAACAAATGGAACCAAATTAATGTTCTTCCTTTTGTTTCTCAAAAAGGACAATCAAAGTTTTCCACCACACAAAGTGTTTCAAACAAAGTGTCAACACCAGTTTCAAAATCAGTTTCAAAACCAGTTGTTGTCTCCAAATCTCTTTCGAACATTGAACAAATGTCTTCAAACAATCCTTTTAACACAAGTGATGCAAGAAGCATTTTAGACGATATTAAAATTAGAATTGGGAGACTTCAAGAGACTGTTAAAACTAAAACTCATATTACAACCAACATCTGGTTTAATAGTTTTGATATTGAACAGAAAAAGTTTTTTGAAACTGAAATTGCCCCTCAGCTGAATAACATCAACACAAGGGTAAATTATTTTGAACAAACCTTTTTGAAAGAAATAGCTGACTTTGTCAAGGACCATAAATCCCTGGTAAAGCAAGCTAATGACAGTGTTGAACACATTAACGTTTTGGAAAAGTTAAATGATTCTCTCTTCGAAGATGTTCTGACTACTGATATTATGTCCATCATTTTGCAAACATATTCTGTTGAAGATCATGAACGACTCCAGGATGAGACCTCCGAAATTGTTTCAAAATATGAAAAAGCTCTTATGAAACTTGAAAAAGAAAATATCTCATATTTTAAACAACTTGATCGAAAAACTGAGGAATGCAAGTATGACAAATTGTCGTATGAGCGTGCCTACAATGACATGAAAGCAAAAAATGATCTTTTGAGGGCTCAGCTGGAATGTCAAAAAGGAAAGGCAGTGGAAACTGTGATTACAAAACCATTGACTGCGGAGAAAGCAAATGTTCTCAAACCGGTTTCAAAACCACAAATGTCTGTTTCTTTGCCTCCTCCAAAAGTCAATGAGAAAAATGTTTCATCAAAACCAGTCACTCCACCTGTCGTGCCTAAACAAAATGTTGATAAAGGGAAAGCGGTTATTGAGAATCCTAAAGTTTTAGCACCTGGCCTTTTTAAGATGAGTACCACTAATGCGTCTGCCTCCACATCTAAAGAGACTAGGATAGCTGAAACCACCTCCCTTCATAAAAATGTGAATCCTAATGCGTGTGCCTCACCTTCTACATGACTAGAAAGCACCTCTAGGAGCAGCAGACTAAAGCCTAAGAGCAATATAAGGAACAATAGAGTCTCGCATGCCTCTAGGAGTAGTAGCTTGAATAAAGAGAAGAAAGTAGAAGAACACCCTAGGAATTTACAGCTTTTGAATAAGAAAGACATTTCATCTGAATGTACTGAACCTATGAAACTTGCTAAGTCTAATGAATGTGTTGAATCTCTTTGTTTAACTTGCAAGAAATCTTTAAATGTTCAAGATGATTGTGTTTCTATGAATGTGAATGATAAGCCTGTTAAGAAGAACGTCCCAAAAAGTAATTACACTAAACGAGTAGGAAGACTAGTTGCAAAACTTAGGCTTTACACTACTGACAGGAACCAACGTGTATACTTTAGGGATGATATTTGGAAACCCACAGGTAGAACTTTCACACTCCAGAATGGTACAATGAGTGATAAACCAGAATCCCCTGTAGAAAACCTCTCTGAGTGTGATAAGGATTTTACCTCTAACCCAAAGGAACCTAAATCAAAACGGTTTCCACAATATTCTTTTTCTGTAACTGGCAGGTTATCGAAATTTGTCTTTGGATCGTCGACTCGGGTTGCTCCAAGCACATGACCGGGAATCTAAAGCTGCTGATCAATTTCGTCTGGAAATTCATGGGAACCGTACGTTTCGGAAATGATCATGTAGCAGCTATCATGGGTTATGGAGATCTACCTTTTGGAAATTATTTGATCACTCGGGTTTACTATGTCGAAGGGTTGGGACACAATTTGTTCTCAGTCGGGCAGTTCTGTGATGCAGATTTAGAGGTTGCTTTTAGGAAAAATGCTTGCTTCGTTAGAAACTTGGATGGCACTGATCTCTTAACTGGGAATCGTGATACAAACTTGTATGCTATCGACATCAACAAAATGGCCTCTTCATCACCAATATGTCTTATGACACGAGCATCTGGAACACAGTCCTGGTTGTGGCACAGACGGTTATCCCATCTCAATTTCGACACCATCAACAATCTTGCCAAAGACAACATCGTCAATGGACTTCCAAAATTCAAATACACCAAGGATCACATATGTCCATCATGCGAACAAGGAAAAAGCAAAAGAGCATCATATAAACCCAAATCCGTACCTAGTTCGGAAGCAAAGTTACATATGTTGCACATGGACTTATGTGGCCCAATGAGAGTTGAAAGCATTAACGGGAAAAAGTATATTCTTGTTATCGTCGATGATTATTCGAGATATACATGGGTTAAGTTTCTGAGATCAAAAGACGAAGCACCAGGCATCATCATCACCTTTCTGAAGCGAATTCAAGTACTTCTTCAAACTCCAGTAAGGGTTGTAAGAACAGACAACGGCACAGAATTCACTAATCAGGAGTTAAGAGCTTATTTTGAAGATGTTGGAATTACTCATCAGACATCAGCTGTTAGGACTCCACAGCAGAATGGGGTAGTTGAAAGAAGAAATCGAACTCTTGTGGAAGCTGCTCGCACAATGCTAATTTATTCTAGTGCACCGTTATTTCTCTGGGCTGATGCTGTTGCCACTGCTTGTTTCACTCAAAACCGATCCCTTATCCATCCAAGATTCAATAAAACCCCATATGAGCTTGTGAACAACAGAAAACCAGATATCTCTTACTTACACGTGTTTGGCGCTTTATGCTATCCTACGAATGACAGAGAAGATCTTGGAAAATTGAAAGCTAAAGGTGATATTGGAATCTTCATTGGATATTCAGATAACTCGAGGGCATTCAGGGTGTATAACAGAAGGCTAAGGAGGATCATGGAGACGATGAATGTGAAGTTTGACGAACTTTCACAGATGGCTTCTGAGAGACTCGCTCTAGAACCCGCACTAAACCGACAGACTTCTGGACACATCAGTTCAGGACTCGTACCTCAAAGAGCTCAATCAACTTCGTTTGATAATCCTAAAGAACAAGAATGGGAAAATTTCTTCGAGTTAATGTTCGATGAATACTATGGTGGAACTTCGACAAATGCATCAAACCATCATTCCGCTGCACCCGCTCAAAATCATCCTCCACCACCAACAGAAGATGCATCTACAACGGTCGAAACCAATGCACCAACTCCATCAACATCATCTACATCTACTCAAGTTCTTGCACCCATTCTACCAGCAGTTGATGAGCAAAACCAAAACCATAACGATGCAACGTTAGATGAAGACTTATTTGAAAACCCGTTTGCTACGGAATCAACTGAATCCTCTTCAAGCTTACGAGAACCATCTAACTCGCATACGTATAACCAACGGTATCCTTCTACTCTGAAGTGGACAAAAGACCACCCAATTGAACAAGTTATTGGTGAACCTTCAAGGCCAATTCAGACGAGACACCAACTTGCCACCGATTGCGACTTGTGCATTTACCTTTGCTCAATTAGCAATCTAGAACCAAAGAACATTCGTGAGGCAATGGCAGATCCCGCATGGATAGAAGCAATGCAGGAGGAACTTCTTCAATACCGTCTACATGACTCTTGGGAAAAGGTTCCAAGACCCATTGACGTTCGCGTCATCGATCTTAAATGGTTATGGAAGAACAAACGGGATGAAGAAATGACTGTTATTCGCAACAAAGCTCGTCTTGTGGCCAAAGGATACAGACAAGAGGAAGGGATAGACTTTGAAGAGTCATTCGCGCCGGTAGCTAGACTTGAAGCAGTCAGGATATTCTTGGCCTATGCAGCCCACAAAAACATCACGGTTTATCAGATGGACATTAAGACCGCGTTCTTGAATGGAACTCTGAAAGAAGAAGTGAATTTATGGTTTAAAACATCCAGACTACGTCTACAAACTCAAAAAGGCAATCTATGGTTTAAAACAAGCTCCGAGAGCGTGGTATGACGAATTGTCCTCTTTCCTTATCCAAAACAATTTCACCAAAGGAACAGTTGATCCTACCTTGTTTACACAAAAATGCAAAAACGACATTTTGATTGTTCAGATTTATGTGGACGACATCATTTTTGGGTCCACTAATCCGAAACTTTCAAAACATTTTGAAAATCTCATGAAAAGTAAATTTGAAATGTCCATGATGGGGGAACTAAAATTCTTTCTTTGTTTACAAATACATCAGTCCCCTCGTGGAATTTTTATAAATCAAGCTAAATACACCACTGAGATTTTGAAAAATCATGGTATGGACAATTGTGATTCGGTCGGAACACCAATGGTAACTTCACCAAAAATTGGAGCCGATTTGTTTGGGAAACCTATTGATCCGAAGAAATATCGGAGCATGATTGGTTCTCTCATGTATCTCACTGCTAGTCGACCCGATATTCATTTTGCTGTTTGCTTATTAGCACGGTTTCAGGCAAAGCCTACCGAACTGCACCTCAAAGAGGTTAAAAGGATCTTTCGGTACCTGAAGACATCCATTCACATGGGACTTTGGTATCCGAAGGAATCCGGATTTGATCTAATTGCCTTTTCAGATGCGGACCACGCAGGTGATCAAGTTACAGCAAAAAGTACATCTGGAGGAGCACAATTTTTGGGAGAAAAGCTAGTCAGCTGGTCTTCAAAGAAACAAGATTGCACTGCACTTTCAACCGCTGAAGCTGAGTATGTGTCTCTATCTGCGTGTTGTGCTCAAGTTCTATGGATGAGAACACAACTCACAGATTATGGCTTTACTTTCGATAAAATACCTATGTATTGTGACTCGAAAAGTGCCATAGCCATATCATGCAATCCTGTTCATCACTCAAAGACTAAGCATATCAGAGTCCGCTATCACTTCATCAAAGAGTACGTCGAAAATGGTACTGTTGAATTATTCTTCGTGAAGACTGATTACCAACTCGCCGATCTATTAACTAAAGCCCTTCCAAAAGAAAGGTTTGAGTATTTAGTTCGACGAATTGGAATGCGAAGCCTAACCCCTGAGGAGTTAGAACGTCTTCTCGAATCTTCTTGAAAATGATTTTCCAAAAAGCTTCGCTGTAAATATTTTTGAAAAACAAAATACAAAATTTGAAAAACCAACAAAAACAAAATATAAAAATATAAAACTTTCAAAAAAAATACAAAAACAATAGAAAATAAAAAATCCAAAAATATTCTTCTCACGACATGTCTCTTGTATAATCGATATTCTGTACGTTTCTAGAAATGTCATTCAACAATGATACGGGCATGTACAGATGCTTGAGCGAGAGTTCTTTAATTGTTTTCTAAAACATGTCGTTTCTCAAAATTTCTTCATAAAATGGCTTTCGTATACATCAGTACGAAACCCGGACCGAAATGATGACTTTTGATTACTTTCAAATCAAAACTCGTGCTTTGATAGAAAAATCAGGTGTACGCTTCAGTGCACTACATTTAAAAATGGTGAGAAATCATCATCATCTTGAGCACCTTTTCAAGATTGTTCAAAAAGATTTTCAAAATCTTTCAAAATATTTTGTGCTTAAGATAACTCCCTCTAAAACCCATTAATTGTTTATGCTTTATTAAAGGGGGAGTATAAAACAAAAATGTTCCAAATTCATGCTTAAATCAAATCCGTTTGTCTCCCCAAAAGATTCTAAAATGTTGTTTAATCCGTTGATATCAAAAATTTCACATATATGCTATTTTTTAGGGGGAGGAGACGTGATTAAAATGTGATCAAAATCGTTGTTTGAATCTCAAAATGAGCTCGACTCGGACGGAACCAGTGAATTGACGAGGAATCATGTACCATCTCGAGAAACTTTCTATGACTTGACCAGGACGGGTAATAATTTCAAGCCAGTTCTCTAGTGATGTAAACGTGTCTCGAATCGGTCTAGTTCATTTAAAGTCGATCAATTCAAAAAGTGTGAACTCTACCCTCTATGTGCAGATTTCTGTCAAAACTTATGAGCACATGTGAAGGGGGAGTGTTTCTGAAAATATAAAACTCTCGGAGTGTCTCAAACATGTTTTCTATCATAAACACTCTGAGAGATTTTGAAGAAAAATGGTTTTATGGCAACAATAGGACAGTCATGGAGTTATAAGGTGACTAAGAATAGGAAATTCGTCCTATGATCCGCCAGAGCCGGAGGGATCTACCCAAGGACATCACCAATAGTTAGTACTAGAAGTCCTCAAGTATTATTGAAAAAAAGGAGTAAAGTGAGAAAGGAGAAAGAAGGGGTTGAAGAATTAAAAAGAAATGTAATGAGAAAGGGTGAAAAGAAATAGCCCTCCATAATCAACCTTAGGGCAGAAACCGGGTTCAATACATATGCTACTGGTTGTCACTAGATGACACTGGTATTGAAGACAAAGACGTCATGGACCCAGTGACGCACAGCACTAAACCTTCTAGCCACTCAATTCCTCTCAAAAGGATTTGTTTCATTCTCACTGGGAACCCTACATAATCTATTGACTTTCTCTTAGAGATCGTTGGTATTGAAGAAGGAGACCCTCTCCCTAGTCTCCGCTCAGGAAAACCAAAAATGCACTATTGAGTCTAGAGCCACGAGATTCATCAAAAGATCTCATAGGAACACTTGACATGACATCGCTTGCTGTTCATCAATAAGGGCACAAGTGATATATTCTAGAGTCTTACGTAGATCTTAGCAATTTGCCAGAACATTTATGAGAAGTTTCACATCTGTGATCTTCAATGATTGGATGGAAACTCCTGCCAGGGTCAACATCAAGCAGCCCTGACAGCAGGTCACTTCGGTAATTCTCCGTGGATTACGCTTAGTGTGTCTCAAACGGTCTACAGTCGTGGGGTGATGCTTCGGTGTACCTCAGCGACTCATCTGAACTGTAGATGTACTTCGGTATATCGCGTTATCTCACTTGTGGGACTCCAGTTCAGGAACGGCCTCTGTGAGAATTAGAGACGTGTTTTCACACTATGCTGTTAACACCCTCGAAATTCAAACTTATAAGTGCCGGAATCCGCTTATTTCTAACAATGTTTTATGTTTTCTTCTTATGGAAGCTCCGGAGCGGATGGATCGTGCAGACTCGCCACATGCTCATACCAACAACACATGAAAGTTCTCATCATAATCAAAGGAGATGATTCTTCGTCAATGTCAAAGAATCTACACAGTTTAAAGACTCGAGAACTACATCATTGGTAACCAAAAGACAAATAGAAGTGTGAGCATGGTGGAGAAAGATGTGGAGACACCTAACCAACGAAGTTGACAACGGCAAACAACCACATTATCTGATCACAAAGCATGAAGGAACAAAGAATCAAGACTATTCAATATCTACACACAAAGTCCTAGCTCAAGAAAAGTAAAGACCTAATCAAGTGGAGCATCATTTGAATGACCACCCCTTAGGGGGAGATTGTTAGCCTTAACAGTTTTATTAGAAGTGATGGTCATTCACGTTTAGGAACTTTGTATCGTGTGTTAGATATCGTGATAGAATAGTCAACGGGCTCGTGGAGTGGGCTAAGCTAATTGGTTAAATGTTAAGGTATGCTAAGCCGTGTATAAGCTTAAGCATCCCAAGCCCATGTCCAACCCACGAAAAGCCCATGGAAAGCCTTTAGGGCAACAAACCTCTTGTACTATAAATACCCCTCAAATGGTCATTTGAGGGGTGTGCTTGAAAGTGTGTGTGTGTGTGTGTGTATTTTCTCTCTCAAGGAATATACAACTTATTGTTTGCATATCTTATCCTCTCACATATACACGAATTTATATCTTCAAGTCACCATCTTTCTCATCTTATTTCTAAGCTTCGTTTGTGTTTGTGTTGTTTGTGTTAACGTGGTATTTGTTAAGTGGGTTTGTGATAAGGTTGATAAAAGTAAGGTCCTACAGTAAATCTGACTTGTTGCGAAAAATCCGTTCGGGGGCAACATGCAAGAAATCAACAAGATCTTCTCACATATGTAGATGCTTCACACCAAACAAACCACGAAAGGCGAAATAAAACGACTTCCCCCTGAATGTTGCGGTTGAATCTGCAATTACTCGATAAAATGACCGTGTGTGAGGCATCACAACATCATATTTAGGTAACTTCACACATGATAACTCTGTGAAAGTGAGACGATAACACCAACTTGAGATATTTTAACCACTGATCGTCTCATTTCTTCCCCCTAATTGAAGAAATTCATGAAAGGAGAGGGTTTTCGAAAAAAAATCCAAAAACATCAAAGGAAGCAGACACCACCTATACTCTCTTCCCCCCGATGTTTTCAATGAATCAGAAGCATACACCACGTATATTGATGATGAATTGGAGACAGCGAAACCATGCATGTCCAAGTAATCGAACAATTGTGAAGTACAATAAATATCATGTGAGAATCAATTGCTGATAAGACTTCTCTACTCGTGTATACTCTTCTCAGCTAACTCTTTACCGACCCCATTATCATTCCGACGGCTTTTTGTAGTGACTACTAATGGAGAGAACCCAATATGACGAACTTGAGACTGAAGTAGTATAACCCGAACTTGTGACTTAAACTTGCACTATTGTCAGACGAAGAACCCTTTTTCTTAACTCCATCGAAAAAAGGTAAACTTAAAGTTTCTCAAATTATCCACACCTTAGTGTGACACTTGAGCACAACAACGTAACTCCTTAAAAGTGATAGTTATAAGCTGTGAGCACAACAACGTAACTCCTTACATCAGGTTCAACTAGATAACTCAAGTCTTTGTCATTCGTAACGGTTAAAGCTTGAACAAGGATCTCGAAGAATCATGTATCCAACCAACCCCGATATCTTCATATACTAAGTACACGTATCCGTGATATCCCACTTCAACCTCAAATACATAATAGTAAATTCACGTCGTAGTCACATCTTGCGGTTAAACGCTCAAAACTAGCCTTTGTTAACGGTTTAATTGAACTTGATAATGGTTTCCCGATTCTTGTCAAAAAAATGGTATCCCCGTGAAAAATTAATATAGCCAAAAATATCACTCATTCTCACCCGCAAATTATACCGAAAAATAATTCAATGTATGAAAAATACATTTGAATAATGACAATTCAGTCCAATACCTTTCGATATAACCCAACGCAAATTACAACCCCCATTCAACTATTGTCGCAAACAATGTCCGTCCATATCACGTTTGTGTGTTAACTTTTAAGCCCAAAATAAAAAACAGTCATAGTCCACGATGATAAGAGAACATGGGCCCAAACCAATCAATACCAGCGATCCAAACTTGAATCCAAACACTAACCCTAAGAAAACCGGGTATAAGAGGGTACTACATTAAAACCCTAATCCCATTTAACTCTTAACACAACAAACCTAAAAAACTTTCTCACACAAAAAATGTGCGCCTGCCCACTTCTTTTCTGCTCTTCAATCGCAGCTACCAACAAACATCCACACTTCTTATCTTATAATTATAATCAATGATTGATGCTACAAGATGCAATAGGTCACGGGTAAGGTGTAGATGCTATGTATCATTTATGTTTCACACGCCTTTGAACGAAACAAAATAAGATAATAACAGATTTGTTATTAATCTTACTTTATTTTCGGATAATAAACAAAGTTTCAGATCAATGATGACTCATTTTATTTCGTGTTATGATCTTTGAAGATCTGAAATTATTATGTTTACACGAATTTGAAAAGAAACCGAGGTCTTTTTTTTGTCTTTAAGATTCGGATCTATGATGATATCATTCGTGTGTACGACCTTCGAGTCAACAAGTATTACTTTGAAAAAACACAAGGAATGAATCTGAGATCCATTGCTTTTTTTTTTTTTTTTGAGTCGTTAAGTTTGAAATGGGACAAGGATAATGGAGTTGATTGGATTTGTTAGATATTGGTTAAGGGGTTGTGAAGTTTTTGGTCACACTTTTTTCTACTTCATTTCTGTCCGGACATTTACGCGTAAGAATAATCTTATGCCTAAAAGTTTATGCGTAAGGTTACCTTATTTGTAAAGTCCAAAGCTTATGCGTAAAGAGGTTTTAGTCGTAAAGACTTATGCGTAGACCAATCTTTACTCGTAAACCAAACCTTACGCTTAAACAACATTATGCGTAAAGATTGAACCTTAAGCGTAAAAACGCGTCATAAGCGTAATCTTTGTAAGTTTATGCGTAAGGTTTACAACCAAAATCTGTCAAGCTTATCCAAGCTTGATAGATATGACCAGTCGAAGTAATCCACACACTTATCCAAGTGAGGGATATACTGAGTTGCCTTTGGATGACGTAGAAGATGAGTATTCTGTTTATGCTTAAAAACCTTGTGCGAAAAAAAAAACGAGGGTTTTGACTTTTTTTACTTTTTCCGGCGTCCTTTTTCCGACCAAAGATTCCGACCAAATTATATAAAACCCAGAAAGAATGATATAAGAAGACCTTTGACCACATATTCACTTGAATAACTGTTAACAGTTACTATAAAAAATGATACAAAACTGTTTATAAACTGTGAATAGTTACAAAACTGTTTTGACCAAATAAATGATACAATACACTTGAATAAAAAAAACTGTTAACCCAAAAATTTTGTGAAAAGTTAAGATTAAAACAGATTTTTTAAAACAAGTTTTTGACAAGAAAACATCACCAAAATCAACCAAAAACAAACCGACCTTGCTCTTGATACCAATGTTAGGACCGTATTTATGGTTGATATGGTGAATCGGGAGGTCTGGGAAGATGGAAGAACATCTTCATCATGTTAGAGAGAGAAACTAGAGAGAGAAGGGAAAACTAGTGTGTGTTTTATTTATGAAAGATGAAAGGATTACACTAAGTCTCACCCCTCCATGGAAGTATGGAGGGGTTTATATACCCAAACACATACAACAATGGGTAATTGACATAACAAGCCCATGTGTTTAAGGTAACAAAGATAGAAACTGTAATCCTGTCAATGTCGTTCCATTTACGAGTTAAGAGCGATTCCAACAGTATTGTTAGTATCTTGGATTGAATTGCAAAAACAGGGGCAATTCTTATAATCTTTATAAACCCTAATTAGGGTTCATCTTAATTGCTAGTTTGAAATTGATTCTTGTTTAGCTAGAATAAAATGTACGCATACTTTTATGTTTTAGTTAATTAATTATTCATTATATGTTCCTTACGCTTCCGCATATGTACTTGATGTTTATTGTGTTTAATTATGATTTTGATGCTATTAAAATTCCAACACTCCCGAAATCTTTGTGTTGGACTCAACATGAGACATAAATTAAAATTTCTTCAAATACTGTTAGCAAAAACAAAACACACAATTACCAAATAAAATTAAAACTTAAAAGCTCTTTGAAATTAACTTTAAACAAAGTGATCCATGGCATATATGTAGGCCCGGTTCACACCAAGGGCAGGCTGGGTTGTTGCCCGGGCCCAATAAATATGAGGGGTACCATTTTCTAAGTCCATTCTTTATATATAAATTCAATACATGGCCTATTTTCAAAATAATACTCTGTAACTAAGAAGCCATCACAATATTCATACGATATCAGTATATCAATTCTTTTAAACAAGGATGTTTATCTAGATATACATTGTTGTGTTACTACAGTTAATAAAATTATCTACATATATCTAGTTTCTTTTCTTTATGGGGCCTATTTTTTGTTATGGTACATGGCATGGCCTCCAAAATTCAAAATTTGTGTGTCTATGAGGCCTATTTTTCTTTATATTTTCGTTCGGCATAGGGCCTCCAAAATTCTGGAGACGGCCCTGCATATATGCACCTTTTGTTTTTCACTAGGGGTATCTGATGCCTCGGGAGGGGGAAGAAGAAGATGACGGCACATGTGGTGGAGTAGAAATCGATATAGAATAAAGGAGGAATTGCATATATACCCATTAAAACTAAAAAATTTGCATTTTTCGTCATAATACAAGTTTTTAATACATGATGTACAATGCAACTTAAGCATGTTTTGGGTATATATGCGAAGATGCAAGTTTTGTGGGTATATATGCAATTAGCTCTAGAATAAATACGGAGTAATAAAATTGCATTTATACCACATTTGAATTATTCAAATGAGTGATTTTTAACAAAAAAAGATCCAAACTCTATTTTCTTAAAAAGTTAAAACATTTGAATCATTTTATTTGTAAAGAGTAATGTTCTTTTTTTGCTTGATTGGTAGCGTGTTGCTTTTACATTCCCCAAAGAGGAGCAGGAGCATGTTGGGGGTGACCTTTTGACTTTATACACTAGCCAAAAATTATTGTGTTTCGAATCATTTTGATATTAAAGATGAGAGGTCTCAATGTAATCATTTTGTCATGAGATTTGGATCTCTAATTAATCACCCTTCTTTTTTCTATCTTATTCTTCTCGTTTGTAATGTTTTGAAAATCGGACTGAACATCGAACATGTTATTTTGGTTCTCAGTTTTTTCTTTTAAACTGAAAGAACCGGCGAACTGATTCCGGTCTGGTTCACTGGTTGAACCGGCCGATTGGTCCGGTTATCAAAACATTGCTCGTTTATTTTCTAATAGTGTTCAAAACGGAACAAAGCATTACTAAAAAAACTCTAGTTAAAATTAACAAAACTCCAAAAGGATGGTGCTTAACATTATCTAATAGCCGATGAGCTAATATACTTTCTTCTTATCTCTTATAAGCAATTTTGTGAGATTATTTTTCAGTTTATAAACTAATAAGCCAAAATGTCGCATACTCTGTAGTTTTCAATACACCAAATTAATTTTGTAATTGACAACAAAATTTGAAATAAAAAGAAGAAATTAAGTCGAACCTATAAATTACTAAAAATTTGAGGATAAGATATTATTATAAGAGGGGGCTCTTTGAGACGTTATGAAACAAAATTTTCAATCTTCTAATTCCATCGGATCAAATACATTTATTTAAAAATATCTATGTTTGATACAAAAAAGCTATATGAAAAAAAAAAATAATAATAATAATAAAATAAAAATATAAAATAAAATCATGAGACGCGGACAATATATTGCAAGGATTTTAACTACAAAAATTGAATTTTTGGTAACAAAGGTTTAGTTCCATCACTTCATGAGTGAATCTTCAAATATGGCCGAGAAGAACTTGATATTAAAGGCTTCAACGGAGTTTTTCATCGCGGTTTCTTCAATGTTTGTATGTATAAAGAAGAAGAGTAACATTTTTTATTTTTAGGATTGTACATTTCATTTTGAATGTATCAGTAATAAGAAATTTGATAGAAGTCATTTTGAATGCATGGTGATGTTGACGGAATTCAAGTGCTATTTATAGCCATATTTGCTATGTAATCTATAAGTATTAAAAGAGTACATGAAGAGACATTTTAACAAATTTATTGATATTACAATGTTATACAAACATCTATATGAGTCAACCGTACAAACCGCGAAGCATATAATATAACACCGCGATGCACACAATACAATCATTCGATGCGTGCAATAATTGGAAACCCCGTCATGTTATACAAACCCCTTATGAGTCAACCGTACAAACCGCGAAGCATATAGTACAACACCGCGATGCACACAGTACAATCGTTCGATGCGTGCAATAATTGAAAACCCCCGGGGGGGTCCATATAAAGTGCCTCTTCTTAGGGGTCATGTTAATATGTTATCGGTACCCCGGTACACTATAAGTACTACAAACGTTTTGTACTTTTTCTGCTCCTTTGACCTTGTGTTTACAATAAAACAAGGGTTTTTATCAGTTTTTATTTCATTCTTTTTGTCAATTTAATACTTTGGATTGTTAAACTTTATATTTTTTATTTCACAGTTTTATGATAAAAATAAATAAATAAATAAAATTAAAAATAAAATTAAAAATAAGGTGTAACATGTAAAAACAGAGGGTCTTCATAACCTACCCCATATTTTTATTTAGGGTTAACATAGGATAATTAATGAAATGGGCAATTGCATATATACTCACTAAAACTTGCATATTTGCATATATACCCAACACATGCTTAAAATGCATTGTACATCATGCAATAAAAACTTGTATTATGAGAAAATATGCAAGTTTTTAAATTTTAGTGAGTATATATGCAATTCTCCTTAATGAAATTAGTTTACAAACTTCGTTTGCTCTCATGAATTTCCTAATCTTGTTAGTGCATCTCTTTTCTTTACCGACAACATCCTAATGTTAGACATGCAAGTCGCTTCTCTCCACATATTTTGGGATTTATAATAATGATGATTTAAGATCAAGATTCTCTACATATCAAGGATCAATCTTCACAATCCATTTTCATTTGATCTAATGGATGAAATTAATTTCAACAATTTAAAAAACCCACTTTTATCATTTTTTTTTCAAATATTAATATTTATCAAACCGTTAATCGTTAAGCAAAAAAAAAAATCATTACGACTAACATTTAATTATCCTTTTATAGATAGGCACTTTGATATACTTTCGATAAAAAAAAAAATTCTTCGCATTTTTCACGTTTTTTTAAAGTTTTTACGTTTTTTTTACGTTACTGGAATTTGCAATAAAAAATCATATATGATTAAACAATAATTTGAATATCACATGTGATATTAGTGTTAAATCATATATGATATGTAATATCACATGTGATATTAGTGTAAAATCACATATGATATACATATCATATCACATGTGATATTACATATCATATATGATTTAACACTAATATCACATGTGATATTCAATATAATGTTTTATCATATATGATTTTTTTATGCAAATTTCAGTTACATAAAAAAACGAAAAAAAGACGAAAACATGAAATTTTTTTTTTTTTTTTTTTTTTCGAAAGTATATCAAAGTGTCTATCTATAAAAAGATAATTAAATGCTAGTCGCAATGATATATATATTTTTTGCTTAACGATTAACGGTTTGAAAAATATTAATATTTGGAAAAAAAAAAATGATTGAAAGTGGATTTTTTAAATTGTTGAGATTAATTTTATCCATTAGATCAAATAAAAATGGATGGTTATTATAAATCCCAAAATATGTGGAGAGAAGCGACTTGCATGTCTAACATTAGAATGTTGTCGGTAAAGAAAAGAGATGCACTAACAAGATTAGGAAATTCATGAGACCCTCTGTTTTTACAAGCGAAGTTTGTAAACTAATTTCATTAATTATCCTATATTAACCCTAAATAAAAATATGGGGTAGGTTATGAAGACCTTCTGTTTTTACAAGTTACACCTTATTTTTTATTTTATTTTTAAATTTATTTATTTATTTATTTTTATCATAAAACTGTGAAATAAAAAACATAAAGTTTAATAATCAAAAGTATTAAATTGACAAAAAGAATTAAATAAAAACTGATAAAAAACTTTGTTGTACTGTAAACAAGGGTTAAAGGAGCAGAAAAAGTACAAAACGTTTGTAGTACTTATAGTGTACCGGGGTACCAATAACATATTAACATGACCCTTAAGAAGAAGCACTTTATATGGACCCCCTTATACGGGGGTTTTCAATTATTGCATGCATCGAACGATTGTACTGTGTGCATCGCGGTGTTGTACTATATGCTTCGCGGTTTGTACGGTTGACTCATAATGGGTTTGTATAACATGACGGGGTTTCCAATTATTGCACGCATCGAACGATTGTATTGTGTGCATCGCGGTGTTATACTATATGCTTCGCGGTTTGTACGGTTGACTCATATAGAGGTTTGTATAACATGACCCTTAAGAAGGGGCAGTTTATATGTTCCAATTATTGCAAGCATCGAACGATTGTACTGTGTGCATCGTGATGTTATATTATATGCTTCGCGGTTTGTACGATTGACTCATATAGGGGTTTGTATAACATGACCCATCTACGAAAATATTTAGTAAACGGGTTTTACTATTGGTACCCTTAACCCACATAAAGTACAAATATTTTGTACTTTCTACCCCTTTTCAAAGTATAGCAACGATTTTTTTTTTATCAATTTTTGTTTCGTTCTGTTTGTCAATTTAATACTTTTGACTTGTTAAATTTTATATTTTTTATTCCACACTTTTCGTTTTACAGTAAAAAAAAAAAAAAAAAAAAAGAAGAAGGAGGAGGATACAAATTGTAGATTTAAAGGGTCTTTATATAACCTATCCTTTAGTAAATACTGTATGATATAACGCTCTTTAAGTTAGTCAAGTTTGTGGAAATTTTTTGGTTTTCTTGTCTTAGACTTTTGCTTTAAAGCCTAATTATATAAAGAGAAATGATACATATAGATCTAAACTTAGGCCTAAACTTAGATATAAAATCAAGTGTTAGCATTCTGATGACTACAGACAAAGACCCACTTATTTTGTACTCCAGTAATCCATCAAGATGATGTCAAATGATTTTAGGTCTAAGTTTAGGTTCATGTATTATTTCTCTTATATAAAATGTTACAAGTCTAAAGTAGTAATTATTAGAGGGATGTGTAATTCTTAAGTTACAGGAAAATCAACTGCTTCAGATCAACAATAAAGACCGAGAACACAACTTTATTGAGTGCTACACATTCACAAAAAAGACGATATCAAAGCACATTTGTTACCCAATGAAATACTATTTCTCAAGCACGAATTACAAGCATTTACTGCATGTTACTAGCTGGAAACAAATATTTTACCCCAAGGAAAAAAGGAAACATGATTGAAAGCAACAAATGACCCCATATACATGATAAATCTGTTTTCACATAGACCACTATGTTATGTTGTGTCAGCTATTGATTGTTTTAACAAATCTCAAAAAGTGAACAAAAGAACCCATATTATTATTGCAAAGTTGAAGAAATCCTAAGGTATCAAGTCAAAAGTTGTGAGTTCGAGTTTCTTTACACACACTATAATGTATGCTTGTACTGTTTCAAAACAATCCACAAAAAATCATCTCATTGCGTAATACAGACTCAAGCAGTTGAGAAACAACGCGAAAACTACACACGAGAAAGTGAAACTTGTTTCTCACACTCGTCATGAAACATAAATTTCAAGCTCTGTGTTAAAAGAACGCATCTATCCTTTTTTACAAAGCATCCATCCCAATTCAACACCCTTTTTCACTTTGATCAAGCTAGTCTCGGTTTGGCTTTTCACAAAGATGTGTGTATTCTTATCAATCTAAATGATTGTTTAGGAGTTCATGTGTGAGTTGGTTACCTTTGTTCTTGTTGAATCTTTGTTTGCTTGTAACGTCCACGGCGACTATTAAGCCTTTAATAGTCGAACAGATTGAAATTCGAAGATTAATTAGATATGCTGTGAAAATAGCAAGAAAACACATATATCATTACACTAAAACCAAACCATTTATTGTATCATCAAATAGGCATCTTAACATCATATGGGGACAATTCCTTAGTTTGGAAAATGACACAAAGGTCTATAAGTTTGCAAATAACTAAATACTAGAAACAAGATTAAATGCAAGAAACAATTTGCTGATAACTTTAATATTATTAACCCAAATCAGCGAATTGAACAACAGAGAAACATACATGGTTACAACAACCACCTTAGAGTCGAAGCGTGTTTCTGGCAATCGAATTATTTGAATTACTAGTTGGCCTACTTCTTCGACTACCCCTCAATGGTGTCAAGTAAAAACGCAAAAGCCCACTATCCGCGTGATTTGGCGAATGCCTAGCACTTCGACTCCGTTCAAGAACAAATTCATCTCCTCCTACTCTCCTGTTCTTACCATTTGCCAACCTGTTTATCTCAGAACTCGATTTCTTCATATCAATCGAAGAATTCCTCCAACTTACACTGCTATTGCTTCTAAAGACTTTCTTATTGGTCCCACTTTGTTCCCATGACCCCGAAAACGATCTCGCAACACCATTGACTCTACTATATTTGTCATCCTCCTCATCATCTTTATTACCTCGACGTTGTATAAACCCCCATAGCTTCCATCTCCACCGTCGCGTTTTTTTACCTTGTTTCTTGTCACCATCCCCAAACCTTAACTCAAATGTTTCAGAACAATCATCTCTTAACGAATTAGAATTAGAATCCCTTGCCAATTCTCGCTCACCACCAATACTTGGAACCCTTAACCCTCCATTTCTTCCATAGTTACACTCAACACTTGCAGGAGATACTTTAGCATTAGAAACCGTAGTTGTTGCAAGCCTACCTTGATCCATCTCAGCAACCATTTTTCTCATAGAATTAGACCTGTCTAAACTCTTTCGTCTTTTAGAAGAAGAATCCGTGTAATACTCCTTCGTCTGGACCGACCCACCAGGTACTAAATCATCCTGATCATCATCAACATCAACAGCTACACGAGTCCCCTGCGGAATAACAACAAGAGGTGCAACATCCTCAACCATAGGCGGAAGCCTAGGAAAAGTCCTCCCAATCATATACCCATCCCAGGAGGCCCTAGGCTCATCAAACGAATACCTCGGGTGGTCATCAAAAGACACCCTCCCCACATGATCTAACGAAAACCTAGGGTCCACATCACATGATCTCCTCCCATATCCGTAATCCGCAATCTCAGACTGCGTCTCACGACACTGAGACGCAATGGAGTTGTGAACAACAGAAGGTAACACATTTGTCTTGTTATTCTTTTTCCTCCAATTCTGCCATTTTTTACTCAATAACGAAACCGACCAAAAGCTCGACTTTTTGGACTCCGAACCATGTATACTTTCCTTCATTCTTTTTAAACGTTCTTCCAAATCCTCCTCAATTTCTCTACTCTGGTGACTAGATTCATTCTCATTCACGTTACGGACATCTTCGTCGTTGTTAACAAATAACGATGAAAGGGTGCCTTCAGCGGAAAAAGACTTGGTGCGGCGCAGCAATGAGTTTGTATTGGTGAAAAGTGATTTAATAGCGGCGGAAGTGGAGTGTCGGTGGGTGGCGGCTGAGGATTGATCTAAAGTGGTGAGACGTTCGCAAAGGCACAAAGGACAGAAGGTTGAGAATGTTTCATCGGGATGACGGTTGCAGCTGCTGACGGAGGGTTGTTGATTATTCATAAAGAATGGGGTGTCATGCGCTCCTGGCGCATTAATGACTAGTAGAGAGAGTGTAACGTTTATGTTAATGTCAAACACTTGACTTACCAACGGATAGTGAAAGGGAGCTGAGTGGGGAGAAACTCGAGGATGCTGAAATGTAGTGGAGTACTACCTCCGTCCCAAAATTATAGTCCCCGTTTGACTTTTTCGGTCTTTCTTTTTCAACTTTGACTTTAAATATTTTTATTTATGTTATACAATAGTTGATGAAAATTATACCAAATGAAAATACATTAAAAACTCAATCCATTCATATATTTTGCATCAAGTATTATATAACACAAACAAAAATAATTAAAGTCAAAGTTGTAAATGAAAGACCGGAAAAATTAAAAGGGGACTATAATTTTAGGACGGAGGGAGTAATATCTTCACATTTCTACCCTTAGTAATTATGATTTCTATTTCCTTTAATTTGTAACAAAATCAGTATTTGCCTTCAATTTTTTATTTTATTTTTTATTATCATTATTTTTTGAACGGCAACTGATTATCTTACAATATACAGCCACAAACTATTTCACGTGTCCTAACTAGGACTTAAAACCACAACAATTTGATTAGCATCTTTTCACACAAAATGTACCATTGAGACACAAGTCTTCATCTATACTATTATATAAATCATTTAGGCTTTTTTATAAATAGAAAGGCTTAAAAATTCAGCCTCAACACTTGCCTATTAGGGAAAGAGTAACCGACATGTTCTTAAAAGTAAAATTAAATTATGTAATTAATAATATAAATGATTGTAACTGAAAACATTTAAAATACAATTAAGTAAATAACCATTATTAAGTTTTGGTTACATAATTTTAAATTCACATTGAATTATAAGTTATTTGTTTTAGTATAAAAAAGACTATGAAAATATGAAAGATTCGTTTTAGGGAGTAATTGCGTATAATTTTTAAAGTGTTGAAAGAAGAGATGTTAGCTTGAGATGGTGAAGTCATCCACGATGTTTTTGCAATATTAAAAATTGACATTGCTTTTGTTTCCACATTATCATCAAATACGACGTGTCATCACTATTACCGTGTACCAAAACACCATCACTGTTGCTTTCTACCTTTTTGGTTACAATGCATTGCGGAAGTACTACCATAATGTATAAAGATGATTTTGATGCTTCAATTGTATGCTATTGTGGGTTAATTGGTTACACGGGTACCCGCCGCCGCATAGCGCGGATACCCGTCTAGTATTTCTTTAATTAATTTAAACACTTTTCTAATAAGGAAATCATTTATGTTTATATTCCTAAAACTTGTTACTACAAATCTTATTAATGAGGTTTTAGCCCGTGCTTCGTGGCGGGATGTTTTGTTTACGAAAGTATTGCATGCATCGCATGTAGAGAAAGTTTATAAACATAATATAGTTCTTTCGAAGAAAGTTAAGTATCATATACATGTTGTACTACATAATCTGAGAGGGCGTACGGCTATCAGACATATTTTTAGCTACACAAACCAAAAGATCCTATGCCAAATATGGCTACCAATATTGCACTACACAATCCCAAAGATCAGATACTCAAAAGCACAACAGATACTCAAAAATAAACCAAAAGGCGTCATTATTTTCAAACTGTCTTGCTTCTAGATTTGTTACTTTTGTTTTTGATTGTTGTTGTGCATCAAACAGGGGACCCCGCTTCAGCATCTTGGAAGGCTTTCTGAAGCGTATTTTATTGAATGAACTGCTCTTTTGCTATTTGCTCAGCTATTTTCTATACACTTTTATCGAGATATCCATAACCCTCACCAACACCATGACTTTAGATGAATTGTTGGAAGATTCGTTTCTTTAAAGAATTACCGTGTTGCAACCTCGTATATCACATGTATTGGGTCGTAAATTTATCGACATATTTCATGGGCTTGATTATAAGCTCAATAAGTGTGAAGAGCTTAGTGTGAAGCTTGGTAAGTGTAAGAATATTTGAAGTAATACCTCAATTTAGGCGATGGTCAATATTAAAACCAAAAGACGAACCTGTTTGACCTGCTCATTCAATTGCAACATCTCTTATCGAGGTTTTCAAGGGGATCTGATTTGATATGAAAATGAGCATATCCTTCAAGATTTGCAGAAAGCTTGCAGCCGCTCAGCGAAGTCCGAGCCAAAACCATTTCAGAAGTTATAATCAGGAAAAAAAAAAGCATCCTTCTTTGCCAAACAGCCCCTTTGAGCGAAGTACATGTTTCAATATAGCCTATAAAGTATTCAAATAAACAAAAGAAGAGATTCATTAACATATCAGTTTAAACTAAGAATGTGCAACGGAAAGAAATAAGCACTTATTTTAGGCTCAACTTAAGTACTAATGTTCGTTAAGAGTAAATTTGGTCTTTTTGTTATGAAAGAGAAACAATTATGGTGTGCATTTGTTTCTTTTGCAACATTGTTCTTTCAAGTAAGTGAAAATATTATGGTGTGCATTTGTTTCTTTTGCAACATTGTTCTTTCAAGTAAGTGAAAATATATCTTCTTTTTTAAAATATAAAAGGCATCAGTATTGTGAAAAGTTTAAGGCTAGTCGCAATCGAGCCAAAGAAATCGGTTGGGCATGCAAAAATTTGAAGACCGACCGATGTGGAGATCGGTTGGATGGGATGTGGTGGGTGGTCGTGACATCGGTCGAAGGACCAAAAATTTGAAGATCGGTTGCTTGGACACTCGATGTTAAGTAGCAAACATGTGGGGTTCTTGGTCAAAATCACTTTTGCAAAGTTCAGTTATTGCTATTATTGTTGGAATATGTATATATTTATAAAACAGTGAATGTCCGGATTCGAACTCGTGACCACGGGATTGCACACATTAGCGAATGAGAATTAAAGTTAATAATTAATGTTTATGTTTACAATTAATTATTGCACATTAAGTCCGGTTAACGATCGTTAAGTATTTAACGGAAAAATGACTAACGACCGTTAAATGAAAAGAGAATGACTAGTAATGGAAAATCTTGAAAGAAAAGTTATGGGTTTTCTTGTGGGCTTGTCCTATGGCCGGCCACAATGGGTTGTCCCAACCCAATCCCTAACTTGTTCCCAAAGTATTCCATCTACTATATAAAGAGGGTTAGGTTCTAGGGTTTCATATCACTTGTGCATTGAATTAACCTAGATCTATCCTCTCCTCTCTCTTGTCCATATTTCGGCCGAACACCCCATTGTTAGGGAGTTTGGTTTCGTTTTTCTTAAACGAGGACTTGTGTTAGATCTAGCAATCGCTTGATTCATTGGTTAATTCGTGTGTACAAGAACGTGGTTGTAACACATTATTCTTACATCATTTGGTTTGAGTTGTAGAACGGTAAGGGACAACTCTCTAAACCACTTCTTTGGTTTGCTCTAGAGATCTGACATTCGCAAGAGGTACGTTACGCATACTTTCAGTTAATTATTTATTTGTTATGATCTTTAAGTCTTCCGCTGTGTACTCTTGATGTCTTTATGTTTGATTGTATTTTATATATCATAAACTAAACAGTGGCATCACGAGCCTTGTATAACAAGTAATTAATTACTGAAACACATAAATAAAATAAACATGTTGTGTTATTATTTGTATGCGTAGATCTAGGGTTTGCAAAACCTAAACCATAATTTTAGGGGGGGGGGGCGTTTATTTTGGTGCCCTAATTAGGGTTTTGTAAACTAAAGTTTTAATTTGATTAGAAACCCTAAGATGCATGCAACTTTATGTGTATATGCGTAACTCTGTTTAATTGCATTAATTGTTAAGTGTAATTTTATGTCCATGATAATTATCTGCATGTTTTATCATGGATCTGCTTTTATTGTATGTTCTACTTGTTTAAGTGATATACACTAATTATGATAGATCTATAATTGGGGAAGACCTCAATCATTATTAATTTAATCAATTATGTGCTATGTGGTATGTGTTTAATTTTGACTTACGCAATCGATGAATCGATGCATGTGGCTCACCTTGTACATAGGTGAAAACTGGTGAAAGTCTTAATTAAATATATGCATATTGACATATCTAGAATTGGTTATTAATAGGATTTATCAAAAACGTTTGCATGTGGCTATTTGATATGCATGACTTATTTTTTGTTATGCATTCATTGTTTATTTGTTTATTTTTACAAATACTTGCTTGTTTGTTAAGTGTAACAAGGGTATTTTTACAAGAAAAATAAACTGACCTAAACAATGGTGAAACATGTATTTTTAAGAATAGTAATCATAATCGTTTAATTGATTGATGACTTTGGTACAAATGACTGAACGGCTCACCCATGAGAATGAACTATAAAGGGGTTATTAAAAGAAGTGCGCACAGTCACACTGAAAGGATGTCTAAGGTTGTGCTTTAGCGCGTACCTGGTCCTCTGCCCTCTGTAAGTTCGAATGGAGCTACTTAGTAAGCCATTAAATGTGCAAGTTCATCTTAAGGGCGAATTAGTGTTAATTCCATGCGCCACTTCGGTGGTAATTATCCGAAACACTAAGTGTTTACACTTATGCAAAAGTACGGTATCATGGATGATAATTAACACTAAATTCCTTGATTGGTGAAACCAATACCTCAATTAAAGTATGATGATGAAAAACTTAAACATTAAAACAAGATATAAATGTTTTAATAAAACCTATGTTACGAAGATGAATGCATGACATCTTTGTACATATTTGATTTAACATCAAAATCATTACCTTTTAATTTAAGTTGTATGCCATCCAACGAAACGGAAACAACTGAGATTACCTTTTATTTGCGTGAGAACGTGATTTAAATCGTAATCAACGGGTAAAATATCCACGTGACGTGAGAACGGGCATGGATGATTTTGCAGTTTCTTAAGTTTGACAACTTGATTGAGCTTTGTAGTGAGAACTGACAACTCAAGGCATAAGATGGGGATAAAACATGTTTACATGGCGATTGATATTGGCTATATGTAAATCCCATAAATCTAGGAATTGCAATTGAAATTGGCAATTGAGCAAAAGCTCTACCACTTTGTATAAGGTTCATTACTAGCAGATCAACTGACGTGATGAAATTATGACAATTTGGATCCTAGTTTTCAGTGAAAATTAAATGGTTATATGTTTATGAACCATGGGTATTTAATTTTCTTGAAAAGGTTAATTATCGAAAATACTAAAATTGAATTTTGTAATTCTTTTGAATGTATAAATGCAACATTTAACCGTAAACGAGGTTTAGTCTTTGATCAGTAAATTGATCCACTCTGCTTTCAAACAAATGTTTGATCGAAAATAATTTACCGAAAAGACAAACGAAGTCTCTTTTCCATGGGAGAAGCATGAGACTCAATCCTATTCCTTTTCATGAATGAGAAAGGTATAATAGGAACGTTTGAATTTTCTAAATTCTAATGTAACTCATAGCAATGAATTGCACATCTTATTTTCCATAAAGATTTCATTACCCTCATTTGGTGAATGAATCCTTTTGTAACAAACATGAATGTTGGTTAACTGGAAAACATGTATATGAGTTACTAAATTAGAAGCTAGACTAATTACCGCGAAAATTGGTAAAAGGCAAACTAGCTTAATTTATCTAGTTGGTTTGCTTTAGCCTTTAAAGGTGCTACATACTAGTATGGGGATGGTAGACCTAGTAAGGAAGAAATTGCATACCCAATTTTTCGAGTTAATAACATTGATGGATAACCCATCATTCACAGAGTAGAATACACCTTTTAGTACCTAAGTAATGATTACGTATGGTTCTTCAAAGGTGTAGGAAAGTAAAAAGCAAGCAACTTGTTTTCACTGGTTATGCAACACTTCCAATGTTGTCAGATTCAGTGGGAGCATTTGTGTTGCATTACTGAATAAGAAGTTATTTTATTGATTTTTAATTCAGTGGGAGCTACAAGCTTTATTTCCTTTGTAGTAACCCAGATTATCTTCAAAGATAATTACTTTCCAATTGTAGACACTTATGTTTTTAAGGATAGTCGTGTACGTTTACTTACTAAACAATATAGTCCTACATCTACTTGTTATATCTATGACACAAATCATATTAATCACATAAACGAACGTGTACCGTGTTGTTTATCTGCTACATGATGTTGTTCCATGCACAAGTGGGAGAAATCTTTATTGTGTGCAAGGTACAACACATTTAAATATGATTTAAATAGATTCTCTTGACCGCAAGGTAAGAGAGTAACATTGATGCGCTCCCGAACAGTCAAGCTTTATCACACAAGCCTGCCACTTGTGAATGGCAGACCGTAACAAGCTTAAAATGGCTCAGGAACGAACTCAATGAAGATCTGGGGAGTATAGTGTTTCCCCGGGTCGTTATGTCCCAGCGAGCTATGCAATGGATTATCAAACGTATAGTGATCGCGAGATTTGAACGGAAAAAGGATTTGATTGATATTATAACTACAGGAAAAGCCAACAAATTAAAACGGCTTAAATGCAAATTAAAGGAAATTAAAAAGATAAAATCTATTAAATAAACGCTATCACTATATTTAAAGTGATGAACGTTTAAAACCTAAAACGTACGTTTAATTTAAAAACTGCGTAACGTACAAAATAAAACGTGAAACTTACACAATATAAATCCTAAAAATATGAAAAATACATTTTTACAAACCTAATGATAAAAGAAAATTTATAGAAAAAGAAAATTATTTTTATGACTATTTAATTAATTATTATTAATTAAAAACTATTTTTTACTAGTTAATATTAACCTGAAATACAAGAAATTAGGAAATAAAGCTAGAAAAATAAAATTAAGACTTAGAAAAATCTAAAATATCAAAATAGAATTTTCAAAACTATTTTTGTAATTTTCTGATTATTTTCCTATTTTCTACTAATTTAATACTATTTAAATCTAATTTAAATTATGAAAAATACCAAATAAAAGAGGAAAAATAAGGAAAAATATTTTTTATGCTTTTTATATTTATCTTAATCTATTAAAATTGAAAAATTATTTTTTGGAACTTTTTCTTAATTAATTGCAATAAAAGTTATTTAAAAATGATTAAAAACTGTTTTTATTTAAGAAAAATACCAAACAGTAACTAAAATTAATGAAAATTTCAGGAAAATACTAAAATCTTATTCTGGATCTATGAAAAATAGAAAGACAAGGGCCTATGTGGGGGAATCAGAAGCTGTAGTGTAACTGTTCTAAATAAGCTACTCTAAAAATAAGCTAATAAGCTCTAAAGGACACCAAACTGATACTTAAGCTAAATGATAGTTAAACTACTCTAAAGCAACCTTATGCACCTACTCCTAAAACCTAAATAGCATTCTACTTATGATTTAAGCTAACTGTCACCAAAGCAAATAAGCAATTTACCCCCACTGTTTAAGCACTAGCAACAGCTTATCTAAAGAGCAACAGAGAAAACAAAAAGTGTGGTCCTCAGAACCACCTAGCAGAGATCATAAGTACCAAATTTCAGCTCATAAGGATTAGTAATGAAGAAGATATAGAGCAAGATAAAATGGCAAAAACTGAGACAGATTGCTGTTGTGCAGAATCAGATAAGACTGGCACAACTTTGAGCTTATCTAACTACTTATCCAATAAGCAAATGAGAAAACCAGAATTGTAGACTTGAAGACTACCTAGCAGACCACAATATGACCAAATTTGAGACCATGAAAAACAGATTTGAACAGTATGCAAGGTCTGCAAGTTCTGCAAATCTCTGATGTAGAAATGCTTTTGACACAGTTGACTTTTTAAGAACAGATTAAAGTTTGACCATAATGAGTTTTAAAATCAAATGTAGAACTGATTAAGGTGAAATATGATGTGATGAGACTAAAGCAAGCTAGATAAACTACTTCTAAACCTATGTGAGATGATTTCAAAAACTGTTTCCAATAGAAAATGCATACAAGACAGTGGGCTTATGATATTGACTTAAAGCTCAAATGACAAATAAACAAAGACAGATATGACAGTAAATATCTAAAACAAGCCTAAAGCAATTGATCTAACCCATTATTCTAGCCTCTAAAGCAGTTGTAAGTTCTAATCCAAACACCCTTTTAGAAACAAATTTGCAATGAAAATGGAACCAACTGATGAACAAGCTAGTGAAATAGATCAAATGGAGTTTAACTACTCTAAGTACCATTAAATAAACAAGACTAAACCAGATGTAAGCACAGATACATGTACAAAACCAATTATGCAAAATGGATTGAAAATGACAAGTGACATTCAAACTCACATGGGTCCAGCTTGGATTGCAGGCTAAAACCAGAATCCCCACTATGCTAACTATTCTAAACCAACCCAAAATCCAGCTGCATCAACCCAATACCCATTTCCTTTTTCAATTTGAGCCCACAGTTGACTTCTGTTGACCATGTAACAAAATGACTTAAATCTTGAATACAAGCTTATACAAAGCTATCATAAGCTTATGCAAGATTGTTTGAGATGAAATACAAGCTATTGAAAGCTTAAATATAAGGATTTGAGACTGAGATTTGCAACAGTGACCTGAAACATGAAATTTATCTAAACTTGGATTGAAAACTCAAAATCATATTACAAAGGTGATTTATCATAAATGTGATGCCAATAAGCTGAAATTACATCATTTTAACTAGAACTAAAACACTTAATTAAAAAAACGACATTTAAAGAAAAAAATTAAAACTAGCTAACTCCTCAAACTTGCTTCTCTCTTCTCTTTTATAGCTCCAAGTTGCTTTTTCTCTCTCTCTCTGCAAATCCCACTTCCATTTTTGACCTTTGGATGTCTCAAATTTGATCTTGGCCATTGAGTTTGTTTTTGGCGGGAAAATGAGTTTCCATATCTTGGACAGGGAAAGAGGATGCATTTATTGTGGTGGGATGTGTCACACCCCCAAATTACCTGTTTTGCAGCGGAATGGAATTCCTGGGGATTGACTGTCATAGCATCACAATCACAGTTATATTGAACGACCTAAAGTGTCGTTTGAAAAGAACATCGTTTGATTTAATAAAACAATCAGAGTTTACAAAGTAGGTCCCAAATGAAAACCAATTTGTGCGGAAATAAGTTTGTTACAATACAAACGATGTTTTAAAGTAAGTAAAACCCAAGTGAGACGCGTCGTCATCACGACTCCATGATGTGTCCCAATGCGTGCCATGAAGTGAATGCCTTAGATACCTGAGATTAAAACATGCTAAAAGTGTCAACACAAAGGTTGAGTGAGTTCATAGAGTTTGTTTTGAAATGTAAAGCCTTCCAAAATCGTTTATGCAGCTAAGGCATTGTAAATCGTTGAAATGTAAAGACTTTCAAAATCGTTTATGTAGCAAAGGCATTGTAAATCCACTCGGTTCCAAGTCCCGCCCATACAAAACTTGCAACCTGTGTGTTCACAACCCACTGCCAGAATGTGTGTAGTTTATGTTCCAAACATATGATGTCAAATGAATTCACACTAGTACCTAACATGACATAGAACAATAGCACTTAATCAATAGGACCATAGCACATAATCAATAGCACCTAACTCAATGTATATCAGTAGTCAACTGATTTAGAACGTTATACGACGTAGTACCATAGCACGCAAACAAGAACAATTTATATAGTATAACCTTTGATTTAGAAACAATGGTACTCATGATAAATTTAAAGTACTTATGAACGCAAATGAAAACAGTTTGAGCATGTATCTCCCCCAAAACAGTTATGAAAACAAGTAAAAGTAGGGGCTACGAAACTCACTTGGTAAACTGACGAGATGACAAGAGTGAGTACACTGAGGTATAATGGGATGCGTTATCCGCGACCTATGACGAATGATATGATATGTCATGAGTTGCAATGTAATGTTATGCATGCACTTCGTATGTTATTTATACCATTTACGGGTTTTGAAAATATTACTCGTAGTCGAAAAATACTCTTTTGACGTCTTGACCCTTCAAAAATGACTTTACATGTTTTTACGTCAAAATGTCATCCTACAATGGTTTTATAATGATTTTTGGTGAAATTACCATTTTTCGTCGCAAAACAATGTCGTCGGAAAAACCATGAAATTAACAAAAATGGCTCCGGAAAAATGGTCGTAAAATGGTGTACGTCGATCGTTAGAGAACGAACTCGACGGTTTTGGAAAGTTTGTATCGATATCTAAAAGTTTCAGTTCAGGAGTTTTCGTCCAAAAGGTCTCGATCATAAAGATATCAAAGGCTAAAGATGGTGGTTTTTGTTAATCGTGTGCAGAAAAATGAGTTTCGGTCAATGTTTGAACATCCGTAAATAATTCACTATGACTCCGCTTGACAAACGGCTTTTTGTTTTGAAAAATATGGCCGATGAACTTGATTTTTACTAGAAGACACTTCGTTATAAAAAGTTTTGCATCATAGTTAAAAACTGCCGCAAACATGGACGATATAGCTAATGAAATACTTGTAACGTAGAAATAATATAATTTTCAGAAAATAATATTTACGGCAACTTTATGAAAACGGCCATATATTTGTCGTTTTAAATCCGTTTTCTACGTAAAATATGTCCTTAGCTTCGTGTCGAAGTAAACTAATATATTTTTGAGAAGTCGAAATAATTTGTGAAGCTTAAGGCTCGTTTTTGACCCGAAATATGTAAAAACAGCTTGCTGAATTTTTCAGAAAAATATAAGTTTCGTCGTCAAACTTTAAAAATTCACCACGGCTTCGTTATAACTCCGTTTTTATCCGTTCAAGCGGCCACGGATTCGTTTTAAAGTATATTTTCTAAATCTCAAGGCCAAAATGTCGTACCATCAGTGGGTTTTTCCAGAAATTCGTTTTAAGGACAGATCAAAAAATATAGTTTACGAAAATAGTTTTTCTCGGACAAAACCTATTCTAATCCCTTCAAATCAACTCCAAAGCTAATCTAATCCTACCATACACCTTCTTAGGGTGTCATGGGTTCCTAATCACCATCAAGACCAAAGAATAACTTGGGAATAATTATAGGATGACTATAAATATATATAAGTTCTAAAATCATGAAATAAATGGTATAAATCACAATACATGCATATAAGCTCCAAAAATGATAAGAAGCATATGAAAATGAAGAGGAAACATAAAAATGATGAGAATATGCTTACTAGTGCAAGTGAAGAGGTGTAGGTAACAAAGGATTAACTTAAATATCCTTGGTTTTTATTTCAAAACCATAAAAAGGATATGATCTAGGTTGTTAAACACACTTGATATTGCAAAGAAAAATCTTGATCCCCTTGTTTTGTTGCTTGGCCGGTTTTGAAGACCCAAAAAGATGAAGAGAGAAACTTTGGTTTAACACTTTGAGAAAATGAGATGTAGGTGAAATAATATCTTGAGTGTAAGACTTTTTTGTAGCTAGATTGATTTATTAGACATGAACCATACAATCATTAAGGCACACCCTCCCCTTGGCCGGATTTTGGGGAGGGTTTGTCTTCCAATATATTTTTTTTTCTTAAAATCTTGCAACTTGTATGTATTTGTGTATAATTGTATTGAAAGTGTAAGCAATTGTAAGAAATTTGTACAATTATAGGTAAATGGGAATTTTTGGTGCAAGTAAGTTTTTATTAGGTCAAAATAGATTGTATTGAGGTGATAAAAATTGTAAAAATACTTTCTTTGTGAAAATTGAGTGATAAAATAATTATCGTCAAATTTTTAAGAAAACGACGTAATAATTAAATTTTAACGATTACAATACCAAATAAATTTGAAACACTAGGAAAACTAAAAATATAGTTTTTATGAACTAAATGTAAGTTTAAAAATACCTCGGGATCATTTTTGAAAGTAACGGGTTAAATAATCAAAATAAAAACTCACGCGATAAAAATTATTAAATATAAAAATTACGCGTTGCAAGTGAAAATGAAATGTCGTGAATGTACTAATGGGATGCACATGATGTCAAAGAAATGTAGACTAATCATAGTCCATATGAAATGTACGTGATGTCATGATCATGAATTCGCCGCTAAACCTCCAAGGTTACGCGAATTTGAAACAAGTAAACCAAGTTTACTAAAATGTTGAAATAATGAGACATGAACGGTGTCGAGAAATGACCTGAAAGTACGGATTGTCACAGGATGTTAGGTGAGGTGGGGGGAGACAATGAGTGAGGTAGGGTGGACTGGTAGGTGGCTGGAGGAGGGGGGTAGCAGACAGGTTTGTCGGGGAAGACAGGTTTTAGGGGGCGGGTTTGTTTTTGTTTAAACATTGGGTTGGTCGGGTTGTGGGTATTGGACCGGATAAGTAGATTGGGCCAGGGTGTTTGTTTTGGGCTTGGGATACTTATAGGATCCGTTTGGCTTATAGAAATAATAACACAAAGGACCAAAAATGTAATATTTGGAAATCCAAGGACCCAACATGTAAATTATGAAGATTGAGTCAAAGGGTTGGTCTTGCCAAACTTTAATAATCCAAGGGTTAATTTAGACATTTTTGAAACTCCAAGGATTAATTTTGACCAATTTAAAAATTCAGGGACCAAAATTGCAATTTCTCAAAACTTTTAGATTTTCCACCAAAGGACTAAATATGATAATTTATGATTACAAAAGGACCTTTGATGACTTTTCTTTTGAAATTTGGACTCAGGGACTATTTTTGACAATTTTTGAAACTTGGGGGACTAAAACTGCAATTTTTGCAAATTTGATATGTTTTTCATCTGATTTTGATATTTTTGCATTTAAAACACATAAAACACTGATTTGTGATATTTTGATCATTTTGATGTGTTTCTGAGTGTTTTCAGATGATTTTGCAGTTTATATTGTACAAAAATGATGAGTATTTACACACTCATCAAACATTCCAATAGGAATTATACATTTTTATGTGTGTGATTGCCACATTAGGAACATGTGTCAAGATGATAACAAATACTACTTTAAATATTTATGTCTAAGAAACACTTGTAGTTACAATTTATGTTACGTGAAAACGTGAACTAGATTATAGCCCAAGGTAAAATATCCACGTGTCGTGAGAACGAGCATGGATGATTTTGTAGTTTCTTACGTTAAACTTTTCATGGGATGACATAATTAAATGAAGTAATCTAATACTACTTTGAATTTAAGTATTCGTTGAATGACTTAAATATATGTAGTAAATATTAACTTGAAATATTAATTGAAACCTGAGGTGGTGTTCATAATTACTTTAATTATAAATGTTTATGATTTTGTAAAGTCACAAACATGAAGTCTTTTAATACAAGACTTACAATATAAAGTAAGACGTTAACTTGCTATGTTTTAAGACATATGCATAAAGTCAATGAGTTGATCAATGACTTATAACGTATAGTGGGATTATAACTGTTATGTCTTTTGACTTGGTCAAAAATACTTGAGTTATAATGCATGCAATTGATTTGGTAATTCTATTGTACCATTAAGTTTTACTTTGTTGGTAAATATGATAAACCAAAGAGTAGATGGTTATCTTAAATATTGTAAGATTAATCTTACAATATTAATTCTAATGAAATACCATAGTCTTATGGTATGTTCAGTTAGAAGAATCAAAATTTATTGGCATTGTTTGATTCAAGATAACTATAGTTTCTTCCAAAAGTTATCAAGGTTAGTAGATTGAGTATAGATTGAATATACTCAATAAGACTCCAACCTAGAAGATTGATAAGACACCATTTGTTTATGTTTACCACAGAATAGTTAGAAGATCCAACCTCAGAATAACTCATATAAGTTAGATATGAGTTAGATGATTGGAACTATTGAAAACCTTCTTTGATATCAATAGAACTTAGTTTGTTACGGTTATTTAAAACTAAGAAGATTGACTTGTATGGTATTCTGATACCATAAAGTAATCTTAATTATAACATTCTAATTAGAATGTTATAAATTCTATTGGTAGATGAGAAACCAAATAGTATAAATGGTTGTTTCATTTTGAATTACCATGTTATCTTAATGGTTTAGTTAACGTACGTAATATTGAGTTCATAAAAACTGGTTCAGTTTTCTGTATTGTCAATATTAGGGTGATATGCAATATTCAGTAACTAGTTGAGTAACTGAAATACGTATACAGAATTTTGTATCGTTCAATTGCAGAATGAAATATAACATTCAGAACATAATTTTCTGA
>BPTQ01000007.1:217599042-217641262 GCA_019973895.1 Chrysanthemum seticuspe | reverse complement strand
TTAAGTTATTATTCTTAAATAAGGACACATGACATGTACTCTATTCCATCTATTTTCGTCAAAATAATTCATTTTCTAGCTCTAGCTCATTTCTCAAGGTATATTTTAGGTGCTTATTATGCTTGAGAATAAGCGTATTTCTGCAAGTAGATAAGTACTTACTGACACAGCGAGCAAGCACACCTCCTCTATCTCATGGCTCGACACCCCACCCAAGATTTGCAAGAACATACAAAATTCAATAATTCTGAATGAGAAATACTAGAATCACACAAAATTTACAAAAAAACTTCCACACAATGATGTGTAATAAAATGATTTGTTATAAAAAAGAGAGTTATGAATGAAGAGAGTTAGTGATTGGTCCAAGTGTCATGCCACATAATTGTGTAGATGTTTTTTTGTAAATCTTGTGTGATTCTAGCATACCTCATTCTGAATTTACAATTAGTAGCAAATGTGAATCAGTATATCGTAAATGGCATTGAGACATTGGGTACATTCTGGTATTAAAATTATGTACTCACATTCATATTGCAAGTAGAGTGTAAAGTTCCAAGTCTATTAACCTTAATTGCTCCATAGGCAATCCCCAAAACCCCATATTGTAGACTTATAAGACTTAAAATTAGCAGGTTCCATACTTCCATCCAAGTACTAAACTCTGCATATATGCTTCAAAAAATGTAGTAAGAAGATAAACACTCAAATAAGCTAGCACAAACACCCCGTAATCTGAATGAGTGGTTATTGCCTCTTTATTCTTTAAAAGTAGTGTAACATATTGGTTATCATAAAAACACAAACACAATCTTTATGATTCGAACTTGGAAGAGTTTAGAGAGAGAAAGTGAAGAGAATGGGAACTTTTAGTGAGAGAAAGTAATGTTGTATTATGAAGCTCCAAACTTCTACCATGGGAGGTATATTTATAGTTTAGATGAAAGCTAAATATACGCAACGTACTTTTTCAAAAAAACACATCTACGCAATGTATTTTGTTAAGTGTCAAAGCTAGCTAACATACTTTCAAATTTTTTTCGATCTAGCTAATATGACCTGTTGGTAGTAGGTTACCAGGTCACCTTTGATAAAAATTTGCGCAGTTAGTCCTACATGATAACGACCGTTAAAAAAAAAAAAAAAAAAAAAAAACTTTTATATATATTTTTTTTAAAATCTACTTAAAATATTTTTTTTAATTCATAATTTTTATAAAAAAATGGATAAATTTTGTACACACTTTTTTTTTTCAATCGGAATTAAAAAAAAAATAGTTTAAAAAAAAAAAAAAACCTAATTGTTTTTTTTTAAATCGGATTTTTTTTTTTTTTTTTTTTTTTTTAAAAACGTAATTTAAAAAAAAAAACATAATTTAAAAAAAAAAACGTAATTTTTAAAACAAAAAACGTAATTTTTTTAAGTTTTTTTTTAAAGTTTAAAAAAAACGTAATTTAAAAAAAACGTTTAAAAAAAACCAATTACGTTTAAAAATCATTAAGTTTTTTAAATTTTTTTTTTCCGATATAAATAAAAACAATTACGTTTTTTTTTTAAACTATATTTTTTTTTAAATTCCGATTGAAAAAAAAAAGTGTATAAAAAATTTATCCATTTTTTTATAAAAATTATGAATTAAAAAAAATATTTTAAGTAGATTTTAAGAAAAAAAATTTTAAAGTATATATATATATATATATATATATATATATATATATATATATATATATATATATATATATATATATATATATATATATATTTTAACGGTCGTTATCATCTAGCTAACGGTCGAAAAAAATTTGAAAGTATGTTAGCTAGCTTTGATACTTAACAAAGTACATTGCGTAGATGTGTTTTTTTTTGAAAAAGTACGTTGCGTATCTTTAGCTTTCACCCTTATAGTTTTTACAATATATGCCACCTACAGGCTGTGGATCAGGTATATAGTGGGTAAAGACCCGTCCGTCTTTGACGGTGTTACTCAACTAACTCCTTATAATAACTAAACGACTAAGACTACGAGCTTTCTAATGCTTACAAATACTTGAGGTGACCGAGTCTTTCACTTACGGATTTACTAAATCCTAACAATCTCCCCCCTAAGGGAGGTTACCTCAACTACGTATAGATAATACATTTTGTGCTCTAGCATTCTGTTGCAATTTCTTTGATTTGTAGCTCGTAGCCTTTGATTCTTCAAAGTTCGCATGCTTTGTACTTTTTTAGTGGAGGTCTTTAACTGATCCATGACTTGGTGATCTTAGAGCTTTTCTTCGAGATCATCGGCCACAGTAAATCTTTGAATTATCCTTTGTTGTATCGCCTCCATGTGATATTTGTGACTTCTGGACCGACACGCTCATACTTTTGTTGGATCATGATATTTTGCATCAGAGTTACGGAAGCATAGCTTGAGGTCTTTAGATTATCATGATTTCTTTGATTATGAGCTTGAGGTGTGAGCATGCGGTTATGGGTTGACTTCTCAATATTGATTAGATACAACCGTCAGATGTTCCTGCAAACAACAGTTAGCAATAAAACACACGAAAGTGTCTTTGTTCATTTTCGTTGAATCGGGTTGCAAGAACCACGGTTCCCCGTTGATCAGTATAAATATTGCCTGTGATCAGGTAGAATTCCTAAGAATCTCCTTGACAGGGTTTCGCAGCTTGATCTAGCCGTTCTCAAACCAGAGCGTCCCAAAGTAGACAACACGGAGTGAGTGAACTAGTGAATTATGATTCACTGATTGATGAAAAATTGATTTGAAAAACAATCGCGTATTGCTGAAGAGAGAGATTTTGTAATACGGCGAAGGTTTTATGAGAAAAATCAAGTTTCAATCATAAATACTTTTGTTTGAGAAATTAACACCCAGTCAATGTGCTTAGAGAAAAGAATTGTTGAGCACATCGAAAGGTTTTTCAAAATTATCTGTCAATCCATTTCCTGGACCAAGATTGATTCAAGAGTGAATCGCCCCATTGTTTCTATCTAGCTGTCACAAGTTTGACCCATTAAGGATCTCACATGTCACCTACCAAGAGCTTGTTTGATGTTGGCTCTAGAAGGATTTCCATATTCATCGTCAATATTTTACATATCACTCGGATGTTCTGGCAATACCATAAGGATAATGCGTAGGACTCTCAATATATATTCTTACTTTGACATTGTGTGAAACAGCAAGTCTTCATGAATTGTGTGTCCTAATGAGATTTATTGAGATGATCTCTTGGCTCTAGACTCAATAGTGCATTTTGGTTTCATGAGCGGAGATTAGGGAGAATGTCTTCTTTTTCAATATCAACCATCTCTAAGAGAAAGTCGATAGATTATGTAGGTTCCCCGTGAGAATGAAACAAGTCCTTTTAAGATAACTTGATTAGCTGGTAAGTTTTAGTACTGTGCGTCACTGGGTCCATGAAGTCTTGTCTTCAATACCGGCGATACCTTAGTACCCACCAGTAGCATATGTATTGCCCGGTTTCTACTTTTATGTTGAATTATTGGAGGGCTATTTCTTTTCACCCTTTCACTTTTCATTTCTGTTGGGAATTAAGGAAAACTACTGATTCTGCCGAAGCATAAACTACTGATTCTGCCGAAGCTTCTGTCGAAGAGATTCTGCCGAAGAAGAAAAGATTCTGCTGAAGTTATACTTCAGCAGAAGTGTTAAAGCAGACAGTGTGTTGCTGCTGAAAGTGGGAACCACGTAGGAGAGATAAGCTCAGTTTAGAGTAAAAGTCAGCGCCGTATGTATAGGTTGGCGCCGTATTATGTAGAGCTTACTCAGAATAAACACGATGATTAACAAAACAAAATGATTAGTTGCATGCGTGTCTAGATGCATGCTTAGTCTAGTTTAGTAGTAGAAGCGTAAATTGTCAACGCTTCTTTTAGGGTTTCTTGCCTATATAAGAAACCATGTTAGCCTGTAACAGATAAGCTTTTCTCAAGTTTCTCAAGTCTTGTATTCTATCCGAAACATAGAGTTTCTATAATCAAAGATCCATAGAGGATCAAAAGTGTTCTTAGTTATTATAACTTGTATTTATTTTCCGCTACAATACCAAGTTGTAGAGATCTTCTATTAGTTTGCTTGTGATTACATAGGCAACACTAACGATCTCCGAGTGCTTAAGATCTATCAAGGTCAGTGTCTGTATCTAACAAGTGGTATCAGAGCCTCGGGAAAGTCTCTACGATACTAAGAACCACTCTCACCCCCATTCAATCAAACATTCATTCACCATGCCTGGATCCGATAATGAAAATGAAGTCACCAACACAAACAACACCAACACCACTTCCATGCAACAACTCAGTCTCACAAACAGCAATGGTAAATTCCCTTATTTAAAGAGGGAAGAATATGAACTTTGGACTATGAAGATGGAAAACTGGATTTCCAATATTGATTGGAATCTGTGGGAAGTAGTGAAGAAAGGAAACAGTCTAAAGAAAATGATTCCTGACAGGGATGGGAAGTTTATCATGGCTCCACCAAAGACTGCTGAAGAAGTGCTGGCCATGCAGAGAGAGCATAAAGTGAAGACAATTCTGCTTCAAGCCATACCTGAAGATCATCTATGTGATTTTCACCATATGGATGATGCTAAAGACATATGGATGGCTCTCAAAGCAAGGTTCGGTGGAAATGAAGAATCAAAGAGAATGAGGAAGTCCATGCTAAGACAACAGTTTCAGGACTTCAACATATCAGAAGAAGAAGGTATCCACAAGGGATACGACAGGTTCCATAGGATCTTGAGTCAGCTGAATCAGCTGAATGCTAAACCGGATAATGAAGATTGCAACTCAAAGTTCTTGCGGTCCTTGCCGCCATCATGGTTGCATGTTAGTATAGCACTCAAGGCTAAAGGAGGGTTGGACATGCTCACTTTTGATGAGCTGTACAACAGACTCAGAACTCTTGAACCAGATGTCAGGACTCCCTACCGTACATCTTCTTCTAACCATGCAGCTTTTGTTGGGACTTCTCACTCCAACATGATGGTACAAGCTCCTAGTTCCAACTATTTTCCATCATCCCCTAGTTCCAACTACTTTCCAGCATCCTGCTCTCCCACTCCACCACATAACACTCGTCCCACTCCACAATCTTCACAACCTAAGACTAGCAGTGTGATGGAGGATGTTCTTCATTCGTTTGTTGCTGACTATGATACTCAGCAGTATCTTGCATATGAAGACTTTGATCAGGTGGACCCTCTTGAAATGGAGGAAATGAAGCTGAAAATGCAGGTGGCATTTCTGTCAGTGGACATCAAAAGGTTTGAAGAGAAGGCTGGAAGGAAGTTTGTTTTCAAGGGAAAAGAACCAGCTCGCTTTGATAGGAGGAAAGTCAAGTGCTACACTTGTCATCAGATGGGGCATTTCTCAAGAGAATGCAAGGACAGAAAGGATGGAGATGGAGCCAAATATCTTTCCTATCAGCAGAAACAGCAGGAAGCTGGAGCTTCAGCAGCTCTCCTCACCATGGATGAACAGGTCAACTGGACTACACATGAACCTGTTAATGAGGAAGCTCATGATACTGACAAGCTTGGACTGCTTGCAAGGTGC
Organism: Chrysanthemum seticuspe; assembly: GCA_019973895.1. Lineage (NCBI taxonomy): Eukaryota > Viridiplantae > Streptophyta > Magnoliopsida > Asterales > Asteraceae > Chrysanthemum > Chrysanthemum seticuspe. The sequence continues at coordinate 217,635,667 of BPTQ01000007.1, read as the reverse complement.
ACTTCGGATGAAAGGCATGATCAGTTTGTCTTGATGGGACTATCTCAGGTACACAATTGTATATTTGGCTGTAGTCTTAGATACAATGAACTTAAAGAAGAATTTGATGCTATGAAACCTAAGTTTGATGCATGCTATATTGATAATGAAGCTCATAAACTTGCATTAAAAACTGTAGAAAGACAAAAAGTGTGGTTTCAGAAGAATCAAATAGCTTATGAAGAAAAGATAAAAGTGTTACAGTTTGATCTAGAAGTTGCAAATAATTACTTAAAACTATCTGAGAAAGCAAAGGATGAAGCTGTGTCTGAGAACCTAGAGCTTAAGGCAAAACTAGCTGAGGAAATTGATAGGAATAATGAAAATGGCAAATGTCTGGTAAAAGCTTAAAGAGAATCATCTATACTAGTCAATCTCAGACATGTCCTATAGGTTTAGGTTTTCAAAAATATGTAGGTCCAGAAGCTAAGTATGATGGGCGTAAACCTACATCAGCAGGGTTAGCTAATTATGTTAAAGAAGGTCATATGCATGCTGTCCCTGGTCCTATTAGAGGTGAATTTATGCCCACAGACCTATCCATCACTGTTGACTTTGATGGATCACATCACCTATATGGCAAAAAGTCAAAAGACTTGCCAGACCCTGATACCTCATCTAATGATTTTGTCTCTTGCTCTGACAGTGACAATTCATCGGATCAAGGGTCTACTTCCTATAAAAGCTGTGACTCAAATGAGAAGTCTGACCTTCCCAAGCCTGAACCAACACCCAAGCCTGCACCCCAATCTACTTGTGAGCCTTCTAGGGAAGCTGCTGAGGAATCAACTTCCAAGACAGTTTCTCCTGAAGACTTATCTTTTAAATGTTTGAATAATCAGTCTGTTAAAATCAATTCCTTGAATGTATCTGTTTTAAGTTCTTCTGCATGTAATCCAACATCTTCCTATTTGAATAAAACTTCTAAGAAGAAGGCATGTTTTGTATGTGGCAGTAAATTTCATTTGATTAAGGATTGTGATTTTTATGAACAAAGATTGGGTGCATGCGCTACTCTCAAGAAACACAAACCTAACTGGACCAATGTTGCTAATATTCCACCTTATGTCCCTCAAGCAGCAAAGACTGACTCTCATTGGAGAGGTTCAGTTAACAGACCATATGTTCCACCCACTAGCTCATACTTTAAACATGGTTATTGGCCTAAATATGTTGACTCTATGTATGCTGGGATGGGATATGGGAGCACTGCTGTGAAGCCCTCAGCAGGTTGTTCTTGGACTAACAAGGGACCAAATTATCAATGGAGGACCAAGAACAATGGTGGATCCTCTAAATCTTCATGCCCTAAACCTGTGATCCACAAGGCAGGTTCAAGTCAGTAATGACTTGAGCCTCCTCTGAATACTAACTGTTTGTATATATTTTCTGTTGTTGTTTGTAGGATCATCCCCTTAAGCATAAGAATATTGGTATTGTTGATAGTGGTTGTTCCAGAAGCATGTCTGGAAACAGGGATATGATGCACAATTTTGTCCCTATAGAAGGAGGAGGGAATGTGACTTTTGGAGGAAGTGATGGTAGTATCACAGGGAAAGGCACCATAAAGACACCTCATCTAGATTTTGAAAATGTGTACTATGTTAAGGAACTTCAGAATTTCAACTTGTTCTCTGTTTCACAAATCTGTGACACTAAGAATAAAGTTCTCTTCACTGAGAATGAATGTCTTGTGCTGTCTAAAGACTTCAAACTCCCAGAAGAAACTTCAATTCTGCTGAAAGTTCCTCGAACCCACAACTTATACACATTCAACCTTAATGAAGTACAACCAGGTGGTGATCTCACTTGTTTGGTGGCTAAAGCATCTCTTGATGAGTCCACTAAATGGCATAGAAGAATGGCGCATGTGAATTTCAAGACCATTAACAAACTCTCTAAAATGGGTCTTGTTGAAGGTCTTCCCTCCAAAGTATTCACAAATGATCACAATTGTGTCGCTTGCAACAAAGGAAAACAACACAGAGCCTCTTACAAAGCTATCAATGCTATGAGCATCATTACTGAACCTCTTCAGTTGCTTCATATGGATCTGTTTGGTCCAACTCAAGTCAGAAGCATTGATCATAAGTTCTTCTGTTTGGTAATCACTGATGGCTATAGCAGATTTTGTTGGGTTTTCTTTCTCAGAACCAAAGATGAAACATCTCAAGTGCTGACTGAATTCATCACTCTTGTTGAAAATCAGTTGAACAAAAAGGTTAAGGGAATTCGGTGTGATAATGGGACAGAGTTCAAAAATGCTATTCTTATAGAACTCTGTGGGTCAAAAGGCATAAAAAGGGACTATAGTAATCCAAGAACCCCACAACAAAATGGGGTGGCTGAAAGAAAGAATAGGACCTTAATAGAGGGTGCTAGATCAATGCTTGCAGACTCTAAATTGCCCACTATGTTCTGGACTGAAGCTGTTGGCACTGCCTGCTATGTGCTAAACAGGGTGTCCATTACCAGACCACTACTCAAAACCCCATATGAACTTCTCTTTGGAAAGGTTCCTGTCATTTACTACCTAAAACCTTTTGGTTGTCAAGTGACCATTCTGAACACCAGTGATCCGTTGGGAAAGTTTGATGAGAAGGCTGATGATGGTTATATTGTGGGTTATTCAGCTCATAGTAAGGCCTACAGGGTGTACAATTTGCAAGCCAAGAAGATAGAGGAGACATTGAACCTGAGATTTTTGGAAGATAAGCATAATGTTCAAGGACAGGGTCATACTTGGTCTTTTGACCTTGACTACTTAACTGATTCCTTGGGTTACACTAGACACTTGGCTAATCAAAATGCAGGTTCTCAAGAATCTCCAACTAACCATGCAGGTCCCTTTGATGATGACTCTGAAAATGAGTTTGAAGATGATGAGCAACCCATACTTGTGCCTTCCTTCTCTCCTAACAATATTGCAGGTACCACCTCCAAGGATGTTGCTGATTCGAGTGATGAAGATGACTCTCATTATGCTGAGGACCTAGCCAGGCTTCAGACTCAAGAATTTGCTGCCAAGCTTGAAGCAGAGAAACTGAAAGAAGGGGTAGCTAATGAAGGAGTCAGCAGAAACAACGTGTCTGCTGAAGTTGACTCTGTCACACCCTCTATCCCCAAATATGCTGAAGGCTATGCTGTTCCCTCTCAAGTATCTTCAGACTTTGGTGAACCCTATACACGCTTTCCAACACCTTCAGATCTTGGAAACCATCAACCTAAAGCTGGCATCTTCACCTCACCCTCTTATGATTGCTGAATTTGAACCAACCATCACTAATCTTGATTCATCCATTGAAGTCAACCCCACTACTACTCATAGGATCAACACTGCTCATCCTCAATCCAACATCATAGGTGATCTTCTGGCACCTGTTAGAACTCGAAGGGCTATCACAAGTCCTCAATTTGGACAGATTGCTTTTCTCTCTTATGTCTCCAACCAACAAAGAGACAATCACACAGACTTCAAACATTGTCTGTTTGCTTGTTTTCTCTCTCAAGTGGAACCAACCAGTGTATCTCAAGCTCTTAATGATTCAAGTTGGCTAGAAGCAATGCAAGAAGAGATGCAACAATTTCACAACCAGCAGGTTTGGATTTTGGTACCACTACCTGATGGCAAATATGCCATAGGGACAAAATGGGTGTTGAAGAATAAGAGAGATGCTAGGGGTGTTGTGATCAAGAACAAAGCAAGATTAGTAGCTCAAGGCTTCAGACAAGAGGAAGGGATTGATTATGATGAAGTGTTTGCACCCGTTGCCAGAGTTGAAGCAATTCGCATTTTCCTGGCTTATGCTTCTTACATGGGCTTCATGGTGTATCAGATGGATGTCAAGGGTGCTTTTCTGTATGGTGAGATTGAAGAAGAGGTCTATGTCACTCAACCCAAGGGCTTTGAAGACCCAGATCACCCAAATCATGTTTACAAAGTTGTTAAAGCTCTCTATGGCTTACATCAGGCTCCAAGAGCTTGGTATGCTAGGCTTTCATCATTCCTGCTGAAGCATGGCTATAGGAGAGGAGCTATCGATAAAACACTGTTTCTCAAGAAGAATTACTCAGACATCATTCTGGTGCAAGTGTATGTGGACGACATTATATTTGGTTCCACAAACGAAGCTTGGTGCAGGGAATTCGAGGAACTTATGAAGGGTGAATTTCAAATGAGTGCTATGGGAGAACTTACTTTCTTTTTGGGTCTCCAAGTTCAGCAGAAACAAGATGGCATCTTTATCAGTCAAGATAAATATGTAAGGGACATTTTGAAGAAGTTTGGTATGGAAGGTGTTAGGACTGCCACAACACCTTATGAAGCTCCAAAGGCTAAAGCAAATAATGAACCAGATCTGCCTGTGAATGTTCATCTGTACAGGTCCATGATTGGTTCATTGATGTATTTGACAGCTTCAAGACCTGATATTACATTTGCTGTGAGTGTTTGTTCTCGACATCAAGTCACTCCACTTGCTTCCCATCTCAATGCAGTCAAGAAGATCTTTAAGTATCTCAAAGGCCAACCTCTTTTAGGCCTTTGGTACCCAAAAGAATCTCCTTTCAAGTTGGAAGCATATAGTGACAGTGATTATGCTGGTGCAAATCTGGATAGAAGATCCACAACTGGAGGCTGCCAATTTCTTGGCAAGAGGCTGATTTCTTGGCAATGCAAGAAACAAACCATTGTGGCCACCTCAACTACTGAAGCAGAGTACGTTGCTGCTGCAAATTGCTGTGGACAAGTCCTTTGGATTCAGAACCAATTGCTGGACTATGGGTACAACTTTATGAACACTACAATTCATATAGATAATCAAAGTACCATCTGCATAGTCAAAAATCCAGTTTTTCACAGTCGAACGAAACATATTGAAATCAGGCACCACTTTAAAAGAGATGCTTATGAAAAACATTTGATAAAAGTGGCTAAAATCCATACTGATGATAATGTGGCAGACCTATTAACAAAGGCGTTTGATGGACCAAGGTTTCAACACCTCGTGGTCAATATTGGAATGCTAAACCCTTGACTGCATCGTTTAAGGGGAGGCATAGGCCTCAGGGGAGGCATATGCCTCAGGGGAGGATTTGTGCAAACTCAGCATATTTTTTTGTACATTAGTTTGCTTTCTAACACTAACTTCTAATATTTCTCTAGTTTGTTTGTTTTTGTTGTTGTGTATGTTTAGTGTATGTTTTGCAGTTGTCTGTACTGCATTTTGTCTATTCCTTATCTGGATTGCAGTATATAAATTCATCAAGAGTGGCTCATTAGTACATGGTCAGATAGCTGTGAGAGTGTTACTTGTTTCTTCTGATAACAAATACTGAAGCATACAATTTGATTCTACTGAAGATAATACAGAAAGAAAAGAAATTGAAGTCAAATTGTTCATTCATTCAAGAAACAGTTTACAGCTTACAGCTTACATAAAGTCAACCTTCTATTTTGCATCCTCAAGATACGAGCTGTACAATTAAGCTAAGCCTAATCTAATGTATATCTTTCATTCCGAAATCTAATGGAATGCTGGATATGCGTTAAATGCTGGCTTTGCTTTTGTAGGTCTTGCGTAACCACCCATTCCGCTTAACTGGCTGGTTGGATATGCATGACCAGCACGACGAAGATGCTAAGGACCAAAATGGAGGGATGGATTGATGAAAACGATTGACGATGACGATGACCACGTAGGATGACGAAGAGAACTATCGTGTCCTTTGTGCTTCATCTATTCATTTCAACCAAAATGCAATCGATCCACCCTCCTTAAGCCCTTCTACAATACGATGTGTGTTCATGCACCAAAAGATGGCGCAGTGAGACCAAGAACCACCTCTCTATCTTTGGGGAGTGGCGGATTCCTGGCACGAGGTCTTTGTTGAGACCGAGGTGCTGGAGGTTGGGAGTAAGAAGTTCCCTCCTTATAGGAGTCATCAGAATCATCAGCAGATTCACTTGGATTCACTACACTGTCATCTTCTGAAGAAGAAAGAAAGGGCGATTTATTTGGTCTTGGATAGGATTGAGGAAAGTAATGGAACCATGGGTTTGATTCACCACTTGATGATGATGAAGAGGATGAGGAAGATGAGGCAGTGAGATCTATGATCTCAGGTTTGGTATTCATGGTGCAATTGGGTTAATTGAGTTTATTTTGCTTCTAGGGTTTGTGGTAAATATTTGGGGATCTTGGTGAAAAGATGAGTTTCATTGGGATCATTTTATAGACAGATTCAAGGTTCAATGAGTTTAATGCAAGTGGGTGGCACAGTAATTCTAGAAACTTACCGAAGATATTCTTATCTTTGATGCATTCTGCTGAAGCTACAACTTCAGCAGATTGATCATGGGTTGCTGCTGAAGTGCTAATTTGGATTGGGTCAAAGTTGTCATACACGTCAGCAATGGTCAACCAAAAGGTCAATTCTTCTTTGACTTTAATTTGGGCAAAAACATTCCACCCACCATCACTCGCTTCAGAACAAACAATTTCCCTCTCATTCCACTTTCACAAAATCTCACCATTTCAAAATCATAATCCTAAACACTCATATCCCTCATGGCTCTTGAATTTAAACATGATCACAACAAAGTTGCATTTCTGGGTAATGGCAAAGGTTATGAATTGTACGAACCAATGGTGGAATTTCTGAAAAGGTCCAAAATTCGTTATGCTCTAACTCATTCTCCAAATGAGATATATGAATCTCTGATTACTCAATTTTGGGCAACTGCTGAGAAGAGGAACGAGACAGAGATTAGGGCTGTGATTGATGAAATAGAGTACAATGTTATAGAGGACCTGATTAGGAGGAAGCTTCACTTGGAAGATGCTGATGGAGTATTTTTCACTAATCAGGAAGATGTGCTGAATGGACTAAGGGCTGTTGGGTATCGAGGTACAAGAACAGATATGTGGCTAAAGAAGGAACTCTGCCCAAAATGGAGGTTCCTGGTTCACACACTGCTCCAATGCATGAGCAACAAGACCGGAGGATGGGACCAGTTCTCTACCAGACTGGGATATGGTATTGTGTGTCTTTCTCAAGGGGTAACTTTCAATTTTTCTAAGTATATTTTCGAAAACATGGTTGAAAATATTCAAAAGACAAAGGGAAAATTTTTAATGTACCCAAGGTTTTTACAAATTATATTAGACACCTCTACCCAAGCTCAAGCTTTTTATCCTATAGGTTCTTTGACTGCTAAATTGTTTGCAACAATGAGAACCCACTTTCAAGGGGAACATCATCCCTTGCTAGCAGCCATGTTGCCTCAAGGTAATGAGGCTGCTGATGAGGAGAATGTGACTTTTAATCCACCTACCTCACCTGTGGCTACTGATGGTAATCCATTGGTTAACATTGATGAGGGCCCATCTTCTACTGTTGAAGCAACTCATGTTGCTCCAGACCAACCACTCTGTCCCAGTCCTCCACCCACACTTGATACTCATGTTGAGTCCGATCTTAATAGACCACCCACACCAAGTCCTGTGAGGGATCCTCTCAATGAAGATCTTCCTCATCTTGAGCATGACCATGTTTCTACTGAAAGGTCCAATGAGGCTCCCCTTACCACAGAGCAATCTGCTGGTGGAGCTGAGGACCCCATTTCACTCTCATCTGTGTATGCTCTTGTCAACAGGTATGCTGCAGAGGTTAATAATCTGAAAAAGGAACTTGCAGAGACCAAATTGTCTCTTGGGGGTAAAATTGAAGAACTGCAGAATCAGGTTAAGGTCTTAGAGCACAATCTAAAAGGGTCTTCCAAAAGGAAACTTGTGGTTTCCTCTGATGAAGAACAAGAAGTTCCTCCCTTTGGGTCTCTGGACATGTTGGCTGAAGTTTCTCTCTATGACCCTTCATCAGTAGCTGCCACTTCATCAATGAAGAAGAAACCTGTTCTGTACACCAGAAGAAAGAGATCTGATCTTCATAAGGTTTCTTATGAAGCTTCAGAAGAACCTGAGGTTGATAAGGCTGCATCTGCTGATATGCAATTGGAGGATGCATCTCCAGACCTTGGTCAATCTTCATCTGTTCAAGAACCATCAGGCCCTTCACCTTCAGCAGATCTTCCTGATGTTGTTGTCTTGACCACTCCAGTAGAAATTCCTATAGTTGATCTAACTGAAGAAGAGTGTGCTAAGCAGCCGGATGATAAAGGGAAAAATGTCATCTCTGAAGATGAGCTTGGTCCTAACCTGGTGACTGAGGAGGAAAGACTAGGTCAAGCAAGTAGATTGGCAGAGTTTGAGATGTCAAAGGAAAGTGTAGCATTGGCTAAACAACTTGAAACAAAGGAATTTTCATCTCTAACTCCTGAGAGAAGAAAAGAACTAGATGAACTGAGGGTTAAGATGCCTGCTGAACACTGGGATATTCTAACTCAGCAAGTCATTTCAAGACCTTCTCTGGCTCAAAGTATATTAGGTGAAGATTTCCTCAGTGACAATTATGTGGAGCGAATGATGGCTCAGGGAAGACAAAGGAGGCAAGAAGCAATTGCACAAAAGAGGGCCATCCAAGCTCAGAAGGCCAAAAACAAACCTCCCACTAAAGATGAAATAAGAAGGGTGGTGAAAAACCAATACTCATTGTCCAACTCTGGCCTAACAATGAAACAAGTCAAGACTTTTCCTGATCATGTCCTGTATCGCAAATATAACCAAATCATGGAGGAAAGATCATTATCTTTAGCAAAATCTCTCAACCTGAAGAGGATTTCAGAGAATGAAGCTGCTCCAGAAGCCAAAAGACTCAAGGCTGATGATGCTCCAACCAAGGAATCCTCTCCAGTCATTCCTGCTGAAGCAACTTCTGAAGTTGTCTCTTCTACTGCCAAGGCTCAATCTGCTGAACCATTTTCCATTCCTCCTGAAGCACCTGAAGCATCAGCTCCCTCTCCCTCAGTGGCACCTGTTGTCACACTGGCAGATTCTGAAGTAAAGGAAGCTGATCTCACAGAAACTAAAACAGAGAGGGCGATAAAGATATTCCACAGGATGAAAGCACTTCGCACTTCAACCCAGTCTCCATCTGCTAATACAAGTCCTTCTACCAATGCAGAAGATGAAAATGCTCCCTCTAGGGATATCTATCAGCCTGGGAGAAGGCAGAAGAAAATGGCCAAAATATCTCCTTTTGATCTTGAAGCTGATGACTCAACTTTCATTGTAGAAGGGTCTGCTGCTGATTTTCCTGATGGACACTCAGATGGGGTGATAGAGTGGAAATTAAAGGATGATGAGATGAATGTTCTTCTTCGAAGGAACTCCAATTTAATGGAATTCACCTTTCTAAAGGAAATTCTACACTTGATCGACAGGGCAGACTTAATTTCTCTGTTCACTCAAGTTTCCACCCATTACTGCAACAAGAAACCTCAAGGTTCTGGGATGTTTTTACCAGCAGATCTTCAAGTTCTGTTGAACTCCCACATTCCCAACAGCAAAGCATCTTCCATTTGGGAAAACTCACATCGGTGGAAGCTTATATCCTGGAGATTCTATCCTCTCCCTCGGGTGCATGTCCTTGAGACTAAAGGTGGAATCACTGTGTGCATGTTGTCTGAAAGAAAGTACCCTCTGCCTAAAAGACTTATGGAAAAGATGCTGAGCCAGAAATTGGAAATTCCTCCAGATCCAGTGGGAAATGAAAGGCACTCTGCTCTAACACTGGTGGGATTGATCAAAACTCAACTCCAACAACTGCAATAGGCCTCTTCCTCATCCATATCAGGACGTTTGGTAATCTCTGAACTATCTTTGTTTTGTTCATTTTAGTTTGCATTATTTCTGTTATTTGTCTAATTTTTTGTCTAATTTTTTTTTAAGTAAAAGACCTTCATAAAAAGAAAACTCACAAAAACATCATTTTAAAATAGTGATAGCATTTATTTAATAAAAATTAGGTTTTTTCCTTTTCAACTTATTATTAAGCTTTTTCAGTTTTATAAATTTTTCATTAGTTATTATAAAAAAAAAAAAAACAGGTTTGTTTGTTATTCAATTTTGATGGTCTTTAACTCACCTGATGTACCTTGTGTATGTCAAAGAGTTGGCTAGTCCAAAGGGTACAGCTTTGGTAAAGACACATCAAATCTGTTGATAAGCTGTAATGGTTTGCTCAAAATCATAGGGTTTGCAACCACCCATGCTTAACTGCTGAGGGTTGTATGGTCATCAATTCACCATGGTCTATTCCTGTTTGGAATCCAAGAATTGGCTAGCCCACATGTATATGGCATGTGGTAAAGGCAACTGACTCCATATTTGGTGCTCAATTCACCAATTCTAAGAATTGACTAGTCCTGAGCAAACGGCTACAGGTAAAGACAAGCCAAATCCGTTTATATGGTTGCTGGTTTGCCAATAAATCAGATGGTTATCAATGTACCATAGTTTTCGAACTCAAACATGTGGCTACTCCAGTAGTAATGGCTATTGGTAAAGAGACATCAAATCCATTAATTTCAATGATTCACCTCTCACAGGAGTTAACACACCTGGAAGTGATGAGAATAGTATTGAACTTATCCGTTTTGATGTACAAGATGTCATATGTTGCTGCAAAGATCTGGTGTTTCACTGTTCAGTCATCATTCAGATGTTCTTCTTCTGACTATTGGTTGCTGCTCCTCAAGATCTTGTCCACTCATTGCTCAAACAACATTATGGTACAATCCTCAAGAAAAATGTTACAATCCTCAACAGCATTATAGATCTATCAAGGAAACTGGAACTTAACCTAGTCAAATTCCAGTTTAGGGGAGGATTGTTGGGAATTAAGGAAAACTACTGATTCTGCCAAAGCATAAACTACTGATTCTGCCGAAGCTTCTGTCGAAGAGATTCTGCCGAAGAAGAAAAGATTCTGCTGAAGTTATACTTCAGCAGAAGTGTTAAAGCAGACAGTGTGTTGCTGCTGAAAGTGGGAACCACGTAGGAGAGATAAGCTCAGTTTAGAGTAAAAGTCAGCGCCGTATGTATAGGTTGGCGCCGTATTATGTAGAGCTTACTCAGAATAAACACGATGATTAACAAAACAAAATGATTAGTTGCATGCGTGTCTAGATGCATGCTTAGTCTAGTTTAGTAGTAGAAGCGTAAATTGTCAACGCTTCTTTTAGGGTTTCTTGCCTATATAAGAAACCATGTTAGCCTGTAACAGATAAGCTTTTCTCAAGTTTCTCAAGTCTTGTATTCTATCCGAAACATAGAGTTTCTATAATCAAAGATCCATAGAGGATCAAAAGTGTTCTTAGTTATTATAACTTGTATTTATTTTCCGCTACAATACCAAGTTGTAGAGATCTTCTATTAGTTTTCTTGTGATTACATAGGCAACACTAACGATCTCCGAGTGCTTAAGATCTATCAAGGTCAGTGTCTGTATCTAACAATTTCTTTTTCATTCTTCAACTCCTTCAGTGCTTACCGACACTTCATTACTAGAACCTTGTTGGGTTTGTTCCAGTTCTAGCTCTGTCTCAGTCGGCACTCTTCCCTTATTCTCACTTTTCTCTTTTTTTCATCATACCTAAGGACTTCTACACTAACTAGTGGATTGTCCCTAGGTAGATCCCTCCGGCTCCGGGCGGATCATGGGAATGATACCTAACCTTACTATCCTTATAACTCCAATGCATAAAGTAAAATGGTCGGTCTTGTGGAACAGTTCTTTCCGCCTTGAAACCAAATGAAAATCAATTTGAAAAACCAATCAAGTTACTTGTGATATAGAATCAAAGCATTTTGATCTCAATTACTTTTGATCATTAATAAATGCTCCCCCTCAAGATGTGCGTTGGTTTGTCAAACAATTCAGATTCAGTTATAACCGAAATAATCGAATTGTACGACGTGAAAAACGTTTTAGCACATAAAGGAAGGAGTGCTTATTTGAGTCTTTAGATAAATGCTCCCACTCAACATGTGCATATTATACTTGAAATCGTTTGGCACATGGAGGAAGGAGTGCCTTTTATTTATTTTCTAAAACAATCACCATTTTATTTATTTAAATCACCATCTCTCCCTCGATCAAAAATTTCAAACCTTTTGAGATTTGTGATTTGAATTGATTTAAATCATTTAGAAAACTTTTTGGGGAAAGATGTGGCTTTGTTTAAACACATCAAAGTCTGGTTGACTAAAGCATGAGTTTCTCCTGATTCTGGAAATCAGGAAAGTCAAAGTTGATGTATGTCTGCAATGATATTTGACAGATCTTTAAGTAAAATAAAAATTTTAATTTTAAAAGATCTATGAGCATTTATCAAAAAATCATACACTAACACATAACACCAAAACTTTATTCACCACTTTATTAAGTATAAACTGGAAAAAATTATTTTGATACCAATTGTTTCAAAATATGAAGTTTGAAATGTCTGAAATCACTCACTCCCTTAATCAATGACCGTAGTCGTTGGTTGAGTGACAAATGTTTTGACAAAATGGAGTCCAGCTGATTTTCAAAAAAAAATTAGTCCGATTTATTTTCAAACAATGTTATCACCATGTGAAAACAAATATTGTTCAGAAGAATGTTTAGAATGAAAAACATTAGTAGAGGAACATTTGTCTTTTTTGATGAAAAATTTTCCTGATTTTTGTTTTTAGGATAAGTGCTCGATATTTAAAGAAATCGATTTAGTGCAACACTTTCCTTTCTTTAAAAGCGGTTTACAGTCTGAAATAACTGCAAGCCATGATTTTAAGCCCGGGTTACTGCCTGAAATGACAGTAAGCCATTGTTAGGATTTGGAAAATCCATATGAAAGAGTTGGTCACCCCAATTATAGTCTAGCATATGTTAGCTCATAGACATTACATTATTTAGTAGTTTATTAGCTTAGTTAGTTAGTTTAGAGAAACACCGTGGAGGACGGACGGGTCTTTACCCACTGAATGTCTGATCCATAGTCCGACAGGAGGGCGTTTAGCTTATAACTATATATACCTCTTCCATCCTTGGAAGAGGTGGTGCTTCTTTTAATCTAACCTTTCCTTTTTGTTTTTACTTTCTCTCTCTAGAAACACCCTCTCATCTCTTTCTCTCTCTAAACATGGCTTACTTGTTTCATCATCATCCAAGGCCACCCGAATCATCAAACAACATAAATTATGATCCTACAATTGGTACTAGAGCCAAGGTTTTGTTGTTTGTGTTGATTCTCGTGGTTCGACTCATGGTTTTATGCGATTTGTGTGTGGGTTTGGTTGCTTCTTGATGTGGTTATGATGAATATCTATGCTGTTTTGAATCTGGTGTTATCTTGTAACTGGTTTGTAGTTGTGATATTAACAAGTCGTATACGGTTTTGACCCTGTATTGAATCTGTTTTGAACCTGTTCTGAATCTGTTTTGAATCTGGTTTTGTGTGGCTTAGATGAGTTTTTTAAGCAGTTTTTTAAATAGTCTCATACTGGTTTTAATATGTTGTTACTGGTCCTGAATCTGTTTCTAAACATTTTTATTTTCTGATGATAAGAACAGCTTTCTGTGTTTGTATTTGAAAGTCCTTAACTGCGGTTTTATGTCAGGTTCTTCGATGCGGTTTGATGGATCTTCATTGCGGTTTGGTCAGTTAAGTTGCGGTTTGATGGAAAATGTCAAGATTCATTTTATCTGATGAGGTTTGATCTCGAAGCGGTTTGAAAGATGCGGTTTGGTTTAATAATGTGGTTTGTTATCAAACTATGTGTTTTGATAAAAGACAAGAGTTGCGGTTTGTCATCTGATGTGATTTGACAAAAGGGTGTTGCGATTTAGTGAAAATGATGGATGCGGTTTGAAAAGTCTAAAGCGATTTGATGCATGATGCGTTTTGAAATATGGTATGCATTTTGTGAATGATGCGGTTTGATCTGTTAGGTTGTCCAGATTCAATGTATCATGAAGCGGTTTGAAAATGTACTTGATGCGGTTTGTCAAAAGCTTTATGCGATTTGAGTTAAAAGATGAAGACTCAAATGCGATTTGTTGACCACAAATTCCAATTATACCAACATCACGACCTCAGTTATCATTAACATCATTGGTCCAACAGATAACGAGTAAAAAGAAGCTGTAACATCAGATCCAAAACAAAAATCGAACTCCATCAACTAATCCCAATCTATTTTAACTCATCCTCCTCTTATAACTTCAATCCCATCTCCATAATCTATCCTAGACCTAGACTCGATATAAATCAACAAAGAAATAAAACGAATCTCAGAAGTGTTTCATGTATAGTCAAAGACAAATCAAGACCATCAAGGGTCTATAACTAGAAACCATGTCATCACAGATCCTTGTTGAATATATAACTTCTTTGTTTCATTTCCGAAACAATAGATAAAGTGCATAACAAGTGTGTTATGACTACATCCTGGTTCGTTCAAATTTAAGAAAAAGAACTAATCATACAATGAAATGAATATGACAAAATGATCTCAGATTCTTGCCTTTTATAGTTAAAAGATTTCTCAAGCGGTTTTTTATCCAATCATAAGTAACCATCATTGATCAAAATCTGTTGATAATGTTCGAACATGAAAGAAACGATTTCAACAACTTTGTTGAATCAAATCTTTGATTCGTTAAAATGGAAAGTCAATCAAATCGAAAAACAACTCAAAGATAAACCTTACCCTAGATTCGTTGTTAGAACTTGAAGCCGTCTCATGACCTCATGCCATCCTTGTGGCGAGGTCGTGACTATGAAATAACATCCGTTTCAAGTTAGGGATGTGGTTAGTTATGGCTTTGAGTTGCTATTAGAGTGATAAGGATGAGGGAGGTTGATCAGATGTTAAAAGTTTTGATTGATGAAATGAATAGGTTGTTTGCAAATTCAGTGATGGGGGCGGATGAAATTTAGATGTGAGATTGATTAGGGTTTGTAATCTATGCTGAGGTGAGAGAGATTAGGTAGGCGTGAATTTATGTGTGTATTATTAGGGTATTGTGTGAGTAGGTTGTATTTTATATCCTAAGGATTAGGGTTGAGGATTACTTTTGGACCCGATATACATTTTATTAGATGGATCGAGTATATGTGTGATATTGGATCGGGTATAGGATATGATGTGTGGGCCTAGACTTTCTAATCGAATGGTGGATATGAGTCGGGCTCTTTGTTTGGTTTGATATGTGGTACTTTGGTTATATTGGATCGAGTGGGCTTGATATTTGTGATTTACCTGATGTGTAGTAAGGACAATGATGCATCAGAAATGGATTTGTTAAATGAGATTAAGTGTTGATTAGTGTTAAGACCGTGATTTAGGATATGATATACAGATTGGGTTGAACATCTTTTAATTTCGTTTACTCGTTGTGATACACTTGGACATAATCTTGCTCAAATTGTTTTGGTCATTATTTGATCATCTTTGACCGGGATTTGATCGGTCTTGATGTTCATGAGCTTGAACGGATCTATTGTTGAATTGTTTTGAATCGGGTAATATATCATTTGGATTGAGTATACCTTTTTGAACCGAGTCAAGATATAATTGATTATTTGGACCGGTTGAGAATTATTCTTGGATATGGATTGTGAGTTGTTAGTTGATGATGTGGTTTGATTATGCGATTTGTGATAATGAGACTTGATGATGAGATTCATTGTATTATGCGAGTTGATACCTTGGTTTATACATTTTCACGGAGGATACGATTTGACGGGTTGAAGTGTTATTTGAACAAGGTTGACTACGGGGCTAGTGTTCGGTATTTCTTATTTGGATTTGAAGTGAGGCTTTTCGGGCGCGTTTACTTATTTTGTCTTATTTCTTTCTACCCTTCCGTGAAGATGACTCGTTTGGGCATTTATAGAGTGTGATAAAGACTTGGCTATCTAGTTACTTTTGTGATTCTTCCTCACTTAACCCACAAAGTAGCTATCACTTTTGGTGTCTCACGCTGTTGAGGATTCGTCAAGAGGTTTTGTACATTGGGTACACCGTTTCTTTTTCACAAGGATTAGTACAAGCTTAAGTAACAAATCTGGGGAATTTTACTTTATATTCAAGTTTGGCAAATCGGAATTACTTCACCAAGTGGTCAAAACAATTGCCGGCAGAATACACGGATGATTTGTTTTCCAATATGTTTAATGGTTGAAATGTGATCAACAATTCTCATGGGATATTCGAAGCCACAATATTTCAATGATACTTCACATTCTAAGCAGAATCTTCAGCGTCAGTCATGATTTTTCAAGATATTTTCTTATGACAAGAAATTCTCGTGCAAATGGTCGTACACGTTATTGACGCTTCCAAAAGTTCAAAACCATCATGGGGGAGAAACGTGTACTTTGATGTGATAAGGAAAACCCCATGGAGGAACTAGTGTATACTACTCTACTTAGTATGGTTTGTGAAGTATTCTACATATGGGAGAAGAATTGTTGATGATGGAGAAGAATTGGTGATGAACCGTTGCATATTCCCCTAAAACAGATATTCACCGAAACCAAATTTGTCATGACTCATTCAAGCTGACATTTTTTACGGTTTAATCTTGATTTTGTAATATCCCGCGAAAGAATCTATTTCTCGGTTTAAATCATAGATTTGTAAAATCCCGTGACAATGGAAACATCATGGTAAAAGTAAAGTGCATTTTTGGATCTATCTCTCGGTTTATTCTTGGTTTTGTAAAATCCCGCAAAAGAAACTATTTCTCGGTTTAAACCATAGAATTGTAAAATCCCGTGATGATGGAACCATCTTGGAGAAAGGGAAAGTGTAATTCTGGATCTTATCTGATGCTAGTGCTACGGTTTCTTTTTCGAAGAAGGGATAAAGGGTGTACTTCATGAATTGGATGTGTGTTTGGATTTTCTTCATGGCAGTTTGGTTATTACAAGGTTTTACGGGGTTATGTGCTTTTAACCAAGGTCGGGATGAAACCATTATCAAAGTTCATTTAAATGTCAAAGGAGGCTAGATCTGAGCTTTTAACCACAAAATGTGACAACGACGTTAATTCATTATTATTTATTTGAGGCTGAAGTGAAATTTTACGGGCAAGTGCACTTAGTATCTGAAGGTATCAGGGATGGTTGGATGAAGATTCTTCAAGATCCTTGTTCGAGCTTTTAACATTTACAATGACGAAGACTTGAAAATCTAGTACCAGCAGTCGGGGTGGATGGATGAAGACCTGGTTAACTATCACTTTAAAGAGTTACGTTGTAGTGCTCAGTGTCACATTAAATTGTGAATTTTCAAGAGGTGATGTACGTCTTATACTTGATGGTTGGTTGGGTGAAGAGTATAGAGTAGTTAGAGATTCAAAGTTGCATGAATTCTCGGTACCGCTCTTTGTTACATGTGTGCAAGTTTAAGTCACGAGTTTGGGTTAGTTTACTTCAGGGTCAAATTCATCATATTGGGTTTTCTCCAACAGCTGTCATGACAAAGAGCCTACAGAATGATAATAGGGTTGATAACAAGTTAGCCAAGAGATGTAGTAAAGAGAGAGATTATGACGTTTGAATACAACAGTTCAAACCTCGTACTCTAAAGAAAAGAAAAGTGTACGTTTTAGTGCGCTTTATCTTCGAAAGAAGAGAAATCTTCTTGCTTATGACATTTGAATACTATTAATAAAAAGGGAAAATTAGTGAAATAGACCGCGCGCCCTGATGCATATCACTTTATGGACCAAACTTTTTTGAGTTACGGAAATGGACTTGTTGGCCAACGATTTTATTGTAGCCAACCATATGGTGCCACGTGTCCGACAAAGGTACGACAGAAGTACATATTTTGAACGTATTTGTCATGTATTGTAAGGTGTTGTTTTTTGGGCAACCAAAATGTATTTTCGGGCAACTATATATTATTGGGCAACTTGTATTTATACACGAAGATAATATGGTCAATTTAGAATGGCTGTATTATAAAAGTAATATTAATAAATCAGACACGTACTCACGCACCATCACGCGCACACTCACACACAATTAAACATCTTCTACTACAATTTAACAGCTTCTACAATTAAACATCTTCTTCTAGATCACGCGCACACACTCACAAACCACAACTTATTCACAGAACCCTCTAACCCCCTAATTAATTTTACTGTATAATTACGTATGACAAAATTAAAGTTGTACAATTGTAAAATCACAGTTCGTTCTACATTGAAGTTGCTGCCAGATATTAAACTCTGTTTATCAAAGAACGAAAACCGGGAAAGGTTGTTCAGGCAAACAGTATTTGGTCCATGGTTGGATATAAAGTCGTGCGAGAATGACTGCCTTCTGATGCATTATGTTTTGCAACATCAGGTATATGTTTCTAACATATCCTCTGATTCCCCTCCACTAACATTCCAAATAGGGGAGCATTCGTTAAGGTTTGGTCGGAAAGAATTTTGTCTGATAACAGGTGTTAGTGCAAATATTACGATATTTAATCTATACAGTCTCGTTTGTTTTGATTGATGACAAACATGTAACTTGTAATACATAACGTAAAATGTACAAGTTACTTGTAATCACACTTTGTCTCAACATACATTCAACACCTCTCGATGTCTCAAGTCCTCGTATGTTACAACACAGGTTCGTACATGTTTGTTATGTGGCATTATGATCAAACCCATTAACAAATCATTTAGAATGTTTAAAATACATTTAGAGTCACTAAGTATTTTAATAGGTTAACCATTCTATTTCGAACCTCATTTTACATTTTGCATTCACAAGTATTTCAAAAGGTAACTAGACATTTTATTAACTAGTTACATAATACATTTTACAAGTTTACCTTGATAAACCTTTTAATCTAAAAATGGAAATACATGTTACATCATGTCATGCATCATCTTTGAAATCCTTGGAAGATCACTTGAATATTTTGGTTAGATTGATACTCAATATATCAAATGTGATCTTAGTAAGATTGGGTAATATCTTGGAAAGATTTGAAGAAAGATTTTTTAGATTTTTTGTCAGGCACCCACGGAACCCTTTTGTATAAAGGGCAGAACCCTTTAAAGGGTTCCTTGGTCCGTGGACGCTCCTGTCCACTTTTGGCTATAAATAGAAGCCCATTGTTTTCCCATTTCTTCACCACTTCAAATCAAATCTTCTCCACCTTCTTACATACATTTAGATCAATCATTAACAATGTAGTAACATACATTAAACACCCTAATGATCATGATCATAATGCTTCTAACATTCATCTTTGTTGTAAGCATACTCTTTGATCAACCAAGGAAAGCATGGAGATCTAGCCATCCCCACTCACCACAAGTTGAAGATCTATCACAACAAGTTTAGGGAACTTGTGATCTTCATCATGAAGGCTTCCTTTCAATGAAAGTTCATTTAGAAGTAGTTATTCATATCCATTAGACATTTGTGTCATGGATCATTAGTGTAAACATCATTGCATCATAACAACACTTTCACCAAACTAGATTAGATGGTTTATGTGTTTGTGCCATAAAACACAAGGTTTGTTATGTTGGGCCATAAAACATAATGGGAGTGGTTGTACCCTTGTAAAAGAACTCGACATCTAGCTTAGTGTCGGAAATATTGTATAGGCGACGTTAGGTTGGTTCTACCTCGAACTAGAACCTGGTATTTAGCTTTGTACCGGAAAAAGTGTAAGCGACGATTGTAAGGTTTTCTCCGCCGAGAAGGGAGCTTGTTGATTTAGTGAAGTAACTCTTGAGTTGGGTACTCGGGGAGTGGAGTAGGGCGGAAAGGAGATCCGTGACCGAACCACTATAAATCATCGTGTTCGGTTTGCACTTTTCTTTCTTTATCTCTTTACTTTTATATTTGCACTATACTATTGCTTGTGATGTGGTTTGATGTTAATGCTTGTGTGACAACATGGTCTACTATGCTTTACATTGGTCACAAACAATAATTAGAATCTTCATATTATAACAAGCTTCATAAGCGATTTGATACTAAAGATTTAAAGTTTTTAAACGGAAACGTATTCACCCCCCTCTACGTTTTCACAATTGGTACCAGAGCCACGTAGCTCTTATTTTCATAACAAATGGTTTTTAAAATAGAGTACGATCCATGTATCAAATTACCATTGGAGCAAAAAATAATATGAAAAATGCTTTGCTAATTATACTTAGAAATTTTATTGTTAAATGTAACTTTGTATACAAGCTTGAAGGTTTTCTTGAAACATAAAATAAAAGTTTGTTGAAAGAACTAGTAAGTATTGTATTGAGTGCTTATAGAAAATTTACGAAGAAATATGATTTTAAAGGAGTGTTTGGGATAACTATAAATCTAGTTGAAAAATCACCTCCGTAAATGTTTAAGATAAGTTACATAAGTAGATATGTTGTTAAATATGTGTATTATATGTTTACTATGAAATCTAGTAGGTCACACACGTTTTCTCTATGTCAAATACTATTTTTGGTGAATTTGTCTCAGAGGACCACGGCACCAAATCTTATAAAGGGCGGATCCCTTTATTTGGTTCCGTGGAATCCGTCTGTACAGTATGCAGTTTTTTGGGCAACTTCAAAAAATCATAACTAATTAACCGTAAGTCCGTACGAGTCGAGCCACCTATCATTTTAAAGGGAATTGAGTCTACTTTCACTTAAAAATACTTTCATGGCCTGAGTCTAATTTTAATTAAGTAAAATAGACCAAATACTACAGTATGTCTAAAATATTAAGTTTTGCTTTAACATAAAAACTCAAATTTTTGAATCAAACAATTTAAGTTGGTATTCTTAGAACTTTGATACAACTTCTTTTGAAACTAATTAATTTGGTAATATGTTTAAAGGAAACTAATCAAGCTTGGTATATATCGTCATATTTAAACGGTAAATGACGAAAAGTGTTTTTCATTTTATGCTATGCTAAATGACTACTTGTTTATGTTGTTTGCATATATGGTGCTTGCTTATTTTCAAATTGTTGTTTACACTTGTTTGTTTGCATAATATACGTGTCAATCTTGCAATGTTATTTATTCGCTAGTTTGACGATTTCTTGTTTATGCACAATAGGAGTTTGCTAGATTTTGTGCACTAAGTTGGAAAATTGTTTTACCATCACTTGTAGAATTAGATAACTTTCTTTGCATAGGTTATACTAAAATCTCGCATTACTTATGAAATGTCATAACTTAATTATCAATGAGTACTAACTAAATTAGTCAAGTACTTTGAAAAATAGAGTTTTTAAGAGAGTGTTTGGTACAAAGACAAAAACAATAATGTATGATGTCATTTATGTGTTCTTGCTTCGTAGGATGATAAACTAACTTAAAACATTGATGTATGCTAACCGGTTCATGCAGGGGGATACCACACGGGTGGTATCAAGTTTTACCCATTTTCACTTATATGTGAAAATCGTCAGCCCTTGTTCAAAATCAATGCTCCATTATGTTTGTGTATGCGTTATTGACTGTTCCTAACTAGAAATAGTTAATGCCATATGTTTTGAGAAAAATTTCAGGTTTCGAAAAAGTCCCCGACACCTAAATAATGGGTCTGTAAAGATTTCTGGTCTCCACGGACCAGACGACACCATTAATTTGGTTCCGTCTGTTATGGATTTTGGTACCGCCATACCTGTACAGGCGGACCAGGCGGCACCAATTTAAGGGTTCCGGCTGTGTAAAGAAATGGTGCCGTGAATCCTACAGGTAAGTTGTTGAATTTTACTAAATCCCGCAATCTAATTTACCAAATTTCGTTTCTAGGATAGTTGTTAATGCATATCTTTCATACCTCACTCAACACATCCTCAATGGATTAACTTAGGATGTTTGACATGATCTTAGACACTTCCATCTCATTAGAAACTACCATCTTTGTATGGATTAACATCAAATCCGTGAATCCTTAATTCAATAAATTGACACATTCAAGATGGTCATTTTCATACCTTCACTGTTACTTTTCCTCAAGCTCAGCATTTCTTAAAGCAAAGTCAAAAGGACTAAATCCTCAACCTCAAATAAGCCACTTAAGAAAACCACTAGGATTAGCATTCGATCTTGTTGCTACATTAACTTGAACTCTTCATCCTTAGACTCATTTGTGAACTTTCTAAACTTAAGTACTCCAACTCCACCACCAAAATCGCCCACCATTATGACTACTTCACAACCATCCAAAACACCTTCACTACCAAAGTCTCCAAAGCTTGTCTCTATCAAACCTTGTGAAACACCACCAACATCTCCTCACCCGTTTGCGGATGACTTAGATGACTTACCGAGACTAACAAATCTGGACTCATTATTTGCAAATATATCATACACAAGTCTATCATATGACTATAGATATTGTTTTGTATCTACATGTATTGCCTCACTTGGTTAACATGAAAATAATGTGTCATCCTTCAAGATGATAAGTATTTACATAGAGTCATAACTCACACGCATGTTAAAGACATACTATCAATTCTTGTTATCCTTGAGTTCAATCTAAGCTTTATAATCTCAACAAATTAGGATTGACAACTTAAGTATTTTATCCGAAATATTCAAGTATATGCGACTTACGATTGTAGTCATTAAAAGTCATATCCGAAAAAACAACACCCAAGTATTTTAACAAATGTTGAAACACTTATCCAAAACAAACAACCCACTGTGCCACTTATCCCTCTTAGACACCTACTATCCCTCTTCCATCTTTTGGCACCATTAAGCGTATTGCTCATGAACTTCCAAGAGCATCCTTTAAATCAAACGTGCCCTTTCAAGGTCTATACCTCAGCCCCTAAGCTTCATAGACATAACCAAAACTTCAAGAACTTCACCCGCTAGTTGCAGTAACCAATGAACCATAAGAATTAGTATCCGTACTTTTTGTGTTCAACATCTGTGGACAAATAATCAACCTAAGTAATCCCATAGCACAAAAAACCCCTACATCACCACATCCTTATTTAGACACACTAGAAGACTTACCACCTAGATCAACCAATCCACCATCCTTACCATCATTTGAATTCGTTGAGTGTAATGCTCAAAAAGCCCTTGTGTCCAACACTTGTACTGAATTAAATGCACGTTTGAACAAACTCAACCATCCTTTCCCACATATAAGGACTTAGATAATTCATTACGGCTAGAACCTCAACTATCAAATAAGCATGGTGCTCTTGGTAATTGTTGTCAATTTCCACTAGGTATAAGTAGTACTACCTTCACAAATTATCAAAGTATTAGTAATACTTTGTCGTTAAACTTCTGCATAAATTTCGTTAAACCTCAAATCAACATTTTAATAACATATGTTAAAATGCAATCTCAAAGCCAACATCATACACCCCAAGCAACAATGACTCTTGAGGAGTATACATAAGAAACTCGAGTGAATTCCTCTTGTCATCATCTAGTGAATATAATCTTGAGACCAAGTTTATTTAGATAGGACTATCTAATTCAAACACTTTGGCTTCATATCTTCATTTAGGAAAACATGATGTTTTGAAAAACATTATGCCTAAGAAATCATGCGTTAAGTATTCATCTTATTAAAAGGATATTGTATATCCTATGCATCATTCTCTCCTTGCGACATATATGGTTATGTTACAAGAGATTTCATTACACCTCATTGGCTAAATGATCTTGAAACGAACATCCAAAAGTTCTATGAACTAGCATATCCAATTCATCTTGTCATACTTATTTTTATAAGCATGATAACTTTATCCCATGCGATAATCTCATTTGTTGAAAGATACTATTTGTATTCATTTCCTTTCAAGCGTACATCATAACCTAACCTTGCTCAAACCTTGTGTACATCCAAGGTTGAAACTACACATCTCTAGAACATACACATGATCTATTGAAGTTAGTAACCTTATTTAGATTCTTGTCAAATAAAGTTCCAAAGAGCTTTCTTGAGAACATTCTTAATTTAACATATTCCATTCCCTAGTCTTAGATAATCAAATCACTTTTAAAGTATACACTTCAACATAAAAGATGTCATCCATTAGATCATACAATTAGCTTTGTAATTTGAACAAACCTTAGATTCTAAACACAAGATTAAAACATATCGTTTATCAACACACCATTGTTAAAATTCATGTGTATAACATGACATCTTCATCACCTTAGTTATATTGCATATTAGTTGTGTCACATTAAGCCAAGTATTGGTAAACTATCATCTTTTATAAACTTTAAAAGGCAAAAGTAGGAGTTCCCATCTTTCTAACATGAGAATGACTACTAGAGAACCTATTGCACTAGAAACTCAATTTGACCTAACGGTTGAATTGCTTCCTAAAGAGAAGTTGGGTATGTGGAATCACCCGTAAAAATGGTCGTGTTTAGCCTTAATTGAGCACCGATAGTAATAGTCTCATATTCATTCTCCAACTTGAAAAATCTGTTTTCCTATACTTGACTAAAGTAAGTGTTAAAACATTGATAGTTTGCCTCGCCTTAGGAATACTAATCAAACAAGTAGTATATATGATTCTTCTTTTAAAACCACTTGCATTGCACTTACATGTGTTGATTACATGATCTTGTTTGATACGATAAGTTGATTTGACATTATCTTAGTGTTTGATAGCTATTTGATTGATAGTTAAATGTGTAAACCTTAGTACGGTTTTATCTTTATAATGCTTGTATTCTTGTCTCATGATATTAAACGTTTAAACCTAAACTTGATTTGCATGATACTTACATTTGAATTATTTTTAGCATCATTCACATGTTAATTATGAACTCATAATATGCCATTTTGATACGTGGTAATTTTGATATGATATATGTGTGTTTGAAAGCTATTAGTTGACATTCATTATATTTATGTGTTGTACGATCCAAATGATACATGCTCCAAATTGTTATGTCTTAAACATGGCTTGCATGAATCTCTCATCTTGTTTCTTTTGCTTCTTGTCACACTATTTGTTTGCTACGTGTGCACATATAATTTGCCAAAGTGCTTTTGGTATGACAAAATTTTAGAAGCCTTTTTATCTTACAAATTAATCACATGGATTGTTGTATAGCCAAGTGTGCTTAAGTGTCTAAGTCTAACGACAAAACAATCTCAAAATGAAATGTCTTGAATAAAGTCGTATTCTTGCATAATATGATTATTTTGATGCTATCTTGTGTGGTGATTTCTTTTCTACTAAGTACAATGTGTTGTTTTTGCTTTTATAATTTTTTATCATTTGATTTCTATCATGTTAACATCTTTTGTCACTAACAATTTTGTTTTGTAGGTTGATAACAAATTATTTGTTATCTCACTTGGTTCTAATTTTTATATGCTCATCTTGCATAATCCCCTTTATTGCTACGTAGATTAGTAATATGCTTTATGGGACCCCTACACTTGCATATAGTTTAGAAGCATATAGAATTAAGTTCTAGAGGGTTGGCTTTGCATTTTTGTCTTTCAACCGACCTCTTACCAAATCTTATTTTTGCTTCCGCTTTCCAAAAATCACCTCCATCCTTATTTAGTTATAACAATACTCTAATCCTCTTCACTTCCTATTAGGAAATCACATGCCTCATCATACGATCATCTCGTATTAATCGAGAAGAGGTACGTGACTTTAAGGATGAAGTTCATTGTTTGCTAACCATCATCCAGAAAAACATCACTAAGCTCATCTCTTTCGCTAACCCGAATAACCTCCTAAACACTTTGTTGTCATTCCTTATTTGATACACATTATGTCGGATGTCCACCAATTAAGGGGGAGAGAAATCCATTAACATAATTGTCTTTTGTCAAATTTTATGTCTCTTAGACTCTAAAATACCAACACATAGGCAAACACCACTTAACTAAAACCGGTTCACGAAACCACAACTAGTTCAACCTTTTTAACCTTATATCACAAGTTTGCACCAATACCTCATCAAGTGAAAAACACATCATGTGTTTTACAAACTTCTTCATCTCCAAAATCAACGAATCTAGGATTTTCCTTAACCTAGCACCTTACAACTTCACTATCTAGAACACCATCATAGGATCTTATCCTTTTCTCACTTGACATATATCATGCATGTCATTGTTAGTGCAAACGATATATTAATCAAAAGAGCCATTTCCAACACGTTGGTCCATCCAACTCTCACTTATATGACGTCATTCTCATCCTCATATAGGTACCCATTATTATTATTAGTATTTTCCATATTGTCTTCACTTCTTTTCAAAGTGATAATCATCCATGTCGGTCAAAACTATGCTAATACTGCCTTTCCCATTGTCACCTAGAATAGGTCATTTTTATAATTCGTGTCAATCAATGAATGAATTTATCTTCATGTTATCACTTTTATATATTCTTAGATAGAATGAATTATTGATTACTCTTGAGTTGAAGTGTAATACCTGAATTTCTAAAATTCACAAAAAGACCAAAATACCCTTATGATCAAAAGTAAGAATAATTAATTAACTAACAGAATACCAAATGAGCTATGTAAATTCAGAAAACTTATAAGAAATATCACACATGATCCAAATAAATTTTAAAGACTTTTTAAAGGTAATTTTTATAGTTTATAACTTTATAAAATTAGTTTTGTATTTTATATAATTAGCCGAATATATTTAATAGTTTTATAAAAGAATTTAATTAATAAAAGCCCAATATAAATTTACAGAATTAAGAGTCCATTTATTTTAAGTCCAATACATTATAAAGCCCACAAGAAAATTTGAAAAGTATATATATACATAATATACGGTTCCTAATAATCCCTATTAACCGATTATACCAAACCGACTCCCAAAAACCCTCCATAATTCGATTTCCAGTTTCCAGAGCTTAAAGCCATTTTTATTAGACAAGTTTGAAGGTAAAGAAGGTGAGAAAAATAGTGTTCGAGTTCCTAAGCTGCTGTTTTAATCGTGGTTAGTTTTGGGGACAATTAGGGTTTCGGCGAGTGGAGTTTTGTGCTTCTTTTGATTCTAACGATCCAAACTCATCAAGGGTATGTTCCTAATGTTACTTTCAGCCCTATAAGTCATATAGAACACGTAAAAATTAGCCATGCATGTTTAATAAGTCGTATGGAATTATTTGGAATCTAAAACCCTAGAAACGTATAAAATAACGCATGAGCTTATGATAATTTTTAAGACCATGATTAGATTTTTTTCCAGAAGCTATTACATGTTATGAGACCTGAATAAAATACATATTTATGAATTCGAAGCTTGTGTGAATTGTTTTGAGTTTTATGGTTCGATTAAACATGGAAAAAGGAAAGATTTAAAAAGGAACGATTAGGGTTTGCATGAACTAGGGTTTTCTTGTTATCATTAAGAGTAATAAATGAAGTAGTAATGATGAGCTAATGATTGGTTTAACTTAGGTTTAGGGTATGTACTTGAATTATGCACTATTCGGTTTTACATAAAAGTTTTGGGTTGGTTTTGTAAATTATGAAACTTAAAGGTTATTTTTGTGAACAGTAAAATAAAGGTACTAAACGTATAAAAATAAGTGTGGGGGTTAAACATGTAATTTTGGATATTTAGAGGGCCATTCAAATTGTATTAAATTAAAAAGGGTATGTTTTGTAAATTCTAAAACCCTTGGGCTAAAATGGTAAAATCTGATAATATAAGGTTAGATCGTGAAAGTAAAGATGTCAAGGGTGAAATTTCTTTTGTCACTAAAATGAGAATATTCTGACAACTCTAAAAGTATTAATGCGATAAATCCGTTATAACATTAATGATGCTAATAAGTATTAAATAAATCATAATCCGTGTAGATTCGTTGAAGAAGACGCGACGTTACATCTTCGTATTCCTACATTCGTTGTTTTTCCCTCTCATTTGCTTTAAGGTACGGATATTCTGTCTTACCTTAAGACACTTATGTTATCGTACAGATATTCTGACCTTCTTAGTAAAGGTTCCTTAAGACGTTCTTTTCGTTAGTTTCCCGTTTTACTTATTAGGGTTCCCGATGCCATTGCTATGAACCCTTTCCTGATTGTTTGACCTGTTGCTTATCTAAACCTATGTTTTATTGAACCATGCGATATCTGATTTGAACTTTATGTTAGGAAGACTTTGATGTGCATATTTGTTGAACCTTGTTATATTTGAATATGAACCTTATGATATGAGTTATCTGATATGTTATTTGCTATGAACACTAATGTGTCTTTTGAGCTGTTGCTTATCTGAACTTTGATTTTTGAATCATAAAACATTGGTTTTGAACTATATGATATGAAGACTTTGATTTTGAAAACATGATTAAACATTTGATAAAACATGATCTATGTCAGTTATGACATTCTGATTTGACCTAAGTTAGTTTGACACCCGAGCCAAATAATACCTAGTCATGGGGGTTCCATGTCCGTGTCAGTGATGCACCTCTGACATGACTCTAGGGCAGTAGAGTGAAGTTCTGCCACGTCCCTTTCTGTTATCTGATTATGAGCTCGATATATATTGTATGGCCACTATCTGTCTGCAGGGGCGTATGGATGCATCCTAGATCTGATCTGTTATCCGATATGATTTGTTTAGGTGAATGATGTCGTGTGCAATACGCGTCTTCACAACTTCTGGGAGCTAGCTACTCCAAATTATTTTCTAAGATTATTCCTGTATATGTATGATGTTTCTGAAATGATATGTCTGGGCTCGTGGTAGTTGACTAAATCTTTATATGTTATTTCTATGTTAAGTACTCTGATTATGATTCGGTATGTTCAAGTGTTTATGATTATGTGTAAGGCTTATTATATGCTATTATATGTGTTTATGCTTTTGTATGTTATGTGACTACCGTCTGCTATGCTAAGATATGATTAATATGTTTAAATATGATTCGCATGCTGTCATCTGATGTTGTGTTAGTTTATCGTTATGTGGATTCGTTGATCGGTGAGATGTATGTGCTAGTGTGAAAGTGAGTATTCTATAAGTTTGTTATGCATAATTTATTCAGTTAATTTTGTGAACTTTGCCTATACGTTAGTGTTTTATCTGCTTATGTTTGACCTGCCATGTTAAGTTCTGCTTATGCTAATATTTGATCTGGGAAATGATTAAATTTATGATGCCTGGTCTGTTAACTTGATAATTGCTATGCTATGTCTTTTGCTTATTTAGTTATAGTTGTCTACTATGTTTCTATTTGCTTGTGAGACTGCCATGATTTGGACTGCTATTTCCGCTGCTGCAATATTGAATTAAGTGTGTTAAGTGAAGGTTAATTAATTTGTTGAATGCCATGTTTATTTTCTAGAAGTGTTTTCCGTTAGCCTTAGACTTTTCGTTTGGTTTATATGTAATCTATTTCTTCTTGATATGTTAAGTGTCTGGTTATTTTGATGTGTTTGCGTTGGAGTCATCAATATGCTATGTGTTTGTCTTTGATTGCTAATTGTTTTTCCGGATTTCGGTGCAATTGTGTTTCCGCAGAATCCTCAATGATTCATTATTCTCGTTCCGCTACGATTTTGTTATTCGTTTCTTTGTTCATTCGTATTTATGTTTTGTTTAGTTTTTGTTTCGTTATATCTGTTCACTGGGCTTTGTAAGCTCAGCCGCACTTTTCTTTTCCTGCGGCAGGTATTTTAAGCATTCAAGATGAGCTTTTGGGATAGCTGATCTGGGTTGAGAGTAGAGACGAGAGCAAGATTTGACCATAGAGATCTTAGAATTATTTTGGTTATTAAGTTATTTATATTTTCTTTTGAAAATTTCGTAAAGACTTTCGCTTTTGTATAGTACTTAAAGTTCTGATATGAAACTGTATTTGTGATATCTTTACCCTTGTCGGGTTGGGGTGTTACATGAAGCATATGAGAACTTGCTCAAAACAAAAGATTGTTAGCATCAATAAATCATTCAAATCATAACCCTTATGCATCATTGAAATGCAATGTCCATTCATATTTTTTTAGCTTTGGTCACTTGACATGACGAAAGGATTGCATGAGTCCATATTTTTTTTAATTTTGCTATACATATGAGTTTCTAACTCCTTAATAGCTTCCTACCTAATCACCACCACCTTTCATCACCACTTTCACTAATCATCACCACCATGGATTAGCAAAAACTTACTTTTGTAAATCTCGAGTCATCTACCATCACCACATGAATCCTACTAGTAAACCGACACCAACACTAGCACCACTAGTGGCACACCCGGTGGGAGACTTCATATCTTCTTTCTAGGAACTACTTTGTAGGTTTTTATCATGTTACATTCTCACTTTTCTTATGATTGTAATTAGGAGACTATACTTCATGAGATCTTTGATTATATCATTTATCACATATATACATCTTATTTTTCTTTGTGAGAAAGATGAAATATATTGTACTAATATTTTTCATTGTAGGTTCATCATCATATACACTCGATTGTATATAATTTACTCATCTAAGGATGAAGTTTGCATCAATTAGTTTTTTTATTTTAGGTGCTTCTTGACACCCTAGAACAAGGAGGAATGTCCTTTAAGCACTCATATTGCATCGTCTATACACTCAGTTGTATATAACATATTTGTCTAAAGACAAAGCTTCTATTCTACTAATATTTATTTTGAAGGTTCATCTTGACGCCCTAGAGCAAGGGGAGCTTCCGTTAAGAATTTACTGAATGCATCTTATATACACTTTGTTGTATATCACTTACTCGTCCAATGACGAATATAGTTTTGCACTAATATTTGTTTTGTAGGTTTTAATCATACCCTGACGCCTCAAACAAGGGGGAGCAACCATCAAGGGGGAGCATGCATGCATTTAGCATCATTCTCACTTTTCAACAAGCATTTGTGCTTCGATAAAAAGTGGAGAAAATAGGCTAACATTGCTATGTTTTTTTTTATTTTTCATATATTTCTCATAATTTTTGTTGCATAAAACTAACCTTGTTGTAGGTTAAGCATCTTAATTTGATCCATGGATCCGCTACCTAACAAGGAACGGATTGAAGTAGACGATTTAACTTCACTAGGGATGATGCAAGCTCGCCTTTTTGGGGAGAAATGAAGTTAAACTCCAAGGACACGCCCTTTTTGTTTCGACAAAAGGCGGATAAGAGTGTAAACGGAGAAGGTAATGTAAAGGTAGTAAGGATACAAGTAACTTTTTACATTTTACTTTCTATTACGTTTACATATCTTTGTCATCATAAAAAAGGGGGAGATTGTTAGTGCAAATATTACGATATTTAATCTATACAGTCTCGTTTGTTTTGATTGATGACAAACATGTAACTTGTAATACATAACGTAAAATGTACAAGTTACTTGTAATCACACTTTGTCTCAACATACATTCAACACCTCTCGATGTCTCAAGTCCTCGTATGTTACAACACAGGTTCATACATGTTTGTTATGTGGCATTATGATCAAACCCATTAACAAATCATTTAGAATGTTTAAAATACATTTAGAGTCACTAAGTATTTTAATAGGTTAACCATTCTATTTCGAACCTTATTTTACATTTTGCATTCACAAGTATTTCAAAAGGTAACTAGACATTTTATTAACTAGTTACATAATACATTTTACAAGTTTACCTTGATAAACCTTTTAATCTAAAAATGAAAATACATGTTACATCATGTCATGCATCATCTTTGATTGCTAATTGTTTTTCCGGATTTCGGTGCAATTGTGTTTCCGCAGAATCCTCAATGATTCATTATTCTCGTTCCGCTACGATTTTGTTATTCGTTTCTTTGTTCATTCGTATTTATGTTTTGTTTAGTTTTTGTTTCGTTATATCTGTTCACTGGGCTTTGTAAGCTCAGCCGCACTTTTCTTTTCCTGCGGCAGGTATTTTAAGCATTCAAGATGAGCTTTTGGGATAGCTGATCTGGGTTGAGAGTAGAGACGAGAGCAAGATTTGACCATAGAGATCTTAGAATTATTTTGGTTATTAAGTTATTTATATTTTCTTTTGAAAATTTCGTAAAGACTTTCGCTTTTGTATAGTACTTAAAGTTCTGATATGAAACTGTATTTGTGATATCTTTACCCTTGTCGGGTTGGGGTGTTACAATTATGGTATCAGAGCTCTAGGTTTTAGGACCCTTAGAGCTTAGGCTATGACCTGTGAGGATTGGGTAGACATTAGGTTTCCGTCTGTTCAGACATCTTTCGATTCCTTTTGATGGTCGTTCAGATTCGACTTCGATATTCTTTTGTCTTCACTGAGTTGGCCCTCCTCTGTTCACATCGAATTTTGTTATTTTGTTTTCGCTCGTCCGTTTGTCGATCGTTAGATGGAGACTACCCGTGGAGCCGAAGAAGATGGTGCCGACCCTGCGTTGCTGCAACAGTTCCTGTGCTGGAAAGGTTCGTAAAGCAGAAGCCACACCCGACTGCCGTGCTGTTGGAGACATCAGGATGCTGCTGGACGGACCAACCAAAGGCGCAAAAGACGGAGATAAGATTCAACCGGTGGCTGAGAAGGTTCATCTACTTCATATGATTTGGGCGCGACGTGTGTTACTTTGATTCATTTGTCACGCGTTTTGAGGCGGTTTGATATCTTGCTACGTGATTTTGATCGGCATTACTTTTCTTTGATTCGTTCAGAACTCGGTTTGAATCGTGAAGTTTTATCGTTTAGCATTCTGGTATAACTCAGCTTTTCTTTCTGGATCGTCAGTAATGAGACATGAGGAACTGTTTTGTGCATTGGTGGCCTTCTTTTCTTTTGTGGTATGGTAAGTTGTTTTGATGTCGTATATGCTGTATGTATGTGATCTGCTCTGTTATAGTATGTTACTTGCTAGCTGTATGTTATCTGTATGTGATATGTTTTGTTCTGATATTAGTTATGTGGTTTGCCATGACCCGGGACAGGATATGATGACAATAAGAACTTGTTATATGATGCAAGTATTATGACGCCTGATCAACGTAATAATACCGAGATCATATAATTTGAACTTATTGAAATCATATGACGTCTGGGGAAATGCCTGTGGTTTATACGTGAATGGACTTTGACTTGTATCTGTTATTTGTCACTCCTTATGTTCGATTGGAAATTTTGTACCTATTTGTGAGATTTCGTCGATATCTGTTACGTGTAAGTTTTGTGCGTTTTGGACCGAAATTGTTATGATTTGTGTGAACTATGGATTGCTATGTTTGCTCTATATGTGTACGTCTCCGTGTACCCTTATTATGATCATTGGATATTTCGTGAAGTGTTTGAGGAACATTAGATCCTTTTAGTTTGATTATCTGCGATTAGTAAGACCTTTAGGATTCGTTCCATCTATGCATATGATAGTTTTCATCATTAGATACCGGAATAAGTTAGATTGTGTTTTTGAATTTTCTTTATCTCATCTTTTACTACTAATACTTTAATAAGTATACGACTAGCATTCGTCATATATGCCATGAAGTTTCGAAATCCACATTTGTCACCGTACTATTCCGTCTTGTTCAATTTCGAGGACGAAATTTCATTTTAGAGGGGAAGAAATTGTAATACCTGAATTTCTAAAATTCACAAAAAGACCAAAATACCCTTATGATCAAAAGTAAGAATAATTAATTAACAGAATACCAAATGAGCTATGTAAATTCAGAAAACTTATAAGAAATATCACACATGATCCAAATAAATTTTAAAGACTTTGTAAAGGTAATTTTTATAGTTTATAACTTTATAAAATTAGTTTTGTATTTTATATAATTAGCCGAATATATTTAATAGTTTTATAAAAGAATTTAATTAATAAAAGCCCAATATAAATTTACAGAATTAAGAGTCCATTTATTTTAAGTCCAATACATTATAAAGCCCACAAGAAAATTTGAAAAGTATATATATACATAATATACGGTTCCTAATAATCCCTATTAACCGATTATACCAAACCGACTCCCAAAAACCCTCCATAATTCGATTTCCAGTTTCCAGAGCTTAAAGCCATTTTTCTTAGACAAGTTTGAAGGTAAAGAAGGTGAGAAAAATAGTGTTCGAGTTCCTAAGCTGCTGTTTTAATCGTGGTTAGTTTTGGGGACAATTAGGGTTTTGGCGAGTGGAGTTTTGTGCTTCTTTTGATTCTAACGATCCAAACTCATCAAGGGTATGTTCCTAATGTTACTTTCAGCCCTATAAGTCATATAGAACACGTAAAAATTAGCCATGCATGTTTAATAAGTCGTATGGAATTATTTGGAATCTAAAACCCTAGAAACGTATAAAATAACGCATGAGCTTATGATAATTTTTAAGACCATGATTCGATTTTTTTCCAGAAGCTATTACATGTTATGAGACCTGAATAAAATACATATTTATGAATTCGAAGCTTGTGTGAATTGTTTTGAGTTTTATGGTTCGATTAAACATGGAAAAAGGAAAGATTTAAAAAGGAACGATTAGGGTTTGCATGAACTAGGGTTTTCTTGTTATCATTAAGAGTAATAAATGAAGTAGTAATGATGAGCTAATGATTGGTTTAACTTAGGTTTAGGGTTTGTACTTGAATTATGCACTATTCGGTTTTACATAAAAGTTTTGGGTTGGTTTTGTAAATTATGAAACTTAAAAGTTATTTTTGTGAACAGTAAAATAAAGGTACTAAACGTATAAAAATAAGTGTGGGGGTTAAACATGTAATTTTGGATATTTAGAGGGCCATTCAAATTGTATTAAATTAAAAAGGGTATGTTTTGTAAATTCTAAAACCCTTGGGCTAAAATGGTAAAATCTGATAATATAAGGTTAGATCGTGAAAGTAAAGATGTCAAGGGTGAAATTTCTTTTGTCACTAAAATGAGAATATTCTGACAACTCTAAAAGTATTAATGCGATAAATCCGTTATAACATTAATGATGCTAATAAGTATTAAATAAATCATAATCCGTGTAGATTCGTTGAAGAAGACGCGACGTTACATCTTCGTATTCCTACATTCGTTGTTTTTCCCTCTCATTTGCTTTAAGGTACGGATATTCTGTCTTACCTTAAGACACTTATGTTATCGTACAGATATTCTGACCTTCTTAGTAAAGGTTCCTTAAGACGTTCTTTTTGTTAGTTTCCCGTTTTACTTATTAGGGTTCCCGATGCCATTGCTATGAACCCTTTCCTGATTGTTTGACCTGTTGCTTATCTGAACCTATGTTTTATTGAACCATGCGATATCTGATTTGAACTTTATGTTAGGAAGACTTTGATGTGCATATTTGTTGAACCTTGTTATATTTGAATATGAACCTTATGATATGAGTTATCTGATATGTTATTTGCTATGAACACTAATGTGTCTTTTGAGCTGTTGCTTATCTGAACTTTGATTTTTGAATCATAAAACATTGGTTTTGAACTATATGATATGAAGACTTTGATTTTGAAAACATGATTAAACATTTGATAAAACATGATCTATGTCAGTTATGACATTCTGATTTGACCTAAGTTAGTTTGACACCCGAGCCAAATAATACCTAGTCATGGGGGTTCCATGTCCGTGTCAGTGATGCACCTCTGACATGACTCTAGGGCAGTAGAGTGAAGTTCTGCCACGTCCCTTTCTGTTATCTGATTATGAGCTCGATATATATTGTATGGCCACTATCTGTCTGCAGGGACGTATGGATGCATCCTAGATCTGATCTGTTATCCGATATGATTTGTTTAGGTGAATGATGTCGTGTGCAATACGCGTCTTCACAACTTCTGGGAGCTAGCTACTCCAAATTATTTTCTAAGATTATTCCTGTATATGTATGATGTTTCTGATATGATATGTCTGGGCTCGTGGTAGTTGACTAAATCTTTATATGTTATTTCTATGTTAAGTATTCTGATTATGATTCGGTATGTTCAAGTGTTTATGATTATGTGTAAGGCTTATTATATGCTATTATATGTGTTTATGCTTTTGTATGTTATGTGACTACCGTCTGCTATGCTGAGATATGATTAATATGTTTAAATATGATTCGCATGCTGTCATCTGATGTTGTGTTAGTTTATCGTTATGTGGATTCGTTGATCGGTGAGATGTATGTGCTAGTGTGAAAGTGAGTATTCTATAAGTTTGTTATGCATAATTTGTTCAGTTAATTTTGTGAACTTTGCCTATACGTTAGTGTTTTATCTGCTTATGTTTGACCTGTTAGTATAGAGTCGTATCGTCTGCCATCAGTGTATTGTATGTTTTCGTATTTGTGTATATTATCGTATATTATTCGGAATGTGTATTAGTATTTGTGAACTTGTATGGCTTAGTATTAGTCTTATGAATTGTATCTTTATTGTATATTTCTAAATCAGTTGATGGTGCTCGGGTCTGTATAGTATAGTCTTTGTAGTATGTATATGTCCTTATTAGAATCTTTTATTAAACCTCATCGATCGAGGGTCTTCAACACTTCTGCGCATAACGTGTGCTGTAGTAAGTGGATTTGTTTAGTATAGCCTATTGTCTAGTCTAGATCCTACGTAGGTATGCAGGGACGTCTGTCTATCACCGGTATGTTATATATAGCTCGAGTATTAGTCTATTGTCTTTCCCTGCACCGTCTTGAAGTGAGATGACGGGAT
>BPTQ01000007.1:217559878-217597926 GCA_019973895.1 Chrysanthemum seticuspe | reverse complement strand
TCACTTACTCGTCCAATGACGAATATAGTTTTGCACTAATATTTGTTTTGTAGGTTTTAATCATACCCTGACGCCTCAAACAAGGGGGAGCAACCATCAAGGGGGAGCATGCATGCATTTAGCATCATTCTCACTTTTCAACAAGCATTTGTGCTTCGATAAAAAGTGGAGAAAATAGGCTAACATTGCTATGTTTTTTTTTATTTTTCATATATTTCTCATAATTTTTGTTGCATAAAACTAACCTTGTTGTAGGTTAAGCATCTTAATTTGATCCATGGATCCGCTACCTAACAAGGAACGGATTGAAGTAGACGATTTAACTTCACTAGGGATGATGCAAGCTCGCCTTTTTGGGGAGAAATGAAGTTAAACTCCAAGGACACGCCCTTTTTGTTTCGACAAAAGGCGGATAAGAGTGTAAACGGAGAAGGTAATGTAAAGGTAGTAAGGATACAAGTAACTTTTTACATTTTACTTTCTATTACGTTTACATATCTTTGTCATCATAAAAAAGGGGGAGATTGTTAGTGCAAATATTACGATATTTAATCTATACAGTCTCGTTTGTTTTGATTGATGACAAACATGTAACTTGTAATACATAACGTAAAATGTACAAGTTACTTGTAATCACACTTTGTCTCAACATACATTCAACACCTCTCGATGTCTCAAGTCCTCGTATGTTACAACACAGGTTCATACATGTTTGTTATGTGGCATTATGATCAAACCCATTAACAAATCATTTAGAATGTTTAAAATACATTTAGAGTCACTAAGTATTTTAATAGGTTAACCATTCTATTTCGAACCTTATTTTACATTTTGCATTCACAAGTATTTCAAAAGGTAACTAGACATTTTATTAACTAGTTACATAATACATTTTACAAGTTTACCTTGATAAACCTTTTAATCTAAAAATGAAAATACATGTTACATCATGTCATGCATCATCTTTGAAATCCTTGGAAGATCACTTGAATATTTTGGTTAGATTGATACTCAATATATCAAATGTGATCTTAGTAAGATTGGGTAATATCTTGGAAAGATTTGAAGAAAGATTTTTTAGATTTTCTGTCAGGCACCCATGGAACCCTTTTGTATAAAGGGCGGAACCCTTTAAAGGGTTCCTTGGTCCGTGGACGCTCCTGTTCACTTTTGGCTATAAATAGAAGCCCATTGTTTTCCCATTTCTTCACCACTTCAAATCAAATCTTCTCCACCTTCTTACATACATTTAGATCAATCATTAACAATGTAGTAACATACATTAAACACCCTAATGATCATGATCATAATGCTTCTAACATTCATCTTTGTTGTAAGCATACTCTTTGATCAACCAAGGAAAGCATGGAGATCTAGCCATCCTCACTCACCACAAGTTGAAGATCTATCACAACAAGTTTAGGGAACTTGTGATCTTCATCATGAAGGCTTCCTTTCAATGAAAGTTCATTTAGAAGTAGTTATTCATATCCATTAGACATTTGTGTCATGGATCATTAGTGTAAACATCATTGCATCATAACAACACTTTCACCAAACTAGATTAGATGGTTTATGTGTTTGTACCATAAAACACAAGGTTTGTTATGTTGGGCCATAAAACATAATGGGAGTGGTTGTACCCTTGTAAAAGAACTCGACATCTAGCTTAGTGTCGGAAATATTGTATAGGCGATGTTAGGTTGGTTCTACCTCGAACTAGAACCCGGTATTTAGCTTTGTACTGGAAAAAGTGTAAGCGACGATTGTAAGGTTTTCTCCGCCGAGAAGGGAGCTTGTTGCTTTAGTGAAGTAACTCTCGAGTTGGGTACTCGGGGAGTGGAGTAGGGCGGAAAGGAGATCCGTGACCGAACCACTATAAATCATCGTGTTCGGTTTGCACTTTCCTTTCTTTATCTCTTTACTTTTATAGTTGCACTATACTATTGCTTGTGATGTGGTTTGATGTTAATGCTTGTGTGACAACATGGTCTACTATGCTTTACATTGGTCACAAACAATAATTAGAATCTTCATATTATAACAAGCTTCATAAGCGATTTGATACTAAAGATTTAAAGTTTTTAAACGGAAACGTATTCACCCCCCTCTACGTTTTCACAACAGGGTTTCGATTTGGCAAAGTTTCAAAAACGAAAAAACGATCTAGCGCTTTCTGTGATCGTGTATTTCCTGAAAAAAAGAGTAATGGTATAACAAATGTACATGCCATTGATCTTTTGGAACTTGTTAATGATTCAAAAAAGGATGGAAAAAGGTGGTTATCGCTTTCTGATGAGGATGTTGTTAGGGTGTATCTGTTGGTAGCTGCAGAGTTGGTGTTTATGGGAAAAGAAGATAGGAATTGCTTCCATAATCACTTATTGTCCTTGGTTGATGATTTTGAAGCCTGGAATGTATTTCCTTGGGGTGAATATATGTGGCATAAATTTTATCAAAGGACTGTCAATATTGTTCATATTCACAGAAAAGATCATCTGTTAAAATTGAAAAAAAACCCAAAGTTCAGTGCCACATACAATCTATACGGGTTCGCTTGGGCTTTCAAGGTTTGAATTCTCTGTAGTTTGTACTAATGTATGTATGTCTTAGTTTGATAACACGTTTGTTTTAGAAAACAGGTTATTAAAAGCTTTTGATTCTATTTTGTTCAATCGAAAATTACCTATAAATAATGATGTTTTTAATTGTTATGCAATGCTTGTCTTTGCTATGTATACACGTAATATAATTGTTACCCGTAATTTAGATAACAGCAATGTTATAACACTTTTTAGTTTGCGATTTTTTTGTAATTGTCATCATAAACGTATTGTTTCATCGTAAACAGACTACATTTACTTTGTTAAAACTTTAAACAAATTAAAAAATGATAACTGCATAGCTAGACATTTTTAACGATGACGGGTGTGCCTATTACAGATTTGGATTTTGAAGAGTTTTCCTAGAAGCTCACTTTGGTGGGTGAAAGACAACAAGGTGATTCCACGTGGTCTTGCTTGGTCAGAACTTGCAAAGTTTCGGAACGCAGACTGTTGTCATCTCTTTGGACCGGTAGGCATCACACAGTCTTATGATGCTGACTATACTAACTTGTACCTAAATTTGTTCACAATATCAGTAATTGTAACTCTTTTTTGTTCTTAGGACTCAACTCCCATTGTTGAAATTTCTGCAACACAAGCTGAAATGAAGCAACCGTGGTGTATTTACAGTGCCCAATATATAGATGGTTTGTCTGTGCCAGACACAGACGGTTGTGAGAAGTGTGACAACCCGTACTTTCAGGTCATTTCTTGACACAATTTATGCCTCATTATTTCAACATTTATAGTAAACTTGGTTTACTTGTTTCAAATTCGCGTAACCTTGAAGGTTTAGCGGCGAATTCATGATCATGACATCACGTACATTTCATATGGACTAAGATTAGTCTACATTTCATTGACATCATGTGCATCATATTAATTCATTCATGACATTTCATTTCACATTAAACGCGTAATTTTCATATTAAATAAACGTTATCGCGTAACTAATTATTTGGACATTTGATCCGACACTTCCAAAAATTATCCCGACATATTTTTATACTCATATTAAGATTATAAAATAATATTATGAGTTTACCTAATGTTTTAAATTTATTTCGTATATAAATTGTCTTATTTATATAATTACGACGTTTTTATTAAATACTACACGATAATTATTATTTCACTCAAATTTTGCAAGAAATATATTTTTATAATTTTATGACCATAATATATTTTATCTTGACCCGTTAAAAGTTATTTTTATTTAACGCTACCCTAAATAATCAAATGTGTGTTTAACTTATCACTTATCTTCATTTAACCTTACAAAACATTACTTATACATTATAATAAAAAAAAAATGTATTGCTAATACAAAAACCCCCTTGTCGACACAAGGGGGATGACACACTTTACATTGCTAAAATATCTTACTCATGTACATCATATTATATTAAATATCACAAAACACATTCAACACAATTATTCTCAAAGTCAAGGATCAAACCATTTCTCTTCTTTCCTTCTTCCAAGACCGGCAACCTAAGGACCAAGAAGGAGGCCATTTTATTTTTCAAGACAAAGATTTTATTACACACTAGTATCACTTGTTGTATAGGTTTTGCAATAAAAACCTCAAGTGATTAGGAAAAACCTTTGTTCCATTAACCTCATCAAGTTACTTGTAAGCATGTTTTTTTTTTATCATTTTTCATGTTTCCTTATCATTTTATATTCATCTTTTCATTTTTGGAGCTAGTATGCATGATATGTGATTTATACCATTTTGCTTCATGATTTTTGAGTTATATATACATATTGGTCATCCTATAATTATTCCCATGGTATTCTTTGGTCTTGATGGTGATTAGGAACCCATGACACCCTAAGAAGGTGTATGGTAGGATTAGATTAGCTTTGGAGTTGATTTGAAGGGATTAGAATAGGTTTTGTCCGAGAAAAACTATTTTCGATAACTATATATTATGTTCTGTCCTTGTTTCGAATTTCTGGAAAAACCCACTGTTGGTACGAAACTTTGGCCTTGATATTTAGAAAATATACTTTAAAACGAATCCGTGGCCTTTTGAACGGATAAAAACGGAGTTATAACGAAGCCGTGGTGAATTTTTAAAGTTTGACGACGAAATAAATACTTTTCAGAAAATTCAGCTTGCAGTTTTTAGTTTGTTCGGGTCAAAAACGAGCCTTAAGCTTCACAAATTATTTCGACTTATCAAAAATATATTAGTTTACTTCGATACGAAGCTAAGGACATATTATACGTAGAAAACGGATTTGAAACGACAAATATATGCACATTTTCATAAAGTTGCCGTAAATATTATTTTCTGAAAAACTATATTATTTTTACGTTACAAGTATTTCATTAGCTGTAACGACCATGTTTGCGGCTGTTTTTAACTATGATGTGAAACTTTTTAGAACGAAATGTCTTCTATTAAAATCAAGTTCACCGGCCATATTTTTCAAAACAAAAAGCCGTTTGTCAAGCGGAGTCATAGTAAATTATTTACGGATGT
Organism: Chrysanthemum seticuspe; assembly: GCA_019973895.1. Taxonomy (NCBI): domain Eukaryota; kingdom Viridiplantae; phylum Streptophyta; class Magnoliopsida; order Asterales; family Asteraceae; genus Chrysanthemum; species Chrysanthemum seticuspe. The sequence goes on along the minus strand of BPTQ01000007.1, from coordinate 217,592,825 downwards.
TCAAACTTGGCCGAAACTCATTTTCTGCACACAATTAGCAAAAACCACCATCTTTAGCCCTTGATATCTTTATGATCGAGACCTTTTGAACGAAAACTCCTGAACTGAAACTTCTAGATATCGATACAAACTTTCCAAAACCGTCGAGTTCGTTCTCTAACGATCGACGTACACCGTTTTGCGACTAGTTTTCCAAAGCCATTTTTGTTAATTTCATGATTTTTCCGACGACATTGTTTTGCGACGAAAAGTGGTAATTTCACCAAAAATCATTATAAAACCATTATAGGATGACATTTTGACGTAAAAACATGTAAAGTCATTTTTGAAGGGTCAAGACGTCAAAAGAGTATTTTTCGACGACGAGTAATATTTTCAAAACCCGTAAATGGTATAAATAACATACGAAGTGCATGCATAACATTACATTGCAACTCATGACGTATCATATCCTTCACAATAGGTCAAGATTAACGTATCACATTACATCTCGGTGTACTCACTTTTGTCTTCGCATCATTCCACCAAGTGAGTTCCATAGCCCCTACTTTTACTTGTTTTCATAAATGTTTTGGGGGAGATACATGCTCAATTATTTTCATAACTATCATGATTAATTGAAACTACATGTTTAACTGAACTGAATGTTTAGTCATGCAAAGTAACAGTATTACCATACGTAGTATTTCCATAGTACATTCATTGGACTGATGGTCTTGGTATATTCACTGGACTGATGGTCTTGGTATGTTCATTAGACTGATGGTCTTGGTATATTCATTGGACTGATGGTCTTGGTACATTCATTGAACTGATGGTCTTGGTATAAACATTGCACTAATGGTCATGGAACAATTTGAAACCGTACGAATTAGGTGTTATATTAAGTAACTATGGATACATTAAGTTAGGCACTATCTTGTGAACTCATTTGACGATTTGGACTTGAACATAAACTATATCACATTTTGGCAATGGGTTGTGAACACACAGGTTGCAAGTTTTGTATGGGCGGAACTTGGAACTGAGTGGATTTTCAATGCCTTTGCTGCATAAACGATTTCGAAAGGCTTTACATTTCTTCATAAACTCTATGAACTCACTCAACCTTTGTGTTGACACTTTTAGCATGTTTTATCTCAGGTATCTAAGGCATTCACTTCATGGCATGCATTTGGACACATCATGGAGTCGCGATGACGACGCGTCTCACTTGGGTTTTACGTACTTTAAAACATCGTTTGAATTGTAACAAACTTATTTCCGCACAAGTTGATTTTCATTTGGGACCTACTTTGTAAACTCTGATTGTTTTATTAAATCAAACGATGTTCTTTTCAAACGACACTTTAGGTCGTTCAATATAACTGTGATTGTGGTGCTATGACAGTCAATCCCCAGGAATTCCATTCCGCTGCAAAACAGGTAATTTGGGGGTGTGACAAGAAGACTGCACAACACTCTAATCAATTCGTGGACGCTTTCAATTTACACACTGTCATGGAAAGTCAACTAGAGGGGTTACCTGAAAACGCATTGCAACTCAACATTGAGCAACAATCTTCTTTAAATGGTGCACAAACGGGGACCACTCTTTCAACAGGGGCTATAATTCGTGAGTTAGTGGATTTGGATCAAAAAATTTTGATGATAGAAAACGGCATTCATTCGGTCAGAAACACACCGGTCGTACTTGATGTGTTTACGAATGTCAAAAGCAGAGTTTCAAAAGTACAACAACTTTTGGGTCTTAAAAATGATGCGGCCTTCGTTCCTGAAAAATCTAAAAGTTGTGCCAATACAAATGACTTTGACGTTAATCCTGGTGATCCGAAGGTTTGTATTTACTTTTAAGGTTGCCTCCAATGTTTTACCAAACCCAAATAATCCTTCGTGTGTACACTTATATCAAACCTTGGGCGCTACAGGCCACGTCGTGTCATACTCTAGGCCCTAACGGGGATAAGGTTGTCGATGCGGAAGATGCAACGGACATTGACAATGATGATGGGCTTAAAGAAACGCAACCATGTAACCTTGGGATTCTTGTACAAGCTTGTGCCATGACCCAAAAATGTCCTGCTATGGAATATGGAGGTGATCGTACTACTTAACTTCAACCACTTGCACTAAACGATGAAAAAAAAAAACACCCGGTGACCCCATTATTGTATGTTATCTTTCATTTAGACTTTACATATCAAGTATAACATATGTCCATAGTTATGTATATATAATTAAAATTCATCAGGAACCGGATTGTGGTATCGATTGGTCGTCATACATAAATGACGATAAAGTTTCGTGTGATAATTCTGTAAATGCAATGGATTGTGATAATGAACAGCAAGATGTGGTTCAGAAACAATTGCCTGGGGAACCTGAACCCGTTAAAAATATTGTTGGTGTGCAGACAGAAGAAGGAACACCAACCAACAAAGCTCTTGAGGTATCTATATTATCAGTAAAACAACGCCGATAAATAAAAGATTTTAATGTGCTGTTTTTAACATACTATATTTTCAAATCGCAGTTCAAAGACAATAACCTCTCAAATGTAAATGTGGTTGGCGAAAATGACACACCTATGTTGGGACGTGTTTCCTCCGAAGATAATTTCAACAAAGGCCTCGATAAAACATTGTTTGTTCCGTCTTTAGATTTAATGGATTTTGTTGAGCAAGAATTGAATGTGGTTGACGAAAACTCATTTGTTGGCCTCCAATCCGGTAACAATGATGTCGTTGTTGTTACCCAAGAAGAAACACCAACAAAGAAAGACCCTGAAGCCCCTAAATCTCAGGTTAAATCCAAAAAATTGTCATTTGCAAATGTGGTAGGTCCTAATGACAAACCTCCATTGGAAGAACTTTTCTCCCATAATAATACAAACAAAAGAAAGAGATTAAAATTGAACGACAACGTCAGTAAAAAATACAGCATTGTAAAACATTATAAGAAGACGGTTGATTCTGTCAACTCGCCAACTGGCCTATCAAAAACATTAGCTACTCCTTGCCGCCGTCTTACAAGATCGCAAGGTGTCATTAACGAGGCTTTTATCCCGGCTGCCGATTCCGATGTAAAGCACCATATTAAATTCTAACGGAAATAAATATTTTATGTTTGTCTGCTTATTTTTCAAGTTTGTTTTCAGGAAAATTCAGGAAACCCCAAAACGCGTCGCGTTAGTCACTTGTATTCGCCCATAATTGTACCGTTTGTAGAGGTATCTTCTGTTTGTTCATCCATTAACATCATTTTCATATGGTTAATGTTATTCAATATATATATATATATATATATATATATATATATATATTTTATTTTTTTTAGGAACTTTTATGACACCCGAAATGCATCAAGGAGAAGGTTACTATGCCTGATTACCTTCGCACCTATTTCAAGCTAAAAAAACCATTACTTTATATGTTCCCTTGGGGCTCCGGTGCCGTTGTTGTTTACAGGGGTTTTTGGGTAGCCTTGGCATGTGTTGAGGATTGCACCCACGGGTGGCTTAATGACTTAGTGAGTAAACCTGATTTTTATCTTGTCTCCTACACATGTTTATTATTTCGTTTTCTTACATTGGAACCGAATGTTAACAGTTTTGATTTGCTTTAGATGTCCGGAGCACTTGGATGTATGGCTTGATTTGATGTGGTTGTTTAGACTAGCCGATGCAGATTGGGCTTCGGCAGGGTGTAATTTCTGCAGTCAAATCCTAGATGGCAAACTAGCTACCACTTATTCAGATGTCACAACATACCCTGTCGCTTGGCCAGATGTTGAAAAGGTCAGTTTGCCAGCCTCTTACCGTACATATAACACTACTGTTATAAACAACTTATAATATTCTTCAATTGGTTTATATATCAGGTGTATTTTCCTGTGAATGAAACTGAAAACCACTGGGTACTCAGTGTGCTCCATATCCGCACTGGAGTTGTTTATGTTTATGACTCTCTTGGGTCAGTCGGAAGAGGTTCACGGTGGTGGCGAGGTTTGAAGAGAGATTTACAAACACAGCTTCAACTTTACCCAACAAATGCTGGGGTACTGCATAGTAAGGGCATATCACCCGGGGATTATAAAATCACATACAAGTTTCCAAAAGTCCCACAACAATCAGACTTGTATGGCGATTGCGGAGTATGGGTGTGCATTATATTATACAGATTGCTCCGTAACCTGCCTCTCGAAGGAGACGACCCTCTTCAAACATCGTTAGCTTACCATGAACGGATGCTTGAATACTTCTGGAAGCACAAGGTTGAATACAAAAATTGTCAGCGGTCTCTCAAGGTACCATCCGTAATGTCCTTTTGACCCATAATTATTGTCACATGCTGACTTGTGCATGATTTTTCTTTCAACTTTTACTATACTTATTTTTACTTGTGTTACATATTACTGGATTGTATTTTTTTATAAGCTCAACTGCATTTCCTTTTCTTTTTTTTATACCAGTGCACATACACAAAAAGGCATATGGTTTGTAAACCAATTCTATATTGGTTATGTATACGTTATTAATATTTGGTATACACCTTAATTAAATATTATTTGGTTGCCCTAAAGTACATCATGCTACATGTCCTTTAATGCCTCTGTTCCCAATCTCTTCAATACAAATCTTTCTAATTTTCTTTAACAAAATATTTCTTTCTTCTTTTGGTCACTTGACATCTTTATCTCAATCTTTCTGATTTTCTTTAACAAAATGTCTGACAATATCCCACTGGATGTTCAACTAGATATCATCCGTAGGCTACCTCCTAAGTCTATACTCCAGCTACGTACTGTTTGCAAGTTATGGAAGGCTAGTATAGACTGTGGAAGCTTCATCTTTAATTACGGTGTTCGTCGTAATGATGCGTGTTTTTTACGCTAACATTCGATCTAGGTCACCAAGGGTTTATGTTAGGTTTAGATGAAAAGCTAATCGCTACGCCACTTCGTACAGATTTAAGGCTTTCATCTTTGATTGCAGTTGGCAATTCTAATGTTTTTTCGTGTTTTGTTTATGGTTCTAATCTAATGTCTGTTATTTGGAACCCGACAATCAAAAAATCACTTGCAATATTTGTCCCGTTTTACACACATCAAATTGAATCTCAAAAGATTTGTTTTGGTTTTGGCGTCCGTCCTGACACTCTTGACCCGACGATCGTGAAGGTCTCCTATCGTGTTTTCCAAAGTGGTTTCTGGTATGTGTCTGTCTTTTCTTTGAACTCTTCACGGTGGACACGCCTTGAAAATTTCCACCCCCCTCGTGAAACAATCAAATTAAAACGTAAAACTTAGGCAGTTGTGGGTCGTTTTATCTATTGGACTGGGAGTGAAAAGTTAACTAATGAGGACGATGTTACCTACAAGATTTATATGTTGATTTCTTTTGATTTGGTAACCAACGAATTCAAAGTTATCGACATACCGCATATTTTCAAAAATGAACTCCCAGTCCCATTCTATGTTACGGATCTTGGAACTTCTCTGGTCATTTCTGGTATGATCATTGGTGAAGGTATGCCATTGTTTTGTGGATGGTTGTTGGACGTGAATGGTTGTTCCATAAGATCATTCAGAAGCTTATTCGCCATCCCTAGCCTAGTTTCGGTTCATTTGCTTGGCTTTACAAAGCATCATGCTCCAATAGTGGAAGCCTACAGCGGCAATCATTTGCATCACTTTGTATTTGTGTACAACCAAGAACTTGAATTATTCATCACCATGGGAATGTTAGGAGATGCTGGAACTTTCTACATCGCCCCATACAAAGAATCTCTTCTTTTGTTAAATCACACAGATCGTGCTGTGTATAGTATGTTTTTTTTTCTTTTTTTTTTGTAACTTAACATTCTATTCATATTCCTTTAAAAGATTATCACTTTACTTGGTTAATGATATATGAAGGGCATTTTCAACAGGTACGTCGGTCTGAAGTTATCGATCATGATTAATGTGAATGAGGCTTTGTGGTTTTAGTACGCTGTCTATGGGGAGGAAGCATGTAGTGCTTATCTTTTTCGTAGTCGCTGAAAGTTATAAATCACGTGGTTCTATAACTATGTAACCATTAAACTTATAATTATGTAGTACGCTTAATATGTTGTAGGTTGTGTGTATGAAACGTTGTAAGTCAACTTATTTACTATTTCCTGCGTTTATGTAATCTTGGCAACCAGCAGTTGTTTACAAAAAATAATTAGGCAACTAACTGTTGTACGTAGGGCAACTTCATTTCCCTAGCAATGGCTTTTATAAACGAAGTAGTCATTTTAGTCTTACAATTCGTATTCTACAATCTGATAATACCTACAAGCTAGTGACATAAACACTCCACACTAATACCTACACACTTGACAAAAACATATTTAACACTCCACACTAGTACAATTTATCTAGCAGTTGTCAGTTTAATACGACTGTGGCATCATTTCATTGATTTCTTCTATCACTAGCATTAGTTAACATATCTAGCTGTTCTTATTTTACTACTAGCAGTTGTAACAATACAACCAACTCGGTTTGACCTAATATGACTGTGGCATCATTTCGTTGATTTCTTCTATCACTAGCAGTAGTTAACATAGCTAGCAGTTCTTATTTTACTACTAGCAGTTGTAACAATACAACCAACTCGGTTTGACTTAATACGACTATGGCATCATTTCGTTGATTTCTTCTATCACTAGCAGTAGTTAACATAGCTAGCAGTTCTTATTTTACTACTAGCAGTTGTAACAATACAACCAACTCGGTTTGACTACCTACTAGTTGTAAAACTAACTACCAGTTGTAAGTATACAAGCAATTCGTTTTATGTTTTGAGATTCCTAATCTAAGTAATCGAGCATAAAAGCAGTGCAGTTTTTTTTTACGTTTAAAAATATCGCATATAGCTCAAAATAATCATCTCAAATGAATTTAACTGTACACATCATTTCGTTGAGGTCTTCTATCAGTGGCACTAGTAAAATTAACAAGTACATGATACTATACTACTAGCAGCTGTACTAGCAGATTTTCTATCCTTTTTGGTATTTGGATAACGCTTATCCACAATTATAAACACTTTGAATTTAACTACTCGACCTTTTAATTCGCAAATACCATTTTTTGTACCTTAGGGACTCTTTGAATATCTTATTAAACCACACACACAAACCTGATTTTTGCGTCCAAAATATGAAACTTTCCATTAAAAAACGGATACATTATTAAAGTTTACATACGCGCTATTCCTTCTATCTTTTCAACAAGCACATATGCCACTTCACTTATTCTATTTGTCGTCAGCTTCTGAAACAACATGTTACAAGCTAGAGTTGGTGTTAGAGGGTAATCTGCATCATCCAACATGTACAGATAACTTGTTGGCGTAGTAACCACATGAACTCCACACTGTTCGTACAATCTCCAACTCGTGACCAGTGTCTCTTTCCATTCAACGTCCTCTATATCGGGCTCAAACATGCACTTCATCCCATACCACTTATCAACTCCTAGGCAACTTGCGTCCCAGCCTGTCTGAAAGCCAATTTTAACGCACTGCCAAACAGTTTCCAAATCTTCTCTATCTATAATATGTAGCAACTGACCCAAGCTGTTAAATGTAGTTTCGAGCCCATCAGACCTTTTGATGGTAATTACAGTGCCACCATTTGTCAAGTAAACGTTACGTGCACGATATATTATTTTTGGCTGAAGTGCACCCAGTCTTTGTCCCGTCGTATCAAGCACAATCAAATGGTTTAACCTTTCAATCCTTTGTTTTCGATCAATCCTCTGCCTCTTTGACTGATCCTGCTCTAAATCATCAACAGCTCTTTTGGAACTTCCTTCATCTCTCTCACCTGTACCTTTGTTCATAGGAGTTAACTTATCAGGCCTCATTCTACACTTTTCAAACATTTCTTTCACTTTATCATAAGTTAGCCTCCGCAAGACATTTAGTTTATGCCCTCCCATCCTCTCCAAGTACTCACACATGAAGATTTTATGTTCTTTCTTCGTTGGTGGCTTTCAGATCCTTTCTTGTGCTCTTTTTTTAATGTAGAATTTTTGCCTTTCTATCACTATTTGATCAAGAGCTTCTTTTGCCTGTTCACATGTTAGGATTTCAATTTCTTTGTTCTGCATCCTAAATGCTAGTATCTCATCGGCTTCAGCTGTTGACCTAATGTAATGCCAATGTTCCAACGCAGCTTCCTGTCTAGCTACAACATCCTCCTTTCTTTTCCTTTTAACCCTTGCTCTGTCTTTTGCATTGGGAGAACCTACCGGGGTTTTTTCAGCTGTTGCTTTTTCAGTTACATTGTCAGCAGCAATCTTATCAGCTAATTCTGCATCGGTTTCAACTGTAGCACCAGCAGAAACATATGCCCAAGTAACCGTACCTTTGTTCAAAACTGTTGTTGGTGCATCATTACCTTGTTCATTGACAACATTTGTTTGAGTGAAATTTGTTTGAGTTGTAATGGAAGTGGTTGCACCATTTGTTGCAGAGGTGGTTGCAGCGACACTAGCAGCGGTTTCAGGTTGACCATTTCCACCTGCATCCGCAGTCTCTTTCACCGTTGTGTTTTCTGTTGTCACATCAGTCATATGCCCAACAAGATCTTTTGCAGCATCATTACTGAATGGCAATTCACTGCTTCTAGTCACATGAGTACCATTAGTAACAGATTGAGGTTCACTATTTTCACCAGGAGGAGACTCCTCATTTCCACTTGATGTGAAATATTTATTAATCACAGCAGTAACATCTGCATTAATATCGTCATGTTCAACTGTTTCTTTTTCTGTTCCTGCTGCAACGTCATAAACAGATATACAAGCATCAGTTACTTCTGACAAAATCTTTGGTTTTGTTGAACAAGCAGCATAATTATCTGTACCGGCAGCAGATACAGGATCCCAGTTTGTACGTCCGCTAGACTGTTTAGCATTGACAGCAAAAACATCCTCCCAACTGCGAAGGCAATGGTGTAATTACGGACTAGTCAAGCCAAGTGATATCCATGCATGTACACATCAACATAATAAAGAAGAGTAATGACATTAATACCTTATTTTGGATCCAAAATAGGCAACGACATCTTCAGCAGTCTTTTTAGTTCGAACTCTGTTATCCGCTGCATTAGCATCCTCCGCTGAAGCATCCACATCCATCCTGATCTTTCTGTACGATTACGGACAAGTCAACGCAAGTGACAACCACGCATTTACATATGAACATACTTAAGAATTGTAAGGACACGCATACCTTCGTTTTGAATCAAAATAGACGGTTACATCTTCAACAGTTTATTACTTTCAAATGTCTCCTCCAGTCCAGTCGTAGCCTCCCCTGACGCATCCTCATTCATCACGCTCGTATTGTACAAGTACTGACTAGTCACAGCGACCGACAACAAATCTTTTACATACGAACATACTTAGCATAGTTGATGACACGAATACCTTTGTTCTGACTCAAATGAGGCACCGACATCGTGAACAGTTGTATTAGTTTCGACGGTCTTCTCCACTACATCCGGCGCCTCCGCTGAACCATCGACATCCTTCACGGCTGTTCTGTGCAATTACTGACTATTCAAGGTAAGCGACAACCACGCATTTACATATGAACATACTTAAGAAGTGTAAGGACACACATACCTTCGTTTTGAATCAAAAGAGACGCTTACATCTTCAACAGTTTTACTACTTTCAAATGTCTCCTCCAGTCCAGTCGCAGCCTCCCCTGAAGCATCCTCATTCATCACGCTCGTGCTGTACAAGTACTGACTAGTCACAGCGACCGACAACAAAGGTTTTACATACGAACAAACTTAGCAGAGTTGATGACACGCATACCTTTGTTCGGTGTCAAATGAGGCACCGACGGCGTGATCAGTATTATTAGTTTCCACGGTTTTCTCAACTACATTCGGTGCCTCCCCTGAACCATCCACATCCTTCACGGCTGTTCTGTTCAATTACTGACTAGTCAAGGCAAGCGACAACTATGTATTTACATATGAACATGCTTAAGAAATGTAATGACACGCATACCTTTGTGGTGGCTCAAATGAGGCACCAACATCGTGATCACTTGTATTAATTTCGACGGACTTCTCAACTGCAACAGCAGCCTCCCCTGAACCATCTTCATTCTTTTTGGTACGCCTCCCATGCTTGGTAGTATCCTTCGCATGATCACAACTTGCTTCTTCCAGAGATGACTCAACTACCTGATGTTTTTGAACCTTCACCAAACGTTTAATTTTTGTGGTACCTGCCTTTTTCTTCTCCAACCGCTTAAACTTCCTATTCAAATATTTTAAATCTGCATGTTGTGCTGAAGTTTTCTTTGTTAATTCACATACCTGTTTACATAGTTGATCACACTTTTCCACCAGTTTATTTAATATCAGACCGCTGTCCTGTCTTCCAATTGTGTTAACTCCCGACTGAGGTGAATCTTCGAGGTGTGCAGACCTCATCTCTTGCCTACCATGAACAGAAATATCCCCCATATTTTCCGCTTGGGTGGGTTCATCAGCAGAACTTGTTCCACTGGAAATTGATTTAGCTGAAGTTTCATTGGTTTGGGATGTAGAAGGGAAACGTCCAGGTGTGTTTTGGGATTCAGAGGGACTTCCTGATCCTTCCCCCAAATTCTGAGGCAGCAACACCATGTGTGGGAACAATGGTGTTAGTGTCCCATCAAAATTATTGCCCTGTCTTCTCATGTGACTCATAAGTTTTTGAGTGTGACAACGGACAGCCCAAGTTTTTGAATGTTTGGGTGGTGTCTCAAAACGGTTGTCGAATACCAGTTGTAAAAACCTTGGATAAATATAATATTTTGCCTGCGTATCCAACAAGTTCTTCACTAAACCATCAAATATCATTTTGGATAAATTGAATTTCTTATTAAGAGCTACACAAATCACAAAAGATGCTATGTTTGTACTAAACTCATTCCAGGAAGTTGTCTTTGGACTTAGACACTGCAATATGGTATGGATCAAGAATTTCCATTGTGGGGAGAACAGTGGTTTAAAAAATTTTAATTTTGGTCCTAATTCACCTCCATACCCCAAAAGTGGTAGTGTTTCAAATATGGTATCATTATCCAAACACACAACACCGTCAGCATCATCTAGGAGAAGATCTCTCCTAATTGATGCCTGCGTAATAATTATCTGCATGCCATGTACGCTACCATGGATTTGTACTTCCTCACCAATAGTTTTAGTCTTTGCAGTAGACCAAAACTGCTTCATACAACAAACGTAGATAACAGATTTGGCAGTGAGTGCATACCTAAGCGGGTGTGCATTCAGGAAATCAATAATTTGTTCAAACCCTGTAGCCTCCTTTGGTTTTTTCAAAAACGCAATCATGTTGTGACTTCTAGCAAAAGAACTCCGGCGCCATTCTTGTTTATCTCGAACTTGATTGCAACTGAATGTTAGGGGTTTCTGAATTACGCTCTTTGTGGGTCTAAACTATGTCATAACCAAGCAGTTGTAACACTTGTAGCAGTTGTTACAATTTCTTTGCGTATTTATCCCCAATTGTGCTGTTCTAATTATCGCTCTCTCTTTTTTTATTTTTTTTAATGATATAATAAGGATTATTATTTTAATACATAATACATAAATAAGCATGTAACTCAACACGTCATCTTCTTTCTATTATCGAGACACAAAATGTCAGACTACACACATTATTAGAAGAGTTATCTCTCTTTCCACGCATCGACAACTTGGTAAGAAGCCCAAACAAGTACACACCCACATTATGATTTTTTTTTAAACTAAATACGTTTTTTTAGGTACATGACATACTAGTATCGCACACAATTGAACAATTGAACAATTGAACAACTACGCAACAGAATACATACTAGTAACAGTCCACAAATATATACAACTAACATAAAAGGGATCAAATCCATAGGTTAACATAACATAGACAGAGTATAGAAGATGAGATAAGTGACTCAAAAATATAACAAAGATCTCCTAACAAACAAAAGCCACCAACTCCAATCTAAGCAATACATAGCACATCAAATCTCCATTGACTCCAACTTTTGGATGAAACCATTCAGGTCTTTAACACGGGCATGTTTCTTAAACAAAGAAAGAAGTAGTTTGGAACTCTCAGCCAGATCCTCATTTTGCATCCTTAGGAGGTGATTAATAGTTGCCAACGAACAATCCAAACCGCATAGAAGCTCGACTTCCGCTATCATTAGCTGTCTACGGTTGACACGGGCCCTAATTTCAACAGCTTTCCTCCTTTGATCTGCTTCTTCACGTAAAGCAACATCCAATTCATTCCTATAGTACGCGATCGTAATCTCTTTTAGTAATTCATCACATATAACCATGGCAGTAGTCATTGTTAGACACTTAGACTAAACAATTTTGGGACACTTGTTATGTTTGTTTTTCTAAGACTCTCACTAATAGAGATAAAAAAAAATAAAAGAATAAGTCTTTTAGTTACATATATAATCAGCAAAAGCAACCGTTAGCGTCATACATTATCGAGACACAAAAAATTCTGACAAACAAGTTATGACATTTGTCTGTTTTCCATGGACAAGTGGATCACAACCCCAAATAGGTACCCACCCACAATATGTTTTTCACAATAAAAATAGTTTAATTTTTAAACTATTTTTATGACGAGTTTGCTATCTCTTAGCTAGAAAATGGTACTTTGGGCAACTAAAATAGTGTACACATGGCAACTGCTACAGTACATATAGTACAACGGTCATGTATGCAAAATAGCTGGTGGTTGAATATTTTTTATTTGCATTCAGTCAAATAAAAATTAGTAATAGGTGTACTCAAGTGGTGATTAGTTGAATTTATTAAATATTGAGTTACTGAGGTTTGTCTCATACGCAAACAATTTTATTGGGCAACAAGTTACAAAGCGAACAGTTTTTTTGGGCAACTAGTTATAGTTTTATTGGGCAACTAGTTACAAACTTTGGGCAATTTTTTTAGTTAGCTGGCCAACTATTTGTGGCACACAGGCCAACTAATATTTTACATTCGACATGTACAATTCTTTCTACAATGGCAAACTGTAATATTGTAGTGCACTTAATGTCTGTACCCTGTGCATATGTAAGTGTTTACTTTAATAATTTTAACGGCGTAAATATTCAAAGTAAATGCTGCCTTGGTTAATAAAACGATAAATTCAAAGTGGTTATAACCGAGTCAATATAATTGCGTAGTTGTTATTACCTTCGACTACATTTATTCTATGATGGAACAAAACTATTTTATAGACAATCACTTATTCGAAAATCATCAACATGTTGACTTTGACGTAAACACATAACGGCTTCAGGTTATCAGATGTGTAGAGTTACATTGATTTGTGTTTATTATTTCGAACTTTATGTGACATTCCTAAACGTTAAAAAAATACGACACTACTTTTATGCTTGATTACTTAAATGAAATATCTGAAATTATAAAATGAAATGTTTGTATACATACAACTGCTAGTTATTTTTACTACCGCTAGTTATTTTAAATACTAAAACTGAGTTGGTTGTATACTTACAACTGCTGGTTATATTAACTACTGCTAGTGATAGAAGCAAGAACGAAATGATGACACGTTTTTAAGAGTAAATTTTCTACTATACACCAACTTTTATACTTTAATACAACTGCAGAACTGCTAGTAGGTCATGCACCAACTTTTGTACTTTACTACAACTGCAGAACTACTAGTAGGTCATGCTTTTTGTAAAAGTATAGCCACTTGTTTAGTGGGATACAGTTTTAGTTAATTGGCCATTCTGTTTCGTTTCTCAGGCAACCTTTTTATGTTGTAATAATGATGTAATTGGGCAGTTTCTTTTGGACTTTAAGGCCACCCTCTAATTTGCAATATGCAATATGGGTATCTAAATGCCATATTTTGGCAATATGTCATGTACTATCGGGCAACCATAATTCTTAACCATTTCACTATAAATTCTAGACTTAACAGCATAAATCTAACATCTTAGTTACGCTTAGAAGCAGTATCTCATGGTTGGCACCAGAAACTCAATTGCAACTGCTAGTTTTTCATTCATATTTTTTTAAACCCAACAAACATTCATAACAGTGCAACCAAAAACCCCAATATATATATATATATATATATATATATATATATATATATATATATATATATATATATATATATATATATATATATATATATATATATATATATATAATAATAATAAAAAAACACATACGAAAAACAAACCACCATCATCGTGAACTGCTCCACCCACCCAATTTCAAACCAAGTTGTTAGAACCACAGCTCTCTTCCCTGTTTTCCTTCATTTCCTTCCTGGCAATGAGTTGTTGAAACAAAATTTCAAGCCGGCTAATCCTGTTTTCCAGATCATAAGGGGCTTCAAACCCATGTGGTTGGTCCCCCTGGTTTTGCTGCACTACCACATTTGTCTGCTCCACCCGATTTTGCTGCTGATCCACCACCTGACTTTGAACCACCTCTGCATCCTGTTGATCATCCTCCTCATCTCCAGCCTCCTCATCATCTTCATCTTCGTCGTCCTCCTCCAGATCATTCATTCCATAAACCTCATCCCAGTAAAAGTCTTTTGTATGGAGCCAGTTCAAAATAATTTTCCTCATCCTCATATCTACCTCCTTATAGGACCCAAATTCTGAAATGGGTTCCTCCCCGAAAGCATCAATAACCGCGTCAAACAACAAATAGTTGTTTAACACAAACACGTACTCTTCTACATCATTTTCAAAGTAACCATTTGCAGCCATTGATGTGGTAATTTTTGTAAGGGAATACGTGTTATGTGTGTCCTGTTTTTTGGTATACAATCGATGCTATAAAGAGGTTGTAGATGTAAATGGACGTTTTTTTTTTATTTTAATTTTTTGTAGTTTATTTTTTGGGTTAAGGGTTACCCAAAGTATTGTAGGTAGATGGATGGTTTCCAAGACTTTGGGCGGGAAAATGGACTAAAGTAAACATTATTATTGGATTAGTAAGACAGGAATAAAGCTTCATCCAAAAGCTTGCAAATACTTGATGAAAGAACTAGTTGTACGCATGATTTGTGGCCAAAATACACTGAAAAAGTAAACATTATTATTGGATTGGTGATTATGGTTTGAATTGATAATAAACTGAACACGAGGGTAAACAATCGGGTTCATTAATTTTGAGTCGAGGGAATAATTGTTTGCCCGTTGCTCGATAATAAATAGTACCTCTTTTGTTGCGACTAGATATTCACTCGACTTGGAGCAACTTAAAGTTTAAAAAAAGTATAACAATTGTCGAATTACTACTTTTAAAAACAATTCTTGTTAGATTTTGTTAATGACGGAATAAGTAGTTTATAATAAGTGTTCGTGCCACAATTTTTGGATACAAAAAGGAACAAGCGAGGCCTAAGGGACTATGCGACACATGGCACCGATGAATTCGTTTTGGTATATCGTCAGTCCACACTTTTAGATGTAATCTAGGCAACTAAATTTTTATTTGGGCTACCAAGTTAGTATTTTAGGCAACCTTTACATATTTAAAGAATATATTGTACAATGGGTCCTTAGCATTTATTGGTACTTAGGCCCACACTTTTAGATGTACTATGGGCAACAACTTTTAGTGTCATGTGGGAACTTAATTTGTACCTCAGGCCAACCTTCTAGACGCAATCTGGGCAACTATAGGACATACTTGGTCAATATGTCTTATACGTTGGGCAACCTTAAATCATATGCATATCATCTTAGGAGCATTTCCAATGCCATAACGCTCCTTCAACTCTTCCCAAAGTTCTTTGACAGTGTTACGTAGAGGTACAACCGATCTAAGGGGCTACCTTGCGACACACTATTAGTGTTTTTATAGCTTTTCACCAAATATAACCACACCCAAGTTTCCATGTGCTTATTTACTTGACTCAACACATAACAGCATAAAAGTTTTATCAAAACAAAATAACATCATTAAAAAAAAATGAACTCTGTTGCGAAATGCAAGGTGTTTATGCAGTATGAAGATCTTGTGTGTGGTGTTTTACTCCCAGTTGACATTAATTTTTCGAGTCTTGTGCGGTACATCAAGAAAAAGTTCAAATTTAATGATGTAAACGGGATAACTCTAACATACAACATCGCCTCAACCACAACGAACATACTTGACGATGATGACTTGGATTTTTTCAAAAGTATGGTTGATGGGTCGCAGTCAGAGGTGCAAACCATATGCATCAACCACGTTAAAGAACCCGTTGTGGTAACCCAGTCTTCTTGTTCCCCACACTTACATGCGGATCTTAATGATACGTTGTTACCTGAGCAAGATGCGAATACATGGCAATGAAACAACTTAACTCATATACCGCCCACACCCCAACCACCACCTATTGATACCAGACTTGAAAGTAAAGATAGAGGTGTTATGAAAGTGAATGATAGATTTGATGATAAGGCAGAGTGCATATATGAGGTATCTTTGAAGTGCCTAAAAGAAGGGCATGAATTTTATGTTCATAAATCGTGCACTATTAGGTACGCAGTAAAATGCGTGCAACCAAAATGTGATTGGCACATAAACTGTCGTAGGATTCCAAACTGTTTCCAGTTTAGAATCACTGCAATTAATGATTGTCATACATGTTCCAAAATCCAGTTCAATCCAAATCATCGAAATGCTACAGCAAAAACCCTGTCTAAATTACTACGTCCGAAAATCACAGATGTTACACGCATTTATAAGCCAAGGGACATTATCCATGATCTGAATATGGAGTTGAATATAGATGTTTCATACACAAAAGCTTGGAGGGGGAAACAATTGGCAGTGGAATCAACCCAGGGCTGTCCAAAGGCATCGTTTGTGCAGTTACCATACTACTGTCACAGCCTAAAGCTCACAAACAAGGGGACTGTTACACACATTGAGACAGACGATCAAAGACGTTTTAAGAATCTTTTTATATCTTTCGGTGCTATGGTAAGCTAATTGCCTTGAATGTTTTTAAATAAATCTTGTCTAATATATGATATGGTTTTCATACAAGTGTGTTGGTGAATAGGCATTGTTTTTAGTTTAACATGCGGCTGTTTAGTAGTATATCTGCAACATCAACACAAAATGGAATATAAAAAACTATACATACATAAAACTAGAAAATAGTTACATACAACTACTTTTTACTTGTCTTATAAAAGTTGAGCATCCTAGCAAAGTATCTAACAATTTATGTCAGATAAGCACAAAAACAATTGGAATTGGATCTACTCATGCTGATACTATTGTTTGTTTCACAGCACACCTATCAGTAGAAACATAAAACAAATTATTTGTCATTAATTTACTTACCAATGCATTACAATAGTATACAAAGTTCACTTAAATACATGGTTTATTATGATTTTACCTTGATATACAATGTGTTTGTTATCCAGTATGTAATCGCATATATATTTTACAGATTAAGAGTTTCCTATGCTATATGCGACCCCTGATCATAATCGACGCGGCATATCTTAAAGGGCCCTACGTAGGGACAAACCTGGTAGCCGTGGGAATGAACGGAAATAATCAAATTATACCGATTGCCACCGGTGTTTCTCAAGGTGAGAGTGGTGAATCATGGACATGGTTTTTGACAAACCTGAAAGAATCCATAGGGGAAGTTGCTAATTTGGCAATTATATCTGACAGACATCATGCAATAGCCCTAGCATGTAAAAATGTTTTTCCAAATGCCTTTCACGGGTATTCTTGTCGCCATTTGATGTTGAATACACGTATGCAAAGCGATAGCCTAAAGTGTTTATACTGGAAGACGTGCAAAGCTTACACAACGGAATAATTTGCACACCTAATGTGTGAGATTCTTGCAGCACGACCGATAGCTCACAGAAAACTAGTTGCAGCAGGTATTGAAAAATGGTCAAGGGCACATTGCCCTGCAAACAGGTACAACTACCTGACCTCAAACAGTGTGGAATCGATCAATGCTTTAACAAAGGATGTGCGCAAGATCCCAATAACGATGTTGATGGAATGGTTTAGAGGTCTTCTTCAAAAGTGGTATTACGAACGGCGAGAAAAACATGCAGGTAGAGCATATTTTGTTATTATTAGATAGTTTATAGAGCAATAAATAAGTAGTCGTATTCAGTAATGTGTTAATATGTGTAAATGCAAGATGCACCGGATGACGAACTTACAGACTGGGCGACCGCCAAAGTGAAAGACAAAATGGAAAAAAGTGCAAACTGGAAGGTTTTGGGAATACTAAAGGACAAAGTGTATGAAGTACACGACACAAAAAAATAGCATGTTGTTGATTTGGTAAACGGTGAATGCAGTTGTCGCAAATGGAAGCTTTCAGGCTTGCCTTGCGGACATGTTTGTGCTATAGGTAGATTTGCAGGCCTGACCAGTGTTAAGAAATTGGCAAAAGTTTGGTTTTATAATACAACTATTAAAGCGAGGTACCAAGACATCATCTACCCATTAAAAGATATGACGCTGTGGGACACTGAAGTGAACTTAGAGGTTGTGTTGCCCCCTGTTATCGGTAAGCGTAATTCAGGCAGGCCTAAAAATAAAGACCGAATACCATCTCAAGGTGAGGTGCCTAAGAGCAACTATTGTGGAAGGTGTGGCACAAAAGGGCACAACCGCCTAACATGTAGAGTACCTTTGGTGAAAATAAAAGTAAGTATTTGTTCAGCTTTACAAAAAACTTTAAGGTTATGTTGTTAACTGGCAACTAACCTGTATTTGCACACTTGTACAGAGACTGGTTGGCTACAAACGAAAGGCTAAGCCAGGTACAACAGGTGCAAAAAAAAGGCTCGTAAGATGGGTGAATCATCTCAGTTAACTAGCAACAGCCAAAGCGAGGCAAACGGAGACCCTAATCATGGGGTGATTAATGCGGCAAATCACATCAACTCAAGTCAAACCACTGAACAACCAAGCTCGTCCGCTCCACACATCAGTCTTCTATCCGATTTCCCTACTCCAAACAGCTTTTTAAAGTAAGCGGGAACATGGTTTTTAATAATGCATTCACTGCCTAAGTCCTACTATAGTGTGTTTTGTGTAAGGTAAACGTTTGTGTGTATTTGGCTTTGTAATAACGGATGGATCTTAAACTATTACTTATTCGTGTCATGCGGTTGCTAGCTAATAGGGGTCGTGCATCTGTGTGGTATGAACATGTTCATTGAATATAAATACACAGTCTATAAACGTACCAAAACCATCATTCAGGTATCCAGGACCTCCATCATAATCGCTTTCCTGTTCTGTATGGCCCGCCTGTAAGTGGTTATAGAAACCCTTTTCCCACTTCTTGACACACCCTCTTGCTCAACAACTGGTTCGTTTCCCTTGGCAGTCCCATGACCTGGCTTAATTTCATGTACATCCTCATAAAAGAGTATCTCTTTTCCCTTATCGGCAGCATTTCCAGCTCGGAGTTCCACACCTTCCTCTTGCAACCATTTTTCAGTTTGTTGTGCACTACCCCCTTTTTCTCTAAGCTCGAACCCTGTATCAGTTTTCCTTATAGACACACGGGTTGTTAGCTTCCTTCTTTTGAACGGTGTTGCACTACCGCATCGCATGCCAGTGTCCTCTTCTTTCCAAACCATGTTTTTTAAATAAAATTGTGACAAAGGCTGTTGCTTGTGCAGAACGTAGAGGGCCATTGATCCAGTCTCATCCGCAATGTCATACATTCGCCGAACGTCATTGTCTGTGTGCAACAAAGTTAAACCATCTTCGAGTGACTTGTTTGGTGCACCATAAAATAAAGCCCATTCCCCCCCCCAATATCAGCGAAAACATGATCAAGCACCCTTGTAAATGCACCCCTGCTGGAGCTAAAACACCAGACATCATCAAGGCGACCACCTACATAGCGGAGTGGCTGAAATTGAAACTTCCCGTTGTGGTGAACTTTAAATATGACTTCTTTGGTTTTCGTCATGTCCTATAAAACATAAATACTAATAACAATTAGAAGCAACAACTAGACTTAAAGGGGTATACTGACTATACCTATAAAACATAAACCCTAATAACAAATTCAATAACTTTGAATTAAATAATAATTTAATAATAGAATATAAAATATAAAGCTGCTGATGAGTGTCTAAATACTCATCATTTTATTCCCATTTAAACTGCAAAAACATTTAAAAACACTCAGAAATGCTTCAAAATACAGAAAATATCCGTGGATTATGTTTTTATCTGTTTCATGTGCAAAATGATTGAAAAAGTTGAAAAACGAATAAAGTTTGCATAATTAGCAAGTTCAGTCCCTCAAGTTTCAGAATTGGCAGAAATAGTCCTTGGAAATGAAAAAAATGGAGAATACTTAATTTGGTCCTTGTACTATTGAAGATTGGCAAGATTGGTCCATGTGATAAATTTCGGAAGTTGGTAAGATCAACCCTTGAAGAATTGGGAAATGGCAAATTTGGTCCTTGTGCTTAATTTATACCAAACCGGATCCAAAACAAATTATTAACCCAAAACAAAAATAAACCCACACACCACTAAAAACCTTAACCCACGACCCTTTTCTTTTTACCCCGTTTCCATCCAAAATAAAACCCATCTCTTTCTTTTTCTTCATTCTCTGCAACACTCAACCTCCCTCCCATCCTTTACCCAGTTATCACCAAACCCACTCACCCACTCACCCACTCTTTCCCTATTTCCCATGGCTGCAAAGTTGGACTTTTCACGTTTCCCACTCACAGAAGCAAACACAGAAGAAGAGACAAAAGGAAGACCCACCATAGCAGTTAGTTGTTGTATAAATGGAGTTTGTATGCCAATGTATAAGGCTAGTTAGTCTTTAGTTAGTTTTTAGTTTTAATTTAGTTTTCCAGTTTTGGTCCAATTTTCATGTCATTAGAATTCTGTTACCATTTAATTTTCATTGTCATTTACTGTTTTTTGTAGCTTAATTAGTTTTCAATAGCTGTAATCTCAGTATTGTTATTATTTATTTGGTTCTATAAAATCAACTTTTAATCTTCAAAATTCACTTTGTCTTAATTTACTTTAATTTTTCATCTGTTGTTTGTACTTCATCTCTATGCCTTAATTCCAGTTTACAAAAGCTCAGGGAAGCTTATTATAGCTTTTCCTATAGCCTTTTATTCATTTTCAACAATTTTTCAAAAAAGTCAATGAAAGTCAAATCGGGTCAAAATTAGGAAGTCAAATTTGTTCTAGTTTAATTTATGTTTTTAATCTGTTAAGGTAATGAGTTTTAAGGTTATTAGTTTGTTTAAAATCAGTAATAGTCATAATCCTTGCATCTTTAGTGATTAAATCTCATTTTGGAAAATGTAAGTAGTGTTTGGATTTGTCTAAATTCTAGTGTTTCAATAGTTTTAGTTAGTCAAATTTGAGTCAAGTTAGTTTATAAGTTGTTTTCAAAAGTTTTGTCATTCAAGTTTTCAAGTTCTCAAGTCTCAAATGTATTTTCAAGTGCATTTTCAAATCTGTCCAAAAGTAATAAAAGTGGATTTTCTAAGTTCTTAACGAGTAGATTTCATCATTTTCAGGCATCAAAAAAAAATTTATAAAAATTAAAAATCACAAGTTCTATTGCTGGTTTAGTTTTCTGCAAAAGGAAAAAAATTGAAAAAATCTCTAGCTAGTTTTGTTTGTAGCTCAAAGTAGGGAGTTTGGATGAAAAGTGCCTTGCACCAGTTGATCAGTCCAACTCCAATATTTTTTGCAGCTTATTAATAAGCTGTTGACAGCTTGTTCAAGTTCGTTTTGAGGGGCAAAAGCAAGTTGAGTTGGTGGACTCCTAGTAACCAGAAGCTAAGAGGCTATTTCCATCTCTAGCTTATTCAGAATAAGCCCCAAAAGTGTCCCTTTGGCTGTTTGGCTGCAGTCCTTCAGCAGCTAAGTTCATTTAATTTTCAAATGCTTATTGGTTTCTAGCTTTGCTTATTTAGAAACTTAGGTGCATGTAGTATAATTAGTTTAGGTTTAGTTTATCCTCAGCTTATTAGGTGTTTATTTGTAGCTTATATTGCTTATTAGTCCATTTTATAGCTTAAGGATCCCCCAGTTTAGAACTCTTGCCTACTGCTTTTCCTTCTAACTGTTAGTGTTTTTTTTTACTGTTGGTAGTTTACTTCAGCGTAGCAAATACTAGTGTAGCTTAATTATTGCTTATTCAAGTGCTTTTCATTGCTTAATTGGTGTTTAAAGCTGCTAAGAGGGTGTTTGGTTAGCCTTTTGTGATTTCAAAAAAAAAAAAAAAAGTGATTTTTGCAAAATTTTGTGGAATTTTCACAGATTCATTTTTAGTTCAAATAAGCTGAAATTTAGGACTTAAGCTCTTTGGTTGGTTGTGGACATCATGGCCATTTTAGTTTATTTTTAGGAATTTTTCTAGCTAGCTTAATGTAAGCTCAAAGTAGGTGATTAAGGGCCGTTTGGCATGTTTAAACTTGAAATCTGGTCTCGAGCTTTTTTTCTTTAGCTTGTGCTTTTTAGGTCCCAATCAGTTGCATTAGCTCATTTTAGGTTAGATTTAGGCTGTAGTAGCTTATGGTAGTTTTTGGATAGCTTATTGCTTATTTCAAGTGCTTATTTAAACTGCTTATTTGCCCAATTCAGCTTATTAGTGGGCTTATCTAACTTTTTATATTTTTCCCAGGCTTAGTATAATATTTTAGATTTTCCATAAAATTTCCAGATTTTTCCTAGCTCATTTAGTCCTTTTCTTATTTAATATTAGTTTTTAAGTATTTTTAAATCATTTTTAATTAATAATAAATACATAAAAAGTCTAAAAAATATATTTTCAGTTTTAACATTAGTTTTATAATATTTTAGATTTTTCCAATTTATAATTTCATTTTTTAGGTTAATTTCCTATTTTCTTGTATTTTAATGTATTTTTAAATAGTTAAAAATAGTTTTTAATTAATAATAATTAGATAAATAGTTTTAAAAATAATTTCCTTTTTCCAATAATTTTCTAGTATAATTAGGATTGTAAAAATGTATTTTCCTTATCCGTAGGTATTTTACTTCTTTATTTTCACGTTTTATTTCGTACGTTCACGTAATTTTATTTAAACGTACGTTTTAGGTTTTAAACGTTAATCGATTTTAAATATAGAATTAAAATGACTTCAAAGTCTTTATTAGATTTAATTTCCTTAGTGTAATCAATCATAACCTTTTCCTATTCAATATTCACCCGATCACAGATTCGTTGTATTACAGTTTACACACGTCGTTGGGACTTAACGACCCGGGGATACACTAAACTCCTCTGGACTTAATTGCATTCTGTTCTGAGCTGTTTGACTTTTATGGTTGACCATTCACAAGTGGTTGACTAATAAAAGATAGACCGTTCGGAGCGAATCAAAATTTGGCGCCGCTGCCGGGGAGGTGTGCTGCGTACTACGAATTTGAAGCATCAGTGTTGTTGAATATACATCCATTGTATATTTACCATCCTTGTTCATATTTTCTTAATATTATCATATAAAAACAAAACGGTTCCCGAAAACATTTTAAAATCAGTTTTCAACGAACACAAAAACCCAAAAAGATTTTCTTTCTTATATTTCCAACATGTTTTTCAAAAATACCAAAAATATTCCTCTTTACCCTCTTACCCTTTTGATTCTTCATTTCTTACCCTCTGGAACACTTTGATATTTTCTATGTCTTATCCTCACCTTCTTGGTTGTCAATGGTGTGGTGGCCCTCATAATGATGATAATTGTCTCAGTTTTAGCATGGTAGAGTCAGGAAATGGGTCTGTCTGTAACCAAGATCCCTATTCTTACCATGACACGACTGATTTATTCCATCAGCTACCACATCATGAGATTCAGACATATTCATGTGAATTTTGTGGAGGTCCTCATCAAGAATTTGCGTGTCAAACTGGGAACACGTTTGTCTATGAACAGTTTTCTGGTAACACTCATGACTTTGGAAATGACCAAATTCCATATTATTCACATGACCAGCCACAACAATCATTTTGTTGTGAGTACTGTGGAGGTCCACACTTTAACTCTGATTGTCAAACAAGGAATCCATTTCCTTGTAACAATTACGACTCTTCGTATCATGACCAACCTCTACAGTACCAAATGAATCAGGCACCACCTCAGCCTAAGCCACTTCCTCAAAATCTTCTCCTTGATCTTTTGGATTTAGTGAAAGATTTGAAGGAATGTAAACTTTCCCAAGATAATCCAAATCAAAAATCCATGGAAGAATTGTTGGCTGAAGAGCAGGCTGCTAAATTAGATTCTCAGATTGCCAGTGAAAACTCTATTAGGGAATTAATTGAAATACAAAAAGCAGCCAAATCTAGCTCTCGATTCCGTTTCATTCCTGATGACAGTGATGATGAAGATACCCTTGATATTCTACAATTTTATAAAGATTCATCAAGTTCAGCAGTTGAGATTCCATCCGTGGAAATACAGGGAGAAAAGAATATGACTGAATCACTAGCAGTAGAAATAATGGAACTTGTAGAATCCATAACTGCTAGTCCTTCTCAACTCCCTCAGTCTGCTGTTATCACACCCGAGGTTCACACTCACTCTCTGAGCATGGGGGACGAGCATCTTGACACTGTTCCTGAAAAGGAATCGGACGAATTCATAAAGTCTAGTGTTGAGAACCTTGTCCCAATTCCAAGAGAGTCACAGGGAATTCTTGATCATGTGTGTGATATCCCTCCTCCTCTTGTCTTCCAAAATGATCATATTGAGATGTTCTCTGATTCTGATGAGGACTATTCTTTATCTTGTGGAGACATAAGTTATGTGGGGGAATTACCTTCTGAGCTTGTCAGCTTAGGAGAAGAGAATGATGAAGAAATAATCCAAGACGAAGCTCTTCGTCTTACATTATTGAATGTTAATCTTCTCATTTCCAGAATCGAGGCTTTTAATGAAAAGCCTACTTCATATCCTATCCCCTTTGAGGATAGTGAACTTTTGTTCAATGATTCTATTCCGGAATTGCAAACGTTCAATTTTGATCATATGGGAGAGAAGATTAGTGGTATTACCACTTCTCATTCTCATACTTCTCTCCCCGATTATGAATCATTCACTTTTGAGGAGTTCCCCAGTGAACTCACTCATATCATATCTCCACCAGAGTATGATAACTTCTACTTTGATCTAGACACACCCGGGATATGTCTAGACCAATTGAGCTTAAATGATGAGATTCATGCTATTATGAATTCTCCTGTGGGTGATGATGAGTTAGTCAAGATCTTTATCATGACTTTCTTTCTCTTCTTCACCTATCCCGTGGCTTCTCCTGTTCTTCACTCCTTCGGGAATGAAGACATTATTTTTGACCCCGGCATTTTCATTTATCATTTGTGAGCCGGTTCTATGTATACCTCATCGGTGTGGAACTTTCAGGTACTTCAATGTTTATACAAACATCTTGAATGAAAGTCTGATGGAGATTGTCTCTTCCACTTACTTCCCTATGAACAAATTAATTCGGGGTCGAGTCAAGCTAGCGACTCGGGAATCAAAAACAGTAGCACACCATATGGGTTTTCACCCATATTTCTGACTTCTTTCTACTTTCTACCACCCTAGTGTGGGGGAGTTGCCCCCCGCTGTTGTATATAAGTTTTCTAAAAAAAAAAAAAAAAAAAAAAAAAAAAAAAAAAAAAAAAAAAAATTTCAAATAATGGCCGTAGTATTTCCCTTTTACGTTCTCAGTTTCGGCATAACAGCCGGTACTTTGAATATTGAGGGCAATATTCATTTCTAGTGTGGGGGGAATTCTCACGAATTTTATCATATGTATTACCATCTTATTCCCCTAATTTTGGCCAAATTTTTTTTTTGGAGTAAGTGTTTTGCACTTACTCAGCTTACGATTATCAGTCCGCCATGTCTAATAAACAAAAGGATTGGCTAATCCAGGAGCAAACGGCTCTTGGTAAAGATATCTCAAATCCGTTGATGGCTTGCAATTTGCCCAAAATTGTATGGTGTTCAACTCACCATATCTTTAATTAGTGAAGAGTTGGCTAGCCCGCAAGTTTATGGCTTGTGGTGAAGGCAGTTGGAAAACCATAATTGGTAATCGACTCACCAAAGATATTTTATCTAAGAGTTGGCTAGTCCAGAAGCAAACGGCTTCTGGTAAAGACAAATCAAAACCGTTGAAAGCTGGTGGTTTGCTCAAAATCATTTGGTTATCATTGTACCAAGGTTCTTACTTGAACTGAAACAATTGGCTACTCCAGAAGTAATGGCTTTTGGTAAAGAGACTTAAATCCATTAAAGTTTCAAAAAGATTGCTAGGGACAAGCAATAGTTTAGTGTGGGGGATTGATGAGTGTCTAAATACTCATCATTTTATTCCCATTTAAACTGCAAAAACATTTAAAAACACTCAGAAATGCTTCAAAATACAGAAAATATCCGTGGATTATGTTTTTATCTGTTTCATGTGCAAAATGATTGAAAAAGTTGAAAAACGAATAAAGTTTGCATAATTAGCAAGTTTAGTCCCTCAAGTTTCAGAATTGGCAGAAATAGTCCTTGGAAATGAAAAAAAATGGAGAATACTTAATTTGGTCCTTGTACTATTGAAGATTGGCAAGATTGGTCCATGTGATAAATTTCGGAAGTTGGTAAGATCAACCCTTGAAGAATTGGGAAATGGCAAATTTGGTCCTTGTGCTTAATTTATACCAAACCGGATCCAAAACAAATTATTAACCCAAAACAAAAATAAACCCACACACCACTAAAAACCTTAACCCACGACCCTTTTCTTTTTACCCCTTTTACCTCCAAAATAAAACCCATCTCTTTCTTTTTCTTCATTCTCTGCAACACTCAACCTCCCTCCCATCCTTTACCCAGTTATCACCAAACCCACTCACCCACTCACCCACTCTTTCCCTATTTCCCATGGCTGCAAAGTTGGACTTTTCACGTTTCCCACTCACAGAAGCAAACACAGAAGAAGAGACAAAAGGAAGACCCACCATAGCAGTTAGTTGTTGTATAAATGGAGTTTGTATGCCAATGTATAAGGCTAGTTAGTCTTTAGTTAGTTTTTAGTTTTAATTTAGTTTTCCAGTTTTGGTCCAATTTTCATGTCATTAGAATTCTGTTACCATTTAATTTTCATTGTCATTTACTGTTTTCTGTAGCTTAATTAGTTTTCAATAGCTGTAATCTCAGTATTGTTATTATTTATTCGGTTCTATAAAATCAACTTTTAATCTTCAAAATTCACTTTGTCTTAATTTACTTTAATTTTTCATCTGTTGTTTGTACTTCATCTCTATGCCTTAATTCCAGTTTACAGAAGCTCAGGGAAGCTTATTATAGCTTTTCCTATAGCCTTTTATTCATTTTCAACAATTTTTCAAAAAAGTCAATGAAAGTCAAATCAGGTCAAAATTAGGAAGTCAAACTTGTTCTAGTTTAATTTATGTTTTTAATCTGTTAAGGTAATGAGTTTTAAGGTTATTAGTTTGTTTAAAATCAGTAATATTCATAATCCTTGCATCTTTAGTGATTAAATCTCATTTTGGAAAATGTAAGTAGTGTTTGGATTTGTCTAAATTCTAGTGTTTCAATAGTTTTAGTTAGTCAAATTTGAGTCAAGTTAGTTTATAAGTTGTTTTCAAAAGTTTTGTCATTCAAGTTTTCAAGTTCTCAAGTCTCAAATGTATTTTCAAGTGCATTTTCATATCTGTCCAAAAGTAATAAAAGTGGATTTTCTAAGTTCTTAACGAGTAGATTTCATCATTTTCAGGCATCAAAAAAAAATTTATAAAAATTAAAAATCACAAGTTCTATTGCTGGTTTAGTTTTCTGCAAAAGGAAAAAAATTGAAAAAATCTCTAGCTAGTTTTGTTTGTAGCTCAAAGTGGGGAGTTTGGATGAAAAGTGCCTTGCACCAGTTGATCAGTCCAACTCCAAGATTTTTTGCAGCTTATTAATAAGCTGTAGACAGCTTGTTCAAGTTCGTTTAGAGGGGAAAAAGCAAGTTGAGTTGGTGAACTCCTAGTAACCAGAAGCTAAGAGGCTATTTCCATCTCTAGCTTATTCAGAATAAGCCCCAAAAGTGTCCCTTTGGCTGTTTGGCTGCAGTCCTTCAGCAGCTAAGTTCATTTAATTTTCAAATGCTTATTGGTTTCTAGCTTTGCTTATTTAGAAACTTAGGTGCATTTAGTATAATTAGTTTAGGTTTAGTTTATCCTCAGCTTATTAGGTGTTTATTTGTAGCTTATATTGCTTATTAGTCCATTTTATAGCTTAAGGATCCCCAGTTTAGAACTCTTGCCTACTGCTTTTCCTTCTAACTGTTAGTGTTTTTTTTACTGTTGGTAGTTTACTTCAGCGTAGCAAATACTAGTGTAGCTTAATTATTGCTTATTCAAGTGCTTTTCATTGCTTAATTGGTGTTTAAAAGCTGCTAAGAGGGTGTTTGGTTAGCCTTTTGTGATTTCAAAAAAAAAAAAAAAAAAAAAAGTGATTTTTGCAAAATTTTGTGGAATTTTCACAGATTCATTGTTAGTTCAAATAAGCTGAAATTTAGGACTTAAGCTCTTTGGTTGGTTGTGGACATCATGGCCATTTTAGTTTATTTTTAGGAATTTTTCTAGCTAGCTTAATGTAAGCTCAAAGTAGGTGATTAAGGGCCGTTTGGCATGTTTAAACTTGAAATCTGGTCTCGAGCTTTTTTTCTTTAGCTTGTGCTTTTTAGGTCCCAATCAGTTGCATTAGCTCATTTTTGGTTAGATTTAGGCTGTAGTAGCTTATGGTAGCTTTTGGATAGCTTATTGCTTATTTCAAGTGCTTATTTAAACTGCTTATTTGCCCAATTCAGCTTATTAGTGGGCTTATCTAACTTTTTATATTTTTCCCAGGCTTAGTATAATATTTTAGATTTTCCATAAAATTTCCAGATTTTTCCTAGCTCATTTAGTCCTTTTCTTATTTAATATTAGTTTTTAAGTATTTTAAAATCATTTTTAATTAATAATAAATACATAAAAAGTCTAAAAAATATATTTTCAGTTTTAACATTAGTTTTATAATATTTTAGATTTTTCCAATTTATAATTTCATTTTTAGGTTAATTTCCTATTTTCTTGTATTTTAATGTATTTTTAAATAGTTAAAAATAGTTTTTAATTAATAATAATTAGATAAATAGTTTTAAAAATAATTTCCTTTTTCCAAAAAATTTCTAGTATAATTATGATTGTAAAAATGTATTTTCCATATCCGTAGGTATTTTACTTCTTTATTTTCACGTTTTATTTCGTACGTTCACGTAATTTTATTTAAACGTACGTTTTAGGTTTTAAACGTTAATCGATTTTAAATATAGAATTAAAATGACTTCAAAGTCTTTATTAGATTTAATTTCCTTAGTGTAATCAATCATAACCTTTTCCTATTCAATATTCACCCGATCACAGATTCGTTGTATTATAGTTTACACACCTCGTTGGGACTTAACGACCCGGGGATACACTAAACTCCTCTGGACTTAATTGCATTCTGTTCTGAGCTGTTTGACTTTTATGGTTGACCATTCACAAGTGGTTGACTAATAAAAGATAGACCGTTCGGAGCGAATCAGCTGCACAGTTATTTATATTCATATATAAATATATCAACCAATATGAACGAATAAGGTAACAAAGTACATACTGGATAGTACAACAAACCTGGACTTTTTCTTAAAATAAGATGAAAAGGACACCGATTTTTTTGTTGTAATTATCAATGAAAGTGACCTAGGGTATAAAGCCGGAATGTTGGGATGTTGATGGTCGGGACCATAAGGATAAGTGATGTGTGGGGTAAAAAAGTTTAAGTGTTTGTCATGCTAGGTCCCTCTACTTTTTACAACAAAGATAAGCTGTATATATGTCTTTATAAAGTTTTGTTTTGGCAAAAAACGATATAGTTATAAAAGCCTAAAAGGTACTTTTTGCAACTTTTATAAACTCCCCAGCACCTAATTTGTCGGTCAACATTTTCCTACATTTCCACAAAACTTGTTAATTAAAAACCTGTTTATCATGAGTTCCAGAA
Organism: Chrysanthemum seticuspe; assembly: GCA_019973895.1. Taxonomy (NCBI): domain Eukaryota; kingdom Viridiplantae; phylum Streptophyta; class Magnoliopsida; order Asterales; family Asteraceae; genus Chrysanthemum; species Chrysanthemum seticuspe. The sequence continues at coordinate 217,562,632 of BPTQ01000007.1, read as the reverse complement.
CTTCAGCTACAACCCGACTAATTGGTGGCAAAGTTGAATACTTTTGCAAATGCAGTCTTCGTCTACCAGTCAAGACGTCAACAACAAGGGCAAACCCTGGGAAGCGTTTCCTAAAATGCTCTATTTGTGATGTATATCAGTTTTTGGATGATGATCTGCCTAGTGAATACTATAAAGATCTGGTGTATGGGTTCTTTGAAAAGGAGAAAAGATCGAAGAAGTCGGTGGATATTTAACACTTGGTTAATACTCTTGCTTTGGACAAGTCAATCTTGGACAAAGAGTTGACTGATGCAAAGTCAAAGTTGAAGCTGTATGATAGGTTGTTTTTCATTATGTTAGGATCTTTGTCGGTTACTTGTGTTGGACTTGGTATGTTAATAGGCAAGTAATGTAATGGAATATATATAAACGTTTAATTATATATGTAATTTACTTTTGGAGAAGTTGCAAGTTTTTATGTTCAGTGTTAAATTCTAAAGCCCACCGGAACAGCAAAATATATACGGTACAAATTATCTTTACATAATGTAAGCAACAACATAGATCACATAAAATGGATACCCCTAGAGTAACAGATTCATGTTTAGATCTTTTGAATACATAATCAAGATTATACAGTCTTGCATTTCATAAAGTAGAAACAATCTTAAACTAGTTTCCCGAATTTTGTGATATGTTATAGTTTTTTCTGTAAGTATACAAAGGGTTGAATTGAATATGATAACGACTGTTGCGAATAACACAAATTCATGATAATGTTGTAACTACTACTCTCGTTAGTTGTTGTTGCTGTTTATAAAGGTAGTCATGGTGATGCAATATAATGCAAAACATATGACACGTATATTAGGCCGTCAGAATGAATACTTAAAACTGCTATTGCACGTTAGTACTGCTAGGGCTGAAGACCAAGTAACATAAACATGTTGTTAGTAAATAGTGGGTAAATGCACACACTTGATAAACAATGTTGGAATCACTCCTAAACAGTATTTCAAGTATTTATATTTCATATGTAATAGGTAGCTTTATTATGGCCTTTATGTTTGTTTAAGGTCTAGCTTATGTAGAAGGCCCATAAGCTTAGGCCCAAGCCCATATAAGAAAGGATGGGAACTAGGAGTGTTGCCCTAGCTTCCCTCCTATAAATACTATTGTAAACCCTCATTTGAGGGTTGGTTGTTCAAGTTTTCTTTTCATTCACGCCTCTATGCTTAACCAGTTTCTTTATACGTGTGTGTGTGTGTGATAACTTGTTCATCCGCCTCATCTCCTTTCTATATTACTTGTGTTTGTAAAACTAGTGACCTAACAGTGGTATCAATCGCCTACTAGTTGGGTGAATCGTGTTTGTTTTTGAAGTGGGTTTCGGTCCTACGCCTAAAACGCACCTTGATACTTTGGTTCACTTAAAAACATCTTTTTTAACCTTTTTAATCCAAGATTCTTGTTCTTTCAATGTCTTAAGGTGTTAAAATACGTGTTTTTGGCAAAAAGTTTCAAACTTTATGCGTGGATAGTTGTTTTTGAACGTGTTTTTGTTCTTGGGTGTCGTTCTACGCGTAACCCGTTTAGCAGTTTTGGTACATCAAGTTTCACACTTTTGTGTTCTTTTGGTACTATTGAAGCTATTCCATAACAAAAATCTGGTTTAGAAACACATTTGGGAAAAATCAACATTACGAGTAATCCTACGCGTATTGAAACCCTAAAATTACGCGTAAGATTATCCTTGGTTTGATCTTCATTTTCGTGGTTTATTCCGTGTTTTCTTACTTGGATAAGTCTGAAAATACGTCACTTTGGACATCTTTTGCACTGTGATAGTGTAAAAGATCATTTGGGCAAAAACCCTAAACTTACGCATAAGCATAAGCTTACGCGTAGAAATCCTACGCATAAGATTCACTTTATGCGTAAACTCAGGTCTACGCATAAGGTAATCCTACGCCTAACTTTCTACGCCTAACTTTTGTCTACGCATAACTTTAGTGTTTTTCCTACTTACGCGTAAGCTAAAACCTACGCGTAACTCCTTATTGTTAAGCATAACTTTTGGTGTTTTTACGCATAAGTGCTACTTGGTTTCTTGTCTTTTCTACGCCTAAGGACACTTCATCAACAAAGGTGCATTCGACTACAAAGATCCATTTTTACTACACAAGTTTAACAACATGTCTCAACCACCATACTCTAACTATTTCCCTCACACTTATAATCATCAACAACAACAACAATTAACTCCACAACATCAACAATGGAATCAACAACAAGCAATTTATCAACAACAATTTAATCAGCAACATACTCCACAAATTGGTGCAATTCCACCACCACAAATGGTTCAAACACCGCCAAGTCTTCAAGTTCAACCCTACACTAACGATTTCAATCAACATCCATCAAGGAACACTATGAAGGAACCCACTTGGTTTGCAAAGATGTGTGAAGCTTTAAGCAGCCAACAATCAATTCATGAAGCTGGATCACTTGATTGACCTCCCAATGCTCACTCCAGGAAACTACGATCAATGGGTGATAAGGTTCTTTAGGTTTTGTGATCTGAAGAAGCCACATGGAAAGTTCTTAAAGAAGGTTATCTTGGAAGGTCCATTTGAGATGCCTACTGTTATTGTACCCGGAGATCCAACTGCTGTTCCACCAAGAGATGAACAAACCAACATTGCTACTGTTGCAGATCTAAATGCTACAGAACTTCTACACTATGAAGCTGATGAACTTGCAATGCAA
>BPTQ01000007.1:217335130-217559778 GCA_019973895.1 Chrysanthemum seticuspe | reverse complement strand
TTACTAAGGTAAAAAGATAAGGAGAAAGCGGGTCTCCTTGCCGAAGACCTCTTCTACCCTTAAAGTAGCCATGGAGAGAGCCATTAATACTAATCGAGAAAGAAGTAGTAGTGACACATTCCATGATCCACCCAATCAACCGAGCATGAAAACCAAACCCAACTAGAATGTCTTTAAGAAACATCCAATCAACCGTATCATAGGCTTTTTGAATGTCAACTTTAAACGCACATCTAGGAGTCCCATGATCTAAATGGTAATTATGCATTAACTCTTGAGTAAGTAAAATGTTATCCGCAATACTCCTTCTAGGAATAAACGCAGATTGATTCGGGCTAACCAACACCTTCAAGCTCTCTTTAATGCGATTAGCAATGATTTTGCTAATACATTTGAAGAGAACATTACAACACAAAATGGGTCTAAAATCAGTAACCCGAGATGGAGAAGCAACCTTCGGGATTAAAGCAATAATCGTATGATTCAATTCCTTAAGAAGATTCCCATTAACAAACAATTCTCTAATTGCACGCATAAAGTCAATAGCAATAATGGACCATGATTCCTTGAAAAATGCCGCGGTATAACCATCAGGACCCGGGGATTTGTCATTACCCATTGAGAATAAAGCATCTTTAATTTCTCCATCACTAATGTCTCGAATCATATCATTAGCATCAATCTGATTCAAACGGTTTTGAAAAAGGTCATTGGAGCACACCGGAATAACCTCACCAGCTTGACCTAAAAACATTTCATAGTGCGATACAAAGACATTAGGAACCTGGTCATTTTCATAAATAACCCCATTAGAATCCGCAATAACATCAATACGGCTCCTGCTAATATGACTCTTAACAGACTTATGAAAATAAGCCGAATTCAAGTCACCATCACGAAGCTAATTAACTTTTGCTTTTTGCCTTAGAAATTGTTCTTCCAATAAAACAGCCTCATTGAAAGCTTGAACATACACGGCCTGCTCTTCACGAAGAATAGCATTGAAAGGGTCTCTATCAAGGTCACGTTGAACATTATCAAGCTCAATTCTAAGCCGCTTAACATTCTCATGCAAATTCCCATGATCATACATAAGTTTTCGAAAGCCTTTCTTCATATTACGAAGTTTAATGACAATCTTGTACATATGAAAACCACTAACCTCCCTGCTCCATCCATCCGAAACTACTTCATGAAATCTCTTATGTTGTGTAAGAACATTAACAAATTTAAAAGGTTTCGGCTTAGACCTCACCAATGTAGGAATACATAGAACGGTCGGAGAGTGGTCCGATGTGCGATATGGCTGAAATATAGCATGACTACCTGGAAAAACATCAACAAACTCAAGGTTAGCCATAATACGATCAAGTTTCTTTAGAATTCCATCAACTCCTTTCGGCTTTTGGTTCCACGTGTACTTCAGCCCCGAACTTTGTATATCCATAATGTCAATATCATTAACACATTCCTTAAATTCCCGCATCGAGATATCAATTCGAGAGGAACCCATAACCTTATCATCAAGCATCAAAGTTGCATTAAAATCACCTAATATGCACCAAGGCCTATTACTAATAAAGACCTTATGCATACCAAGACTTCGCCACAAAGAACGCCGATGCATATAATGATTGTGAGCATACACAAAAGAGCAAAAGAGCTCTTTTTTGTCACCTCTTAACCAAAGACGCGTATGGATGACTTGATCTTCAAGATTTAAAACCGTGAGATCAACATCATTTCGATTCCAGCCCAAGATAATTCGCGAACCCTTTGAACACATAATTGCATTAGACGTCCAACTCCAGTTCCTAAAAATAACATAACATACTTTCTCCAACTTTGAATCACTAGCATGCGACTCTAAGATAGCACAAACAGCGAGATTATTTTCAAAAATGACCTGCTTAACCTCTTTTTGTTTCGGAGAGAGGTTGAGACCCCGAATATTCCAAGAAGCAATGTTACACATTGACAACATTTGAATTAGGAGTGCTTGCCCCTTCCGTAACATTTTTATTAGGTTTGCTATTATGACCATCCATAACCAGCTCCTCATCAACTTCTTCACTATCGCTATCATTAATAAAATTTTCACTCTCCTTATTGACAAAAAAATCATCATCATCATTATCCAAAGCATTGAAAGAATTAGATACCGAAATCGAATTTTTGTCAACAGAAGGCTTCGGCTTAGTAGGCTGAGTTGATGAGTCCAAGGGTTTTGAGGTTTTATCAACCTTGCGATAATGCAAGTTTAACGTTGGCTTTGAAAGCCTAACACCGTCAACCTGTTTCATATTCTTACTTTTACTCCTCTTCTTTTTCTTCGTAACGACTTCAAAGCCATCATTTGTAGTTGTTTCTACAGGAGATTCTTTAGGAAGTTTTGGGCAATCTTTAGATAAGTGATCAAATATCCTACAAGTGGAACACCGAGGTGGCGTCCACTCGTACTCAATAGACACAGTAGCCAACGAATGACCCATATCCTTCCCTTTAGGGATCGCTACCACCAATTCATCCTTTAGCTCATTTTCAGCCGATACTTCAATTAGCACTCTAGCATATGTACTACGACCCCAAGAGCTAACACACATGTTGCTAGTGTACGAATCAAGAGTGATTGGTTTCCAAACTTGAGTAGAAATCAGGCTAAGACCAACCTCCGAGTATGCAACAATTGGTACATGCTGGAACTTAACCCACACCGGCGCATTCTTAATTTCAGCCTTCTTCAAGTCCGTGTTTTGCGACCAAACATTTAACATAAGAGGTTCCCGTCGAATCATCCACGGACCATCTTCCAAGACACGGTCCACTCCTTCTTTTGTATCAAATTGAAAAAGAAAGAAATCTTCATGAAGTTGAATTCTTTTGAGCCCATATTTTGCCCATGTGTTCTTCACATAGTTTTCAACAAGCGGAAAAGCTAGTCGTTTTCCAATGAAATACCCATAGAGGGTATTAGCAAATCGAGAGCACACAGCCTCCACTTCCTCAAAAGGGATAGCAATCGCCGCACCCTCAACACATTCATTACTTCGGAGTTCCTTAACTTTTACCACCTTATTAGACGATATCTTTTGTGTAACAGCAGCAAAAGAAGTCGACGTATGGAATGTCGACCCATCAAAAGTATTTAAAACTTTTGGAGTCGGTTTAGGATCCCAAAACGTTTCCACATCACTCGTCGACACAGATTTAGGGTTTTCAGAATTAGGGCTTGCATGGGCAACCCTAATATCATCATGTGCCGCAAATGATACCTTAGAAGGCGAAACCCTAGGTTGCGACTCCTTGTTAGTAGTCACAACACGAAGAGCTGAACGTAACGGTTTACTATCAATATTCCTAATCTTTGATGCCAAACCACCAAGCTTAGATGATGTAATATTCTCCACATTATCCATCTCTCAACAAAAAAATGAACAAAGAAAAACAAGCGAAACCCTAATTAGGTTTACCACACAAACAGTACCACAGGACTAACCAACCTCCATCAAACCAGAATAATAGAAAATTAATGAGCACACAAAAAACCCTAAACTAACAACGATTAACAAACCCTAAATCACGATTAATGACCTTCGTCGAATCAAATAGAAATCACTATAGAAACAATCCAGATTCAGACGCTCATTTATGACTATATTAGATGAATGGCTCCAAAGAAAAGGATAAAATCCAAATCAGCGAACGTCGAATCCAATATACGAAACAAACAAGAATCAGAAACGAACAAATAACTATAGAAATCGATATTCAATGAATGGAAAATCAAACAATCAATGAAACGGCTAGGGTTAGGGAAATCGCCATTAGAGAGAGAGAATTAGGGTTTTTTGGCTTGGCTTTTTGTTATTCAAAGAACTCTTTCCTCTATGTGCAAAATAATTTCAAACAACCAACGCACATATTGAGGGGGAGAATTTACCAAGAAAATCAAAAGGCTTTTTCTATGGAAATTGTGATCAAGAAAATATTTCAAAGTCCTCTTGCCTCCATGTGCTAAACAATTTCAAAATCTTATAGCACATGTTGAGGGGGAGCATTTCTAAATGATCAAAAACAATTGAGGTACAAAATGCTTTGATATTATATCACAAGTACCTTGATTGATTTTCCAAATGATTTTTCAATTGGTTCCAAGAAGGAAAGAACTATACCAAAAGACCAGCCATTTTATTTAATGCATTGAAGTTATAAGGATGGTAAGGATAGGTATTAGTTCCTACGATCCCGCCAAAACTGGAGGGATCTACCCAGGGACAATCCACTAGATAGTGTAGAAGTCCTTAGGTATATTGAAAAAAGGAGAAAAATGAGAATATGGGAAGAGTGCTGACTAAGACAGAGCTAGAACTGGAACAAACCGAACAAGGTTCTAGTAATGAAGTCTTGGTAATAACTGAAGGGGTTGAAGAATGAAAAATAAATTTAATGTGAAAACGGTGAAAAGAAATAGCCCTCCAATAATTCAACCTTAGGGCAGAAACCAGGTTCAATACATATGCTACTGGTGTTTACTAAGGTAACACCGGTATTGAAGACAAGACGTCATGGACCTAGTGACGCACTACACTAAACTTCCCAAACCACTCAAGTTCTCTTAAAAGGACTTGTTTCATTCTCACGGGAAACCTACATAATCTATCAACTTTCTTTTAGAGATTAATGATATTAAAGAAGGAGACCCTCTCCTTAGTCTCCGAATAGGAAACCAAAGTGCACAATTGAGTCTAGAGCCAAGAGATCATCCACAAAATCTCATTAGGACACAAAATTAATGAAGACTTGTTGTTTCACACAATGTGGAAAGTAAGTATATATTGAGAGTCCTACGCATTATCCTCGTGGTATTGCCAGAACCTCCGAGTGATATGTAAAGTATTCACAATGAAAATGGAAATCCTTCTGGAGCCAACATCAAACAAACTCTTGGTGGGTGACATGTGAGATCTTTTCTAAAGATCAAACTTGTGACAACTGGATAGAAACGATAGGGCGATTCACTCTTGAATCAACCTTGGTCCAGAAAATGAATTGACGAATACTTTTGAAGAACCATTCGATGTGCAATACTCTTCTTTTCTCTAGCACATCGAATGTGTATTTAGTTTCAAATATAAAAAGTATTTCTGATTGAAAATAGATCTTTCTCATAAAACCTTCTTCGTATTGCAAAACTCTTTCTTCAAGCAATAAGCGATTGTTTTCAAATCAAATTTTCATCAATCAGTGAATCTTAATTCGCTGGTTCACTCACTCCGTGTTGTCTACTTTGGGACGCTCCAGTTTGAGAACGGCTAGATCAAGCTGCGAAACCCTGTCAAGGAGATTCTTAGGAACTCTACCTGATCACAGGAAGTATTTATACTGATCAACGGGGAACCGTGGTTCTTGCAACTGTATTCAATGAAAGTGAACAAAGACACTTTCGCATGTTTTATTGCTAACTGTTGTTTGCAGGAACATTTGGCGGTTGCAGCTGATGGATATTGAGAAGTCAATTCATAAACGCTTAATTGAAGAAAATCATGACAATCAAAGACATACAACGATGCTTCCACTACTCTGATGAAAAGATGTCATGATCCAGAAAGTGTGACCATGTCGGTCTAAAAGTCACAACATCACATGAAGGCAACACAACAAAGGGTGATTCAGAGATTTGTTGTGGCTGATGATCTCAAATAAAGCTTGAAGATCATCAATACGTAGATCAGTTAAAGACCTTCACTGAAAGTACAAAGTAGTCAGACTATGATGAGTCACTAATAAAGCACAAAGATTGTTGAATTGAAGAATTGAAGTCTACGAGCCAGAGCATGAAGTCTACAATAGAATGCTAGGATTCGAAATGTAATTCATAGGGCGACCCCCCTTAGGGGGAGATTGTTAGGATTTGGAAAATCCATATGGAAGATTTGGTCACCCCAATTATAGTCTAGCATATGTTAGCTCGTAGACATTACGTTATTTAGTAGTTTATTAGCTTAGTTAGTTAGTTTAGAGCAACACCGTAGAGGACGGACGGGTCTTTACTCACTGTATGCCTGATCCACAGTTCGACAGGAGGACGTTTAGCTTGTAACTATAAATACCTCTTCCATCCTTGGAAGAGGTGGTGCTTCTCTTAATCTAACCTTTCCTTTTTGTTTTTACTTTCTCTCACTAGAAACACCCTCTCATATCTTCTCTCTCTAAACATGGCTTACTTGTTTCATCATCAGCCAAGGCCACCTGAATTATCAAACAACATAAATTATGATCCTATAGCCATGATTTAAGCGCGGGTTATATTCTGAAGTAATTGTAAACCATTGTTTAAGACATGTTTTGAAAAATATTTACACCTTCTGCTCGAACTCCATCTAAAGTCCCGTGCCATTGTTGAATGACATTTCTAAGATTGTAGATGTTATCGATACCATAAGACATGCCTTGAGAAAACAATATTTTTGGTGTTTTCAATTTTTCTAATTTTTATGGAATTTTTGCTGGTTTATATTTTTCTATTTTTTTGCTGGTTTTATAATTTTGTATTTTGATTTTCGAAAAAAATATTTAAAAAGAATTGGTGACGAAATTCCTTTATTCCTTATCCTCTTCCTGAAGATGTTTGAGTGTTTCCGGCTGCAGACTCTTCATGCCGAGTCGAGGGAGGATAAACTCAAACTGATCTCTTGGAAGAGCTTTTGGGAAGATGTCTGCCAACTGATACTCAATCCTTACAGATTAGAGTTCAACCACACCTTTCTCTACTTGTTCCCTGATGAAATGATGTCGAATGTTAATGTGCTTCGATCTTTAGTGTTGGACATTGTTGCAGCAGAGAGCAAGGGCACTTTTGTTGTTGTAGTACAGAGGAATTTTGTTGAATACAAAGCCATAGTTAGATAGTTGGGATCTTATCCATAAGATTTGAGGACAACATGATGACATGACAATGTATTCAGCCTCTGTAAAAGATATAGAAGTACTCATTTGCTTCTTTGACGACCAGGTCACTAATTTATCACCCAAAAACTGAGCACCCCCTGACGTACTTCGACGAGTAACTTGACACCCTGCATGGTCAACATCTGCATAGGCTGTTAGTGACATGTCGGTGTCCTTCGGATACCAAAGGCCCATGTTAATGGTTCCTTGGAGATACTGAAAGACCCATTTAACCGCTTCAAGGTGCTTTTTAGTAGGCTTAGCCTGGTAGCGAGCACACATGCATACATCGAACAGAATGTCAGGTCTACTGTCAATGAGATACATCAAGGATCGAATCATACTACGCTATTTACTTTGATCAACAGGGTCCCAAAGAGGTCCTCAGCTAGTTTGTTTTTCTCCACCATGGGAGTGTCAACAGGGTCACAAAAATCAAATCCATATTTCTTTAATATTTCATTAGTATATTTAGATTGATTAATAAAAATGCCTCCGGGACTTTGAGAAATTTGTAAACCTAAGAAAAATGACATTTGTCCCATCATTGATATTTGAAATTTAGAGCCCATCTATTTAGAAAAATGGTCACATTCATTAGGGTCGGTCGAGGCAAAGATAATATCATCAACATATATTTGAACATGAATTAAATGTTTGCCTGACTTCCGAGTGAACAGTGTGGGATCAACAATGCCTTTGTAGAATCCATTAGCCAGAAGAAACTTTGACAAAGTATCATACCATGCCCTTGGAGCCTGCTTCAAGCCATAGAGAGCCTTTTTCAGATGGTAGACATAGTTAGGATGATCGGGATCCACAAAGCCTTCTGGTTGACTGACATAAACCACTTCTTTGAGATCACCATTAAGAAACGCAGTCTTTACATCCATTTGGTAGACTACCATATTCTTGTTGGCAGCATTAGCAAGGAAGATTCTGATAGCCTCAATTCGTGCAACCGGAGCAAATGATTCCTCAAAGCAATGCCCTCCTCTTGTCGATACCCTTTAGCAATGAGTCTCACCTTATTCTTCAGAACGTCACCATGCTCATCAAGTTTCACCTTGAAGATCCACTTGAGAGCGATAATCATAGCACAATCTGAAGGAGGTACTAATTCCCATACATCAAGACGATCGAACTCATGAATTTCATCTTGCATAGCACTAAACCAGCTGTCCTCAGTAATTGTTGTTTTGACATCTTTTGGTTTGATCTTTGATAGTACAGAGTTGAAGAAGCACCATAAGGCATCAGTGGCAAGTTGCTTTCTAGTAGATGCTGGACGAGAAGGATTACCAATGATGTTATCCAATGGATGTTCATGTGTCCATTTTCTGAGATGTTCATGTGGTTGTTGATAAGATACTGAAGTAGCAGAGTTAGGATCCCCTGGTGAAGATGCTTCAGGAGTGGGTTCAAGGGCAAATATATTCTCAAATGGAGCATCTTCAGGAATGGCAAAGGGTTTATCTTCAAAAGAATTATCAACTGCATTTCCTTGTTTTATTGAAGATGATTGAAGATTCGATGAGGATGGTGAATGGTCAACAGATGGAGCATCTCGTGATATGGAAATAGAGACCGTTGGACCATTTGTATTGGATGGAGCAGGAGCAGTTACAATTGGTGGTGCAGGAGTATCATCAGTGGTAGGCTCAAAGTATTCATCATATATTGGATCAAATAGCCTCTTCAAATCTTCTTCATAGGGAGGTACATAAGGAGTTGTAGGTGTGGGATTCTGTACAAGACTCGGACTAATGGGTCCTGGTGTCAAAAGTTGAGGTGCGGGTCAAGAACTGGAGTGTCCAGGAGCCATTTGCTCAGTCAGCTCATCGAATGTAACATGAATAGTTTCCATAATATCTCTTGTTCTTTTGTTGTAGATTCGGTAACCTTTCCGATCAGGTGCATAACCAATGAAGAATCCAATATCATCCTTAGCTTTCAGCTTCCCCAGATCTTGACCGTTATTGGTTGGATAGCATAAAGCCCCAAACATACGAAGAAACGAGAAATCTGATTTTTTGTTGTGCACTAATTCATATGAAGTTTTTCTATGAAGAGTATGTCTTAGGGATCGGTTTTGAGTATAACAAGCAGTGGCAATGGCTTCTGCCTAGAGAAACATTGGAGCCTTTGAGAATATTAGCATAGTCCTAGTGGCTTCCACAAGAGTACGATTACCCCTTTCAACTACACTGTTCTGCTGAGGAGTGCGCGGAACACGTTTCTGATGAGTAATTACAATGCTTTCATAAAACTGAATGAGTTGTTTGTTCACAAATTCAGTTCAATTTTCTGTTCGGATGATTCTAACAGTTTTGTTAAGCCTAACCTACTATCGCTTGATAAGCTTAATCATAACCTCGGGAGTTTCATCCTTAGTTATCAAAAACTTTACCCAAGTGAACTGAGAGTAATCGTCAACAATAACTAGCAAATACTTCTTCCCATTGATACTTTGAACTCTTATGGGTCCTCATAGATCCATGTGAAGGGTATGAAGAACTTCCATAATGGTATTGGCATGTTTGGGTTTATGGGCATTCTTTTTGCTTTTTCCCAATTGACAAGCAAAACAAAGATGATCTTTTTCATATTTTAACCGGGGTAAACCTCTCACAAGGTTCTTTTTAGTAAGATCATTTATGGTGCCGAAGTTCAAGTGATTGAGTCGACATCGCCATAACCATGATTTGTTCTTTGATGCCTTAGACAGCAAGCAAATAGGAGAAGACTTCATCATATCTTTTATAGAGATGGTGTGCAAGTTTGTGCCACGAGATCCCTTTAGAAGCTCAACACAATCTAATTCTCTAATGAAGCATGTGTGTTTTCTGAAGGCTACTTCGAGATCAGAATCACAAAATTGACCAACAGAGAACAGATTGTGCCCAAGTCCTTCTACATAATATACCTGTGAGATAACACTATCACCGAAAACATAATCTCCATAACCCATAATTGCCCCAAAATGATCATTCCCAAATCTAACTGTCCCAATGAACTTATTCACGAAGTTCTTGAGCCGTGAACGATCCACAGTCATATGTTTTGAGCAGCCTGAATCCAAATACCAAAGGACGATTTGTACGACCTGCATTTGAAAACAAATAAGAGTGGATAACTGGAAACATTGGATCCCCATTAGAATATGGGTTTCGATTGGTTAGTACAAGCAATCTGTAGATCTATAGCATTTCTAGAAGCCATGATATTATTAGTGGGAGCTGCACTAGTAGAGGTAGTGGACCTAGTCACCGTGTGCTGAGTTCTTAAAGGTATGATTCTACCAGTGGGCTTCCATTTCTTATTAGGCACTGATCTAGACGATGTGGGACAAAGTTCACTAATTTTGAACTTACGGCCTGTGGGCTTCCATTAAAAACCCATACTAATAAACCTTTTCCCTGTAGGTTTCCAAGAATGCTTAACCTATTTTGCATTATCCACTGGGAATTTAACAGAATGCCTCAAATAAGACACAACACATTCATCATGATTACCAGAAATTAAACATTTATTACATGTCTTGCAAGCAGAAGCAGAATTCAAATTAATTACACTACGTTTATAGCTAATACTAGAATCAACATGATTTGTTTTATTCAACTAAAACTTATTATTCCTATGGTGGTCTTCTACTCTTTTCTCTTGATCACTTTTAGCTCGCGAGGTCCTATCTTGCTTTGTATTGCCTGAAGTCTTTGACTCGCTAACCTTAGTGTCACTGCTTACTCCTGTAGAAGAAACGGCGGGAATATTAGTTTTTTTCACTACTTTTTTGCATTTTTGGCCTAGAAGTGCTAGGCTCTGAGACTTTAGGAGGCACATCAAAGGTAATATGCTTGACTTTAGGCATAGAAGTGGGTGCAACTATTCTATCTCGCCTAGTCCTAGATTTAGGACATGTGGCAATGACATATTCTAAGAGTTCCTGAGATCGTTTGGCATACATGCAAGCATAGGTAACTGCACTATCAAGTGGTTTCTCTATTCTATCACCTTCTACCAATCTCACAGAGACCCTCTAAACTATCCTTAAGGTACGAGAGATATGCTTGATATGCAAGTTCATTATTCCTAAGAGGAGGGGGAATATACAACACATCAATAGCATAATTATTACAAGCAGAAACCTTTGGAACAACATAATTGCAAGTGAGAATCGGCAATTTCCCTTTCACCAGACGCTTCAGATTCTGAATCATTAAGCAAAGAAGTTACCTTTTTAATGTGTTTATCATGATTGACCTTGACTGAATCTTATAACTCTTTGTTTTGTAATTTAACTTTTGAATTTTCTGCTTGAAAGCATTCATTTTCTTGTGGCAATTTATTCAGGATGTTTTGAAGTTGGAAATTCTGAGAATCTAAAGGCGGAGTTATCTGAGTGCCGACCACTTCACTCCTATTTCCCTTCAATTGGGAAATTTGAGCTTTCAACTTTCGGATCGTTTTGCAGTGAGCTTGAATCCGTTTATCACATGTGTTTATTTCAAAATATGCATCAAACTCAGGAGCATCCGAAGATGTCTTGGCATTTGAGGTTTTGATTCTTTCTTCAAGATGTTGATATTTTAAATGTAAATCAAGATATTCAACTTATAATTTATAAAAATCCTGACCATATTATCATGATCTTCCTTTTCGATTTTGTGATGCAATTTTGAATTCTCGGTGTCAAGCTCATTGACACGATCTTGGGAAACTTCAAATGCAATTGATAAATCATGAAATTGAGAATCAGGTATGGCATAATTAGTGATAGTATAAAACACATCCTGGGAATTGCATCTGGAAATCAAATTCTCATTAAGGATGTGAATATTCTTTCTCTCAATCTCATTGCTTTTAAACTCATATGCATTATTTCTTGCCTCGTTTTCCATTTCATTAAACATCTTTTTTTGTTGGGAATTATAATTTGATGATTACAAAACTACAAGGACTTGATATGACAACTTTGGATATTTGTGGAGAAGAAATAAAAGCTGGAAGATCTTCTTGTGATAATAGAATATTTAGAAGATAATATTTAAAGTTTAAAAGATTTGATATTATCTTCTTAGTTAGCTTCCTATGGAAGTCTTGTAAACCTAATCTCTATTATATAAAGAGATGTAGGTCATTAGTTTTTATAAGGTCAAGCAAGATGTAAACATAAAAGGTGTGTGTGTGTGTTCCTAGGCGTAGGGTTTGTAAAACGCTTAGGGTTTGTTAGTTTATGATGAATATAGAAAAACCTTGAAGTAACATTGATGTTCTTATTTATTATTCCGCTGTGCAAATCAATGTTACTATATTCTAGATGGGCTTAAACGGGACTTCACATTTTTCATTTCTTTAACTTCAGTATCTAAGGCCTTTTGAATACCCTCGAATTGTTCTTTTAATTGTTTAAAGAATGGAATAACCTCAGTAAGATAACACTCTTTTGTTTGCTCAAAACCCTTTTCCCCTTCAGTAATACTTGTTGGTGTAATTATCTTCTTACATGTTTTATCGAAATCAGCAAACAGTTGGTAAACTACGTATATGTAATTAAGGTTTTACCTTGAGTGGAAAGATTTCTAGGCACTAAATGCATTGGTGTATTGGGAGGATACACAGTAGCTGCAGGCAACTTCCTAAGGGGAGGATTATTTACAACAATTTCTTCGGCCTTTCTTTTATCCATATCTAACTTCCAAAACACTTGTTCAGGGGTTAATTGAGTTTGAGGTTTATACATGGCTAAGAAGTTTTCCTTAGAATAATCGTGAGATTTGACATTTATTCTATGACTCACACACATAGGTTCCTTCAATTTCTTGTCCATTTTCTCTCTAAAGGCATTTGCTAACTCTATGTCCTCTTCAGTGTTCTCTATACAAGTTGGCTTTTTTTGGGATTAAGAATCTCACTACCATCATAAATCACATCATGAGCCCTTTTGGCTTTCTTAAGATACGCAGGATTTGGGTATTCTACAAGGCCTATACTGTGTTTATCACTTAATACTTTGTGCTTTGAAATCATGTGAGCAGTTTGAATGGTGTTGCCTTGTACGTAAAACTTATTTTCAAGCTTGTTCTTTAAAGTCTTAATGTTGGAAAAATCATTTAGGAGTTTTGATTCCTTTTCTTTGAATTCCTGTTAAAGCGTTTTTATATTTTCTTGAAGTTCTTGTTTTTGCTTAATAGTTTTATTGAGTTTCTCTTGTAAGGAATTTAACAATTGTTTTAACGTTTCTTCCCTTAAATTACTTTTAGTGATCAATGTACGCATTTGGTTATCCATTTCCTGCTCACGGGTGGTCAGCTCAAATTTAGCATGTTGTTCATAGATGTCAACATGATCCTTATATATATTAATCTTAGTGGTCATGGAATCATCAGGCACATATTCAGTGTGCTCATCAAACACATATTCATCATTAATGGCAGAAAGATGCACCACTTGGTACATTAAGACTTTCATCGTGCTTCACATATTGTTCATATGGGACAACATTGTTATTACCCATATTTTCAATATCTGACTCAACGACTTCTGTTGGTTGTACTTTGTTGGGAATCTTTTGCTCATCAACCATATTATATAGCTTTAGTACCTCTGATATGATAGAAGCATTGGAGGGACTGGCTTGTTGCGGTGATGAAACCAGTAGAGAAATATTAGCCATGAAAATAGTCTGTGCCATTGGTTCATCATCAACATCAGAGTCAAAGGCATCACAGTCAACCTGGAAGAAATTGGGATTGTTCTGTGCCAAATCATATACTGGTTGTTCATCCACGTCAGCATCATATGTTTTGGCATTCCCATCAGCAAGAAACAGCAACTCCTCCTCATCCAACACTGCTCCACTGTCTTGAGCATGTATCAGCAGCATCTTATCCCTGAAGTACTTAGCATTCCGTGGACGTTTAGATTGAGTGTAGTTCCTAGCAATATGTCCCTCTCCTCCACAGTTGTAACACTTAATCGGTTTGACTTGACCCTGAACTACAATCCTTCCTCTATTTTGAGCACCCACATAACCAGCTCCAACATTCCCTCGTGCAACATTCCTTGGATTCACATATTGCCTTCCTTGCACATTCTGAACCACAACCCTTCCATCTTCCACTGTAGCTTGATTGTGTGGGTTAGATGAGGTCCTAAGTTGGTTGTTGGTTTGGGGAATTGAGGTTCTGGATTGTTGAACCAATAGAGTAACTTGATTAGCGAGGTTTTCAATCAACATGTCTCTTGGGGTAAACCCTGAGTCTAGTATGGTAATTTGATTCTAAGAAGATGGCATGACTTGTGTCACACCCCCAAATTACCTGTTTTGCAGCGGAATGGAATTCCTGGGGATTGACTGTCATAGCATCACAATCACAGTTATATTGAACGACCTAAAGTGTCGTTTGGAAAATACATCGTTTGATTTATTAAAATAATCAGAGTTTACAAAGTAGGTCCCAAATGTAAATCAACTTGTGCGGAAATAAGTTTGTTACAATTCAAACGATGTTTTAAAGTACGTAAAACCCAAGTGAGACGCGTCGTCATCGCGACTCCATGATGTGTCCAAATGCATGCCATGAAGTGAATGTCTTAGATACCTGAGATAAAAACATGCTAAAAGTGTCAACACAAAGGTTGAGTGAGTTCATAGAGTTTATGAAGAAATGTAAAGCCTTTAGAAATCGTTTATGCAGCAAAGGCATTGTGAATCCACTCAGTTCCAAGTCCCGCCCATACAAAACTTGCAACCTGTGTGTTCACAACCCATTGCCAAGATATGTATAGTTTGTGTTCAAGTGCATGATGTTCCCAAGACATTCAGCCCAATGATAATCCCAAGACATTCAGCACAATGATAATCCCAAGACATTCAGCCCAATGATAATCCCAAGACATTCAGTCCAATGATAATCCCAAGACATTCAGTCCAATGATAATCCCAAGACATTCAGTCCAATGATAATCCCAAGACATTCAGCACAATGATGTATGATATAAGATATGACTAAACATTACGTTCAGTTAAGCATGTAGTTTGCAAATAGATATGAATGTCATAAAAGATGATGAGCATGTATCTCCCCCAAAATAGTTATGAAAGCAAGTAAAAGTAGGGGCTATGGAACTCACTTGGTGGAATGATGCGAAGACAAAAGTGGGTACACCGAGATGTAATGTGATACATTAATCTTGACCTATTGTGAAGGATATGACATGTAATGAGTTGCAATGTAATGTTATGCATGCATTTCGTATGTTATTTATACCATTTACGGGTTTTGAAAATATTACTCGTCGTCGAAAAATACTCTTTTGACGTCTTGACCCTTCAAAAATGACTTTACAAGTTTTTACGTCAAAATGTCATCCTACAATGGTTTTATAACGATTTTTGGTGAAATTACTACTTTTCGTCGCAAAACAATGTCGTCGGAATTTTTATTGAAATTAACAAAAATGGCTTTGGAAAACTAGCCGTAAAACGGTGTACGTCGATCGTTAGAGAACGAACTCGACGGTTTTGGAAAGTTTGTATCGATATCTAAAAGTTTCAGTTCAGGAGTTTTCGTTCAAAAGGTTTCGATCATAAAGATATCAAGGGCTAAAGATGGTGGTTTTTGCTAATTGTGTGCAGAAAATGAGTTTCGGCCAAGTTTGAACATCCGTAAATAATTTACTATGACTCCGCTTGACAAACGGCTTTTTGTTTTGAAAAAATATGGCCGGTGAACTTGATTTTACTAGAAGACAATTTGTTCCAAAAAGTTTTGCATCATAGTTAAAAAAAACAGCCGCAAACATGGACGTTACAGCTATTGAAATACTTGTATCGTAAAATAATATAATTTTTCAGAAAATAATAGTTACGGCAACTTTATAAAAACGTGCATATATTTGTCGTTTCAAATCCGTTTTCTACGTAAAATATGTCCTTAGCTTCGTATCGAAGTAAACTAATATATTTTTGAGAAGTCGAAATAATTTGTGAAGCTTAAGGCTCGTTTTTGACCCGAAAACACTAAAAACTGCATGCTGAATTTTCTGAAAATAATACGTTTCGTCGTCAAACTTTAAAAATTCACCACGGCTTCGTTATAACTCCGTTTTTATCCGTTCAAAAGGCCACGGATTCGTTTTAAAGTATATTTTCTAAATATCAAAGCCAAAATGTCGTACCATCAGTAGGTTTTTCCAGAACTTCGAAACAAGGACAGAACCTAAAATATAGTTATCGAAAATAGTTTTTCTCGGACAAAACCTATTCTAATCCCTTCAAATCAACTCCAAAACTAATCTAATCCTACCATACACCTTCTTAGGGTGTCATGGGTTCCTAATCACCATCAAGACCAAAGAATACCATGGGAATATTTATAGGATGACCAATATATTTATATAACTCAATAATCATGAAATAAATGGTATAAATCACATAACATGCATAAAAGCTCCAAAAATGAAAAGAAACATATGAAAATGACAAGGAAACTTGAAAATGATAAAAACAAGCTTACAAGTGATAGTGAAGAGGTGTAAGTAACAAGGATTAACTTAAATATCCTTGGTTTTTATTTCAAAACCATATAAAGGATATAAACTAGGTTGTAAACACTTGATTTTGCAAAACTTTTGATCCCTCTTGAGCTTGAAGGTGTGGCCGGTTATGGAGGACACAAAGAGAGAAAGGAAAAGCTTTTCTAACACTTGGTGAATTATTTGAATACATGAATGATAAAATGAATCATGTAAGACTTATTTGTATTGAGTGTAGACATATAAAATCAAATGCCATACATCATTAAATGACCACACTCCTTGTGGCCGGTTTTTGGGCTTCTTGTCTTTCAATATATTTATTTTTTTTTTTAATTATAATGTATAAACATGTATATATTTGTGTAATATTAAGAAATGTGTAAATAAAATGTATATAATTGTAACTTGTAGAGTACATGGTAATTTTTATTTTTGGTGCAAGTAAGTTTTTAATAGATCAAATTAGAATGTAATGGGATGATAAAAATTGTAAAAATACTTTCCTTGTGAAAATTGAGTGATATAATAATTATCGTATAATTTTTAAGAAAACGACGTAATAATTAAACTTCAACGATTTAAGTACCAAATAAATTTGAAACATTAGGAAAACTAAAAATATAGTTTTTATAAACTAAATGTAAGTTTAAAAATACCTCGGGATCATTTTTGAAAATAACGGATTAAATATACGAAATAATAACTCACGCGATAAAGTTTATTAAATATAAAAATTTTGCGTTGAAGGTGAAATGAAATGTCGTGAATGAACTAATGAGATGCACATGATGTCAATGAAATGTAGACTAATCATAGTCCATATGAAATGTACGTGATGTTATGATCATGAATTCGCCGCTAAACCTCCAAGGTTACGCGAATTTGAAACAAGTAAACCAAGTTTACTATAAATGTTGAAATAATGAGACATGAATGGTGTCGAGAAATGACCTGAAATTGCGAGTTGTCACATTCGCCCAACCAAAAAGGAATTCAGACCCTGAATTCAATCGTTGTTAGTCTATCGGGTTTAGGGTTTGATGTGGCAAGCTTTCCCATTCCCGAGCAAAACCCTCAAAAGACTTTTTGGTAACCGATTTTTACTTAATCTCACAACTCATCAAACAAGAACTGTCATGAGATTAGGCTAAATCGGTTTAGGTAACGACTTGTTTCTAACTCGATCTTTGCAACTCATCAAACAAGAACTGTCACGCGGATCAAACTGGAAACAAGTGGTTTGAAGAAAATTCTTTTGAAAATTTGGCTCGATTACGGAATTGCTTACACATATAAGCCTACTACTCCCTTCATTGCATGATTCTTCCTGAATTAGACATAGGTGATCAGGCTATGTATAATTTAGGAGTAACTATGCAATGCTTGGACTAATCGACTCATATGTTTGTTTGGTGTTGGGTCAACTGTTGTTAAAATTGTGATGAACATCAAGAAGAGAAGACATGGAGAAGTGTCGTTAAAATGATCGATAAAGTAAAAAGAATTAAAATCCTCGTAAATGATAACAAATCGGAAAGAAAGTAAAGTACGATAGATGAGAATATTTTACAACGAGTGGTTCAGCAAAAGTAGTACATCTTAGGTTATAAAGATTCGGATGCGATGGAAAACATAAACTTAGTACAACATGGTACATAAAGAAAAACAAGACTGTTAGTTTCCGAACTTCTTCAGTCTTCCGCGTCGTTGATACCTTGACGAGCTCCTCCTCCTCCTTCTAACATATATACATTCCCATGAGCACCTTCGACTTGTTGACCTTGGTTTTGAGGACATTGACTTCGATAGTGTCCTTGCTCCCCACATCCGAAGCACGTAACTATGGTCTTGCCTCTACAATTCCTGGCATGGTGTCCTAGTTTTTGACACTTGTAGCACTTAACAGGACAAAGTCCCGTGTGATGATACTTACATCGATTACATAATGGGTAGGTTCCAGCATAACCTCTGCCTTCTATTGGTGCAGCAACATAAACCATTGCAGTCTCTTGCCCTCTATTCTGTTGTTGATGATGGTTAGTGTTACGGTCTTGATTGTCGTTATTGTAACCTCCTCGGTCATTTTCCCATTTTCTTTTGTTGTTGTTGATTTGGTTATCGGTGTTGTTGTCATTGTTTTGGTTATTGTAGTAATTGGTGCAGTTGTTGGGGTTGTTGTTGTTTTGGTTGGTGTTGGGGTACTTGCCTCTCTTCACTACCTGGGCCATTAGCTTTTGAGTCAATCGAATAGCTTCCTCAATCGTTTGCGGGTCAGAAGAAGTCACATCGCCTTGAATAATTTCGGGAAGTCCCCCGATGAAAGCCTCTAGCAACTTCTCATTATCAGAAACCATGGACGGGCATAACACAGCCAATTCTTGGAATCTCCGAATGTAAGTGTCAATATCGTACCCAATGGTTACTAATTCATAGAACTCCGTCTCCAACTTTTTGATTTCCGTACGTGGACAAAACTTCTTAGTCACCAAACCCTTAAATTGCTCCCAAGTAAGCTTGAAAGCATTCTCCATCCCAATCGGTTGAGCATAAGAATTCCACCACGATAATGCTCCATCGAGTAATGTGCTTGTAGCAAATTTAACCTTACTGTCATCCGGACAGTTACATAGTAAAAACACTGATTCCAATTTTTCAAACCATCGAACCATTGCTGTAGCTCCCTCGGTACCTCTAAATTTCGTGGGCTCACAACTTTTGAAATTCTTGTACGAACATTTCTTAACTCTGGATCCTCCGGCATTTCCAGTAGCAGCAGCTAGCCTAGCGGCTACAGCAGCAGTCGCGGCCTCGGCAGCAGCAGCAGCCACCGTTTCCCTTTCAACTCTTAGAGCATTAGCAATGCTATCATTCACTAACTTCTGAATAGCCGCTTGGGTCATTTCAACTGTAGCTTTCTTCGGTGCCATATCTTCTTCAAAACAAGAGGAAATGTGAGACGTAGCAAAATCCGATGTTAATAATAAACGCTCCAAAGAAATGTGATAAGAATGATAAGTTTGAGGCTATCTTTCAAAATGATCGACGGGTTCCGAAAAGATGGGTTATGAGATGTTGTAAATGCTTCAAATATATGGTGGTTTAGTGACTTAATGTGTGGATAAAGTGTAACTCGACACGTTAGTGGTGAAACAAAGGAGTGAAAGTGACTTCGCCCTATATAAGGGTTTATCTCGGCATTCGTCGTTATCGATGATGAATCAGCTGATATATATAAAAAAAATTGTGATAAGGAATGACAAGGAATTCTCCACGTTAGAATATGGGGAAAAGATAATGGGATGAGCATTTAAGGGCATCCATGTGACAATCGATATGAAATGAAAGTGAATAACTCGAAAAATGTACGTAAAAACCGCATGTAAAGTGAACATGCACTTGTGATGAAATGATGAGATGCTATGATGATGTAGTTATAGTCTAGGGTCAATGATGCAACCTAGTTCTCTATAACTGAAGCTCTGATGCCAATCTGTCACACCCCCAAATTACCTGTTTTGCAGCGGAATGGAATTCCTGGGGATTGACTGTCATAGCATCACAATCACAGTTATATTGAACGACCTAAAGTGTCGTTTGGAAAATACATCGTTTGATTTATTAAAATAATCAGAGTTTACAAAGTAGGTCCCAAATGTAAATCAACTTGTGCGGAAATAAGTTTGTTACAATTCAAACGATGTTTTAAAGTACGTAAAACCCAAGTGAGACGCGTCGTCATCGCGACTCCATGATGTGTCCAAATGCATGCCATGAAGTGAATGTCTTAGATACCTGAGATAAAAACATGCTAAAAGTGTCAACACAAAGGTTGAGTGAGTTCATAGAGTTTATGAAGAAATGTAAAGCCTTTAGAAATCGTTTATGCAGCAAAGGCATTGTGAATCCACTCAGTTCCAAGTCCCGCCCATACAAAACTTGCAACCTGTGTGTTCACAACCCATTGCCAAGATATGTATAGTTTGTGTTCAAGTGCATGATGTTCCCAAGACATTCAGCCCAATGATAATCCCAAGACATTCAGCACAATGATAATCCCAAGACATTCAGCCCAATGATAATCCCAAGACATTCAGTCCAATGATAATCCCAAGACATTCAGTCCAATGATAATCCCAAGACATTCAGTCCAATGATAATCCCAAGACATTCAGCACAATGATGTATGATATAAGATATGACTAAACATTACGTTCAGTTAAGCATGTAGTTTGCAAATAGATATGAATGTCATAAAAGATGATGAGCATGTATCTCCGCCAAAATAGTTATGAAAGCAAGTAAAAGTAGGGGCTATGGAACTCACTTGGTGGAATGATGCGAAGACAAAAGTGGGTACACCGAGATGTAATGTGATACGTTAATCTTGACCTATTGTGAAGGATATGACATGTAATGAGTTGCAATGTAATGTTATGCATGCATTTCGTATGTTATTTATACCATTTACGGGTTTTGAAAATATTACTCGTCGTCGAAAAATACTCTTTTGACGTCTTGACCCTTCAAAAATGACTTTACAAGTTTTTACGTCAAAATGTCATCCTACAATGGTTTTATAACGATTTTTGGTGAAATTACTACTTTTCGTCGCAAAACAATGTCGTCGGAATTTTTATTGAAATTAACAAAAATGGCTTTGGAAAACTAGCCGTAAAACGGTGTACGTCGATCGTTAGAGAACGAACTCGACGGTTTTGGAAAGTTTGTATCGATATCTAAAAGTTTCAGTTCAGGAGTTTTCGTTCAAAAGGTTTCGATCATAAAGATATCAAGGGCTAAAGATGGTGGTTTTTGCTAATTGTGTGCAGAAAATGAGTTTCGGCCAAGTTTGAACATCCGTAAATAATTTACTATGACTCCGCTTGACAAACGGCTTTTTGTTTTGAAAAAATATGGCCGGTGAACTTGATTTTACTAGAAGACAATTTGTTCCAAAAAGTTTTGCATCATAGTTAAAAAAAACAGCCGCAAACATGGACGTTACAGCTATTGAAATACTTGTATCGTAAAATAATATAATTTTTCAGAAAATAATAGTTACGGCAACTTTATAAAAACGTGCATATATTTGTCGTTTCAAATCCGTTTTCTACGTAAAATATGTCCTTAGCTTCGTATCGAAGTAAACTAATATATTTTTGAGAAGTCGAAATAATTTGTGAAGCTTAAGGCTCGTTTTTGACCCGAAAACACTAAAAACTGCATGCTGAATTTTCTGAAAATAATACGTTTCGTCGTCAAACTTTAAAAATTCACCACGGCTTCGTTATAACTCCGTTTTTATCCGTTCAAAAGGCCACGGATTCGTTTTAAAGTATATTTTCTAAATATCAAAGCCAAAATGTCGTACCATCAGTAGGTTTTTCCAGAACTTCGAAACAAGGACAGAACCTAAAATATAGTTATCGAAAATAGTTTTTCTCGGACAAAACCTATTCTAATCCCTTCAAATCAACTCCAAAACTAATCTAATCCTACCATACACCTTCTTAGGGTGTCATGGGTTCCTAATCACCATCAAGACCAAAGAATACCATGGGAATATTTATAGGATGACCAATATATTTATATAACTCAATAATCATGAAATAAATGGTATAAATCACATAACATGCATAAAAGCTCCAAAAATGAAAAGAAACATATGAAAATGACAAGGAAACTTGAAAATGATAAAAACAAGCTTACAAGTGATAGTGAAGAGGTGTAAGTAACAAGGATTAACTTAAATATCCTTGGTTTTTATTTCAAAACCATATAAAGGATATAAACTAGGTTGTAAACACTTGATTTTGCAAAACTTTTGATCCCTCTTGAGCTTGAAGGTGTGGCCGGTTATGGAGGACACAAAGAGAGAAAGGAAAAGCTTTTCTAACACTTGGTGAATTATTTGAATACATGAATGATAAAATGAATCATGTAAGACTTATTTGTATTGAGTGTAGACATATAAAATCAAATGCCATACATCATTAAATGACCACACTCCTTGTGGCCGGTTTTTGGGCTTCTTGTCTTTCAATATATTTTTTTTTTTTTTAATTATAATGTATAAACATGTATATATTTGTGTAATATTAAGAAATGTGTAAATAAAATGTATATAATTGTAACTTGTAGAGTACATGGTAATTTTTATTTTTGGTGCAAGTAAGTTTTTAATAGATCAAATTAGAATGTAATGGGATGATAAAAATTGTAAAAATACTTTCCTTGTGAAAATTGAGTGATATAATAATTATCGTATAATTTTTAAGAAAACGACGTAATAATTAAACTTCAACGATTTAAGTACCAAATAAATTTGAAACATTAGGAAAACTAAAAATATAGTTTTTATAAACTAAATGTAAGTTTAAAAATACCTCGGGATCATTTTTGAAAATAACGGATTAAATATACGAAATAATAACTCACGCGATAAAGTTTATTAAATATAAAAATTTTGCGTTGAAGGTGAAATGAAATGTCGTGAATGAACTAATGAGATGCACATGATGTCAATGAAATGTAGACTAATCATAGTCCATATGAAATGTACGTGATGTTATGATCATGAATTCGCCGCTAAACCTCCAAGGTTACGCGAATTTGAAACAAGTAAACCAAGTTTACTATAAATGTTGAAATAATGAGACATGAATGGTGTCGAGAAATGACCTGAAATTGCGAGTTGTCACAACTTGTGATGCTAAGAAGATGGTAAACCCTGATTCTAAGAAGATGGCATGACTTGTGATGCTCGAGTGTTTAACCTCACATTTGAAACACATGCCACTGAGTCATTTGTGAGGTTTGCTGTTGTAGTAGAATTGAATTTTTCCAAGATCAAACGCTCAAATGTAGCATGCTTATCATGTTGAGGTATGTAGGCATACAACTTCTCATAGTTAGTGTTCCTCAATCCTTTGTTCAACTTCACAGCAGTAACAAATCTGTGCCACTTAGGGTTCATGTTGTTTACAAACTTGGAATTGAGTTGGATATTTGGCATAGTCATATTGATATTCCTCATATCATTCACAAATTTGTGAAACCTCACATGATACTCTGTAATGCTCTCCCCTGGGTTCATCTTGAAGTTATCAAAGTCATCATAAAGTTGTGACTCTTGATCTTCCTTAGTTAGTTCTGAGCAAGAGAGAAGCATCTTAACATTGTCCCAAACTGCTTTGGCATGAGTGTTATGTTTAATCAGCCTGTAGATGTCCTTGGGTAGACCTTGAAGTATGATGTTTGAAGCTCTAATGTCAGCATCGTATTTTTTCTTCTCCTTATCATTGAGATCATCATAAGTCCTTGGTCTATCCATACCCAGAGTGACAGTTCCATCAGCACCAGCTTCAAGTTGATCTCTGGTGGTGCCCATTTGGAAGGGTCCTTCATCAATCAACTGAACAATGTTAGGACCATTCTCTTTGCCCAAGCAATACAACCTGATTCTCTGTGCCCAAGAGTCATAGTCAGTTCTATCCAGCATAGGAGGGCGAGTATCGGACCCAGCAGCTTGAACGTCATCTGAAACAGTAGACATGATTTCTATGTACACGGGATTTTACTACTCTTTGATTTAACCGAGAAATAGAATCTTTCGCGGGATTTTACATAATCAAGAGGAAACCATAGAACTTAAATCAAAAGTGTCAAATCTCAAGAGACAAATCGCAACAACTTTGACAAAACGCAAGAACAAAACGCAGCACTTGACAAAACGCAGGGACAAAACGTAGCACTATCCAAACCGCAAGAACAAAATGCAGCACTATCCAAAACGCAACCTGTCAAAATGCAAAATACCAAAATGCAATAGACAAGTCGCAGGCCGATTTCAATAGTACAAGCACTACTTGTCCTTTAGCAAACAAAACACAGTCCAATAATATTAAAATAATCAAGTCGCAGGCCAGAATCTAACAAATCGCAGCCAGAAACAATAAAGTCGCAGCCATAAACTACCAAAACACAACTCACCAGTGACAAAATGCAACCTAGAACACTATTACCGTGAGTCAAAACGCACCCAAGAATACTTCATAAACCTTGCTTTTTCAATCAAAAACACCACAACCAAGATGAATCAATCTTTCCAAACCCAAAACTAAACTACTATGATGATCCTAAACACAAAAGTACAACCAAAATGCAAACTTTACCACTAAATAAGATCAAAAGAGTGAAAAAGTCTCTAAACTCATTCAAACCATAAACTTATGTATAACTAATAAAGAATCCACACAAAGTAGATGATCAAACCGTGGCTCTTGATACCAATTGTAACATATTGGTTATCATAAAAACACAAACACAATCTTTATGATTCGAAGTTGGAAGAGTTTAGAGAGAGAAATTCGAGAGAATTGGAACTTCTAGTGAGAGAAAGTAATGTTGTATTATGAAGCTCCAACCTTCTACCTTGGGAGGTAGAAGGTATTTATAGTTTTTACAATATACGCCACCTACGAGCTGTGGATCAGGTATACAGTGGGTAAAGACCCGTCCGTCCTCCACAGTGTTACTCAACTAACTGCTTATAATAACTAAACGACTAAGACTACGAGCTTTCTAATGCTTACAAATACTTGAGGTGACCGGGTCTTTCACTTACAGATTTACTAAATCCTAACAAGTATAATTATAAAGCATCCAAACAATTGATTTTTTTATTATTGCACTATGATACAACATAAGCAAATGAACATCTGAATAAAATTCGTAGCACTTGTTACCTCCAGGCGGCATAGTAGCTGGTTAAAATTCCTGCATAAAAATAATCTAACTGACTAAATAACCTCCAGCACCTATATTTACATACTGGCATGTTATAATAATAAAAAAAAAGAAAAAAAGTGCAAATGTAAAGGCAAAAGAAAAGAAAGAATGGAAAACTGTACGTCGGTAGATGTAACAATTTAAAGCTCAGACACAAATTACATTAAAAATGGATTGCGGATGATCCGGCACTCACTCAATCGCGTTCAAACATATACGATCCCTTTACGGAAAGACTGGATTTTTTAAAATAGCTGAGCCCAACTGCAGTCTGCATTACATTGACGACTATCAAAATGGAAGCAGTGCGTGAAAAATATATACCAATACCGATTCCTTACTTACATGCATAAATTTAAGAGGCAGAACTAAAGTGCAAAACAGAATTTGACCGACACTTACACAAATACGGTTACACTTCAATTTTCCCCACCATCCTCATCCCAACATTGTCTTCGACAACCTAAATACAACACAAAATGATATATTAATAATCAAATAAACAATATTTATGGCGACAATGAAAGATACAGATTAACTAGAATAAACTGAAGATATAGCAAGTGGAGATGGCAACAATTCCATATAACACACAATATCATATCATTTTGAGTAAATGGGTGTTTGGCAATGCGTCTTTGAGAGTGATTATGGGATACATAATCATCAGAATCCAATAATTAGGTGCAACAAAAAGCACTGCAGATAGTAGTGTGTTAGTGCAAATATTATGATATTTAATCTATATAGTCTCGTTTATTTTGATTGATGAAAAACATGTAACTTGATACATAACGTAAAATGTACAAGTTACTTGTAATCATATTTTGTCTCAACATATATTCAACATCTCTCGACGTCTCTAGTCCTCGTATGCTACAACACATGTTCGTGCATGTTTGTTATGTGGCATTATGATCAAACCCCTTAACAAATCATTTAGAATTTTTAAAATATGTTTAGCGTCATTAAGTATTTTAAAAGGTTAACAATTCTATTTCGAACCTCATTTTACATTTTGCATTTTGCCTATACAAGTATTTTTACTTGTACATCATGCTTCCTAAGTTGTATTCATGTCAAAATAGAATAAGTGCCACATTAAGTGTCAAAGTACACTTTAGGTGTCAAAATAGGATAAGTGCGACATTAGGTGTTAAAGTACATTTTAGGTGTCAAACTAAGACAAATGTGTTTACATACTTCTAAAAATAATGTTAATGACATAATAACTTTAGTCCTATAATAGCATAAGTAGTTTAATATTTTTAGTAACACACAAACTAACACGGCACAACTTGCTAATCATATATTAACTAGTTAAGTAATACATTTTACAAACAAACATTTTTTTTACATTTTAATCAAAATGAAAATGGTTTTATTACCTCATGCATAATGTCATCTAAATCAAGAAAGATCACAAAAGATATCTTGGAAAGATTCTGTATAAAATTTTGGAAAAGATTTGATAAAGATTTTTTAGATTTTCTTGTTAGACACCCGCGGAACCAAATGTTAACAAGAATGGAACCCCGCGGATCCCTTTTTTTTGGTTCTTTGGTTTGCTAACCTTGTTGGCTATAAATAGCATCCCATTGTCCATCCATTTCCTCATCCCTTTAACACACATTCTCTCTATCCATCTTACATCATCTAGATATGTAAATAACAATGTAGTAACATACATTAACCATCCTCACCATCACATGATTATAATACTTCTAACATTCATCTTCGTTGTAAGCATACTTTACATTTTGATCAATCAAGGAAAGCTTAGAGATCTAGCCATCCTCATTCACCACAAGCATAAACATATGAAGATATATGACAACAAGCTTAGGGAACTTGTGATCTTCATCAATTGAAGACTTCATATCAATGAAAGTTCATTTAGAAGTAGTCATTCATATCTATTACACATTTGTGTCATGGATCATCATTGTAAACGTTATTGCATCACACTTTCACCAAAATAGATTAGATGGTTTATGTGTTTGTGCCATAAAACACAAGGTTTGTTATGTTGGGCCTTAAAACATAACGGGAGTGGCTGTACCTGGGAAAGAACTCGACATCTAGCTTAGTGTCGGAAATATTGTATAGGCGACATCAGGTTGGTTCTACCTTGAACTAGAACCCAATATTTAGCTTTGTATCAGAAAAAGTGCAAGCGACGTTTGTAAAGGTTTTCTCCACTGAGAAGGTTGCTTGTTGATCTAGAAAAATAACTCTCGAGTTGGGTACTCGGGGAGTCGAGTAGGGCGGAGAGGAGCTCGGTGACCAAACCACTATAAATTCTAGTGTCTGGTTTGCACTTTCCTTATTTATTACTTTAATTTTATACTTGCACTATGTTATTGCTTGTGATGTGGCTTGAAGTTTATGCTTGTGTGAAAACTTATCTTATCTATGATCTATATTAGTCACAGATAATAATTGGCACTTTTCATATTACAACAAGCTTGATAAGCTATTTGATACAAAAGATTTAAAGTTTTTAAATGGTAACGTATTCAACCCCCCCCCCCCCCTCTACGTTTTCACAATTGGTATCAGAGCCTCGTGGCTCTTATTTTCAAGAGAAATGTTTTTTAAAATGGAGTACGATCCATGTATAAAATTACTCATGAATCGGATATAATATGAAGAGCATCTGTCTGTTTAATGCTTACTTGTTTTGTTGATTAAATATAGTTTGTTATACAAGCTTAAAGTTTTCTTTGAAAAATAAAAGAAAATGTTTCTTAAAACAATTTGTAAGTACCAAGTTATGTGCTTAAATCAAATTTACGAAAAATACAATTTAAAAGAGAGTGTTTGGATAAGTCACATAGTTGAAAAATCACCTCCATAGATGTTTAGATAAGTCACATAAGTAGAAATGTTGTTAAATATATATTATATGTTTACTATCTAATCTTGTAAGTCCTACACGTTTTCTTCGTGTCAAAATACAAGCTTTAGTGAATCTGTCACTGAGGACCACGGAACCAAATCCTATAAAAGGCGGAACCCTAAATTTGGTCCCTTGGAATCCGTCTGTATAATCTGCAGTTTTTTTGCCAACTTAAAAAATTCATAACTAATTAATTGTAAGTCCGTACGAGTCACGCCACCTATCATTTTAAAGGGAATTGAGTCTAATTTCATTTAATAATACTTAAATTGAATGATTCTAACATTAAATGAGTAAAATTAACCAAATGATATAGCTTATTCAAATTATTGAGTTTCGCTTTAACATAAAATCTCAAAAATTTAAGTCAAGCAATTTAAGTTGGTATTCTTAGAACATTGACCTAATTTCTTTTGAAACTAAATAATTTGGTAATATGTTTAAAGGAAACTAATCAAGCTTGGTATACATCATCATATCTAAACACAAAATGATGAAAAGTGTTTTTCTTTTTATGCTATGCTAAATGACTACTTGTTTGTTGTTTGCATATATGTTGCTTACTTATTTTTAGATTGTTGTTTACACTTTTTTTATAACATATGTTTCAATCTTGCCAGGTTATTTATTCGCTTGTTTTTCGATATCTTGTTTATGCACAATAGGACATTTGCTAGATTTTGTGCACTAAGCTGAAAAATTGTTTCTACCATTGCTTATAGGCATAGATCACTCTCTTCGCATATGCTAAATTAAAATCTTGAATAACTCACTTAGGAATGAGTACTAAGTAAACTACTCAAGTACTTTGAAAATTGTTGTTTTGCACAATCTCCCGCATATGAGTTCAAGTGTGTCACTACTTTCAATGTTAGTCTAAAACATATAATATCTTTGAAAAAGGTGTTTGGTAAAATAACTAACAATGATGTATGAAATGTTATGTGCTTTCTGGGATGATAATTTTTGCTACTTATCTATCATGTAAACTAACGGTTTATCTTCCAGGCAGATAACATCTCAATGTTATCAATTTTCATTTTTTACGTTTTAGTGAAATTTCTAGTCATTGCATGATTTGTACCCATACATGTGTTTATACCTGTGTTATTGTTATTTCCTAATCACAACTAATTAGTTACACATGTTTAAAACAAAATTAAAAAATTTGAGCGGGGTTCAGGCTTTCGAAAAGCCCCCTGTTAACATTTTTGCACCCGCGGATACCACGGAACCAAAAATTTGGTTCTTCCAAAATCCAACAAATGGATCAGACGGAACCAAAAACAGGGTTCCGTCTGTGTATCTATTTGGTGCTACGGGCCTGCAGAAAATATTTTAGACTTTTTTCTCTAATCCCACACTCTAGATCACTCACTTTTGTTACTAGGATAGTCAATACTGATACTTAATTACATTAGGATGTCTTGAACTCAATTAGACCAACAGGATGTGCATTTCTCACCATAATTTGAAATTTCTCAAAATTCACTCAAATTATCTTTCTCTATAAAGGAAGGAACCCTTTATTTGGTTCCTTGCAATCCGTGGACCACTGTTCACAAAGATGTTGTAATCATTACACACATTAATTTCATTCTTCCTTCCTTTACTAATCCCGCACCCATTAGCTTGACTTATTTTTTGAATTGACAACTTCCTAACAAATCTGGACTTATTATCTGTAAAGATTACATACAATATCAAAATCACAAGTCTAACTCATGACTGTAGATATTGACTTGTTTCAGCATATGTTGCCTCACTTGGTTAATATGAAAATAATGTGTCATCCTTCAAGATGATAAGTATTTACATCAAGTCATAACTCACACTTAGGTTGATGATGTATCATCAAGTCTTGCCATCCTTGAGTGTGATCTAGTCTCAACAAAGTAGGATTGACAACTTAAGTATTTCATCCGAAATATTCAAGTATATTTGACCTACGATTGTAGTCATTAAAAGTCATATCCTAACAATTAACATCCAAGTATTTTAACAACATATGTTAGAGCACTTATCCTAACACTCTTTCAATCAAAAGGAATAAAGAAAATGTCAATAGGTCTTCATCCTTGAACATTTACCACTTAAAGTTCACTTGTTCCTTCACCATCATCCCATCACATTCACCTTGTGATATATCTCAGCCCCTAAGCTTCACTAACATGACC
Source organism: Chrysanthemum seticuspe (assembly GCA_019973895.1). Lineage (NCBI taxonomy): Eukaryota > Viridiplantae > Streptophyta > Magnoliopsida > Asterales > Asteraceae > Chrysanthemum > Chrysanthemum seticuspe. Next base: position 217,529,418 of record BPTQ01000007.1, on the reverse strand, counting down.
AAAAACTTCAAGCACTTCACCCACTAGTTGTACCAACCAATAGACCACAAGAATTAGTATCCATCCTTTTTTTTTCAACATCCATGAACATCCTAAGTACTCCCATAGCACAACAAACCTCTACATCACCACATTCTTATTTAGACACACTAGAATACCTACCACCTAGATCAACCAATCCACCATCCTTACCATCATTTGAATCCGTTGAGCGCATTATTCAAAAAGCCCTTAGTCTAACACTCGCACCGAATCAAATACACAAACTCAACCATACTTTCCAACCTATAAAGACTTAGATGATTCATTATGGCTAGAACCTCCACAACCAAACGAGCATGATGCCCCTTGTCATTTTGAATTTCGGTCAACAAAATGTCATATCCGTTAAACCAAAAATCAACATTTTAACAACATATGTTAAAATTCAATCTCAAAGCCAACCTCATGCACCTCGAGTGACAATGAGTCTTGAGGAGCATACATAAGAAACTTGAGTGAGTTCCTCGTGTCATCATCTAGTGAATATAATCTTGAGAACAAGTATATAGGACTATCTGATTCGAACACTTTGGCTTCATATCTTCATTTAGGAAAACATGATAGTTTGAAAAAAATTATGCCTAAAAAATCATGCAGTGAGTTTTCATCTTGTTTAAAAGGAAATAAAGGATAATGTATATCCTATGCATCATTCTCTCCTTGCGACATGAGTGGTTGTGTTACAAGATATTTCATTACACCTCATTAGCTAAATAATCTTGTGCAAACATCTACAAGTTCTATGAACTAGCGTATCTCATTCATCTTGTCATACTTGTTTTCATAAGCATACTTGTTGAAAGATACTATTTGTATCTATTTCCTTTCAAGCGTACATCATAACCAAACCTTGCTCATAATCTAGTTCAAACCTTGTGCACATCCAAGGTTAAAACTACACATCCCTAAAGCCTACACAAGATCTATTGAAGTTGGTAACCTTGCTTAGATTCTTATTAAATAAAATTCCAAAGAGCTTTCTTAAGAACATTCTTAATTCAACATATTTCATTATCACACACAAACACATTTCTTGGTCTTAGATGATCAAATCACATTCATAACACATACTTCAAATCAACATAAAAGATGACATTAGATCATGCAATAAGCTATTTAATTCGAACAACCTTAGATTCCTAACACAAGATTGAAATATATTGCTTACTTTCTAAATGTTGACACGTCTTTGTTAAATTCTCGTGTATAACATGACATCTTCATCACCTTAGTTATATTTCATATTAAGTTGAGTCACATTAAGCCAAGTATTGGTAAACTATCATCTTTTATAAACTTCAATAGGAAAAAATAGGAGTTCCCATATTTCTAGCATGAGAATGACTATTTGAGAACCTATTGCACTAAAAACTCAATTTGACCTAACGGTTGATTGCTTCCAGGAGAGACGTTGAGTATGTGGAATCACCCGTAAAAATGATCATGTTTAGCCTTAATTGAGCACTGCAAGTAATAGTCTCATATTCATTCTCCAACTTGCAAAATCTCTTTTCCTATACTTTCCTAAAGTAAGTGTTAAAATAGTGATTGTTTGCCTCGCCTTAGGAATACTTATCAAATAAATAGAAGATATGACTTTTATTCCTTTAGTTTATTTAAACCACTTGCATTATATATACATGTGTTGATTACATGTTCTTGTTTAAAATGATCAATTGTCTTGACATTTTCTTGGTGTTTGATATCTACTTGATTAATTGTCAAATGTATAAACCCTTGAAAGGTTTTGCCTTTATGATGCTTTATGCTACTTTATGTTAAGCGTAAACATGATTTGCATGATATTTATAATTGAAGCAATTACGTCCTTTGTATGATGTTTCACATGATTAACGTGTTACTTGTGAACTCATAATATATCATTTCGTTATTGATGTATCCATGTTTGAAAGCTACTGTCCTTTGTTGACATTCCTTAAATGTGTGCATAAGATGGTCTAAATGATACATGCTCATAAATGTTATAATTTAAACATGGCTTGCATGAATCTCTTGTCTTGCTTCTTTTGTGTCTTTGTCACTCTATTTGTTTGCTACGTGTGCACTTATAATTTGTCAAAGTTATTTTGGTATGATAAACTTTTAGAAGTATTTTTATCCTACAAATTAATCACATAAATTGTCATACTTACTTATAGCTAAGTATACTTAAATGTCTAAGCATAGCAACAAAATAATCTAAAAATAAAATGTCTTGAATAATGTCACATTTTTGCATAATATGATTGTTTGTCTTGATGCTACCTTGTTGTGTGGTGATTTCTTGTTTACTAAGTGGAATATGTTGTTTTTCTTATATAAGATGTTATCATTTGATTTCTATCATGTTGACATCTTTTGTCACTAACAAATTTGTTTTGTAGGTTGATAACAAATTATTTGTTGTCTCACTTCGTTCTAACTTTTATACACTCATTTCGCATAATCCCCTTATTGCTACGTAGATTAGTAATATGTTTTATGGGCCTTTAAACTTGCATATAGTTTTAGAACATATAAGATTTAGTGATTTGGCATTACATCTTCATATCATTCAATCGACCTCTTTCCAAATCTCATTATTGCTTCCACTTTACAAAAATTACCTCCACCACTATTTAGTTATAACAATACTTTAAGTACATCATCCTCTCCACCTCCTATGAGGAAACTACATGCCTCGTCATATGATCATCTCGTATTAATCAAGAAGAGCTATGTTACTTTAAGGATGAAGTTCATTGTATGCTAACCATCATCCGTAAAAATATTACTAAGCTCATCCTTTCATTAACCCCGAATAGTCTCCTAAACACTTTGTTGTCATTCTTTATTTGATACATTGCACATTATGTTGGATGTCCACCAATTAAGGGGGAGAGTAATCCATTCACATAATTGTCTTCTGTCAAATTTTATTTCTCTTAAACCCTAAAATACCAACACATAGGTACACACCACTTAGCTCAAACCGGTTCGCGAAACCGCAAGTAGTTCAAACCTTTTGACCTAATATCAGAAGTTTACACCAATGGCTCATCAAGTGAAAACAAACATCATGTATTTTACAAACTTCTTCATCTTCACAATCAACAAGTCTAGGATTTTCCTTAAACTAGCACCTTACACTGTCTAGAACACCATCATAGGATCTTAACCTTTTCTTGCTTGACACATATCATGCATGTCATTGTCAGTGCAAATGATATATTAATCAAAACATTCATTCCCAATACTTTCTCAACACGTTGGTCTATCCAACTCTCTCTCATATGATGTCATTCTCATCTTTATATAGGTACTTATTATTATTATTATTATTATTATTATTATTATTATTATTATTATTATTATATATAGATATATTTTTTTTAATAATAATAATAATAATAATAATAATATTATTATTATTATTATTATTTTATTATTATTATTATTTTTTTTTATAAATCACACTTTTTAGAGAATCATAATATTATTATTATTATTATTATTATTATTATTATTATTATTATTATTATTATTATTATTATTATTATTATTTTATAAAACATCACTTCATTAGAAAACCAAAAGAATTACAAGAAATTGGTGGGAAGCCGAGACACTAGTTGGGCTCCCACTCCTTTCTGAATACAAAAGCTTAGTCTGTGAAAAATAAAAGCCCCACTTTTGACACTATTCGAGTGGCTAATAGCAACAGTCTTGATACGTGAAATCGTGTCCAAAGCTTCCGTGTCAAGCTCCCCAAATGTAGAGAAAGCAAAAGGGATGAACTTGTAGCCATTTTCTTCACATTTGGACACATATTTCTTTTTCTTCTTCTCCACAGCGTTATGTAAGGCCACCCCGGGGGCCCATGCAGACGCATCAATACCCGCAAAAGGAGAGATTCCAGTCACATCCAAACACGCGTCCTTACCTTGGATCCAGTTGAATAATAGCAGGTCTGCCGGGCGCAGCTCTTTCCCGTCCCTCGAAAGAAACCCCAATGAGGCCTCCTTTTTCACCATAATCCCAACCTTGGAACATATGTCGACAAGAATATCCCGCACCAAATTATGTCTGAATTTCACCCCCACTTCACTGGAACAGTGAACTGCATGATCCCCCCATTGGTCCATACGATGCTTGCAGCTCGGGCAGGAGCTTCCTTCAGAAAACATAGGTATGGTGAGCCTATAACACAATACCGAACGGAATTGGCGATGGTTCATCCTCTGGCCCAACCCATCAATAGGTATGGTGAAAAGGAAATCTTGTGCATGTGGAGCCCTGGTACAACTGCGGACAGCTACCTACCTCGGGCTTAACGAATACTTAGAAACGAGATCTTTCTCGATGACACCAAAGTAACACTTTGCCAAGGATTTCATCATATGGGGGGCAGGAGCGTCAGAGGCGACCGAGAACGTGTCCGTGTTACAAGCACTGTTAAACATATCGAGGGCATGTTGAAATGAAGGGCCATAAGAGTTTATTATTATTATTATTATTATTATTATTATTATTGCTACATATTGCCTTCACTTCTTTTTAATCATAAATTATTACATGATACATCATCTTCGTTAGATGATAATGTCATAATCGTTCATGACGGTCAAAACCATATTAAAACTATCTAGAATAGGTCATTTTTATAAGTTATGTCAATCAATGAATGAACTTCGTTCTTGTTAGCATCAATAATATCATTCAAATGGTAACCCTTATGCATTACGAGAGTCTTATTCTTTGGTTATCCCCTAAGTTGTGAATTTTAGATAAGAACCTCATGTGTCCATATTTTATATTTTTATAGAATTTGCTATACATACATGTTTTTAATTCCTTAATAATTTTCTACGTTATCACCACCACCTTTCATCACCATCTTCACTAACCATCACCATCATGAATTTAGAAAAAAAAACTTACCTTAATCAATCTTGAGTCATCACCACAACCTCCTATGAATCCTACTAGTAAACCTACACCAACACTATCACCACCCACTCTAACTCTCAATATTCCAACTTAACTTTATATTTTCTTTTTAGGCATTATTTTGTAGGCTTTTACTTTTTAGAGAATCATATTATATCCTCTTTTTTCTTATGATTGTTTGTAATTCTTATTAGAATACTACACTTCATGAGATATTTTATTTCATAATCATGGCTCTCTACTTTGAGTTGCATGTGATTATATCATTTATATGTTACACTAATTCTTTCATTGTAGGTTCATCATCATATACACTTGATTGTATGTAACATACTCATCTAAGGATGAAGTTTGCATCAATTATTTTTCTTATTTAAGGTGCTTCTTGACACCGTCAAACAAGGGGGAATATCCTTTAAGCACTCATATTGCATCGTCTATACACTTGGTTGTATATGCCATATTTTTCTAAAGACAAAGCCTCTATTATAATAATATTTATTTTTAGGGTTCATCTTGATGCCCTAGAGCAAGGGGGAGCTTCCATCAAGCATTTATTGAATGTATCTTATACACACTTTGTTGTATATCACTTACTCGTTCAATGACGAATATAGTTTTGCACTAATATTTGTTTTGTAGGTTTTTAATCATACCTTGACGCCTCAAACAAGTGGGAGCAACCGTCAAGGGGGAGCATGCACGCATTCATCATCATTCTCACTTTTTGACAAGCTTTTTGCTTCAACAAAAAAAAAGTGGAGAAGAGAGGCTAACATTTCTATGCATTTCTTCATTATACATTTCTCATAATTTGTTGCTACATAAAACTAACCTTGATGTAGGTTAAGCCTATAAATTTGATCCATTGATCTACTACCAAACAAGGGGATGCAACAACCATAGGGAATTGGAGTAGAAAATTTAACTTCACTCAGGATGATGCAAGCTCACCTTTTAGAGGAGAAATGAAGTTTAAAACTCCAAGTACAAACCCTTTTAGTTTCGAAAAAAGGGGGAGAAGAGTCTAAACGGAGAAGGAAATGTAGAAGGTTATACGGACACAAGTAACTTTTTACATTTTACTATCTATCACGTTTACATTTTTTGTCATCATCAAAAAGGGGGAGATTGTTAGTGCAAAATGCAAATATTATGATATTTAATCTATACAGTCTCGTTTGTTTTGATTGATGACAAACACGTAACTTGATACATCACGTAAAATGTACAAGTTACTTGTAAACATATTTTGTCTCAACATACATTCAACACCTCTCGACGTCTCTAGTCCTCGTATGCTACAACACAGGTTCGTACATGTTTGTTATGTGGCATTATGATCAAACCCCTTAACAAATCATTTAGAATGTTTAAAATACGTTTAGAGTCATTAAGTATTTTAAAAGGTTAACCATTCTATTTCGAACCTCATTTACATTTTGTATATACAAGTATTTTTACTTGTACATCATGCTTCCTAAGTTGTATTCATGTCTAAATAGAATAAGTGCCACATTAAGTGTCAAAGTGCACTTTAGGTGTCAAAATAGGATAAGTGCGACATTAGGTGTCAAAGTGCACTTTAGGTGTCAAACTAAGACAAATGTGTTTACATACTTCTAAAAATGATGTTAATGACATAATAACTTTAGTCCTATAATAGCATAAGTAGTTTAATATTTTTAGTAACACATAAACTAACATGGTACAACTTGTTAATCATATACTAACTAGTTAAGTAATACATTTTACAAAAAATCCTTTTGTTTAAATTTTAATCAAAATGAAAATGGTTTTATTACCTCGTGCGTAATGTCATCTAAATCTAGAAAGATCACAAAAGATATCTTGGAAAGATTCTGTATAAGATTTTGGAAAGATTTGATAATGATTTTTTAGGTTTTCTGTCAAACACCCGCGGAACCAAATGTTAACAAGGACGGAACCCCGCGGATCCCTTTTTTTTGGTTCCTTGGTTTGCTGACCTTGTTGGCTATAAATAGCATCCCATTGTCCATTCATTTCCTCATCCCTTTAACATACATTCTCTCTATCCTTCTTGCATCATCTAGATATGTAGATAACAATGTAGTAACATACATTAACCACCTTCACCATCACATGATCATAATGCTTCTAACATTCATCTTTGTTGTAAGCATACTTTATATTTTGATCAACCAATGAAATCTTGGTGATCTAGCCATCCTTATTCACCACAAGCATACACATATGAAGATCTATCACAAAAAGCTTATGAACTTGTGATGTTCATCAATTGAAGGCTTCCTATCAATGGAAGTTCATTTAGAAGTAGTCATTTATATCCATTAGACATTTTTGTCATGGATCATCATTGTAAACATTATTACATCACACTTTTACCAAACTAGATTATATGGTTTATGTGTTTGTGCCATAAAACACAAGGTTTGTTATGTTGGGCCTTAAAACCTAATTTGAGTGGTTGCACTCGGGAAAGAACTCGACATCTAGCTTAGTGTCGGAAATAATGTATAGGCGACGTCAGGTTGGTTCTACCTTGAACTAGAACCCGATATTCAGCTTTGTACCAGAAAAAGTGTAAGCGACGTTTGTAAAGGTTTTCTCCGCTGAGAAGGGAGCTTGTTGATCTAGTGAGGTAACTCTCGAGTTGGGTACTCGGGGAGTGGAGTAGGGCGGAGAGGAGCTCCGTGACCGAACCACTATAAATCCTCGTGTCTGGTTTGCACTTTCCTTATTTATTACTTTAATTTTATGCTTGAACTATGTTATTGCTTGTGATGTGGCTTGATGTTTATGCTTGTGTGACAACTAGTCTTATCTATGATCTATATTAGTCACAGACAATAATTGGCACTTTTTGTAACACCCCAACCCGACAAGGGTAGAAGTATCACATTATGGTGGCATATCAGAACATACATAATAAAGCGCAAGCGGAAGTCTAATCATAAATACCAAAAAGTGAGTCAACACGACTTAAAGGGATACATAAGTTCCAAAATCCAAAATGAAGGAAACATAAACCAAGTCTAAAAAAATGGAAAACATAGTCCAAAAGCTAGGAAGTCTAGGGTAAGTAAGCCCCCACACAGCTCCCACTCTCAGCCCCAAAGATAGCCCAACTCTCAGCTTAAGAACCTGCCGCAGGAGAAAACAAAATGCGGCTGAGCTAAATGCTTAGTGAACAGATATATAAAACAAAGTAGTGAAACTAAAGGAGAATACAGAAAATGGTGAAGTATCAGAAGGTATAACATAAGTGTAGTAAAAGGTGTAAAGGTTACAGAATTCTACCACGAGCACAGAAACATATCATCATAACATCATATCATCATAGTATCATAAATGGAGTAGCTAACTGCCAGAGTGTGAATGACGTGTATGGCACACAATCACCATTCACCAGAAATATAACATATACATATCAGATCAGATCTAGGATGCATCCATACGCCCCTGTAGAAATCATAATGGCTAGAATATAATACTTAAGCTCATAATACATAACAGAAAGGGACGCAGTGGGTCATCACTCGCCCACCGTGGAGTCATGCCATTGGTGCCTCAATGACATGGTCATGGAACCCCCATGACTAGTGAAAGCTCGGGTAGCAAACTGAATGGTCAAACAGAATATCATAGCAATGATACAGAGTATATAAGTCATCTAGAAATATCATAACGTCAGTTCATATCAGATAGGGTTCATAGGAAATGCTCATATCAAAGGCTTATATCATAGTGTCATAAACAGAAAGGCTCATAACAAAGGCATCAAAATTAGAAGCTAAGTAATCAAAAGGTGTGAAAGGATCATGAGAAACCTTATAAGAAAGGTCAGAATATATGTACCTTATGCAAATGACAAAGAAGATAAAGATAGGATCACACAGAAATAGGAATCACTTCTTCTTCGAGGAATCTACAGAAAGTGAATAATAATACTATTATTAGCTTATAATGTAATTGGATTACCTTTTAAGGTTGTTTTTAATACATAATGAAGTTTCTTACTATTTTTAGTAACTTTCCATTTTTAGTAATCTTCCCATATTTAGTAAGTTAGCTATAATTATCGTATATCCAAAGTATAGGGTCTTATATAATTATATAACATAAATTTGGGTTCATTTGATCATAATTCCAGGCATGGGGTTTATTTTGTAAATTATCTCAAAGTGTAGGGTTTGTAATGTAATTAACTTTGATGATTTGATTCTTGTCAAAAGTTTTATACGCTTAATAAGAAGAAAAAGAAAAACATTTCATAATATATCTTCAGGACAGAATCGACCTATACTCAAGCTTGCTCGTGGGTCCTAATATTAACATCTACAACTAAGTAAACGTGCCAAAGGGCTAACCCCCGACTCATCTTCCAGACACACTTTCAAAAATACAAAACGACTTACCCATTCGTCCCGCGATCACCCTTGAACTCGCCCCCTCACAAGACCATATATGTACATGTAGTATCTCGTTTGAACTTCCTTACTGGTTTTATAATTACCTTTCTATGTATACGTTTGACATACATGCATACCCAATTGTTTTTGACCCAGCCCCCATGCACACACACGATACATATAGCGAAACACAACATAAATGTAATCACATAAAATCACACTTAAACACAATCTTATTAAATGATTATGTCCACAGGTTTTTAGAGCTAGTTTAATGATGATATTAGGCTGATACAAGAATGGTTCATATGGCGTATGATAGCAGCAACTCGAAGGATCGAAAACCGAAACAATTTCGGACATGTAATATTCAGTTTCATGATTTCATGTTACCAAAGTATCCATCAAACGTATCATAACAGAACAAACAACCATATCAGTTTACGTACTTTATCATTTCATGCGGCTAATATATATATTTCATATGTATTCTCTTTTAAATGATCACAATGATTTAAGTTAAGTTTTCCTTCATTTCATGCGCGTGTATACATTGTTCACAAGTCGCAAGGAAACAGAAGAACGATTTAGAGATACCTCAAGGACGATTTGAAAACGGATCAAGAAGGATGAATCAAGGAACCGAAACCACACGAGCAACTAATATTACACCAAAGCCGATCACCTCCACGAACACACCAATGCCAGAACAAACAGAAGTCGATCACCCACCTTGGTTATACCCTCTTAGAACTTGATTTTCTTGGAGCCAAAGACCAGCCGTTTAGTGTATATTTGTTTAGGGTTTTAGAGTGGAATGCAAATGAGATATACGTTTCAAAATAGGATGGCAAAACGTGTTTTGAATTATGGAATACCGTGTTTCTCTTTTATGGAAAAGCTTGTGATTTAGGTGAGATTTAATGGATTATAACCAGTAATTGAGTCGTGATATAAGGGGACTAGATGATATGGTTCATTCTTATCTAATATAGCAAACGACACAAGTAATAGGAGGGCTTATAATCGGTTTATAATTAGGATAGGAATTAGTTTAGGAAACTTAAGATTAGTTTTAGGATTTTATTTATATAATGTAGTTTTAATTTATAAGGTATAGTTTTAAATGATATAAATTTGTAATCCATACTTAGGTTATCTTTCATAATACTCTTGCATAATTAATTGTATGTTTTTATGAATTCAAAGTTAGAGCGGCAAAATGGGAATTTCAAAGAATGGAAAGTTTAGGGTTTTACACTTTTCATATCACAACAAGCTTGATAAGCTATTTGATACAAAAGATTTAAAGTTTTTAAATGGTAACGTATTCACCCCCTCTACGTGTTCACATAATGTTTGAATGTGCGATTGTGTATCTTCTGGTTAAAGTCGTGATGATCATATTTTAGTTATACGTCTGAGAGCAGGGTAGGAATGAAAATGCTAATGGAACTCAATTTCAAAACCATTTGTTTCGCTCTCATTCCCGTGCCATGTTCCTAGACTCTCGATTAAACCACCCAATAACTAAAATCAGATAATGTAATATACCTTAGTATGCTGTCACCCACCCATGTAATAAAGAATCTGTCGTTGATTTTCAATTCACAATATGAAGCTCAAATTGATTAGTAAACCATGCATAAAATGTAAAACGGTAACTGATCCTAACATTATCCAAGCGCCTCAAGATCTAGACTACCAAAAAAAATTTCATTAACAAAATTTGATAGAGTTTGCTTCAACCTGCCAAACCATTTCTTTATTAGGTTCAGGTTTTTAAACCAAATAGAGTAAAAAATATCTAGAGTCTGCCATGGCTGCAAAGAAACACGGTTGCATAATCATGCCACATGGTCCTTGCCCCGCCAAGTTACGGATCCAATTTGTCTCAGAAAATAGCCGTTAATCATCATAGCCCTACGTGAAGCAACCGAAGGCATTTTCGAGCATAACAAATGCGAATAAACTAGTAACCACCTACACCAAATAAGTCTGGTAAGGATCGAAAAAATAGGATATGCCCACCATGGCTGAAAGTCTAGTCACCCGCCCCGCCAAGATGTGGACCATCTCAACATTAATCCCCTTACCTCGTAGACTCATCATAGCCTCTTGTAATCAATATCACCATCATTCTTATGCCATTAAACCCATTGAAAACACAATAAGCAGATTGCGAAGCGAAAATGATAACATTCCACAAATCTTTGTGAAAAGCTTTTGTTCCAGTAACATAACATTAACCTACAAACCAAACATTGTAAAAAGTTACAAACTTTTACAAACCACATACAATCAACACCTATTACACAACCTAATTTCAGTTTATTTTTCATTTTTGAAGTTTGCTAAATAACTGGATTTCAGTCCCTTAACGACAGGTTACTTCATTTTGTGTCAACATATTTTTCAGCTCATGAAGGTATAACATGAAAACAATAATAACACCACCAACCAAGCTTCCATTAGATTAAAGCGAACATAAAAACTAATCTTTATACCCAGAGACCAGCCAAGAACATTAACAGTAACATGTTACAAAATTTACCATCAACAATAGTTATAAAAGCCTAACTCATATAAGCTAATAAGTCGATATATTTGTTACATACTACATACATATATCATATTTTTTTCCCTCACACAAATAGTACAAACAAACCTTATTCATTAAAATTCATTGAAATTTCTTTTACATTTAGATGGAAATTACTAAAACCTGAAACCGAAAATCAAAAACCACAACTATCAAAAAATAACTAAGAATTTAATTATGGTTAACCAACTTACACAAAACCAAAATCAATATACTAAATTAAAAAAATAAAAATAATAATCAATGAGTAACCTTTGTTTGTCATCACACTTGACGAATTCAACAACACTTTATACTCATATCAAAAAATGAGATCCAGTAAAATAAGCGAATCCAAAGACCCCCTAAATTATTTTCCACCTATATTTGTTTTTATTTTTTTATTATGAAATGGGAAGAAGCTTCAAGAAGTGTTTATGTGGTTGTAACAAAGGCAACCCCTGTATGCGTTCACAAATGGCAATCATACAACCATACAAAATAAAATAATAATTTCCTGCAAACTTTACTGTAGATCCTCACACAAATCACTATAGATCAATCGGTGTCGGATCGGGTAAAAGTCAGGCGGTCGGAGCGTTTGGGTTGTCGGATTACAATCGGAGCGAAGAAGTAATGAGAGAGGGATGTGAGAGATAACGGTTTGGACTCAGACGTGTACCAAAAGAAAATTTTCGGGTATGAGAAAGACTAATGCAAAACGGGCTACAAAATTTGTAACATAAGCCCACGCCTTTTGTTTTTTTATATAATTATATGTGCAGTGATTTAATTGAAGAGTGAGGAAGTGAACCAGGTATTTCTTCATATGAATTTTGAACACGTGACATTAGAAAACTTATATTATGAATGTTTATAGGAGTTATTATATTTTCCTTACCCATAAATCTAGTTATTAAGGGACAAATCCCCACCATCCATCTAGTTTGATTTAATGGTGAGGATTAACCTAAGATTTAAAGGTAAACCCAAGGTCTATTCTTTTTCTTGTCTTTTTGTCTTTCTTTTTTATTCACATATTTTTTGTCTTTTTTTTTTTAAATTCACGTTTTTTATTTTATTCACGTTTCTTTTTTTTTTAATTTTTAAATTCGGGTTTTTTTATTAATTCACGTTTTTTTTAATTCGCGGCTTTTTTCTTCACTTTCATACGTTTTCGTCTGTTTTCATACGTTTTCATCCGTTTTCTTGCGTTTTCACCCTTCTTCATATGTTTTCGTCCGTTTTTATCAGTTTTCTTTCATTTTCATCCATTTTTCATACGTTTTCATCCATTTTCAAAAGTGTTTTTACGTTCTCGTCCGTTTTCATACGTATTCGTCCATTTTCTTTGGTTTTCATACGTTTCTGACTACCACAAGTGATTTTCTGTGATATTCAGAATATCACTTGTGATTTTCTGAATATCACTTGTGATTTTCTAAATAACACTTTGTGATATTCTGAATATCACTTGTGATTTTCTAGATATCACTTTATGGTATTCTGAATATCACTTGTGATTTTCATTTTACAAAACATTAGTTGAAAATCACTTGTAATATTCAGAAAATCACTTGTGATATTCTGAATATAATATCACAAGTGATTTTCTGAATATCACAGAACATCACTTGTGTTCATCTGAATATCACAAAATATCACTTGTGATACTCAGAATATCACTTGTGATACTCAGAATATCACTTTTGATACTCAGAATATCACTTGAGATAATCTGAATATCACAGAATATCACTTGTGATATTAAGAAACATATGAAAATGGCCGAAAACATTTAAAAACCAATGAAAACGTATGAAAATGGAAGAATATGTATGAACTCTAAACCAAAATTTGACCATTTTCTCTTTATACGTGGTAAATATAAACTTACATTTTTTTTATAAGTTTTGTTAGTGCAAATATTACGATATTTAATCTATACAGTCTCGTTTGTTTTGTTGATGACAAACATGTAACTTGTAATACATAACGTAAAATGTATAAGTTACTCGTAATATTATTTTGTCTCAACATACTTTCAACACATCTTGACGACTCAAGTCCTTGTATGTAAGCTCCCGGAAAATTTCATTGTACTTAAGACCTTTATCAGAAATTAAGCACGATTTATATCATCATGAAATTTCTAAACATCACATTTGCATATCATTTGGCATATGCTTGATCAACGCAGCTTGAGCGTTCATAAATATATCGTTGTTATCAGAACGAAATTCCCCACAATCCCGATAATCTTAAAATACGTAACGGATACGTAAAAATTTATAAAAATATGAAATAAATTATAATAAAAATATATTAAAATTCATATTGGGCTTAGGAACTTATTGGGCTTCATACCACCTCACGACCCAACCCAACATGTCATTGGGCCTCATATCCGAACCAAGCCCACACCATTTCTCCCTTTGGGCCTCGTTATCTAACTCGAGCCCAACATGTTGATATATTTCCTTGGGCTTAACTCTTGTACACGATCCATAAACAAAGCCCGAACCACCCTTAATACTTTTGGGCCTAGCTACTAGCCCACCACAGTTAATATAACAAGACATGCAAATTTGAGATACTGCCCTTTGTGTTGTGTAACCGGTCGAGACAAAAAAAAAAAAAAAAAAAAAAAAAAAAAAAGAAAAGAAAAGGAAACCATGCAAACTCTACTAGGAACCAAGGTCACATACCAAACTAAGTTTTCCTACCTAGAACTCCCAAGACATGCGTGTGTAAGTAAATGAATAGGAGACAAGCAAGAAACTTTAGCCACCCTAAAACCATTTATATAATAGCCTAAACATCACCCTAAACCTCACTTTGACTCATTTGACCTTAAGGACCATTGGTTATTATATTTTCCTTGTTAAGTGTCGATGGGACTAGGCATACATGCCACCATGAAAATCGGCTGCAACATCACACGCCCAAAGACCAAGTCAAAACACATGTTTAAAAATCCTAAGACAAGGTGATCTAAGAGTTAAATATATGAAAGACCATGCTTCCCTTATAAACCTCACCCACACCTAGGATACTCACACCTTAACTCTCATAAATGCACATTTGTGTTCACTAAAAATATTCATCCGTCCACTTAGTTACCATCGAAGGAAGAAAATGGAATCGAATAGGAACCAAGGTTTAGAGAAGCTTGGGTAAAAAATTAGTCGAATATCATTATAAGGAGAACACGGGGTTTAGAGTTCGAATCACCTTCACATTGTTCATCTCCACTCTTGACGAGTGTTGTAAGTACCTCTACACTCATTTCATTTCCAACTCGTTTATTCACACGCATATACACGTTCATATCACACGTTACAAATGTTACACGCACCATTTCACACTAGAACATATTCTGTAGCTTGGTATAGACAACCTTCGACACTTAGTCACTCATTGTTACATGTTAAAACTTGTTAAAAATGTCGAAAACACATCACAAACTCTTGAGAATCTCTCGTACACTTTGAAACACCCACGCAAAGGCTAACGGGCCTAAACCCCAACTAACGAGCCCAATAAGCCTAACCCGCGTCTAAATAAGCTTTTACCTGGCCCAATAAGCGTATAATAAGCCAGTAAGCTATAAAAATAAGTTAAAATAAGTTTGTAATCATTTTACAAAGTTTTCGTTTTCTAAAAATGTATTCGGACCTAAATTGCAAATATTATAGTCCTTGGGTTAAAATTGTAACTTTTTAAAAGTTAAAGGGGTCCTATAGTACGTATAATAAACATACATGAAAAGTCTAAGGGGTATTATGGCCATTTTCAAAAGTATAGGGGTATGATTCACATGCATGAGCGCGTATAAAAACCACGAGGACCAACCTTGTCATTTGCTTAAACTAGTTATAAGTAAACTTTGGGGTGAAAAGTGTAAACTTGAAGAACCAAAGGTCTAAAGGTGTAAAAACAAGCCTTGGAGGGCTGTTTTCGTAAAAGTGGTTTTCCCAAGGGGTAAAACTGTCAAAAATAGAAAGTTTTGATATAAAATATATTCGGGTAGAAAGTGTCATTTTCTCAAACTTGAAGGACTAAACTCGTACTTTTCGTAACTTGAGGGTAAAAAGTGTAAATTTGGGAAAAGTTTAGAAAAACTTATAAACTTAACATAACTTCGTAAAAACGAGTATTTTGATCATATGAGTATTTTCTTATCAGATATCATTATATATATTACGTACATATATATATATATATATATATATAATTAGGAATATAATTATATATATAATCTGATAAAACGCACGTGGGATTTAAACAAGCTAAAATACTCAACAACACTACCGAGATCACAATGGGGGAAAACATTTCACATATGCGTAAGTGATGATCATTAACTAAGTCAATGTAGCAAGTAAAATTAGCTTAAAAAATTAAGCAAGCACGCACGCACACTCTTGAATTGGACAATTCAATGATCTATTGAATAAAAATATTCAATGCTCTATTATTTTGGTCGCGAACCAAAATGTTCATCATAACTGAGAATCGCCATCTCATCATTTTTAGGTTTCGGTTTGGAACCTCCGCTACATTTTGCTTGATCTGTTTGTGCTTGTTCATATCATCAAGGTGAGTTCATAGCCTCGCTTTTACATTTATTTGCAACCCCCGCGAGGGAGATACATGCTCTAAACTAGAACACAAGAGTTTTCATAAATGTTCACTTCTTGATTATTGGAATTGCCTAAGTATTTAGCCATAAGTCTCCTGTATTATGAACCATTAGTCACCGCGAGTGAACGCAGATATCGTGAATAGTACTATGGGGAGTAACGACCCCGTCTCGGTTATAGAGAAATAACATGGGCGCACCATATTTGAATTGCATTAGGTAATTGACTATTATCTCTTTTGGGGTAAAACTTACGTACTCCAGTAATTCGGTGTATGCAGTTGAGTCTTGGTTGTATGAGCTTAGCGCATAATAATATGTGATTTTCCTTATGATATTGTTAGTTTACAATGATCATGCTCGTATACTTGTGTTCAACTGTTATTTAAACCTATGAATTTCACTCAACATTTTTGTTGACCTTTTTAAGCATGTTATCTCAGATAATCTGTGAAGATTGTGACTGTCACACCCCCAAATTACCTGTTTTGCAGCGGAATGGAATTCCTGGGGGTTGACTGTCATAGCATCACAATCACAGTTATATTGAACGACCTAAAGTGTCGTTTGGAAAACACATCATTTGATTTAATAAAATAATCAGAGTTTACAAATGGTAGGTCCAAAATGAAAATCAACTTGTGCGGAAATAAGTTTGTTACAAGCCAAACGATGTTTTTAAAGTGCATAAATCCCATGTGTGACGCGTCATCACCACGACTCTATGATATGTCCATATGCATGCCATGAAGTGAATGCCTTAGATACCTGAGATAAAACATGCTAAAAAGTGTCAACACAAAGGTTGAGTGAGTTCATAGAGTTTGTGTTGAAATGAAAAAAAACCTTTAGAAAATGTTCATGCAGCAAAGGCATTGTAAATCCACTCAGTTCCAAGTTCCGCCCATACAAAACTTGCAACCTGTGTGTTTACAACCCACTGCCGAAATGTGTATAGTTTATGTTCAAGCACATGATGTCAATCTTGTTTGTAAGTAGGACATATGTGCATACGATATATACAAGTACTTAATGCAAAGAATCACAACCAACTGAACCTCTTGACAAGTCTACATTGTTTGTTGTGTCTCATTGAATAACGGATTATATTCACCCCAGGTCAAGTCATCAGGGACACAAGGGTGGGGGCGTCAGCCCGATAGTACCATCAATACCTCTCCGCCGGCTCCCGCAGGAGTTAACCAGTTGCTAATGTATGTATGTTGAGGCATAATTGAAAACAAGTTTAGCACATTAAGGCACATATCGCAATAAACCACATATAATGTCCAAAGAGTATAAGAAATATAGTGTAACACAATTATATAAATGGTTTGAGTATTCGCAAGAGTAAAAACAAGTATTTAAGCATGTATCTCCCCCAAAGAGTTTGTAAGAATTTAAACGAGTAAAAGCGGAGTATGAACTCACCTGTGCAATAGTTACGATGACACAGTGGATGCACAGAAATGAGATGCAACTCTCTAACCGCGACCTATGATGAATGATATGATCTGATATAAGTCATGAAACAATGTCGTGCATGCAACTCATATGATATCCATACCACTTGTACACTTTTGAAATATAAAGTTTATCGTCGAAAAATGACACTTTTCATACTTTGAAATATGCCCCAAAATGGCCTCGTAAAACTAGTCGTGAAGTATTGTACGTTAAGGGTTAGTGATGAAACTCGGCGTTTTTGAAAACCTTGCAACAATGTCTAGAAGTCGTATCATTTAACTTTTGACCATACGGGTCTCGATCAATGAGAAAAATGGCTCTCAACATGACATATTACAAAAACTGTTTTTAGACTTAGGTTTATTTTGCTATTAGAAGCTGTCAAAATAAATAAAGTTTCGTAGGGTTTCAAACGTGTATATCTTGGTCGTTATAAGCTTGTTTTCAACGTTCTTTATATCCACGGTTTCGTATTAACGTATACTAATATATTTTCAGTAGGTCGGCTCCTACAAAACACAGCTATCGCCTCGTTTTGTCCGTCGAAATTCGTGCAACAGCACATATATTTTCAGAAAATAGTTTTTCGTCGTTAAATTTGGAAAAATCATAACTTCTTCGTTATAACTCCGTTTTAACCCATTCAAGCGGCCACGTTTTCGTTTTAAAGTATATTTTCTAAATATCTAATCCAAAAAATTTTACCTACTGTCGAGAATTCCAGTATTCGAAAATAAGATCAGACCTCTAAATAAAGTTGTCGAAATGAGTTTTTCTCGCGCAAAACCTATTCTAACCAATTCAAAACAACTCCGAAGCTATTCTAATCCTACCATACACCTTCTTAGGGTGTCATGGGTTCCTAGACATCACCAAAAGTGATATGTTTCAAGGAGTAATTATAGGATAACATATATGAATTTATATAGTTTATAAACAATTTAAGTGGTATAGACATCATATAACTTGCATGTTTTTCTCAAATATGATGAAATGAACATAATATGAATATGAAAGATGAATATGAACATGAAATGCTTACTAGTAACTTGATGAGGTGAAGTGAACAAAGGTTTAATCCTAACACCCTAGGTTTTTATTTCAAAACCTTATCTAAGAGTGTAACTAGATTGATAAAAACTTGACTTGAAAATTTTTGGTGATCTCCTCTTTGATTTCTATGGTGGCCGGTTCAATGGGGAGAAGAGGAAGAAAGGATTTTTGATTTTTTCACCTTTGGATATTTAGTTGTATGTGTTTTAGTTAGAGTATAATATGAATATAAGTTAAGATATTTAGGATGAAAATGGTGTGAGTCATCTAGTGAATGTCGACCATCAAAAAAAAAATAAAAGAGTTTGCATTAAGTGACAATTAAGTGTATTAATGTAGAGTAAATGTGTAGTTAAATTAAGAATTATTAGTAACTTGTATATTTATTTGAGCTTGTAGGGTAGCGTTAGTTAAAAATAAATTTTAACGGGTCAAAATAAAATATATTGATGTCATAAAATTTATAAAAATACATTTCTTGCAAAATTTGAGTGAAATAATAATTATCGTGTAATATTTACGAAAACCGTCGTAATTATATAAATATAACAATTTATATACAAAATAAATTTTGAACACTGGGTAAACTAATAATAATATTTTTATAAACTTAATATGAGTATAAAAATATATTAGGAATATTTTTGGAAGTGTCTTATCAAATGTTCAAAATAATTGATTACGCGATAGCGTTTATTTAATAGGAAAATAAACGTTTCATAAAAAAAAATGCAAATCCATGCATGAATTGATATGAAATGATGTTACTAATGATGTGTAGACTAAATCTAGTCTATATGAAATGTCCTGAAATTACGAGTTGTCACATTCGCCCACCCAAAAAGGAATTCAGTCCCTGAATTCAGTTCGTGTTGGTCTCTCCGGTTTAGGGTTTGATGTGGCAAACTTTCCCATTCTCAAGCAAAACCCTCAAAAGACTTTTAAGTAATCGATTTTTACTTAATCCCACAACTCATCAAACAAGAACTGTCATACGATTAGGCTAAATCGGTTTGAGAAACAACTTGTTTCTAGCTTGATCTTTGCAACTCATCAAACAAGAACTGTCGCTCGGATCAAACTGGAAACAAGTGGTTTGAAGAAAATCTTTTGAAAATTTGGCTCGATTACGGAATTGCTTACACATATGAGACTACTACTCCCTTCATTGCATGATTCTTCCTGAATTAGACATAGGTGATCAGGCTATGTATAATTTAGGAGTAACTATGCAATGCTTGGACTAATCGTCTCATATGATGTTTGGTGTTAAGTCATAAACCCGCATGTATAATGAGTATGCACTTATAATGATATGATGAGATGCTATGATGATGTAGTTATAGTATAGGGTCAATGATGCAACCTAGTTCTCTATAACCGATTCTCTGATACCAATCTGTCACACCCCCAAATTACCTGTTTTGCAGCGGAATGGAATTCCTGGGGGTTGACTGTCATAGCATCACAATCACAGTTATATTGAACGACCTAAAGTGTCGTTTGGAAAACACATCGTTTGATTTAATAAAATAATCAGAGTTTACAAAGTGTAGGTCCCAAATGAAAATCAACTTGTGCGGAAATAAGTTTGTTACAAGCCAAACGATGTTTTTAAAGTGCATAAATCCCATGTGTGACGCGTCGTCACCACGACTCTATGATATGTCCATATGCATGCCATGAAGTGAATGCCTTAGATACCTGAGATAAAACATGCTAAAAAGTGTCAACACAAAGGTTGAGTGAGTTCATAGAGTTTGTGTTGAAATGAAAAAAAACCTTTAGAAAATGTTCATGCAGCAAAGGCATTGTAAATCCACTCAGTTCCAAGTTCCGCCCATACAAAACTTGCAACCTGTGTGTTTACAACCCACTGCCGAAATGTATATAGTTTATGTTCAAGCACATGATGTCAATCTTGTTTGTAAGTAGGACATATGTGCATACGATATATACAAGTACTTAATGCAAAGAATCACAGCCAACTGAACCTCTTGACAAGTCTACATTGTTTGTTGTGTCTCATTGAATAACGGATTATATTCACCCCAGGTCAAGTCATCAGGGACACAAGGGTGGGGGCGTCAGCCCGATAGTACCATAAATACCTCTCCGCCGGCTCCCGCAGGAGTTAACCAGTTGCTAATGTATGTATGTTGAGGCATAATTGAAAACAAGTTTAGCACATTAAGGCACATATCGCAATAAACCACACATAATGTCCAAAGAGTATAAGAAATATAGTGTAACACAATTATATAAATGGTTTGAGTATTCGCAAGAGTAAAAACAAGTATTTAAGCATGTATCTCCCCCAAAGAGTTTGTAAGAATTTAAACGAGTAAAAGCGGGGTATGAACTCACCTGTGCAATAGTTACGATGACACAGTGGATGCACAGAAATGAGATGCAACTCTCTAACCGCGACCTATGATGAATGATATGATCTAATATAAGTCATGAAACAATGTCGTGCATGCAACTCATATGATATCCATACCACTTGTACACTTTTGAAATATAAAGTTTATCGTCGAAAAATGACACTTTTCATACTCTGAAATATGCCCCAAAATGGCCTCGTAAAACTAGTCGTGAAATATTGTACGTTAAGGGTTAGTGATGAAACTCAGCGTTTTTGAAAACCTTGCAACAATGTCTAGAAGTCGTATCATTTAACTTTTGACCATACGGGTCTCGATTAATGAGAAAAATGGCTCTCAACATGACGTATTACAAAAACTGTTTTTAGACTTACGTTTATTTTGCTATTAGAAGCTGTCAAAATAAATAAAGTTTCGTCGGGTTTCAAACGTGTATATCTTGGTCGTTATAAGCTTGTTTTCTACGTTCTTTATATCCACGGTTTCGTATTAACATATACTAATATATTTTCAGTAGGTCGGCTCCTACAAAACACATCTAACGCCTCGTTTTGTCTGTCGAAATTCGTGCAACAGCACATATATTTTCAGAAAATAGTTTTTCGTCGTTAAATTTGGAAAAATCATAACTTCTTCGTTATAACTCCGTTTTAACACATTCAAGCGGCCACGTTTTCGTTTTAAAGTATATTTTCTAAATATCTAATCCAAATTTTTTTTACCTACTGTCGAGAATTCCAGAATTCGAAAATAAGATCAGACCTCTAAATAAAGTTGTCGAAATGAGTTTTTCTCGCGCAAAACCTATTCTAACCAATTCAAAACAACTCCGAACCTTTTCTAATCCTACCATACACCTTCTTAGGGTGTCATGGGTTCCTAGACATCACCAAAAGTGATATGTTTCAAGGAGTAATTATAGGATAACATATATGAATTTATATAGTTTATAAACAATTTAAGTGGTATAGACATCATATAACTTGCATGTTTTTCTCAAATATGATGAAATGAACATAATATGAATATGAAAGATGAATATGAACATGAAATGCTTACTAGTAACTTGATGAGGTGAAGTGAACAAAGGTTTAATCCTAACACCCTAGGTTTTTATTTCAAAACCTTATCTAAGAGTGTAACTAGATTGATAAAAACTTGACTTGAAAATTTTTGGTGATCTCCTCTTTGATTTCTATGGTGGCCGGTTCAATGGGGAGAAGAGGAAGAAAGGATTTTTGATTTTTTCACCTTTGGATATTTAGTTGTATGTGTTTTAGTTAGAGTATAATATGAATATAAGTTAAGATATTTAGGATGAAAATGGTGTGAGTCATCTAGTGAATGTCGACCATCAAAAAAAAATAAAAGAGTTTGCATTAAGTGACAATTAAGTGTATTAATGTAGAGTAAATGTGTAGTTAAATTAAGAATTATTAGTAACTTGTATATTTATTTGAGCTTGTAGGGTAGCGTTAGTTAAAAATAAATTTTAACGGGTCAAAATAAAATATATTGATGTCATAAAATTTATAAAAATACATTTCTTGCAAAATTTGAGTGAAATAATAATTATCGTGTAATATTTACGAAACCGTCGTAATTATATAAATATAACAATTTATATACAAAATAAATTTTGAACACTGGGTAAACTAATAATAATATTTTTATAAACTTAATATGAGTATAAAAATATATTAGGAATATTTTTGGAAGTGTCTTATCAAATGTTCAAAATAATTGATTACGCGATAGCGTTTATTTAATAGGAAAATAAATGTTTCATAAAAAAAAATGCAAATCCATGCATGAATTGATATGAAATGATGTTACTAATGATGTGTAGACTAAATCTAGTCTATATGAAATGTCCTGAAATTACGAGTTGTCACAGTGACCAATGCGCGGAGTGGGGCATGGCAAGGCTTTTCTGGTGGTGTAAACATAAAGTTGTCATTTCTTTCAAACTCATGATCTTTATTTTGGGAAAAACGCTTGAACAATTTACAATGTTTTGTAACAACTATGAGTTTTCGATGAATGATAACTACTTTTAATAAAACGCCTCTTTCGAGTCGTTTTCTATAATTATTGACTATGATCTCCATTCGAGTAACACCCGAATTAGTCTTCCGCTGTCATTAAGATTTTCAGGGGTGTTACAGATTGGCATCAGAACCAAGGTTATAGAGAACCAAAGAGTTTTTCAAAAACATTTGGACTATAACCGCACTTTTAAAAACGGGACTATTCTACACCACTGCCTTATGCCCTTCCGTGACCGCTCTATGCATTAGGATCGATGCATCACTAGATCATAAGTAAATTGCATTAATTTTTGTTAGGCATGGAGATTTGCTTGGCAGATGTGCCCAACTAACTAAAATCTTGTTAATCATACTATTTGGCATTTTACTTACATGATTATTTTATGGGTTGTTACAGTACCATGTCGGCTTCCCACCCGGTTGTTCTGTCCTCAGACACTGAGATGGAAGACACTATGTCCTCTACGACTGTCAATATGCCAGCTCATCCCAGTCCAGTCATACCAGCCACTGTTTCGGATGAGACTGAACCTTTCGAGGAAGGTGAAGTTGCCCGAACTCCTACTGTTCCAGCTATGATTGCTCGCTCTCAAGAGCATAATGCTTTTGCTACTATGACCTTAGATCAGTATTATGAGTTGCAGCAATGGCTACCTGCTTCGGATGTCGCTGTGGATGATGAATCATTCAAGTCATCCAAAAGCACTGATTCTGCTTCATCAGACTCTTCAGTATCATCTTCCCTATCGATCTGTCGTCGCTGATGTAGGATCCGTGTCCTTAAGCCTTATGAGCCTGAGCCGTTTGGAGTGCCTTATAGACTGCATCCTAAGGGTACTATCTTCAACCACACAGCTAGGAAGCGTGTGCAATCCATCACTATGACTCATGTGATACCACCAGCTCAGTCACCATCAGCTCAGTCATCACCAGTTTCACCTACTGTTCCACCTACTACTACTTCACCACCACTGCCACCTACTATATTCTACCATCAGACTACCACTATTCCTGTTTCATCACCGCCTACAGCATCACCTCCATTGGACACTTTCAGTGAGCCATCCTTACCGCTTTGCATTAAATGCTATCCACCATCACTATCTAATCCTGACATGCCTACTCAAGTGGACGTTGAGACCGGACCTAGGAAGAAGGCTGATGCTAGGCGATGGTCATTCTTGATACCACTACTTCGTTGTTGGAGAGAAGAGGAGGGACCACCTAGTTCATTCGAGCTTGGAGAGAGCTCAACCGCTGCACCAGCTCCAGTTTTTCCTGTTACCGGTGAGCCTGTACACCACACCATTCCTCTATTGGCGACTAGATTCGTTAGACATGAGGACCATTTGAGTGAGCTCCTGGCACATTATGATGAGATTTCGCTCGTTAGGATAGAGAGCTTGGAGGAGGAGGTTGAAAACCTCGTGATAGGTCGCTACTCTATTGAGATTGTATTCGACATGATGAGTGCCCAGATTGTGGAGGCGAGAGAGGCCATGACCAGATTGACCCAGAGGCTTGAGACTACTGTTCGAGATTGTTGAAAACTCTCAGACCTTGACAGATCTTTAGCACTCGTGGATCGTTAGTGTTGCCTATGTAATCATAAGCAAACTAATAGACAGTCTCTACAACTCGTATTCTGTAGCGGAAAGTAAATACAAGTTGTTATAACTAAGAACACTTAGATCCTCTATGGATCTTTTATTCACTGAAACTCTATGTTTCAAGTTGTTCCCTATCACAAACTATGAGGTTCCTTTTATAGACAAGGAACCCTAATCTATTACTACCCAATCGACTAAACATGCAAGCATGCATTTAATGACTAATACATTAAACAAATATTGAGCAGTACAATAATACCCATGCTAACCTCGGGCCGTTCAAAGATAATGATGGGTTAGCATTTAACTAATACAGCGCATGCTGATCCTAGTCAGCTTCCACCCTTCAGCAGAAACACAGCACGACTTTTACTCTTCAGTAGAATGTCTTCTTCAGCAGATTCTGCTTCTACTTCAGCAGAATCCTTCGGCAGTAATGACAGCAGAAATCCTACTTCACATAATTCCCAACAATCCTCCCCTAAACTGGAATTTGACTTGGTTAAGTTCTAGTTTCCTGACCTTGAAAGATCTTTGAGACTTCAGTACTAGAGGATTGTTTTCATATATCAGTAGCAAAGAACCAATAATAAACTCATCTCTATGATGATCAAGCTTGGAAATGCCAGGTCTTTACAGCAACAAATGACATAATGTACATCAATACTTATCAGTTGTAAACTATTCTCATCACATCCAGGTGTGTTATCTCCTGAGATAGGTGAATCATTGAAAATAATGGATTTGATGTCTCTTTACCAATAGCCATCACTACTGGAGTAGCCAGATGTTTAAGTCTGAAAACTATGGTACATTGATAACCATCTGATTTAGTAGCAAATCAGCAACTATATAAACGGATTTGACTTGTCTTTACCTGTAGCCGTTTGCTCAGGACTAGTCAATTCTTAGAATTGGTGAATTGATAACCAAATATGGATGCAGTTGCCTTTACCACAGGCCATATACTTGTGGGCTAGCCAATTCTTGGATTCCAAAAAGGAATAGACCATGGTGAATTGATGACCATACAACTCTTAGCAATTAAGCATGGGTGGAGGCAGACCCTATGATTTTGAGTAAATCATTACAGCTATCAACAGATTTGACATGTCTTTACCAAAGCTGTACCCTTTGGACTAGTCAACTCTTTGATACACACAATGTATATCTGGTGAGTTAAAAACCATCAAAAAGTGCAACAAACCCTTTTTTTTTTTTTTTTTTTTTTTTTTTTTTTTTTTTTTTTTTAACTAAGGAACTAACAAACAAATAAAGAAACGAAAACAAAACAAATAAAATCCTCCCCTGAGGCATATGCCTCCCCTGAGGCCTATGCCTCCCCTTAAACTTGGCAGTTAAGGGTTAAGCATTCCAATATTGACCACAAGGTGTTGAAACCTTGGTCCATCAAAAGCTTTTGTTAACAGATCTGCCACATTATCATCTGTATGAATTTTAGCCACATTTATCAAACGTTTTTCATATGCATCTCTTATAAAGTGGTGTCTGATTTCAATATGTTTGGTTCTACTGTGAAAAACTGGATTTTTGACAATGCATATGGTACTCTGATTATCAATAAAAAGAGTTGTGTTCATGAAGTTATACCCATAGTCCAGCAATTGGTTTTGGATCCAAAGCACCTGTCCACAGCAGTTTGCAGCAGCAACATACTCTGCTTCAGTAGTTGAGGTAGCCACAATGGTTTGTTTCTTGCACTTCCACGAAATCAATCTTTTTCCAAGGAATTGACAGCCTCCAGTTGTTGATCTCCTATCCAGATTTGCACCAGCATAATCACTGTCACTATATGCTTCCAACTTAAAAGGAGACTCTTTTGGGTACCAAAGGCCTAAATGAGGTTGGCCTTTGAGATAATTAAAGATCTTCTTGACTGCAATGAGATGGGAAGAAAGAGGAGTGACTTGATGTCGAGAGCACACACTCACAGCAAAGGTAATATCAGGCCTTGAAGCTGTTAAATACATTAATGAACCAATCATTGATCTGTATAAATGAACATTCACAGGTAGATCTGGATCATTGTTGGCTTTTGTTTTTGGAGCTTCATAAGGTGTTGTGGCAGTCCTGACACCTTCCATACCGAATTTCTTCAACATGTCCCTCACATATTTATCCTGACTGATAAATATCCCATCTTGTTTCTGCTGAACTTGGAGACCCAAAAAGAAAGTAAGCTCCCCCATAGCACTCATCTGAAATTCTCCCTTCATCAGATCCTCGAATTCCCTACACCAAGCTTCTTTAGTGGATCCGAAAATGATGTCATCCACATACACTTGCACAAGTATGATGTCTGTCGAGTTCTTCTTCAGAAAAAGAGTCTTATCAATGGCACCTCTTCTGTAGCCATGCTTCAGCAGAAATGATGAAAGCCTAGCATACTATGCCCTTGGTGCCTGATGAAGTCCATAGAGAGCTTTAATGACTTTGTAAACATGATTAGGATGATCCGGGTCTTCAAATCCTTTGGGTTGTGTGACATAAACTTCCTCTTCAAACTCACCATACAGAAAAGCACCTTTAACATCCATCTGATACAGCATGAAGCCCATGTATGATGCATAGGCCAAGAAAATTCGAATGGCCTCTACTCTAGCAACAGGTGCAAACACTTCATCATAATCAATCCCTTCTTCTTGCCTGTAACCTTGAGCTACTAATCTTGCTTTGTTTTTAATAACCACACCCCTTGCATCTCTTTTGTTCTTCAGAATCCATTTAGTTCCAATAGCATATTTGCCATCTGGTAATGGTACCAAGATCCAAACTTGTTGGTTCTGAAACTGTTGCATTTCGTCTTGCATTGCCTCAATCCAACTTGAGTCTTCAAGAGCTTGAGTGACACTCGTTGGCTCTACTTGAGAAAGAAAACACGCAAACAGACAATGCTTGAAGTCTGTGTGATTGTCTCTTTGCTGATTTGAGACATAAGAGAGAAAAGCAACTTGTCCAAATTTAGGACTAGATATAGTCCTTCGAGTTCTAACAGGAGCTAGAATGTCACCAATAATATTGGATTGAGGGTGAGTGATGTTGATTCTTTTAGTGGTAGTGGGGTTGACATCAATGGTGGGTTCAAGATTAGACACAGTTGGTACAAAAGTTGTGTCATAGGAAGGTGAGGTGAAAATGCCAGATTTGGGTTGATGATTTCCAAGATCTGAAGGACTTGGAAAGCGAGTATACGGGTCACCAAAGTCTGTGGACACTCTAGTAGGAATAGGAGTAGAAACAGACGAGCTTTCAGCAGATTTGATGATGATGGGAGAGACTGCATCAGTGTCAGCAGAAACATGGTTTCCACTGACAGCCTCATTTGCAAGCTCCCCATCCACCTTCTCAGCTTCAAGCTTAGCTGCAAACTCTTGAGTCTGAAGCCTAGCAAGGTCCTCAGCATAGTGTGATTCATCTTCACTCTCAGCTGAAGTATCTCTAGACGAGTTACCTGCAACATTGTTAGGGGAGAAAGAAGGTACAAGAATGGGTTGTTCATCATCTTCAAATTCACTTCCAGAGTCAACATCCAAGGTACATGCATTGTTAGTGGGAGTTTCTTGAGAGCCTGCACTTTGGTTAGCCATATGTCTAGAATAACCCAGATAATCAGTTAGGTAGTCGAGGTCAAAAGACCACACATGACCCTGTCCTTGAACATTAGGCTTATCCTCCAGGTATCTCAGGTTCAAGGTCTCCTCTATCTTCTTGGCAGATAAGTTGTACACTCTATAAGCCTTGCTATTAGCTGAATAACCCACAATATAACCATCATCAGCCTTCTCATCAAACTTCCCCAAAGGATCACTAGTGTTCAGAATGGTCACTTGACAACCAAAAGGTTTGAGGTAATGAATGACTAGAACCTTCCCAAATAGAAGTTCATATGGTGTTTTGAGGTGAGGTCTAGTAATGGAGACTCTGTTAAGCACATAGCAGGCTGTGCCATTAGTGATAACCAAACAATAGTACTTGTGATCAATGCTTCTGACTTGAGTTGGACCAAATAGATCCATATGTAATAGTTGAAGAGGCTCAGAGATAATGCTCACTGCAGTGATAGCTTTGTAGGATGCTCTGTGTTGCTTCCCTTTGTTGCATGCAACACAATTATGATCATTGGAGAAAACTTTGGTGGGAAGACCTTCGACAAGTCCCCTTTTAGAGAGAGTGTTTATTGTTTTGAAATTCACATGAGCCATTCTCCTATGCCATTTGTTAGACTCATCCAATGATGCTTTAGCCAGCAGACAAGTGAGGTCACCTTCAGGGTGAACTTCATTGAGGTTGAATGTGTATAGATTGTGAGTTCGAGGGACTCTCAGCAGAATTGAAGTATCTTCTGGAAGCTTGAACTCTTTAGAAAGCACAAGACATTCATCTTCAGAGAAGAGTACCTTGTTCTTGGTGTCACAAATTTGTGAGACTGAGAACAAGTTGAAGTTCTGAAGTTCCCTAACATAGTACACATTCTCAAAGTTCAGTAGAGGTGTCTTGATGGTGCCTTTCCCAGTAATTCTACCATCACTTCCACCAAAGGTCACATTCCCTCCTTCTGCAATAGGAACAAAATTGTGCATCATATCTCTATTGCCAGACATACTTCTTGAAC
Source organism: Chrysanthemum seticuspe (assembly GCA_019973895.1). NCBI lineage: Eukaryota > Viridiplantae > Streptophyta > Magnoliopsida > Asterales > Asteraceae > Chrysanthemum > Chrysanthemum seticuspe. The sequence goes on along the minus strand of BPTQ01000007.1, from coordinate 217,499,605 downwards.
AGCCACTATCAACAATACCAATATCTTTATGCTTAAGGGGATGATCCTACAGAAACAAACATATATACAAAAGAATGTTAGTATACCGAGGAGGCTCAAGTCATTGCTGACTTGAACCTGCCTTATGGATCATTAGATTTAGGTTTAGCAAAAGAGTAAGATCCACCATTGTTCTTGGGTTTCCATTGATATTTAGGTCTCTTATTATTCCAAGAACAACCTGCTGAGGACTTGACAGCAGTGCCCGAACATCGTTTCCCATTTTTCATAGAGTCAACATAAGCAGGCCAATAACCATGTTTAAAATATGGGCTAATAGGTTGCACATAAGGTCTATCAGCTGATCTCTTCCAAGGAGAGTCAGTAGCTTGTGGGACATAAGGTGGAATATTCTTAACATTGGTCCACACCGGTCTAGGTTTCTGCTGAGTAGCACATGCACCTAATTTTTGCTCATGAAAATCACAATCCTTAATTAAATGAAATTTACTTCCACAAACAAAACATGTCTTCCTTTTGGAAGATGTATTCAACAAAGAAGATGTTCGATTACATGTAGAAGTACTTAAACCAGAAACATTAAAGGAATTGTTTTTAACAGACATATTATTCAAAGATTTAAAAGACAAGTCTTTAGGGGAAACAGGCTTGGAAGACAATTCCTCAGCAGCTATCCTAGAAGGCTTGTAGATAGTCTTGGGTGCAGGCTTGGGTGTAGGCTCAGGTGAGGGCTTGGGAAGGTCTGACTTATCACTTGAATCACAGCTGTAAGCAGATCCTTGATCCGATGAATTGTCACTATCAGAGAAAGAGACAAAATCATAAGATGAAGCATCGTTGTCTGGCAAGTCTTTTGACTTTTTGCCATACAGATGGTGTGATCCATCAAAGTCAACAGCAACAGACAAGTCAGTGGGCATGAATTCACCTCTAATAGGTCCAGGGACAGCATGTAAATCACCTTCCTTTTTAAAATGTTCTAAGCCTGCAGGTGTAGATTTACGCCCGTCTTGCCTAGCTTCCAATCCTACATACTTTTGAAAACCTAAACCTATTCCTGAGTTCACAGACTGACTATTATAGAGTTCTCTAGCTAGATTGTCACCAGATATCAACCATTGTTTATGTCTAGCTATTTCCTCTGCAAGTTTCTCTTTAAGCTCTAGATTCTCAGTAATAGTATCAGCTTTTTGTTTTTTAGTGCGTTTAAAGTTAATGTTTGCAATATCTAGATCAAATTGAAGCACCTTAATCTTTTCTTCATAAGCTATCTGATTCTTTTGAAACCAAACCTTTTGTCTTTCTAATGTTTTTAACGAAAGTTTATAAGCTTCATTATCAACATAGCATTCATTGTATTTAGGTTTCATAGTATCATAAGCTTCTTTAAGTTCATTGTATCTATCACTACAACCAAATATACAGTTGTGTACCTGAGAAAGTCCCATGAAGGTAAATTGATCATGCCTATCTTCTGAAGTACATCTAGCCAGCAATCCAAGCTTCTCTGTATCAGCAGCTTCCTCATTCACAGGTTCATGTGCAGCCCAGTTGACCTGTTCATCCATGGTGACTAGAGCTGCTGAAGTGCTAGCTCCTTTCTGATTCTGCTGATAGGAATTGTAGCTAGCTCCCTCTCCACTCTTCCTGTCTTTGCATTCCCTTGAGAAATGACCCATCTGGTGGCAAGAGAAACATTTGACCTTTCTCCTGTCAAAACGAGCTGGATCCTTTCCCTTGAACCCAAAATTCCTTCCTGCCTTCTCTTCAAACCTCTTGATATCTACTGAAAGCATGGTCACCTGCCATTTCAGCTTCATCTCCTCCATCTCAAGTGGGTCCACTTGGTCAAAATCTTCATATACCAGATGCTGCTGAGTATCATAATCAGCAACAAATGAGTGAAGAACATCCTCCAATATACTTTCAGCCTTAGCTTGAGGATGTGATGGAGTGGGACGATAGGATGATGATGGTAAGTAAGATGGACTTGAAGCATGCATCATCATATTCGAGTGGGATGTCCCAACAAAGGCTGAATGACCAGAAGAGGATGCACGGTAGGGAGATCTAACATCAGGTTCAAGAGATCTGAGTTTGTTGTATAGCTCATCAAAAGTGAGCATGTCCAGCCCACCTTTAGCTTTCAGGGCTATACTCACATGTAACCATGATGGAGGCAAAGATCGTAGGAACTTTGAATTGCTATCATCATTGTCAGGATTTGCATTCAGCTGGTTTAGCTGACTCAGAATCTTGTGAAACCTGTCGTATCCCTTGTGGATACCTTCTTCTTCATATATATTGAACTCTTGGAAGTGTTGTCTCAGCATGGACTTCCTCATTCTCCTGGACTCTTCATTTCCACCAAACCTTGCTTTAAGAGCCATCCAGATGTCCTTTGCATCAACCATGTGGTGAAAATCACCCAAGTGATCTTCAGGAATAGATTGAAGGAGGATGGTTCTTACCTTGTGCTCTCTTTGTACAGCTAAAACCTCTTCAGCAGTTTTGGGAGGAGCAATGGTAAACTTACCATCAAGATCTGGGATGGTCTTCTTCAGACTGTTACCATTCTTCACAATCTCCCATAGATTCCAATCAATATTGGAGATCCAGTTCTGCATCTTCATGGTCCACAGATCATACTCTTCCTTTTTCAGATAAGGAAACTTGCCATTACTGTTGGAGAGACTAAGTTGCTGCGTAGAGGTGGTGTTTTTGATGTTGTTGTTGGTGGTGACTTCTGATTCATCATCAGTTCCAGGCATGGTGAATATGTTTTTGGTTGTATGGGGGTGAGATAAATAAGGTTCTCAGTATCGTAGAGACTCTCCCGAGGCTCTGATACCACTTGTTGAAAACTCTCAGACCTTGACAGATCTTTAGCACTCGTGGATCGTTAGTGTTGCCTATGTAATCATAAGCAAACTAATAGACAGTCTCTACAACTCGTATTCTGTAGCGGAAAGTAAATACAAGTTGTTATAACTAAGAACACTTAGATCCTCTATGGATCTTTTATTCACTGAAACTCTATGTTTCAAGTTGTTCCCTATCACAAACTATGAGGTTCCTTTTATAGACAAGGAACCCTAATCTATTACTACCCAATCGACTAAACATGCAAGCATGCATTTAATGACTAATACATTAAACAAATATTGAGCAGTACAATAATACCCATGCTAACCTCGGGCCGTTCAAAGATAATGATGGGTTAGCATTTAACTAATACAGCGCATGCTGATCCTAGTCAGCTTCCACCCTTCAGCAGAAACACAGCACGACTTTTACTCTTCAGTAGAATGTCTTCTTCAGCAGATTCTGCTTCTACTTCAGCACAATCCTTCGGCAGTAATGACAGCAGAAATCCTACTTCACATAATTCCCAACAGAGATGCCAGTACTTTGAGAGACAGTGCCTTAGGCCGAGAGAGATCCTTGCATCACGAGCTTGCATCTGCTCATGCTCACACTGCTATCTTAGAGTAGAGGATTGATGACCTCGAGGCGAGAGATCAAGCACGTGAGCAGCAGATCCAAGATTTGACAGCCATGGTTGAGGAGATTCACCGTCGTCATGATGACGCATCGGTAGATGCATAGATTCTAGTCTTCTTTTTTGTAGTATGTATCATAAAGCCACCATATAAGGCATTAAGGCTTGTATCCTTTTGGTTTGTACCTATGGAACAAGAATTATGATGTTGTAACCTATGGCTGTGAACATTTACTATGTATTGATGTATTCTATGTATCCTATGGTTGTATTTCTTATATTCTTGTGTTGTGATATTATTCATCGGTCATGTATGTTATGATTTTGTTGAGAAAAATCATGATTCACTTATTACTGTTTATAACGATATCATATCGTTGATTTAAAGTGGTGATCTTGACTATTATGATATTTATAATATGTAATCACTTTTATTATCATCGATGATTCTTAATCTAGGTGTTTATTTCTTGGTAATTTTAGAAAAATGGTCAAAAAGAAAGCTACCTCATCCACCATCACACCCGCATCTGTTCGAAAAATGGTCGCTGAAAGCGTTAGCGCTGCCATAGCTCAGCATGCCGCTGACACTGCTAGAGCTGAAGTTGAACGCATTGATGAAGCTGAACGAATTACCCAAGAGGCATGTGAAGCTGAAGTTGCTGCAAAGGAAGCCGAAATTGCAAGAGAAGCTGAGATTGCAAGAGAGGTTGAAATTGCAAGAGAAGTTGAGATTGCCCGAGAAGCGGAGATCGCTCGAGAAGCTAAAACTGAGCATGTTGCCCAAGCAGCACGTGAGGCCGAAGCTGCTCGTCTACCTGAAGCAACTCGTGTCGCAAAAGCCACACGTCTTGTTGAAATGGCAAACTCAAATGCAACCAACACTCCAACAAATCAAAGTGAATCTTCTATAGCTCGTAAGTGTAGCTACAAAGAGTTCATGAACTGCAAGCCGACATTATTCAAGGGCACTGAAGGTGCTATTGGTTTACTTCATTGATTTGAGAGAATCGAGACTGAATTTCTGCTAAGTGACTGCAGAGATGATTGCAAGGTCAAGTTTGCAACTGGAACCAATCAGAATGGAAGAAGCTTGTAGGATTTCATGGTCAGATCTGAAACAACTGTTAATGAAATTGTATTGCCCGAGAACTGATATAAAGAAGCTTGAAGATGAGTATTACCACTTGGCTGCTAAAGGTAATGATCTCAAGACATACTTCAAAAGATTCCATGAGCTGAGAGCTCAATGTCCTCATCTGTTCCCTACCAATGAAAAGCTTTTGAAAGCTTTGATCGGAGGTCTACCCCAGAGCATTGAAGGAGATGTCATCGCTTTTAACCCCAAGACTGTTGAAGAAGTTGTCATTTTATCCCACCGCCTTATGGAGCCAATATTCAAGCTTGCAAATGCACAAGGCTCAAGTGACAACAAAAGAAAGCTTGATGATTAGAAAGGCTCAAATTCCAACCATCATCAGTCCAACAACAACATTCGAAACAACAACCAGTATCACCGCAACATAAATCATCATCACAATCGGCAAAAACGAAGACAAGAAGCCGCAAGGGCTTATTTTGTACACACTGCCGGAAAAGGGTATGCCGGACCACATCCTCAGTGTAACATATGTTTGATGCACCATTCTGGATCGTGCACTGTGAAGTGTGACAAGTGCAACAAGGTAGGTCATCAAGGAAAGCATTTCCGAAACCATGGAGGGGGAAACACTGTGGCAAATATGAGTTGTTATGGATGTGGAGAAAAGGGTCATTTCAAGAGTCAATGCCCAAAGTTGAATGCCGCTCAACCGAACAATGCGCGTGCAAGGGCGTACGTGCTAGGAGATGGAGACGTGCCATTGAACCCTGATGTTTTGAAGGGTACGTATTCTCTTAACAATCATTCTGCAAAAATCTTGTTTGACTCTGGAGCCGATAAGAGCTTTGTATCTACTACCTTTGCACCATTACTTGATATATCCCCAATTACCTTAGATACAACTTATGAGATAGAACTAGCCAATGGAAAGATAATAGGAACCAACACCGTAATCCGTAATTGCCCTATTCTGTTACAAGATCACTCGTTCCTCATAGATATTTTACCAATCAAACTTGGTAGTTTCGATGTCGTAATTGGCATGGATTGGTTGTCTAAACACCGTGCTAGGATTTTTTGCGACGAGAAAACTGTTCATATCCCAATCAACGGTGAAACTTTGGTTATCCAAGGAGATCAAAGTAGAAAGTACTTAAGTATCATATCCTGTGCGAAATCGATAAAGTACATGGAGAAAGGATGTTATGACTTCTTAGCTCCAGTAACGGAAAAGAAGTCGGAAGAGAAACGACTAGAGGATGTACCTGTAGTCAGAGACTTTCAAGAGGTGTTTCCAGAAGATTTTCCTGGACTCCCACCTGCTCGACAAGTCGAATTTCAAATCGATCTTAATCCTGGAGCTACTCTCGTAGCACGAGCACCATACCGTTTAGCACCCTCGAAAATGCAAGAATTGTCTAAACAACTAGAAGAGCTATCCGACAAAGGATTCATTAGACCAAGTTCCTCACCCTAGAGAGCATCGGTTTTATTCGTTAAGAATAAAGATGGATCATTTCGGATGTGTATCGATTACAGAGAATTGAACAAGCTCACAATCAAGAACCGCTATTCCTTACCAAGAATCGATGATCTGTTTGATCAGTTACAAGGTTCTAGTGTATACTCAAAGATTGATTTAAGATCTGGATACCATTAGTTAAGGGTAAAAGAGGAAGATATACCCAAGACCACATTCAGAACTCGATATGGCCATTATGAATTCCAAGTAATGCCATTCGGTTTAACTAATGCACCCGTTGTATTTATGGACCTCATGAATAGAGTCTGTAAACCATACCTGGATAAATTCGTCATTGTGTTCATTGATGATATTCTTATCTACTCTCGTGATAATGAAGAACGTGCGGAACATCTAAGAACTATCCTGAAGTTACTCAAGGATGAAGAATTGTACGCAAAGTTTTCCAAATATGATTTTTGGATTGAGACAGTCCAATTTCTTGGTCATGTGATCGAAAGTGAAGGAATCCACGTGGATCCCGCAAAGATCGAATCAGTAAAGAAATGGTCAGTACCCACTAACCCCATTGAAAATCGTCAATTCTTTGCTGGTTATTAGCGGAGATTCATCGAAATCGAAGAAATTCGAATGGGGAGATGATCAAGAATCAGCTTTTCAACTCCTTAAAAACAAGCTTTGCGAAGCACCCATCTTGGCACTACCTGAAGGAGTAGAAGATTTTGTAGTATATTGCGATGCTTCACACATGGGTTTAGGCGTTGTTCTCATGTAAAGGAACAAAGTGATTGCTTACGCATCACGTCAACTCAAAACTCATGAGAAGAATTATACTACTCACGATCTAGAACTTGGCGTTGTGGTATTTGCACTCAAGTTATGGAGACATTATTTGTACGGAACCAATTGTATAGTGTACACTGATCACAAAAATCTTCAACACATCTTAGACAAAAAAGAACTAAATATGCGTCAACGCCGCTGGCTAGAATTGCTCAGTGATTATGAATGCGAGATTCGTTACCATCCCGGAAAGGCGAACGTTGTTGCCGAAGCCTTGAGCAGAAAAGAGGTCGAATGAGAAGATCATTGGGTATGGTAATCAATTCACCCCTACCATTGAAAATTCTTGAAGCTCAGATCGAAGCACTTAAAGAAGAAAACAGGTCGAATGAGAAGATTTATGGCATTCAGAGAATGAAAATGGATTTGTGAAAAGATCAGACGGAACGTTATGCTTCAAAGATCGAAGATGGATTCCACTCTATGGAGGTATCCGAGAACTCATCATGCATGAATCACATAAATAGAAGTATTCCTTACATCCTGGTCCCAAAAAGATGTATCAAGATCTAAAGCTTTTGTACTGGTGGCCAAACATGAAGGCTGATATCGCCGAATATGCCAGTAAATGCTTGACATCTTTGAGCGTCAAAGCAGAACATCAAAAGCCATCATGATTGTTAACCCAACCAGAACTTCCCGTATGGAAATGGAAAGAATCACAATGGATTTCATCACAAAGTTACCAAGAACTTCTAATGGTTTTGACACCATTTGGGTCATTGTAGACCATCTCACGAAATCTGCGCATTTTCTGCCAATCAAGGAGAACAACGAGATGATTACACTCGCTAGACTGTACATCAATGAGACTATTTCTTGTCACGGTGTACCGATCTCTATCATATCTGATCATGATAGCCGATTCACCTCGAGATTTTGGCAAACACTTCAAAACGCCATGTGTACCAACTTGGATATGAGTACCGCGTACCATCCTCAAACAGACGGATAAAGTGAAAGAACGATACAAACTCTGGAAGACATGCTAAGAGCATGTGTGATCGATTTCGGAAAAGGATGGGATAAGCACTTACCTCTGGCTGAATTTTCTTACAATAACAGTTACCACGCCAGCATTAAAGCTGCTCCTTTTGAAGCACTCTATGGAAGAAAATGTCGATCACTAGTTTGCTGGGCAGAATTTGGAGAAGTACAACTCAAGGGCTCTGAAATTGTCCAAGAGACAACTGAAAAGATAATGCAAATTGGGCAACGACTGCAAGCAGCTCGAGATAGACAAAACAACTACGCATATGTCAGAAGAAAACCAATGGAATTCCAAGTAGGAGATCGTGTAATGCTCAAAGTATCACCCTGGAAAGGAATGGTCATGTTTGGAAATAGAGGAAAACTCAAACCTTGATACGTAGGACCGTTTAAAATTCTGCAAAGAATTGGTCCAGTGGCATATAAGCTCGAACTTCCTGAAGAACTTAGTTGAGTACATGACACTTTCCATGACAAACTTAACTTTGTTGAAGAACCCATTGAGATCATGGACAGGGAAGTCAAGAGGCTTAAGCAAAGCCGCATTCCTATCGTTAAAGTTTGATGGAATCATAAGAAATGAGGTGCAGAGTTGATAAGGAATTAAAACGTACACTTTTGAGGGGTCATTTAAGCCCTTAATCGACCACTTTTATATCCGCTACTGTTAAATTTCGTTCCTTTTCACTTTTTAGGTCTCTTGAAGGCAAATTGCTGGAATGACACTTATTCGGATGAAAAGGCGTGAATATATGAAGAAAATGGCTAAGTCAAGATCAAGACACTCAAACTGCTGGAATAGAAGGTGACGAAATCAGAGTTAGAAGGCGACGCAGTCGCAATGTGCTCCAAATTTATGATGGCTCAGTAGCGAAATTACTATTTTGTACCCGACGGCGTCATGTTTTAAAGAGTAGGGCGTCACAACTCAGACGGCCTATATTCAGATCCAGACGGCGTCAGAAGCTGAAGCCGACGACGTCACAACCAAAATGTGACGCCGTCACAAGGTTGACGTGGTCAAGACGTGTTAGCCTTAATAGTTTTTATTAGAAGTGATGGTCATTCACATTTAGGAACTTTGTATCATGTGTTAGATATCGTATTAGAATAGTCAACGGGCTCGTAGATTGGGCTAAGCTAAATGGTTAATCGTTTAGTTAAGCTAGCCTTGAATAAGTTCACTTAACCCAATCCAATCCAAGCCCATCCACGAGGCCCATGGAAAGCCTTTTAGGGCATCTAGTTCTTGTACTATATAAACCCCTCAAAGTCTCATTTGAGGGGTGTGCTTGAAAGTGTGTGTGTGTGTGTGTATTCTCTCTCAAGTAATACAACTTCTTGTGTTCATCTTTTCTTTCTACGCATATCATACACGATTCATATATCAAGTCACCATCTTTCTCATCTTTGTTTCTTTCTTCTTTACGCATAGTTTGTGTTTGTGGTTAACGTGTTCTACGCGTAACGTGGGTATTTCGTGATAAGGTTGAGATAGATTTAAGGTCCTACAATTGGTATCAATCGCCTAACAATGATTTACGAGTGGTTGTGTTACGTTTTTTTTTGTTAAAGCTTTCAAAAAGTTGCGTTTTTATCCTAAAATGAGAGCTTTTTGCTTAAAGTTTTGATTTTTACGTGTTGTTAAGCTTAAAGTTGTAGACTTTATTGATCTTTAAGTGTTTTGGAAGAAGTTTGTGCAAAAGAAATCGATTGGAAACGTGTTTTTGGGTGAAAAATTCGTGTTTTTGCAAAACTGGGCATTTTTTACGCGTAAGGTACTTCTGGTCAAAACCCTCTTTTTACGCGTAAGAAAAGTCAAAACCCTATTTTTACGCATAAGTTTTTACGCGTAAGATTTGGTTTTTACGCATAACTTTTTGGTGGCGAATCTTCATGCAACAACGGTTACTCAGTGCTTCCCTCACTTGGATAAGTTTGTGGAACACTTCGACTTGTGGATATTTTTTACGCTGTGACAGTGTAAAGGATTTTTGGTTTTAAACCTAAGTTTACGCATAAGCATAAACGCTTACGAGTAAGCACTCTACGCATAAGTTATCACTTACACGTAAGGTTTTTACGACTAAGAATTTCTGTTTACGCATAAGCCTAAAGGTTACGTGTAAGATACTGTTTACGCATAAGAATCCTACGCATAAGCAATCCTACGCATAAGCACCAATTCCTACGCTTAAGAACAGGTTTACGAGTAAGATTTTGAGCAAAACTTCAAACGGCTATAACTTTTGAACCGTAACTCCGTTTTCAGCGTTCTAACCATCAAAACGACCGTGAGAACGAGGAGAATAGACTGCCGAGGTCAACCTTCAAGTCCTAAAAACGCTCCGAAAAGAAGTTATTGGGGTTTTTAAGTTATTAGACCAAATTTTCACTACAACAACCGAGCATAATCTTCATCAAACACAACTCCTTTATCGTTGAATCGATCCTACATCAACTTTATCATATCATACCTTCATCAATGGAAACTCAACAAGACATTCATGCAGCCGGTGCCGAAAACCGTCCTCCTATGTTGGAAAAAGGTGGTTATCTTCAATGGACAAGTCGTATGCTTCGTTACATTAAGACCAAACCTAATGGAAAATTGATGATTCAATCTATTACGAATGGACCCTTCATACCTCGACAAGTCCAAGACCCTGGAAATGCTGATGCAACACCTCCCGTCCCACCATTTTTTCGTCTTAAAAAAGAATCGGAATATTCTGAAGAGGATCAGAAACAAGTCGACGCAGATGACATGGCAATTCATATTGTCCAACTGGGTTCACCAAGAGACATCTTTGCTGCTGTAGACAGTTGTGAAACTGCTTTTGATATGTGGGAACGTGTAAGATGGCTTTGTCATGGAACAGAAATTGGTCAACAAGACATGGAGAACAAGCTGCTTACTGAATGGGAGAAGTTCACATCAACTCCAGGAGAATCCATTGAATCCTACTATGGAAGGTTTTGCACTTTAATGAATGAGCTGATCAGAAACAAGTTGGCACCCAGAACTATTGTGAGCAACATCAAGTTCCTGAACAATCTACCAGAAGAATGGGGACAATATGTCACTATTGTCAACCAAACAAAAGACTTACATCAGGTGAACTTTGATCAACTCAACGATTTTCTGAAACAAAACCAAAATGAAGTGAATGAAGTCAGGAAAGAAAGATTAGCAAAGAATCATGATCCATTGGCACTCATTGCAAAGACTCAAACTCCAGTGAATACACAACAACAAGCTTCATCATCTTCCACTAACAACAACTTGCAGCAATACATTCCACAACAACAAGCTGTTATCCCTCAACAACAAACCTATCCACTAGAACAACAACATTACCAGGAACAAGGAATCACTGATCTTGAAATGGAACAAGAACAAGCTTTGCTACAGGCATTTGCATTTTTGGGTAAAGCATTCAGAAGTCGCTATTCCACACCAACAAACAACAACCAAAGGATTTCATCAAACACTCGCAACAAGCAAATTGCACAGCCGGGTGTGAACATGGGTAATCAAAGAAAAATGGTTGGAGTTATTGAAAACCCACAGGGATATGCTACTGGATTTCAGATGAGTAATCAGGCGGTTCCGAATCAGGGTAATCAGTTGGGTCAAAATGTTGGAAATCAGATGGGTCAGAATGTTGGGAATAGAGCAGTGGGTAATCAGAATGGGAATGTTGCAGCTCTAGTCGTTGGGAATTATGGAAATGTGAATCAGGGTAATCATGTTAGGTGTTATAACTGTCAAGGATTGGGTCACATGGCAAGGAACTGTCCCACTAAGCCGCAAAAGAAGAATGCTGAGTATCTTCGGAAAGTTATGCTGTTAGCACAGAAGCAAGAAGCAGGGATGCAGTTGAGTGCTGAAGAAAATGATTTTTTCGCTATTATGGATGATTTGGAAGACCTCGAGGAAGTCAATGCGAACTGCATCTTCATGGAAAATCTTCAGGAGACTATGTAAGACACTGATTCTGACGCACCTCCTGTCTATGACGCCAATGCAGTATCTGAGGTACCAATCACTGATCCATGCTATAACAATATCATATTTGATGTGTTTACTCATGACGAACAGCATTCTGTGACATCAGCACCTACTTATGATACATACCTGGACAATCCGAGTTGTAGTAATATAAACTCTGAGACTCCAGATGTGGATCCTAGTGGAGACTGTGTGGCACAAAATACTGAGACTGATGAGGAAACACGTGCTTATTTTGAATCATTAATCAATAACTGTGGCATTGAAATCGAGAAAGTTAGAACGGTCAATCGCGAAGTTAAGGCCGCGAATGCTAAATTGACCGCTGAGCTTGAGAGTTACAAGGAGAACGCAAAAGCCTTTGAATTTCATAAAAACAAAGAATCAGAATTAGAAATTGGTTATCGAAATTTGGTTTCTAAAGAACAACTATTGCAAACCAAGTATAACACACTTGATGTGAATTCGAACTTGAAAATTAAATCTTTAAACAAGGAAATTTCTGATTTAAATGACCAACTTTCTAAACAAAAAGAAATGTTCTCTAATCTTGAAAAAGAGAAGAAGCAGTTGATTACTGATTTTTCAAAACGAGAAGATTCTCTTCTTGATAAAAATGAAAAAATCCAAACTTTGGAAAATTTACTTCTTAAAATGGGTCATTCTGCTCAAACAATCAAGATGCTTTCTAATCAATTTGTTGGAATAACTCCTAAACCTAATTCAAGTGTTAGTGATTCATATGTAATAGTTAGCTTAATATGGCCTTTATGTTAGTAATTAGCCTTAGGCTTATGTAGAAGGCCCATAAGCCTAGGCCCAAGTCCACTAAGGAAAGGAAGGGACTAGGAGTGTTGCCCTAGCTCCCTCTCCTATAAATACTATGTAATAACCCTCACTTGAGGGTTGGTTGTTCAATTTACTCTTTCATTACTCACGCATAACTCTTCTTAGATTCCTACGCGTAATGTTTGTGTAGTTGTTCATCCGATCTCTTCTCTATCTCTTTCAATTGTACTTGTGTTGTAAACTTTGTGACCTAACAGTGGTATCAATCGCCAAATAGTTGGGTGAATCGGTTTGTTTTTGAAGTGGGTTTCGGTCCTACGCGTAACACCGGTTTACAAACTTTGGTTCGCTTAAAAACACATTTTTTACACTTTTTAATCCAAGATTCTTGTCCTTTCAACGTTTTAAGGTGTTAAAATATCTGTTTTTGGAAAAAAATTTCAACCTTTACGTGTGGATCACGGTTTTTTAACTTGGTTTTTAACGTGGTAGCTGTTCTACGCGTAACTGTTTTAGAAGCTTTGGATCATCAAGTTTCACACTTTTGTGTTATTTTGGTGATATTGAAGCTATTTCATCACAAAAATCTGGTTCAGAAACATCTTTGGGCAAAAGTCATCTTACGAGTAGTTCTACGCGTAGCAAAACCCTAAAACTACGCGTAACTTACTCCTTGGTTTGATCTTCAGTTTTCGTGGTTTACTCCGTGTTTTCTTGCTTGGATAAGCCTGAAAATACGTCGACTTTGGATATCTTTTGCACTGTGATAGTGTAAAAGATCACTTGGGCAAAAACCCTAAAATTACGCATAAGCATAAGCTTACGCGTAGATCTTTTACGCATAAGATTTATCTTACGCCTAAGCTTTGTCTTACGCATAAGTTAATCCTACGCCTAACTTACTGTTTACGCATAACTTTAGTGCTTTTCTCCTTACTTACGCGTAAGCTAAACCTACGAGTAACTTTTGCTGTTACGCGTAACTTTGATGTTTTTACGCATAAGTGCTACTTGGCTTTATTGTGATTTCTACGCCTAAGGATACTTCATCAACAAAGGTTCATTCGACTACAAAGATCCATTTAACAACACAAGTTTTTCAACATGTCACAACCACCATACTCTAACTATTTTCCCTACACTTATCATCAACAACAACAACAACTAAGTCCACAACATCAACAATTTAATCATCAACAACAAATTTATCAACAATAATTTAATCAACAACATACTCCACAACTTGGAGCAATTCCACCACCACAAATGGTTCAACCACCACCTAGTCTTCAAGTACAACCTTACACAAACTTCTACAATCAACATCCATCCAGGAATACTATGAAGGAACCGACATGGTTTGGCAAGATGTGTGAAGCCTTAAGTAGCCAACAATCAATTCATGAAGCTGGCTCACTTGATCCAATGCTCACTCCCGGAAATTATGATCAATGGGTGATAAGGTTCTTTAGGTTTTGTGATCTAAAGAAGCCACATGGAAAGTTTTTAAAGAAGGTCATTATGGAAGGTCCATTTCAGATGCCTACTGTTATCAAACCCACAGATCCAGATGCCAATCCACCAAGAGATGCTGTCTCCAACATTGCAACTATCTCCGACCTCAATGGTGATGAACTTCTACACTTTGAAGCCGATGAACTAGCAATGCAATACATCCTTTTCGGACTACCCAATCCGATCCTTCAAAGTGTTGATGCTCAAAAGACAGCTAAAGCAATGTGGGAACATATTCATCTTCTAATGGAAGGCACAGCACTCAATCAGGAAAACATGGAATCCAAAATCTACTTGGCTTATGAACACTTCATGATTGAACCAGGAGAGACTTTAGAGTCATATCATCATCGTTTTTCAGACATTATTAATGATTTAGACAAACACAACATTATCATGCCTCGAATTGCTGTCAACACTAAGTTCCTAAGTAGTCTTGGTCCGGAATGGGAGAAGTATGTCATTTTTCTCCGTCAAGCTAAGAACCTTCATCATGCTACATAAGGATTGTTGTACGACTATTTGAAGCCTCACCAAAAAGAAGTTGACAAAGAAAGGAGTATCCGTGGACTCCCGACTTCACAGATAATTCCTGATAATCAACATCTGAATCCGGCAAGGCTCAGAATGTTCAAAATGAGTCGTCCACATCTCATTCTGACGATTTTCAACTAGACCCCGTAGTTACATTTGATGATCAAGATGACCTTATGGTTTCCTTTGATACTCAAATTGACTCCGTGGTTATACTTGAGGATTTGCATAATGATCATGTTGTGTCTCACGTTGAACACGCTGAACCTTTGCCTAGTCCAGATGTTGATCTGTTACTTAAAGACCAACAATCCCGAATGGAAAAATGTCATGAATTAAATCAGCAATTAAAAAGTAAAAATGCACTGTTAACCAAGGATATTGAATGCTTAAAAATGCAACTCAACTTTTTCAAAACTCAAGAAAACCGTGAAAAAGGTTTTGAAGCCGCTTTTGCAAAATCTCATAAAAACGAACAATATTTAGAACGACAGATGCGTGATCTAGCCGCTTCGAAGAATGCCTTGTTGTCTGAAAGAGAACAACTGAAACATGAACATAAACAGCAAATTAACGCTCTCACCTTGGAAAATCAAAAAGCTAAGGCTGAGTTGTTAAATTGTCAAAAACAGTTCTCTGAATACGAAAAGCATTCAACGAAACGAATAGATGACCATCTTGAAGAAATTATCGGCTTGCAAAAAAACTTAAAGAGTTTCGAAATGTTTTTTACAAACATGGTGAGTCAGTCACAGCTATTCAAAAGTTTACTTTAAAACCCAATCCAGATGGATATGGACCGAATCTTGCTGATTACAAACCTAAGCTTTCAACCAAAGCATTCAAACCAAATCCTGAAGTATCCAGTGCAGAATACAAAATTGATAATTCTGTTATGAGTGTTGTTGAATATCATCGTCAAGAGGAATTAGATGTAGAAGACGAGAGTCGATCAAAATTAGAAAAAGTTGTTTACAACAAACCTTTTAATTATTCACAAGCGATCACTTTCGTCCCACCAAAGGATTCTTCTAACACACCAAAGATTATCACAAGAACGTCTGAGTCTTCTAATGTTAATCCCAAACCAAATTATGCACAAATTTATGGTCCTTTACCTTCCATCAGTGAAGTAAATCCAAAACCTGAAAATCGTCATATTCTTAGATATTTTGACCTTTTCATGGCTGACCTCAAACTTTTAGAACATGAGATTGAATTTCATTCTGAGATAAAAGTTGAACATTTTCAATCGCCTCTAGCGCGAGAACAAAGAGACATTTTTCAGAAAAGACTTTTACCCAATGTTAAAAATTTGAAAAACTGTGCATTATATTGGGAACGGGATTTTCATAAGGAACTTGGATTGATGAAAAAAGTTTTTGAGAAAACAGAAACATCGATTTCAAATACTAAACGTAAAAAGAAATTGTTGCGAAAAGATGTTGATCGACTCTTGGAAAATGTTATCTGTGCTGATATCAATAATCTTGTGTTATTACAATATGTTGCATATGCATCTGATCATATCTCTGCTGATTCTGCTGATACTGTCGAAATTGTTGAGAATACTGATAATGTGCTTCAGATCGAGTCTTTAAAAGTTGAAAATGAACGATTGTCAAATGAACTTTCAAATGCAAAACGTCGTCTTCAATGGTGTCAAAAAGATATTCATATTCAACAACTTGCCTTTCAAACCAAAATCGCCCAGTTGCGTTCAAATAATGTTAATCCAAAACTTGAGCAACTGGATGATCAAAACGTGTCTGTTAAGTGTCAAATCTCAAAATATGAACAAGAACTTGCAAAATTTAAAAAGGAACATGGTGTCATATCTGATTTACTCAAACAGACTCGTGATGAAGCATCAAACGAACTTGATCATTATCTTGCACACACTACAGAAGTCATGAATTTTGCTGGAAATCTTCGTTCTGAAAATCAAGATTTGGTGCACACTATCATTAAGTTACGGGAAATGTTAGAAAAGTATGAACAAGTTCAGCCTAGCATCAATAAGAGAATTGCACCTGTAACACTTAGTAAACATGAACCTAGAATGCCTACTGACAAAACACAAGTTACTAATGTGCTTCCCTCTACTGAAACAGGAATAGTTGCCTCTTTTCCCAACGTCCTCACTTCACAGCCTAGGAGCAATACAAGGAAGGATAGGAAGTTGCGACATAAGAAAAGACAAATAAAGAATGCCGAAGTAGAAGAACACCGTAGGATTTTGAATACGACTACAATTGCACCCACTTTAGATATTGCGTCTGGCAAATGTAATGGAAAAAGTGTTGTAACTAATGCTGAACCTTTAAGTACTTTTGATATTCAGTCTGATGCTTCTTGTGTTATTTGTCGTAAAAGTATGCGTTCTGATTGTCATGATAAGTGTGTTGCTAAGGCTATCTTGTCTCGTTTAAGGAATCCTAAGATTCGGAATACCTCTAGGCCCACTATTGCTTCTAAGTCTGTGCTTGGTAAACCGCCCACTTTAGATTCTAAGAAACGAATTGATGTCCCTGTAGCTCCAGTCTTACCTCCAAGGAATGTAGTACCACCTAGTGCATTCACTAAGACTAAAGCTAAGACTAGTTGGAGATGGCAGAAATGGATACATAATACACTAGGATTTAAATGGATGCCTAAAATCATTGATGAGTGTATTTCAACTATAACTGCTTCGGAACCCTCTAACTCTTCGGGTTCCACATCTACTTCTATTCCATCTGTGTCGTCTGTGTTTAATGCAGGTGATACAGATCATCCTTTGGATTGTTGATAGCGGATGTTCCCGACACATGACAGGCAACCTTAAACTGTTATCAAACTTTGTTGCAAAGTTCATTGGCACTGTCAGATTCGGGAATGATCACTTCGCAGCTATCATGGGCTACGGAGATTACATCAATGGCAACATCGAAATTAGCAGGGTTTATTATGTGGAAGGCCTCGGTCACAATCTCTTTTCTGTTGGTCAATTATGTGATGGAGATTTGGAAGTTGCTTTTAGGGAGAAAACTTGTTTCATTCGTGATCTACAAGGAAATGATCTTATGTCTGGCCAACGCTCAACCAGTCTCTACACTATCTCCATGCAAGACATGATCGCTTCATCTCCCGTCTGTCTTCTCTCAAAGGCTACATCTACAAAATCTTGGCTATGGCACCGTCGTCTTTCACATCTAAACTTTCAAACCATAACCAACCTTGCTCGACACAAACTAGTTGAAGGTCTCCCGAGATTCCGGTACTCTAAAGATCACCTATGTTCAGCTTGTGAACAAGGGAAAAGCACTCGTGCTCATTTTCCTTCAAAGGTGGAACACAACACTCAGCATGTGCTTCATCTTCTTCACATGGATTTGTGTGGCCCGATGCGCGTTCAAACGATTAATGGCAAACGCTACATCTTAGTAATTGTTGATGACTACTCACGATGGACTTGGGTTTATTTTCTTCGAAGTAAAGATCAAGCTCCACAGATGATCATCACCTTTCTCATGAAAATTCAAATTCAGCTCCGAAACACAGTCAGACAGATTCGAACAGACAAAGGAACTGAATTTGTGAATCAAACTCTTCGGGAATATTATGAGAAAGTGGGAATTGAGCATCAAACATCTATTGCCCGCACACCAGAACAAAACGGAGTTGTTGAAAGACGAAACCGTACGTTAGTGGAAGCTGCTAGAACGATGTTAATCAATGCTAAACTTCCAGATTACTTGTGGGCTGAAGCTGTTTCAACTGCATGCTACACTCAGAATCGCTCAATGATTACAAAACGCCACAACAAAACACCATTTGAACTTCTCCACAACCGAAAACTGAATCTTAAACACTTTCATGTATTTGGATCCCTTTGCTATCCGAATAATGATCATGATGACCTTGGAAAGTTCAAAGCCAAAGCTGACATTGGAGTCTTTATTGGATATTGTGAGAATTCTAAAGGTTACCGGATCTGGAATCATCGTACAAAGCAAGTTATGGAAACGATTCATGCTCATTTTGATGAACTCACTGAAATGGCTTTTGAGCATAACAGCTTAGAACCCGGTCATAACCGCTTAAACTTCCCCCAAACCCCATCATCAGCTGAACTAAGCCCCCAACTTACATGTCAACAAATGGAAAGGATATTTGCTCCTCTATTCAGTGACGATATTGATGACCGTGCTCCAGGTGTATTCGCTGTTTCCGCTGCTCAACCTGATAATACTCTTATACCTGATACACCTGCTACAACAACTACTGTTGAAGGAGCACCACCAGTTGACTCTACTACAACAGTTGAACAAACTGCTTCCAACGATGCTGAACTAGCTGCTGATGTTTTTAATGAAGTACCCCCACCTGCAAATTTTGATCCAAATGCGTTCTTCAACCCGTTTGCCAATGAAACTGCCGCACCTGATGTCGCGGAATCATCAACAAACCATTTGAATCCTCAAAATTTGCACAATGTATACCAACATCAACCCTCTACACATCGTTGGACAAAAGACCATCCTCTTGAGAATATTATTGGCAACCCTAATCAACCAGTCGTTACGAGACAACGTCTTCACACAGATGGTGAACATTGCATTTATGCTCTCACTGTCTGCCAAACTGAGCCTAAAAACATTAAAGACGCAATGACAAAAGACAACTGGATTGAATCCATGCAAGAAGAACTAAACCAATTCAAACGTCTTGAATTATGGGAACTGGTTGAAAGACCAACAGGAGTCTACGTCATTGGTCTCAAGTGGATTTGGAAAAACAAATTGGATGCTGAAGGGAACGTAATCAGAAACAAGTCACGTCTGGTGGCTAAGGGTTATCGACAGGAAGAGGGTATTGACTTTGAAGAATCATTCGCTCCAGTTGCTCGTCTTGAGGCTGTTCGGATCTTTCTCGCGTTCGCAGCTCATATGAATATAACGGTCTTTCAGATGGACGTCAAAACTGCTTTTCTGAATGGTCAACTGAAAGAAACTGTTTATGTCAGCCAGCCAGAAGGATTCGTTGATTCCGAGTTCCCGAACCATGTCTACAAACTGAACAAAGCTCTATATGGTCTCAAACAAGCCCCTCAGATGTGGTACGATAAGTTATCATCCTTCCTTATTGCCAATAAGTTTACCAAAGGTTCGGTCGACCCTACACTCTTTATACAATATCACGGGGCTCACATCTTAATTATTCAAATCTATGTGGATGACATCATTTTTGGGTCAACACATTTAAAATACTCAAATGCTTTTGCATTACTTATAACAAAACATTTTGAAATGTTCATGATGGGTGAACTCACATTCTTCCTTGGAATGCAAGTTCATCAATCACCCCGTGGTATTTTCTTGAGTCAGTCCAAATATGCCCTTGAACTGTTAAAAAAATTTGGAATGCAAAACTGTGACACCTATGCCACACCAATGGCTCATACCAAGAAGCTAGACGCTGATTTACATGGGAAATTGGTGGATCCTACCAAATACCGTAGTATCATTGGGTCTCTCATGTATCTAATAGCTAGCAGGCCTGACATTGTTTTTGTTGTATATCTTTGCTCCCGTTATCAGTCGAGACCAACTGAAACCCACCTCTCTGAGGCTAAGAGAATCCTCCGATACATCAAGGGAACCATTAATTTGGGGATCTGGTATCCGAATGATTTTGGTTTTGAACTAATTGCTTTTTCAGACGCTGACCACACAGGATGCTTAGATTCACGGAAAAGTACTTCAGGAGCATTACAATTTCTTGGTGATAAATTGGTGTCATGGCAATCGAAGAAGCAGGATTGTACATCGCTGTCATCAACCGAAGCAGAATATGTAGCCATGTCGGCGTGTTGTGCTCAAGTCATTTGGATGAGAACACAACTCAAAGACTATGGTTACGTATTTGACAGAATCCCGATGTACTGCAATAATCGGAGTGCTATTGCGATCTCGTGTAACTCAATTCAACACTCAAAATCAAAGAACATCGATCTTCGATATCATTTCATCAAGGACCACGTGGAACAGGGTACAGTTGAATTATACTTCGTGGGTACAGAATACCAATTGGCAGATGTACTCACCAAAGCCTTAGCTCCTGCTAGGTTTAATGAGTTGGTCCACCGGATTGGTATGCGGTGTTTGACTCAAGAGGAATTGGATGAACTCTTAAAACAGTCTTAAAAACCAGTCAAACACCAAAATCTCTTTTGTAAATATTTTTTCAAAAACAAAATACAAAAATATAAAATCAGATAAAACAACAAAAACATTCTTCTATATATTTTTCTTCAAACATGGCAAGTACATCTCTTTCGTCAACACTCAAATCTTTCAAAATTCAGTATTTTTTCGATCAAGTGTTGAGGGGGAGAAAATAAATACTTAACTGTTTCATAAAATCATTGTACTTGCCTGTTACCTTATCCCGGTTGATTCTTTAAAATAATGGTGGTCACATTTCTGGTTTACTGACACTCATCGGACTAAAATTTATAACCTTTCATTATTTTCTTAAGCCGAGGGGGAGTGTCGTCAAGTTTCTTTCTTAAAATCTTTCGTTTGGTAACCAAAATGGAAGTTAAAAGGCTTTGGATGAAAATGGAAAAGGTGGAGGGAGTAAAACTGTCAAAATCTTAAAGTTAATTTTAATAAAACTACCCACCTAACTCATTTATTTCATCACATTTATTATATCACCAAACTCATCCTATGCTTAAAAATCGTTCAACAAATCCGTGTTTTGGATCTTCAATTTGTAAGTTGTTTCATAATCTTAACGTGTTTACAAACAATGGTTACAAACAATGGTTTTGAATCGTTTACAAATCCAACAGTTAAAACGTGAGATATGAGTGATTGTGTGTTCTACGCATAAGCGTATGAACACATAATCTTGTTTATGTGTTTGTGGTTAAAAAGATAGTGTCAAAACGTTTCTAAAACATCAATGATACCATTTTTATCCTCAAAACTTACCTAGAAACACGAATTGATTGAATCTGGAAAACTAGGGTTTATGCGTGAATTGGGTGTTTTCTTGTGTGAACGTTTCTGGACAATTAGTTGCTTATAATATGTTGTTTATGTGATGAATTGACTATATCCATGCTTAGAACTTGCCCAGAAACATCAAAAGTGAAAGAATTGAAATTTAGGGTTCTAGTTCATACGAATTAGGTATTCTTGATTCATGTTGAGATTCATGTTAAAACTTGGATAAACATACTTATTAGGCTTCTAAGACTTCCCAGAAAAAGTTTGGTGCAATTTCCATGGCTAGATTTCTTACGCGTAATTCTTGAAACTAGGGTTTAAGTTCTACGCATAAGGTTTTTTATGCGTAAACTGTTTGACAAGTATTCATGCCATGATCTGTTATAGAATGAATGTATGCGCTAAAATTGATGATATGATGATTTTATTTTAGGTTTGAAACACGTAAAAATCAGAATCAAGGTTCTTAGACATCTACGCATAAGGATCACCTTACACGTAGCATGTTATGCGTAAGAGAAATCTTACGCGTAGCGTTTACGCGTAAGGTTATACATATGGGACTACGTGTATCCTGTGAAGGATATGCGTAAACAGTGACCTCTAAGCATAAGGTCTACTCTTACGAATAAGCCTTACGCGTAAGGTTTTATATGCGCTTACGCGTAAGCTCTACGCATAAGGTCCCCATTTTCCTACGCGTAATATTTCTTACGCGTAAGACAAGGTCCTACGCATAAGCTTGCGCCTTTACGTGTATAACTCCTGTTTACGCATAAGCTACCATTTCTACGCCTAAGCCCTGATTAAACCTTCATCATGAATTGTTACGCGTGCAAACTTGTAAATAAATAAATCATAACGTCACGAAACCAATAACGTCACTAATAAGCTTAAACGTTTGATATGTTGTGGAAATAAGTGATAACATAAACTTTAAAACTTAAAGTTAACTAACTCACGAAACTTATCACGACGTCATTGGACTATTGGACAAACAAGTGACTTTGGACTCGTAACAATCATTAACATATCGCATTTAATAATTAGACAATAAAACCATCTGTTGACTAACATAATGTCTTTCGATATGTTGGTTCTTTTGGCTAAATGTGTTTCAGATCTAAACATGGACGCTCAAATGAATGTGGATGCACCAAATGTTCTCACCATTGCTGATATCTTGCCAAATGGTTATCTAATGAAGATTGTGAAGAATAACCTTCGGGTTGACTTTGAAACTCTCACCTGCTCAGAGTCTTCTTGCCTAATTGCTGTGGATATTCTTAAGAACCATCCTTATCAGAACATGCTCTCCCATTCTGCTACTGTTCCAGAGATCTACATTCATCAGTTCTGGAATACAATGCAAAAGATCAAAGGATAGAATGCTGTGACAGTGACTCTCAACCACAAACAAGTCACCATCACACCTGCAGATTTAAGAGCTGTCCTCCTCATTCCTAACATCATACCAACTGAATACTCTGCTGCACCAACTGAAGAGACTGTTCTGCAATTTTTGATTGATATTGGGTATGATGAAGCTTCAGGAGTTATCACTAAGCATTCTCACGTGGATCTTAAAAATATTCCTCAGCCTTGGAGAACCCTCTATATCATCATCACAAAATCTGTTTCTGGTCGTGACAGTGGCTATGAGCATCCCAAGCTCATGGAACTGCAAATCTTTTGGGCTTTGATCAACATGAAGCACATTGAAGTTGAAGCTCTGATATGGGATGACATGATGACATTCCTCAAAAAGCTTGGCTCAAAGATCCCTTATATCATATACAAAACTGTTGATCCAAAGAGCACTTGGGTACAACCCAGATATCCCCAAGAGAATCAATGACCCCGATAATCACGACATGTTGTCTGAACCCACTCTAACAGTCAGATTTAAGGAGTCAACAACAAAGAAACAAGGTGCTGTGTTGCCAGATCTCCTCCTCTCAGATGAACTCAAAAAGCTCTATTCTTATAAAAGATATTTGGTTGCTGTGGAAGAGAACAAAGTTGGTTTTCTCGATGAAAAATCTTCTGGTACGCCTACAAGAAGAACCAGAAAAGGAAGTGCAGGAAGTGCTATAAGCACTGAGAGTCAAAGAAAGTTCCCCAAGAGGAAACCTGGACGCAAGAGGACAGTTCCCGCCAAGGAAGCTGTTCCCATTCCCGAACCTAAGCCTGAACCGCCAAGAAAGCTAGTGGACGAAAGCTCTGAAGGTACAGAATCAGAAGAAGAGATCTTCTACTCTGAAACTGCAACCGATACTAATCTTTCAGCAGTCAAACCTCCTAGTCCTATAGCTGAACACGGCAAGGGAAAGACTCCAGTAATTGAGCCTGAAGACGAAAGCTCAGATGAAGAGCCACTGGATAAAACATACAGGAAGAAGTTCAAATTCATTAGACTCCAACACGTTGTGAAAGAATTTGCTAAAGATCAAATGGGTGGCCCCGGAGGGTCAAGTGGTGAAGTTCAACCTACAACAAATCCTGATGCGATTAATCAACCCGATAAGGGAACTGGTGCCACCACTTTGGAGCAACAACAAACGCGCGTGGAAGATTCTATTGAGTATGACATTGAAGAACCAGAAACTGAAAAGTCCGAGAAAGATAAAGCTGATGAAAAAGCTAAGTCTAGAAATGAAGAAGATGTTGATTATGATAAGTTTCTTCTGGATAGTCCTGCACGCTCAAAGAAGGAAACTTTTGAACCAGCAAAGGACCCGGAGTCTCTTCACATCTCATCATCATCGGATTCATCTTCTCACTCCTCACCACCACCATCAAAAAGATCAACCAAATCCACATCCAAATCAGTGAAGAAGCCAACTGCCTCTTGGATCTCTCAAGCTAAGACATGAATCGTTAAAGCTGTCAAACAAGTCAGAAAGAAAGAAAGACGTGCTTTACAAGAAGCTGAATTTTCTTGCTGATCAGGTACAGTATCTTCATGACGAGAATGACAAGATGCAAGTTGAAAGGGAATATGTCCAGAAGCTCATGAAAGATGATCTTCAAAGGAAAATGAATGAAATGATCAAAGGATACACTCACAAGTTCCTTCTTGACATCGTTCCTGGAGTTACAAAGGAGATGTTTACCAAAAAACTTTATCCGAATCTCTTACATCTGGCCAAGCAAACTATGAAATCAATACCAATGCATGTAAACATCAATCCTGTTGATCCCATAATCTTCTCAGATGCTGAATTGGTCAACCGGCTAGTAGCTTAAATGTCTAAACGCTCTGCAACATTTGCCTCCTACGAAGGTAAATTGTTTGAAGCATTGCTGGAATACCAACTCAAATCAGCATGCCGAGAAGAAGCTGAAAGGCCTAAATGTCCAAGAGACGATGAAGATAAAGATAAGGATAAGCATAACGAGCCTAAACGCCCGAAGAAGTCTGGTGAATCATCCTCGATGCAACCTCCACCCCAACGGATTCCAGCTCAACAAAGATCTCCTCCTCGCTCCTCTACTGAAATACCTCAGGATTCTGAGTTACCACCCCAGACTCAGAAAACCGGTGATCACTTTGAGTATACGGGTTGTGACGATGAGGAATTCCATGAGCCCCAACAACAACCCACCTCTCTTGACAAAGTTAAGAAACCATAATCCTCATCCAAGCCTAAGAAAAAGAAGAAGAAGGCGCCTAAGGCTGACGTCGTATCATGGCTAGATGAAGATGACACCGATGAATACGACTGGTTTTCTACACTTGTTAACTCTACTCCCTACCCACCTGAAGGTCAAGATCTGGAAGATGGTAGTACATTGGAGCATGCAAAGATACTGCAAGAAAAATTCCGAGTAAAGAAGATGACGAAATCAGAGTTGAAACGAATCAAGAATGAAGCTTTTCAACTGCTAAAAGACAGCTCGGAAAGTGCCATCGAGGTTGAATACCATCTTGATAACATAGCACGAGCCATGTCCAACAACATTGATTGGCTCAACCCTGAAGCAAACATCGACTTCTCAAGGAAAGACAATGCTCCTTACTACACCGACTGGTCTAAACCTCTACCAACGATTGGCCGACCAGATCAGCCTAAGATTCCATTTCGCTACTTCTTCAACAAAGACTTGGAATTCCTTTTACACGGTGGCGATGGTTCAAGGAAATACGCTACATCACTGACAATTCCGTTCCCGGCAGCCATATACTCAAACTGCATAGCCATCGAAGAAAAGGCTACTCACTTGTTTTCTAACAGGGTAGAACAGTATGACGTCGATGCAATGTACGGGATTCATCATTGGCCAGAACGCCGTCGAATCTACTACAAGAGCTGCCAGGTTCAAAAGTCTCAACATGCAGTGTATAGTACTAAAGGAATCGTTGCTATTAAGCAAGTTGATCTTTCGTCTAAATGGGACTACACTTTCCTAAAGAATATCGTGGTCAAACGGCAAGACGAAAGGGATTATGCCTTCTGTGAAGCGGACTTTGAGAATTTGTCTCTCAACGAAATTGAAGATATGTATCTTGCAAAAGTACATGGACGCATGAGACAATTCTCGACTGAAGTACAAATTGAAGATAGTTATCAAAAAACGTGTAGAAGATCTACATCTCGCTGTTGAATCTTATCAGACCCGTGTCAACTTCACCAAACCTCAGCTAGATCTTCCCGATATCAACCAGCTTCCACAATATACCCTCATCAGCAAACCATTCGGCGTAGTTTATCGCAGTGAACTTCAACGGAATTGCTTGATGGCGTGTAGAGATCTTCACAAGTTTGGGGATCACACATTGAAGAAGGTTAGGGACGGATTGGCTTATAGGTTAAAGGATATTCATGAAGACATTGGGAACAAAAAGCGATGGAACTCTCAGGACATAAGGGATGTGAAGAGGATCATCACTATGATTGATGAACGGTTGTATCGAAGGGACCAGTTCAGAACGTTAGAGAGCTTTGTAGGTGGTCGACCCAGGATTAATCTCACCGGCTATCAACGCCCGGTTCGCACTCCTGGCAACATCACTGGACTACCTGGTACTCCTTAAACTGCTTCTATTTCATATACATTTGGATGTGTGATTTATAATTAATATGGCTTGTGCACACATAACAGTGTACAACCCGTTCTTGTAATGAAAGGACCCTGTAGTACGCTTCAGTGCCACAATCCTTATAAAAGGAGCGAAAGCTTCTTACTTTTGAGTAAAACTTATCAAACCTTTCATTTTTCAAAGGTTTTGCTCAAAAGAACAAGTACTTCCCCTTATGATTTTCAAAACCTCAACAGTTTATATCACTTTTTGAGGGGGAGTATTTGAATCTTAACTTTGTTCACAAATTGTTCACAGTGGTCATCTTCCCATAAAACTCAAAATGGTCATATTTATTCTCAAACTTTCGTCAAAAATAACATTTATATGCCATTTTTGAGGGGGAGAAAAATTATGTGATAAGAAATATGTTGTGAATTGCTATTGAATTCTCGTGTGAAAAGACTTCAACCCATGAATTGATGAAATCTGAACAGTCATACATCGAAAATATTTGTCTTCCATGACTTATCCAAGTAGATCGTACCTTTCGAGAAACTCCTGATAGACATGAACTTTGACGGGTTTGACAACCTTTCGGGGTTGTCCACATCTTCAAGGTAGTTATTAGAGCTAGTTGTCACCTAAAAACTGACAATGTATCTCTTTAACTATGCAACGTAATCGTGTCTTGCAAGGAATTGTCTATCTTGAGTCGATCAATTCAAAAAGTGCGAACTATTTCCTCACTGTGCAGATTTCCGTAAAAACTCTTAAGCACATGTGGAGGGGGAGTATTTCTGAAAAACTAAAACTCTTGAAGTGTTCAAACATGTTTTTCATTCACAAACGCTTCGAGAGATTTTCATGAAAATGGTTTTATGGCAATGAAGTTATAAGGTGATTAAGGTTAGGAATAACCGTCCTATGATCCGCCAGAGCCGGAGGGATCTACTGAAGGACACTACAAATAGTTAGAATTTAGAAGTCCTTAGGTATGATTATAAAAAGGAGACAATGAGAATCAGAGAAAGAAGGAGTTGAAGAATTAAAAAGAAATGCAAAGAAATGGGTGAAAAGAAATAGCCCTCCAGATTATTCAACTTAGGGCAGACACCGGGTTCAATTCATATGCTACTGGTTGTCACTTGATGACACCGGTATTGAAGACTAAAAGTCGTCATGGACCCAGTGACGCATGCACTAAACCTTCTTAGCCACTCAAGTTTCTCCCAACAGAAGCTTGTTTCATTCTCACAGGGAACCCTACGTAAACTATCGGCTTTCTCTTAGAGATCGTTGGTATTGAAGAATGAGACCCTCTCCCTAGTCTCCTCTCAGGAAAACCAAAACGCACTATTGAGTCTAGAGCCACGAGATTCATCAAAAGATCTCTTAGGTACACTTGACATTTCATCACTTGTTGTTCAACAATAAGAACAACAATGGTACGTTATCGAGTCCTTCACAGATCTTAGCAATCTGTCGAGAACATTTATGAGAGGTTCACATCTGTAATCCTCAGTGATTGAATGGAAACTCCTGCCAGGGTCAACATCAAACAGCCCTGACAGCAGGTCGCTTCGGTAACTCCCCGTGGATTACGCTTAGTGGTCTCAAACGGTCTACAGTCGTGAGGTGATACTTCGGTGTACCTCAGCGACTCATCTGAATTGTAGGTGTACTTCGGTACATCGTGTTATCTCACTTGTGGGACTCCGGTTCAGGAATGGCCTTTGTGAGAATTAGAGTTGTGTTTTCACACTATGCTGTTAACACTCTCGAAGTTCAAACTTGTAAGTGCCGGAAACCGCTTATTACTAACCTTTCTTAAGTTTACTTCTTATGGAAGCTCTGGAGCGGACTGATCGTGCACATTCTCCACATGCTCATGCCAACGACATCACTTATGGAAGTTCTCTCATAATCAAAGGCAACACAAAGTCAAAATGATTCTTCGTCAACAAAGATTCTACAAAGTTCAAAGACTTAAAGAACTTCATCAACTGTAATCCAACGTTAAAGAG
The DNA here is from genome assembly GCA_019973895.1 of Chrysanthemum seticuspe. NCBI lineage: Eukaryota > Viridiplantae > Streptophyta > Magnoliopsida > Asterales > Asteraceae > Chrysanthemum > Chrysanthemum seticuspe. The sequence continues at coordinate 217,470,781 of BPTQ01000007.1, read as the reverse complement.
CGTGTGAGCATGTTGGAGAAAGACGTGGAGACACTGGAGCAGCAAAGCTGACCTGATGTAGTCAACAAAAAAATACTATCACTACCATCACAAAGAACAAAGATCAAAGAACAAAGATGACGTCAAAGCAGAATACTTCAAAGAAACAATTTCTCAACAATGGGGAGATTGTTCGAATCAAGGCAATTCTTCTCACAAAAAAGAAGAATGTCAGAAGACGTCAAAGCTACTATTACATCAGCACCCTCACCGTCAGCATTCATTCATCACCAACACTTAGGGGGAGATTGTTGGAATCACTCCTAAACCTAATTCAAGTGTTAGTGATTCATATGTAATAGTTAGCTTAATATGACCTTTATGTTAGTAATTAGCCTTAGGCTTATGTAGAAGGCCCATAAGCCTAGGCCCAAGTCCACTAAGGAAAGGAAGGGACTAGGAGTGTTGCCCTAGCTCCCTCTCCTATAAATACTATGTAATAACCCTCACTTGAGGGTTGGTTGTTCAATTTACTCTTTCATTACTCACGCATAACTCTTCTTAGATTCCTACGCGTAATGTTTGTGTAGTTGTTCATCCGATCTCTTCTCTATCTCTTTCAATTGTGCTTGTGTTGTAAACTTTGTGACCTAACACAAGTAAATCCTCGTTTTCATACTAATCATAGAATGGCACTTGGTAACGACCCTTCTTCGTTCCTCAAGAAAGCTCAGAAATCTCAGAATGTGTTAAACAATGGAAATGCTTTACATGAACCCATTATTGTTCGTGATTCTCTTGAAACGTTAGAACTATCTGAGGAGAGTACATCAAAAATGAAACAAAAACATCCGGAAATCAAACCAATTGATTATAACAAATGGAACAAAATTAACGGAATTACTTTTGTTAATAAAAAAGAAAAGTCAAAATTTTCCATCACACCAAGTGTTTCAAACAAAGAGTCAACACTTGTTTCAAAATCTGTTTCAAAACCAGTTGTTGTCTCAAATTCTCTTTCGAACATTGAACAAATGTCTTCAAACAATCCTTTTAACACAAGTGATGCGAGAAGTATTTTAGAAAATGTGAAAACTAGAATTGCAGATCTTCAAGACACTGTTAAAACTAAAACCAATATTACAACAAACATCTGGTTTAATAGTTTTGATAATGAAAATAAAAAGTACTTTGAAACTCAAATTGCCCCTCAGCTGAATAACATCAACTCAAGGGTAATTCATTTTGAACAAGCGTTTTTGAAAGAAACAGCTGACTTTGTCAAGGACCATAAATCCCTGGTAAAGCAAGCTAATGACTGTGTCGAACACATCAAATTTTTGGAAAATTTAAATGACTCTCTCTTCGAAGATGTTCTGACTACCGATATTATGTCCATTATTTTACAAACATATTCTGTTGAAGATCTTGAAAGACTCCAGTCTGAGACCTCCAAAATTGTTTCAAAATATGAAAAAGCACTTGAGAAACTTGAAAAAGAAAATGTCTCATATTTTAAACAACTTGATCGTAAAACTGAGGAATGCAAGTATGACAAACTGTCGTATGAGCGTGCCTACAATGACATGAAAGCGAAAAATGATCTTTTGAGGGCTCAGCTGGAATGTCAAAAAGGAAAGGCAGTGGATACTAAGATTTCAAAACCATTGACTGAGGAGAAAGCAAATGTTCCCAAACCGGTTTTAAAACAAAAAATGTCTGTTTCTATGCCTCCTCCAAAAGTCAATGAGAAAAATGATTTTTCAAAACCAGTCACTCCACCTGCGTTGCCTAAACAAAATGGTGAAAAAGGAAAAACGGTTATTGAGAAACCAAAAGTTTTAGCTCCTGGCCTTTTTAAGATGAGTACCACTAATGCGTCTGCCTCCACATCTAAAACATATGGAACAAATGACATAAGTTTAGAAAAGCACTCCAAAGAGACTAGGAAAGCTGAAACCACTTCTCTAGATAACATTTTGAATCCTAATGAGTGTGCCTTACCTTCTACAGGACTAGGAAGCACCTCTAGGAGCAGCAGACTAAAGCCTAAGAGCAATACAAGGAACAATAGAGTCTCGCTTGCCTCTAAAAGTAGTCGCTTGAATAAAGAGAAGAAAGTAGAAGAACACCCTAGGATTTTACCGCTTTGTAATAAGAAAGACATTTCATCTGAATGTAATGAACCTATGAAACTTGCTAAGTCTAATGAATGTGTTGAATCTCTTTGTTTAACTTGCAAGAAATCTTTAACTAATGTTCATGATGATTGTGTTTCTAAGAATGAGATTGTTAAGCCTGTTAAGAAGAATGTTCCCAAAAGAACTTATGCTAAACGAATAGGAATACTAGTTGCGAGACTTAGGCTTTACACTACTGATAGGGAGAATAATGTTTACTTTAGGGATGACATTTGGAAACCCACGGGTAGAACTTTCACACTCCAGAATGGTAGAATGAGTGATGAACCTGTCTTACCAATAGATAACTTCTATGAGTGTGATCAGGATTTTACCTCTAACCCAAAGGAACCAAAATCAAAACGGTTTCCAAAATCTTCTTCTTCTGTTATTGGCAGGTTATCGAAATATGTCTTTGGATCGTCGACTCGGGTTGCTCCAATCACATGACCGGAAATCTGAAGCTGCTGATCAATTTCGTTTGGAAATTCATGGGAATCGTACATTTCGGAAATGATCATGTAGCAGCTATCATGGGTTATGGAGATCTACCTTTTGGAAATTATTTGATCACTCGGGTTTACTATGTCGAAGGGTTGGGACACAATTTGTTTTCAGTCGGGCAGTTCTGTGATGCAGATTTAGAGGTTGCATTTAGGAGAAATTCATGCTTCGTTAGAAACTTGGATGGCACTGATCTCTTAACTGGGAATCGTGATACAAACTTGTATGCTATCGACATAAATCAAATGGCCTCTTCATCCCCAATATGTCTTATGACACGAGCATCTGGAACAAAGTCCTGGTTGTGGCATAGAAGATTATCCCATCTCAATTTCGACACTATCAACAAACTGGCCAAAGACAACATCGTCAATGGACTTCCAAAGTTCAAATACACCAAGGATCACTTATGTCCATCATGCGAACAAGGAAAAAGCAAAAGAGCATCATATAAACCCAAACCCGTACCTAGTTCGGAAGCAAGGTTGCATATGTTGCACATGGACTTATGTGGCCCAATGAGAGTTGAAAGCATAAATGGGAAAAAGTATATTCTTGTTATCGTTGATGACTATTCAAGATATACATGGGTTAGGCTTTTGAGATCAAAAGACGAAGCACCACGCATCATCATCACCTTTCTGAAGCATATTCAAGTACTTCTTCAAGCTCCAGTAAGAGTTGTAAGAACAGACAACGGCACATAATTCACAAATCAAGAGTTAAGAGTTTATTTTGAAGATGTTGGAATAACTCATCAGACATCAGTTGTTAGAACTCCACAGCAGAATGGGGTAGTTGAAAGAAGAAATCGTACTCTTGTGGAAGCTGCTCGCACAATGCTAATTTATTCTAGTGCACCGTTATTTCTATGGGCTGATGCTGTTGCCACTGCTTGTTTCACTCACAACCGATCCTTAATCCATCCAAGATTCTATAAAACCCCATATGAAATAGTGAACAACAGAAAACCTGATATCTCTTACTTTCACGTGTTTGGCGCTTTGTGCTATCCGACAAATGACAGAGAAGATCTCGGGAAACTGAAAGCTAAAGGTGATATTGGAATCTTCATTGGATATTCAGATAGCTCGAGGGCATTTAGGGTGTATAACCGGAGAACTAGGAGGATCATGGAGACGATGAATGTGAATTTTGATGAACCTTCAAAAATGGCTTCTGAGAGACTCGCTCTAGAACCCGCACCAAACCCGCAGACTTCTGAACACATTAGTTCAGGACTCGTACATCAAAGAGCTCCATCAACTTTTGCTGACACACCTCATGAACAAGAATGGGAGAAATTCTTTGAGTTAATGTTCGATGAATACTATGGTGGAACTTCGACAAATGCATCAAACCATCATTCCGCTGCACCCGCTCAACATCATCCTCCACCACCAACAGAAGATGCATCTACAACGGTCAAAACCAATGCACCAACTCCATCAACATCATCTACATCTACTCAAGCAACTCCAATTCTTCAAACATTTTTACCAGCAGTTGATGAGCAAATTCAAAACATATCATTTCAAGAAGAACCTACTCAAAACCAGAATGATGCAACGTTAGATGAAGACTTATTTGAAAACCCGTTTGCTACGGAATCAGCTGAATCATCTTCAAGCTTACGAGAACCATCTAACTCGCACTCGTATAATCTACGGTATCCTTCTACTCTGAAGTGGACAAAAGACCATCCGCTTGAACATGTTATTGGTGAACCGTCAAGGCCAATTCAGACGAGACGCCAACTTGCCACCGATTGCGACTTGTGCATTTACCTTTGCTCAATTAGCAATATTGAACCAAAGAACATTCGCGAGGCAATGGCAGAACCCGCATGGATAGAAGCGATGCAGGAGGAACTTCTCCAATACCGTCTACATGACTCTTGGGATATGGTTCCAAGACCAATTGACATTCGCGTCATTGATCTCAAATGGTTATGGAAGAACAAAAGGGATGAAGAGATGACTGTAATTCGCAACAAAGCTCGTCTTGTGGCCAAAGGATACAGACAGGAAGAAGGGATAGACTTTGAAGAGTCATTCGCGCCGGTAGCTAGACTTGAGGCAGTCAGGATTTTCTTAGCCTATGCAACTCACAAAAACATCACGGTTTATCAGATGGACATTAAGACCGCGTTCTTGAATGGAACTCTGAAAGAAGAAGTGTACGTGAGTCAGCCAGAAGGCTTCATAGACATGGAACATCCAGACTACGTCTACAAACTCAAAAAGGCAATCTATGGTTTAAAGCAAGCTCCGAGAGCATGGTATGATGAATTGTCCTCTTTCCTTATCCTAAACAATTTCACCAAAGGAATGGTTGATCCTACCTTGTTTACACAAAAATGAAAAAATGACATTTTGATTGTTCAAATTTACGTGGACGACATCATCTTTGGGTCCACTAATCCGAATCTTTTAAAACATTTTGAAAATCTCATGAAAAGCAAATTTGAAATGTCCATGATGGGGGAACTAAAGTTTTTTCTTGGTTTACAAATACATCAGTCCCCACGTGGAATTTTTATTAATGAAGCTAAATACACAACTGAGATTTTGAAAAATCATGGTATGGATAACTGTGACTCGGTCGGAACACCAATGGTAACATCACCAAAAATTGGAGCCGATCTGTTTGGGAAATCTATTGATCCGAATAAATATCAGAGCATGATTGGTTCTCTCATGTACCTTACTGCTAGTCGACCCGATATTCATTTTGCTATTTGCTTATTAGCACGGTTTCAGGCAAAGCCTACCGAACTGCACCTCAAAGAGGTTAAAAGGATCTTTCGGTACCTGAAGACATCCATTCACAAGGGTCTTTGGTATCCGAAGGAATCCGAATTTGATCTAATTGCCTTTTCAGATGCGGACCACGCAGGTGACCAAGTTACAGCAAAAAGTACATCAGGAGGAGCACAATTTTTGGGAGAAAAGTTAGTAAGCTGGTCTTCAAAGAAACAAGATTGAACTGCACTTTCAACCGCTGAAGCTGAGTATGTATCTCTATCTGCGTGTTGTGCTCAAGTTCTATGGATGAGAACACAACTCACAGATTATGGCTTTACTTTCGATAAAATACCTATGTATTGTGACTCGAAAAGTGCCATAGCCATATCATGCAATCCTGTTCATCACTCAAAGACTAAGCATATCAGAGTACGCTATCACTTCATAAAAGAACATGTGGAAGAAGGTACTGTTGAATTATTTTTCGTGAAGACAGATTACCAACTCGCCGATATATTTACTAAAGCCCTTCCAAAAGAAAGGTTTGACGATTTAGTTCGACGAATTGGAATGCGAAACCTAACCCTTGAGGAGTTAGAACGTCTTCTCGAATCTTCTTAAAAATGTTTTTACAAAAAGCTTCGCTGTAAATATTTTCGAAAAACAAAATACAAAATTTGAAAAACCAACAAAAGCAAAATATAAAAATATAAAACTTTCAAAAATACAAAAACAATAGAAAATCAAAAATCCAAAAATATTCTTCTCACGACATGTCTCTTGTATAATCGATATTATGTACGTTTCTAGAAATGTCATTCAATAATGATACGGGCATGTACAGATGCTTGAGCGAGAGTTCTTTTTATGTTTTCTAAAACATGTCGTTTCTCAAAAATTCTTCAAAAATGGCTTTCGTATACTTCAGTACGAAACCCGAATTAAAATGATGACTTTTGATTATTTCAAATCAAAACTCGTATTTTTAAAGAAAAATCAAGTGTACGCTTTAGTGCACTACATTTAAAACTGGTGAGAAATCATCATCATCTTGAGCACCTTTTCAAGATTGTTCAAAAAGATTTTCAAAATCTTTCAAAATATTTTGTGCTCAAGATAACTCCCTCTAAAACTCTTTAATTGATTATGCTTTATTAAAGGGGGAGTATAAAACAAAAATGTTCCAAATTCATGCTTAAATCAAATCCGTCTGTCTCCCCAAAAGATTCTAAAATGTTGTTTAATCCGTTGATATAAAAAATATCACGTATATGCTATTTTTGAGGGGGAGGAGACGTGATTAAAATGTGATCAAAAAGCTTAATGATCGTTGTTTGAATCTCAAAAGAGCTCGACTCAGTTGAAACCAATGAATTGACGAGGAATAATGTACCATCTCGAGAAACTTTCTATGGACTTGACCAGGACGGGTAATAATTTCAAGCTAATTCTCTAGTGATGTAAACATGTCTCGAATCGGTCTAGTTCATTTAAAGTCGATCAATTCAAAAAGTGCGAACTCTACCCTCTATGTGCAGATTTCTGTCAAAACTTATAAGCACATGTGAAGGGGGAGTGTTTCTGAAAATATAAAACTCTCGGAGTGTTTCAAACATGTTTTCAATCATAAACACTTTGAGAGATTTTCAAGAAAAATGGTTTTATGGCAACAATAGGACAGTCATGGAGTTATAAGGTGACTAAGGATAGGAAATCCGTCCTATGATCCGCCAGAGCCGGAGGGATCTACCCAAGGACATCACAAGTAGTTAGTATTAGAAGTCCTTAGGAATGATTGAAAAAGGAGTAATGTGAGAAAGGAGAAAGAAGGGGTTGAAGAATTAAAAAGAAATGTAATGAAAAAGGGTGAAAAGAAATAGCCCTCTATAATCAACCTTAGGGTAGAAACCGGGTTCAATTCATCTGCTACTGGTTGTCACTAAGATGACACTGGTATTGAAGACAAAGACGTCATGGACCCAGTGACGCACTACACTAAACCTCCTAGCCACTCAATTCCTCTTAAAAGGATTTGTTTCATTCTCACTGGGAACCCTACATAATCTATCGACTTTTCTCTTAGAGTTGGTTGGTATTGAAGAAGGAGACCCTCTCCCTAGTCTCCGCTCAGGAAAACCAAAATGCACTATTGAGTCTAGAGCCACGAGATTCATCAAAAGATCTCATAGGAACACTTGACATGACATCGCTTGCTGTTCATCAATAAGGGCACAAGTGATATATTCTAGAGTCCTACGCAGGCCTTAGCAATCTGCCAGAACATTTATGAGAAGTTTCACATCTGTGATATTCAGTGATTGAATGGAAACTCCTGCCAGGGTCAACATCAAGCAGCCCTGACAGCAGGTCACTTCGGTAACTCCCCGTGGATTATGCTTAGTGTGTCTCAAACGGTCTACAGTCGTGGAGTGATGCTTCGGTGTACTTCAGCGACTCATCTGAATTGTAGATGTACTTCGGTATATCGCGTTATCTCACTTGTGGGACTCCAGTTCAGGAACGGCCTTTGTAAGAGTTAGAGATGTGTTTTCACACTATGCTGTTAACACCCTCGAAATTCAAACTTGTAAGTGCCGGAATCCGCTTATTACTAACCTGTTTTTATGTTTTTCTTCTTATGGAAGCTCTGGAGCGGATTGATCGTGCAGATTCTCCACATGCTCATACCAACAACACATGAAAGTTCTCATCAAAATCAAAGGCAACAAAAGTTTAAGATGATTCTTCGTCAATGTCAAAGAATCTACAAAGTTTAAAGACTCGAGAACTACATCATTGGTAACCAAAAGACAAATAGAAGTGTGAGCATGGTGGAGAAAGACGTGGAGACACCAAACTAACGAAGTTCACAACGGCAGGAAACCACATTAATTGATCACAAAGCATGAAGGAACAAAGAATCAAGACTATTCTATATCTACACACAAAGTTCAAGCTCGAGAAATGTAAAGACCTATTCAAGTGGAGCATCTTTTGAATGACCACCCCTTAGGGGGATATTGTTAGCCTTAATAGTTTTTATTAAAAGTGATGGTCATTCACATTTAGGAACTTTGTATCGTGTGTTAGATATCGTATTAGAATAGTCAACGGGCTCGTAGATTGGGCTAAGCTAAATGGTTAATCGTTTAGTTAAGCTAGCCTTGAATAAGTTCACTTAACCCAATCCAATCCAAGCCCATCCACGAGGCCCATGGAAAGCCTTTTAGGGCATCTAGTGCTTGTACTATATAAACCCCTCAAAGTCTCATTTGAGGGGTGTGCTTGAAAGTGTATGTGTGTGTGTTTTCTCTCTCAAGTAATACAACTTCTTGTGTTCATCTTTTCTTTCTACGCATATTATACACGATTCATATATCAAGTCACCATCTTTCTCATCTTTGTTTCTTTCTTCTTTATGCATAGTTTGTGTTTGTGGTTAACGTGTTTTACGCGTAACGTGGGTATTTCGTGATAAGGTTGAGATAGATTTAAGGTCCTACAAGACGAAACCCTAATGGCGGTTATTCGACGGCGTCACATTTAAAGAGTGACGCCGTCGCATGTTGTAACTCTATATATAGAATTCGAATTTTCAGACTTTGAGAGAGGTAGTTTTGTGGAGTAAAACCTAAAACCGAATTTTGGTTGCCTTGGGCAGTATCTTAGGGTTCTCACACCCTATTTTACAACAAGATAATTAATTTACTTCATTGATTCTATTATGTTTTCAATTGTATGTGTGTATGCTTGCATGTTTTCCATGTCCGGCTAATTTACTTATGTGTTTCTTTAGATCTATGAAACCTAGGTATTGAATATTGATTGGTTGTCTCTTATCTTAATTGTAATTGACCTAGGATTGCGATAGGTCATTCGTTGTGTTTTTTGAATGCTTGAGTAATCTTTGTAAACATTAGTTTATAATCACCTAGAGTTATTGTAGGCTAAACATCCAAAGATAACCTTAGAGTTAGTTTATGAATCCTAGAGATTTCGTAGGCAATAACCTTAAGGTAGTCTCAAAGAGTTAGGGAAAAAACCATACCTTACGACCTTAGAAGACACAACGCGTTAAGAATAAGGACGTGACAATTCAACCATCAATAGGAGATATCTAGGTAAACACATCTTTAATCATCATACGAGAACACATTAATTAGATATAGACTACCCTTTAGCTTAGTTAATTAGAATAGATCATAGTAGAGTAATCGGTAGAAATACCAACCCCCCAACTCTAATACCCCAAGATTCGTACCTTTCAATTTTATAAAAAATATAAAAAGATAAAAAATAATCTTCTTCAACCCCAACCTTAGCGTAGTAACTTCTCACTAGCATTCCTATTCCTCTAGAGAACGATATCAATACCCGAGGCTTACCCTAATACTACGCTACAACGATTAGTTTCACTACCAATGGTGTTGAAAAACTTGCTCGACGAAAAGGAAGTTCCTTTGACCCTGAACGCGCATTGTACGCGTATCAAGTTTTTGGCGCCGCTGCCGGGGAATAGAATAGCTAGTTAGATTTACACCTCGTTTAGGTTCCCTTGCTTGATTCCTATCAAGTAAGATTTTTTCTCATTTTTAGCTTCTTCATAGAAGGTGATAATCAACCACCACTCATCAACCCACTACCAAATGACCCACCAAGAGGCCGTACTCTTGGTGAATACTCAAGACCAAGCCACCGAGGCTATAGGAACACCATTGCGCTTCCCGATCAAGCTCAAACTACGGCCCTGCGATCCGACACCATCCGGTTGGTTCAAAACGGATGTGCATTCCATGGACTTTGTTCCGAAGATCCTAATCAGCATCTTAAGGATTTCCTTAAAATTTTCGATTCCATCGACCTCGATGCTACTACTCGGGAAACCACGCGCTTGCGTCTCTTCTAATTCTCTCTACGGGACCAAGCTAGTAATTGGCTTGAGCGACTTCTCGCCGACTCTATCTCAAGTTGGGATGATCTCACCTCTCATTTCCTTGCCCAATATTTCCCACCGGGGAGAACTACTAAGCTTAGACGAGACATCTTGACGTTCCAACAACTTCAAAGCGAGTCTCTCTACGAGGCATGGACCCGATTTAAGGACTTGCTCCATAAAGTCCCTCATCATGGCATTGATCTTTGGCTTCAAGTCCAAATCTTTTATGACCATACCAATTTCATCAAAAGGCAATCCATTGATCGAGCCACCGGTGGAAGGCTTAGCAACTCCAACGCAGAAGAATCATGGGATATTATAGAAGAGCTTGTCGATCAAAGCAACGAAAATTGGAGTGAATCCCATGAAACACCCGTTAAAGTGGTTAATGCCATATCGATTCCTCATGAGTCTTCCAACGTCACTGAAGAGAAAATGAGTGCTCTTGGGAGAAGAATCGATTATCTAATTGAGAGGCAAAGGAGAGATCCTGAACCAACCCCTCGAGCAATGGTTAGTTCCGCTAACTCCGCCAACCACCCAACACCTTTCTCTGAATCACCAAGCCGTGAGCAAAATCTCAATTCCGAATGGCGCTTCCGTTCTACTTATCCAATACCACTCTCACCAAGTTTTAAGGAACAAATGAGAGAGTACATGGCAGCCCATACGGAAAGATTAGCAAAATTTGAAGAGGAGGTTTATAGGCAAAGAGAGGAAATGCAGGCAAAAATGACGGAAATGATGAACTTGGTAAAAGAGTATACTAAGACGAAGGTTCCCGAGAAGATGCTAGTAAGAGGCGAAGATCACTCCCCCCCCCACTTCGTTTGTTAATGCCATCTCCATTGTACCTGAGGAAGATGGAATAGTTGAGAAGAAGGAGGAGGTTGAAACAAATGATGAACCTGAGACCATTGAATACTACCTTAAGCATGAGATTAATAAAAAAACAATTGTTAACCAAGTGAACAACTTTAGGTACAACGATGTTCTTAGGAAAGCCCTAGAAGGAGAAATAACAAAAAAAGAGTATGACACCATGCCTATGGGACCTATGTATGAGCTGGTTCTAAAAAAACAGTAACAAAAAAACGAGAAACCACGGGGAACTTCGTAATACCATGTAGAATTGGTGACATTGATAATATAAATGCCTTAGCCGATCAAGGATCTGATGTAAACATAATGCCTCTATCAGTCTATAATAAGTTAACTAAGGAAGAGCCAACCAAGACCAGTCTTAGACTTTCCTTGGCAAATCACACATAAGTCTACCCCATAGGAATAGCGGAGGATGTCTTAATTGAAGTGGCCAATATTGTCTATCCGGTGGACTTCGTGATCATAGACATTGAGGAAGACAAAAATATGCCACTCATTCTTGGAGCACCTTTTCTGGCCACTGCCAAAGCAACCATCAAATGCGGCGAGGGTATCATGATACTCAAAAGCGGCAAGGGATACGCTAGGATACCTATTGTTCCAAGATATCCTTTGAAGATAATGGAGAAGATTACTGATGAGAATCCACAGGTCCCTAACAATGCGGTTAGAAAGAAAATTAATGAATGGGAAAAAGGGCTTAGAGACTTCATGGTTCAAGGACTACATGCGACATTGTGGAAACGCGATAAAAAGTTAGGAAATAACCCTACCTCAATACCACAAACTCAAAAGAACCCTAAGGAATTCTTGAGTGGAGAAAAGGTGCTTTTGTATAAATCAAGAATAAAAGCATTAAGAGGAAGAAATAAGCCAAGATGATTTGGGCCTTATACGGTGAAAGAAATTAATCTAAAGAAAAAAACCATTATCATAATAGATGACGTTGGGAAGGAGTCCACGGTAAGCATACAATGTTTACAACCTTTTGATAAAGGCTTAGTAACTGAAGAAGGTGACGGTAATGAAGTCACGTAGGGGCACGACTTCGAGTCTAGCTACAAGACTCATAAATAAAGAAAAGCGCTTCGTGCGAGGCAACCCATGCTTAATTGTTTGCTTGTTTGTGTGTCGTATATTCATCTTGTTAAAAGGATATTGTATATCCTATGCATTATTCTCTCCTTGCGACATAAATGGTTGTGTTACAAGAAATCTCATTACACCTCATTGGCTAAATGATCTTGAAACGAACAAGCTCTATGAACTAGCGTATCCAATTCATCTTATCATACTTATTTTCATAAGCATGATAACTTTATACCATGCAATAATCTCATTTGATGAAAGATACTATTTGTATCCATTTCCTTTCAAGCATACATCATAACCTAACCTTGCTCAAACCTTGTGCACATCCAAGGTTAAAACTACACATCACTAGAACATACACATGATCTATTGAAGTTAGTAACCTTATTTATATTCTTGTCAAATAAAGTTCCAAACAGCTTTCTTGAGAACATTCTTAATTTAACATATTCCATTCCCTAGTCTTAGATTGTATACATTTCAACTCAATGCAAAAGATGTCATTCATTAGATCTTACAACCTTAGACTCTAAACACAAGATTAAAACATATTGTTAAAAATCATGTGTATAACATGACGTCTTCATCACCTTAGTTATATTGCATATTAGTCAAGTCACATTAAGCCAAGTATAGTTAAACTACCATCATTTATACACTTTAATAGGCAAAAGTAGGAATTCCCATCTTTCTAACATGAGAATGACGACTGGAGAACTTATTGCACTAGAAACTCAATTTGACCTAACGGTTGAATTGCTTCCTGGAGAGAAGTTGGGTATGTCGAATCACCCGTAAAAATGGTCGTGTTTAGCCTTAATTGAGCACCGCTAGTAATAGTCTCATATTCATTCTCCAACTTGAAAAATATGTTTTCCTATACTTGCCTAAAGTAAATGTTAAAACATTGATAGTTTGCCTCGCCTTAGGAATACTAATCAAACAAGTAGTATATATGACTTTTCTTTTAAAACCACTTGCATTGCACTAACATGTGTTGATTACATGTTCTTGTTTGATACGATAAGTTGATTTGACATTATCTTAGTGTTTGATAACTAGTCAAATGTGTAAACCTTAGTATAATGCTTGTATTCTTGTTTCATGCTACTGAACGTTTAAACCTAAACTTTATTTGTATGATAATTATTTTTGAATTATTTTTAGCATGATTAAAATGTTACTTGTGAACTCATAATATGTCATTTTGATACGTGATAATTTTGATATATTTGTGTTTGAAAGCTATTAGTTGGCGTTCAATATATCTATGTGTAGTACGATCCAAATGATACATGCTCCAAATTGTTATGTCTTAAACATGGTTTGCATGAATCTTTCATCTTGTTTCTTTTTCTTCTTATCACACCATTTGTTTGCTACGTGTGCACATATAATCTGTCAAAGTGCTTTTGGTATAACAAACTTTTAGAAGCCTTTTTATCTTACAAATTAATCACATAGATTATTTTTTATCCAAGTATGCTTAAGTGTCTAAGTCTAACGACAAAACAATCTCATAATGAAATGTCTTGAATAAAGTCGTATTCTTGCATAATATGATTGTTTTGATGCTATCTTATGTAGTGATTTCTTGTCTACTAAGTGCAATGTGTTGTTTTTGCTTATATAATATGTTAACATTTGATTTCTATCATGTTAACATCTTTTGTCACTAACAAATTTGTTTTGTAGGTTGATAACAAATTATTTGTTATCTCACTTGGTTCTAACTTTTATATGCTCTTTTTGCATAATCCCCTTTATTGCTACGTAGATTAGTACTATGCTTTATGGGACCCCTACACTTGTATATAGTTTAAAATCATATAGAATTAAGTTCTAGAGGGTTGGCTTTGCATTTTTGTCTTTCAACCGACCTTTTTCCAAATCTCATTTTTGCTTCCGCTTTCCAAAAATCATCTCCATCATTATTTAGTTATAACAATACTCTAATCCTCTTCACTTCCTATTAGGAAACCACATGCCTCATCATACGATCATATCGTATTAATCGAGAAGAGGTACGTGACTTTAAGGATAAAGTTCATTGTATGCTAACCATCATCCAGAAAAACATCACTAAGCTCACCTCTTTCGTTAACCCGAATAACCTCCTAAACACTTTGTTGTCATTCCTTATTTGATACATTACACATTATGTTGGATGTCCACCAATTAAGGGGGAGAGAAATCCATTCACATAATTGTCTTTTGTCAAAATTTATGTCTCTTAGACTCTAAAATACCAACACTTAGGTAAACACCATTTAGCTAAAACCGGTTCATGAAACCACAACTAGTTCAACCTTTTTAACTTTATATCACAAGTTTGCACCAATACCTCATCAAGTGAAAAATGCACCATGTGTTTTACAAAATCTTCATCTCCACAATCAACAAATCTAGGAATTTCCTTAAACTAGCACCTTACAACTTCACTATCTAGAACACCATCATAGGGTCTTATCCTTTTTCTCGCTTGACAAATGTCATACATGTCATTGTCAGTGCAAACGATATATTAATCAAAACCGCCATTCCCAACACCTTTTCAACACGTTGTTCTATCCAACTCTCACTCATATAATGTCATTCTCATCCTCATATAGGTACTCATTATTATTAGTGGTTTTACATATTGTCTTCACTTCTTTTTTCAATGTCATAATCATCCATGTCGGTCAAAACCATGTTAATACTATCTCTCCTATTGTCACCTAGAATAGATCATTTTTTCGTATCAATCAATGAACGAAGTTATCTTCATATCTATTCATATTTTGTTTCCTCTTCGTCTTGGTCACTTGACATTACGAAAGGATTGCATGAGTCCATATTTTTATATTTGCTATACATACGGGTTTCTAACTCCTTAATAGCTTCCTACCTAATCACCACCACCTTCCATCACATCTTTCACTAATTATCACCACCATGGATTAGCGAAATCTTATCATTATAAATCATGAGTCATCTACCGATTTATCACCACATGAATCCTACTAGTAAACTGACACCAACACTAGTACCACTAGCTTTAACTCTTTATATTCCAACTTCACTTCATATCTTCTTTCTAGGAACTATTTTGTAGACTTTTATCATATTATATTCTCACTTTTCTTATGATTGTAATTAGGAGAATACACTTCATGAGATCTTTGATTATATCATTTATATATATCACATATATACATCTTATTTTTCTTTGTAAAAAAGATGAAATATATTGCACTAATGTTCTTCATTGTAGGTTCATCATCATATACACTAGATTGTATATAATTTACTCATCTAAGGATGAAGTTTGCATCAATTATTTTTCTTATTTTAGGTGCTTCTTGACATCCTAGAACAAGGAGGAATATCCTTTAAGCACTCATATTGCATCGTCTATACACTTGGTTGTATATGACATATTTGTCTAAAGACAAAGCTTCTATTATACTAATATTTATTTTGAAGGTTCATCTTGACGCCCTAGAACAAGGGGAGCTTCCGTCAAGAATTTACTGAATGCATCTTATACACACTTTGTTGTATATCACTTACTCGTCCAATGACGAATATACCTTTGCACTAATATTTGTTTTGTAGGTTTTTAATCATACCTTGACGCCTCAAACAAGGAGGAGCAACCGTCAAGGGGGAGCATGCACGCATTTAGCATCATTCTCACTTTTCAACAAGCATTTGTGCTTCGATAAAAAGTGGAGAAAATAGGCTAACATTGCTATGCATTTTTCTTTTTCATATATTTCTCATAATTTTTGTTGCATAAAACTAACCTTGATGTAGGTTAAGCCTCTTTATTTGATCCATGGATCCGCTACCAAACAAGGGACGGATTGAAGTGGACGATTTAACTTCACTAGGGATGATGCAAGCTCGCCTTTTTGGGGAGAAATAAAGTTAAACTCCAAGGACACGCCCTTTTTGTTTCGACAAAAGGGGGAGAAGAGTGTAAACGGAGAAGGTAATGTAAAGGTAGTAAGGATAAAAGTAACCTTTTACATTTTACTTTATATTACGTTTACATATATTTGTCATCATCAAAAAGGGGGAGATTGTTAGTGCAAATATTACGATATTTAATCTATACAGTCTCGTTTGTTTTGATTGATGACAAACATGTAACTTGTAATACATAACGTAAAATGTACAAGTTACTTGTAATCACACTTTGTCTCAACATACATTCAACACCTCTCGATGACTCAAGTCCTCATATGTTACAACACATGTTCGTATATGTTTTCTTATGTGGCATTATGATCAAACCCATTAACAAATCATTTAGAATGTTTAAAATACGTTTAGAGTCACTAAGTATTTTAATAGGTTAACCATTCTATTTTGAACCTCATTTTACATTTTGCATTTACAAGTATTTCATACAAATACTAAAGTTTACTTACACTTGACAAAATATATTTTATTTTGACAAGAACTCTTTTACAAAAGGTAACTAGACATTTTATTAACTAGTTACATAATACATTATACAAGTTTACCTTGATAAACTTTTTAATCTAAAAATGGAAATACATGTTACATCATGTCATGCATCATCTTTGAAATCCTTGGAAGATCACTTGAATATTTTGGTTAGATTGACACTCAATATATCAAATGTGATCTTAGTAAGATTTGGTAATACCTTGGAAAGATTTGAAGAAAGATTTTTTAGATTTTCTGTCAGGCACCCACGGCACCAAATTGTATAAAGGACGGAACCCTTTTAAGGGCTCCTTGGTCCGTGGACGCTCCTGATCATTTTTGCCTACAAATAGAAGCCCATTGTTTTCTCATTTCTTCACCACTTCAAATCACATCTTCTCCACCTTCTTGCATACATTTAGATCAATCATTAACAATGTAGTAACATACATTAAACACCCTAATGATCATGATCATAATGCTTCTAACATTCATCTTTGTTGTAAGTATACTCTTTGATCAACCAAGGAAAGCTTGGAGATCTAGCCATCCCCGCTCACCACAAGTTGAAGATCTATCACAACAAGTTTAAAGAACTTGTGATCTTCATCGTGAAGGCTTCCTATCAATGGAATTTCATTTAGAAGTAGTTATTCATATCTATTAGACATTTGTGTCATGGATCACTAGTGTAAACATCATTGCATCATAACAAAACTTTCACCAAACTAGATTAGATGGTTTATGTGTTTGTGCCATAAAACACAAGGTTTGTTATGTTGGGCCATAAAACATAATGGGAGTGGTTGTACCCTTTTAAAAGAACTCGACATCTAGCTTAGTGTCGGAAATATTGTATAGGCGACGTTAGGTTGGTTCTACCTCGAACTAGAACCCGGTATTTAGCTTTGTACCGGAAAAAGTGTAAGCGACGATTGTAAGGTTTTCTTCGCCGAGAAGGGAGCTTGTTGAATTAGTGAAGTAGCTCTCGAGTTGGGTACTCGGGGAGTGGAGTAGGGCGGAAAGGGGATCCGTGACCGAACCACTATAAATCCTCGTGTTCGGTTTGCACTTTCCTTTCTTTATCTCTTTACTTTTATACTTGCACTATACTATTGTTTGTGATGTGGGTTGATGTTCATGATTGTGTGACAACTTGGTTTACCATGCTTTATATTAGTCACAAACAATAATTGGTACTTTCATATTATAACAAGTTTCATAAGCGATTTGATACTAAAGATCTAAAGTTTTTAAACGGTAACGTATTCACCCCCTCTACGTTTTCACAATTGGTATCAAAGCCACGTAGCTCGTATTTTCAAAACAAATGGTTTTTAAAATAGAGTACGATCCATGTATTAAATTACCATTGAAGCGAAAAATAATATGAAAAATGCTTTGCTTGTTATACTTAGAAATTTTGTTGTTAAATGTAACTTTGTATACAAGCTTGAAGGTTTTCTTGAAAAATAAAATAAAAGTTTGTTGAAAGAACTAGTAAGTATTGTATTGTGTGCTCATAGAAAATTTACAAAGAAATATGATTTTAAAGGAGTGTTTGGGATAACTATAAATCTATTTGAAAAATCACCTCCGTAAATGTTTAAGATAAGTTACATAAGTAGATATGTTGTTAAATATGTGTATTATATGTTTACTATGAAATCTAGTAAGTCGCACACGTTTTCTCTATGTCAAATACTAGTTTTGGTGAATCTGTCTCAGAGGACCACGACACCAAATCTTATAAAGGGTGGATCCCTTTATTTGGTTCCGTGGAATCCGTCTATACAATATGCAATTTTTTAGGCAGCTTCAAAAAATCATAACTAATTAACCGTAAGTCCGTACGAGTCGATTCACCTATCATTTTAAAGGGAATTGAGTCTACTTTCACTTAAAAATACTTTCATGGCCTGAGTCTAATTTTAAATAAGTAAAATAGATCAAATACTACAGTATGTCTAAAATATTAAGTTTCGCTTTAACATAAAAACTCAAATTTTTGAATCAAACAATTTAAGTTGGTATTCTTAGAACTTTGATACAACTTCTTTTGAAACTAATTAATTTGGTAATATGTTTAAAGGAAACTAATCAAGCTTGGTATACTTCGTCATATTTAAACGCACAATGACGAAAAGTGTCTTTCTTGTTATGCTATGCTAAATGACCACTTGTTTATGTTGTTTGCATATATGTTGCTTGCTTATTTTCAAATTGTTTTTTACACTTGTTTGTTTGCATAATATAAGTGTCAATCTTGCCATGTTATTTATTCGCTTGTTTGACGATTTCTTGTTTATGCACAATAGGATATATGCTACATTTTGTGCACTAAGTTGGAAAATTGTTTTACCATCGCTTGTAGAATTAGATCACTTCCTTTGCATAGGTTATACTGACATCTCGCATAACTTATGAAATGTCATAACTAACTCAGCAATGAGTACTAAGTAAATTAGTCAAGTACTTTGAAAAATGAAGGTTTTAAGAGAGTGTTTGGTACAAGGACAAAAACAATGTTGTATGATATAATTTATTTGTTTTTTCTTTGTAGGATGATAATATGACTTAAAACAATGTTGTATGCTAACCGGTTTATGTAGGGAGATAGCACAAGTGTGTTATCAAATTTTAAACATTTTCACTTTCATGTGAAAATCGTTTGCCCTTGGTCAAAGTCTATGCTCCACTATGTTTGTATATGTGTTATCGACTTTTCCTAACTAGAAATAATTAATGTCACATGTTTTAAGCAAAATTTCAGGTTTCAGAAAAGTCCCCGACACCTAAAAAATGGGTCTGTAAAGATTTCTGGTCTCCACGGACCAGAAAGCACCATTAATTTGGTTCCGTCTGTTATGGATTTTGGTACCGCCATACCTGTACAGCCGGACCAGGCGGCACCAATTTAAGGGTTCCGCCTGTGTAAAGAAATGGTGCCATGGATCCTACAGGTAAGTTGTTGAATTTTACTAAATCCCGCAATGTAATTTACCAAATTTCGTTTCTAGGATAGTTGTTAATGCATATCTTTCATATCTCACTCAACACATCCTCAATGGATTAACTTAGGATGTTTGACATGATCTTAGACACTTCCATCTCATTAGAAACTACCATCTTTGTATGGATTAACATCAAATCCGTGAATCCTCAGTTCTATAAATCGACACATTCAGATTGGTCAGTTTCACACCTTCACTGTTACTTTTCCTTAAGCTTAGCATTTCTTAAAGCAAAGTCAAAATGGCTAAATCCTCAAACTCAAATAAGCCACTTAAGAAAAACCACTAGGATTAGCATTCGATCTTGTTGCTTCATTAACTTGAACTCTTCATCATCAGACTCATTACCTCTCAACATCTCATCACCCATTCAAGATGTGAACTTTATAAACATAAGTGCTCCAACTCCACCACCAAAATATCCCACCATTATGACCTCTTCACAACCATCCAAAAATACCTTCACTACCTAAGTCTTCAAAACTTGTACCTATCGAACTTTGTGCAACACAACCAACATCTCCTCATCTATTTGCGGATGACTTAGATAACTTGCCACCTAGACTAACAAATCCGTACTCATTACTTTCAAAGATATCATACACAAGTCTAACATATGACTTTAGATATTGCTTTGTATCTACATGTATTTCCTCACTTGGTTAACATGAAAATAATGTGTCGTCCTCCAATACAATAAGCATTTACATCGAGTCATAACTCACATGTATGTTAAAGAGTCTTGCTATCCTCGAGTGCAATCTAAGCTCCATAGTCTCAACAAGGTAGGATTGACAACTTAAGTATTTCATCTGAAATATTCAAGTATATGCGACTTACGATTGTAGTCATTAAAAGTCATATCCGAAAATCAACATCCAAGTATTTTAACAACACATGTTATAACACTAATCCTAAAATGAATCAAACAAATTATCCAAAACAAACAACCCACTGTGCCACTTATCCCTCTTTGACACCTACTATCCCTCTTCCATCTTTTGGAACCATTAAGCGTGTTGCTCATGAACTTCCAAGAGCATCCTTTAAACCAAACGCGCCCTTTCAAGGTGAACCTATACCTCAGCCCCTAAGCTTCATAGACATAACCAAAACTTCAAGCACTTCACCCACTAGTTGTACCAACCAATGAACCATAAGAATTAGTATCCGTACTTGTTGTGTTCAACATCTATGAACAAATAATCAACCTAAGTACTCCGATAGCACAACAAACCTCTACATCACCACATCCTTATTTAGACAAACTAGAAGACCTACCACCTAGATCAACCAATCCACCATCCTTACCATCATTTGAATTCGTTGAGTGTATTGCTCAAAAATCCCTTGTGTCCAACACTTGTACTGAATCAAATGCATGTTTGAACAAACTCAACCATCCTTTCCCACATATAAGGATTTAGATAATTCATTATGGCTAGAACCTCAACTATCAAATGAGCATGGTGCTCTTGGTAACTGTTGTCAATTTCCACTAGGTATAAGTAGTATTACCTTCACAAATTATCAAAGTATTAGTAATACTTTGTCGTTAAACTTCTGCATAAATTTCGTTAAACCTTAAATCAACATTTTAACAACATATATTAAATTGAAATCTCAAAGCCAACATCATACACCCCAAGCAACAATGACTCTTGAGGAGTATACATAAGAAACTCGAGTGAATTCCTCTTGTCATCATCTAGTGAATACAATCTTGAGACCAAGTTTATTTAGATGGGACTATCCGATTCAAGCACTTTGGCTTCATATCTTCATTTAGGAAAACATGATGTTTTGAAAAACATTATGCCTAAGAAATCATGCGTTAAGTATTCATCTTTTTAAAAGGATATTGTATATCCTATGCATTATTCTCTCCTTGCGACATAAATGGTTGTGTTACAAGAAATCTCATTACACCTCATTGGCTAAATGATCTTGAAACGAACAAGCTCTATGAACTAGCATATCCAATTCATCTTATCATACTTATTTTCATAAGCATGATAACTTTATACCATGCAATAATCTCATTTGATGAAAGATACTATTTATATCCATTTCCTTTCAAGCATACATCATAACCTAACCTTGCTCAAACCTTGTGCACATCCAAGGTTAAAACTACACATCACTAGAACATACACATGATCTATTGAAGTTAGTAACCTTATTTATATTCTTGTCAAATAAAGTTCCAAACAGCTTTCTTGAGAACATTCTTAATTTAACATATTCCATTCCCTAGTCTTAGATTGTATACATTTCAACTCAATGCAAAAGATGTCATTCATTAGATCTTACAACCTTAGACTCTAAACACAAGATTAAAACATATTGTTAAAATTCATGTGTATAACATGACGTCTTCATCACCTTAGTTATATTGCATATTAGTCAAGTCACATTAAGCCAAGTATAGTTAAACTACCATCATTTATACACTTTAATAGGCAAAAGTAGGAATTCCCATCTTTCTAACATGAGAATGACTACTGGAGAACTTATTGCACTAGAAACTCAATTTGACCTAACGGTTGAATTGCTTCCTGGAGAGAAGTTGGGTATGTGGAATCACCCGTAAAAATGGTCGTGTTTAGCCTTAATTGAGCACCGCTAGTAATAGTCTCATATTCATTCTCCGACTTGAAAAATCTGTTTTCCTATACTTGCCTAAAGTAAATGTTAAAACATTGATAGTTTGCCTCGCCTTAGGAATACTAATCAAACAAGTAGTATATATGACTTTTCTTTTAAAACCACTTGCATTGCACTAACATGTGTTGATTACATGTTCTTGTTTGATACGATAAGTTGATTTGACATTATCTTAGTGTTTGATAACTAGTCAAATGTGTAAACCTTAGTATAATGCTTGTATTCTTGTTTCATGCTACTGAACGTTTAAACCAAAACATGATACTTATTTTTGAATTATTTTTAGCATGATTAACATGTTACTTGTGAACTCATAATATGTCATTTTGATACGTGATAATTTTGATATATTTGTGTTTGAAAGCTATTAGTTGGCATTCACTATATCTATGTGTAGTACGATCCAAATGATACATGCTCCAAATTTTTATGTCTTAAACATGGTTTGCATGAATCTTTCATCTTGTTTCTTTTGCTTCTTATCACACCATTTGTTTGCTATGTGTGCACATATAATCTGTCAAAGTGCTTTTGGTATAACAAACTTTTAGAAGCCTTTTTATCTTACAAATTAATCACATAGATTATTTTTTATCCAAGTATGCTTAAGTGTCTAAGTCTAACGACAAAACAATCTCATAATGAAATGTCTTAAATAAAGTCGTATTCTTGCATAATATGATTGTTTTGATGCTATCTTGTGTGGTGATTGCTTGTCTACTAAGTGCAATGTGTTGTTTTTGCTTATATAATATGTTATCATTTGATTTCTATCATGTTAACATCTTTTGTCACTAACAAATTTGTTTTGTAGGTTGATAACAAATTATTTGTTATCTCACTTGGTTCTAACTTTTATATGCTCTTTTTGCATAATCCCCTTTATTGCTACGTAGATTAGTACTATGCTTTATGGGACCCCTACACTTGCATATAGTTTAAAAGAATATAGAATTAAGTTCTAGAGGGTTGGCTTTGCATTTTTGTCTTTCAACCGACCTCTTTCCAAATCTCATTTTTGCTTCCGCTTTCCAAAAATCATCTCCATCATTATTTAGTTATAACAATACTCTAATCCTCTTCACTTCCTATTAGGAAACCACATGCCTCATCATACGATCATCTCGTATTAATCGAGAAGAGGTACGTGACTTTAAGGATAAAGTTCATTGTATGCTAACCATCATCCAGAAAAACATCACTAAGCTCACCTCTTTCGTTAACCCGAATAACCTCCTAAACACTTTGTTTTCATTCCTTATTTGATACATTACACATTATGTTGGATGTCCACCAATTAAGGGGGAGAGAAATCCATTCACATAATTGTCTTTTGTCAAAATTTATGTCTCTTAGACTCTAAAATACCAACACATAGGTAAACACCATTTAGCTAAAACCGGTTCACGAAACCACAACTAGTTCAACCTTTTTATATTTTCTTTCCTCTTCGTCTTGGTCACTTGACATTACGAAAGGATTGCATGAGTCCATATTTTTATATTTGCTATACATACGGGTTTCTAACTCCTTAATAGCTTCCTACCTAATCACCACCACCTTCCATCACATCTTTTACTAATCATCACCACCATGGATTAGCGAAATCTTATCATTATAAATCATGAGTCATCTACCGATTTATCACCACATGAATCCTACTAGTAAACTGATACCAACACTAGTACCACTAGCTTTAACTCTTTATATTCCAACTTCACTTCATATCTTCTTTCTAGGAACTATTTTGTAGACTTTTATCATATTATATTCTCACTTTTCTTATGATTGTAATTAGGAGACTACACTTCATGAGATCTTTGATTATATCATTTATATATATAACATATATACATCTTATTTTTCTTTGTCAAAAAGATGAAATATATTGCACTAATGTTCTTCATTGTAGGTTCATCATCGTATACACTAGATTGTATATAATTTACTCATCTAAGGATGAAGTTTGCATCAATTATTTTTCTTATTTTAGGTGCTTCTTGACATCCTAGAACAAGGAGGAATATCCTTTAAGCACTCATATTGCATCGTCTATACACTTGGTTGTATATGACATATGTGTCTAAAGAGAAAGCTTCTATTATACTAATATTTATTTTGAAGGTTCATCTTGACGCCCTAGAACAAGGGGAGCTTCCGTCAAGAATTTACTGAATGCATCTTATACACACTTTGTTGTATATCACTTACTCGTCCAATGACGAATATAGCTTTGCACTAATATTTGTTTTGTAGGTTTTTAATCATACCTTGATGCCTCAAACAAGGACGAGCAACCATCAAGAGGGAGCATGCACGCATTTAGCATCATTCTCACTTTTCAACAAGCATTTGTGCTTCGATAAAAAGTGGAGAAAATAGGCTAACATTGCTATGCATTTTTCTTTTTCATATATTTCTCATAATTTTTGTTGCATAAAACTAACCTTGATGTAGGTTAAGCCTCTTTATTTGATCCATGGATCCGCTACCAAACAAGGGACGGATTGAAGTGGACGATTTAACTTCACTAGGGATGATGCAAGCTCGCCTTTTTGGGGAGAAATAAAGTTAAACTCCAAGGACACGCCCTTTTTGTTTCGACAAAAGGGGGAGAAGAGTGTAAACGGAGAAGGTAATGTAAAGGTAGTAAGGATAAAAGTAACCTTTTACATTTTACTTTATATTACGTTTACCTATATTTGTCATCATCAAAAAGGGGGAGATTGTTAGTGCAAATATTATGATATTTAATCTATACAGTCTCGTTTTTTTTTATTGATGACAAACATGTAACTTGTAATACATAACGTAAAATGTACAAGTTACTTGTAATCACACTTTGTCTCAACATACATTCAACACCTCTCGATGACTCAAGTCCTCATATGTTACAACACATGTTCGTACATGTTTGTTATGTGGCATTATGATCAAACCCATTAACAAATCATTTAGAATGTTTAAAATACGTTTAGAGTCACTAAGTATTTTAATAGGTTAACCATTCTATTTCGAACCTCATTTTACATTTTGCATTTACAAGTATTTCATACAAATACTAAAGTTTACTTACACTTGACAAAATATATTTATTTTGACAAGCACTCTTTTACAAAAGGTAACTAGACATTTTATTAACTAGTTACATAATACATTATACAAGTTTACCTTGATAAACTTTTTAATCTAAAAATGGAAATACATGTTACATCATGTCATGCATCATCTTTGAAATCCTTGGAAGATCACTTGAATATTTTGGTTAGATTGACACTCAATATATCAAATGTGATCTTAGTAAGATTTGGTAATATCTTGAAAGATTTGAAGAAAGATTTTTTAGATTTTCTGTCAGGCACCCACGGCACCAAATTGTATAAAGGACGGAACCCTTTTAAGGGCTCCTTGGTCCGTGGACGCTCCTGATCATTTTTGCCTACAAATAGAAGCCCATTGTTTTCTCATTTCTTCACCACTTCAAATCACATCTTCTCCACCTTCTTGCATACATTTAGATCAATCATTAACAATGTAGTAACATACATTAAACACCCTAATGATCATGATCATAATGCTTCTAACATTCATCTTTGTTGTAAGCATACTCTTTGATCAACCAAGGAAAGCTTGGAGATCTAGCCATCCCCACTCACCACAAGTTGAAGATCTATCACAACAATTTTAAGGAACTTGTGATCTTCATCATGAAGGCTTCCTATCAATGGAAGTTCATTTAGAAGTAGTTATTCATATCCATTAGACATTTGTGTCATGGATCACTAGTGTAAACATCATTGCATCATAACAAAACTTTCACCAAACTAGATTAGATGGTTTATGTGTTTGTGCCATAAAACACAAGGTTTGTTATGTTGGGCCATAAAACATAATGGGAGTGGTTGTACCCTTGTAAAAGAACTCGACATCTTGCTTAGTGTCAGAAATATTGTATAGGCGACGTTAGGTTGGTTCTACCTCGAACTAGATCCCAGAATTTAGCTTTGTACCGGAAAAAGTGTAAGCGACGATTGTAAGGTTTTCTCCGCCGAGAAGGGATCTTGTTGATTTAGTGAAGTAACTCTCGAGTTGGGTACTCGGGGAGTGGAGTAGGGCGGAAAGGAGATCCGTGACCGAACCACTATAAATCCTCGTGTTCGGTTTGCACTTTCCTTTCTTTATCTCTTTACTTTTATACTTGCACTATACTATTGTTTCTGATGTGGTTTGATGTTCATGATTGTGTGAGAACTTGGTTTACCATGCTTTATATTAGTCACAAACAATAATTGGTACTTTCATATAATAACAAGCTTCATAAGCGATTTGATACTAAAGATCTAAAGTTTTTAAACGGTAACATATTCACCCCCCTCTACGTTTTCACAACACGTTTTTTAAAAGAACGTGAACATGAGAATTACGATTCTTATAAATATATACATGTGTGTTTGTTAGAGTCAAATGCTTTGTATCGAGTCATAATGAATGTTTTGCATTTTTTTTTCCAGATCCTAAAGATATAAATTTTCTAGAATGTTTTCCAAAAAATCGCAGACCAGTTTCTGTCAGGACAACCAGACGGCGTCAGGAGGAGTAGAAACAACTTAAAATTTTTCTCGTTTTCTGTGCTACTTATAAAATTTTGGAATTTCTCAGGTCTTAATTTTCCAGAAAATCTGCAAACATTCATTCCACAAGCATTATATCCTAGTTTAGTAGAGTCATATATAGTGTTACCGCCGATTTTACGTGAAGGTTTCGTTTGTTTTCTTCAAGTGTGCAGGTTTTATTTATCAAGAAGAAGATACATAAGATTGGATGGAGCTTTTCACACATTTATTCTTTTTGAAGAAGGATTTAACCACTACTTCACACGGATCCTACCGAGCTAATCAGGGGAGTATTAGTTTCTTTCGTTTTTAATTACCTTCCATTATCATAACTTTGATACTTTCGGGGAACATTGGGGACAATGTTCAGTTTAAGTGTAGGGAGGGAAAATAAAACGGGAACTTTGAAACTATGCTTATCCTTGACTATTTGCCTTGTCTAATTTCTATTGTGTAATAAACCATGAGAAATATCGGTTAGGGTAATTTTGGCACCAAATTTAAAATTTTTCATGACATGTAGGAGTGGGCCATTAGTCTTAATAAAGCATCTCATGGATAGGAAGCTATATGACTAGCAAAAAACCCTTTACTCTCAAATTCCACCCCAAAAGGTGAGGATCGCCCTTAGATTTGTAGGAATTAAAGCATTCATCTTTAATGCTTCGAGAGTGTAACAGTAGTATATGTTTTGTGATGCATTCCAAGATCGCTAGTGAGACTACACTTATGTAGTTAGGAATAACTAAATGATAAGAGGCATTAGGATAACCCTTGTTTGATACCCGTATTATAATTACTTCTTCCATATCGGTTGAGTAATTCCCCCACACCCTTGCGTTGTACTCATCTTTAGTACACG
Organism: Chrysanthemum seticuspe; assembly: GCA_019973895.1. Lineage (NCBI taxonomy): Eukaryota > Viridiplantae > Streptophyta > Magnoliopsida > Asterales > Asteraceae > Chrysanthemum > Chrysanthemum seticuspe. The sequence continues at coordinate 217,442,859 of BPTQ01000007.1, read as the reverse complement.
ATACCCCTAGCTAACCCCTCAGAGCCTATCCTTTTCGCGGTTCTCGTGATGTTTTGGTTTTCCGGAATATCAATGAAGAGCATTATTTACAATCCACCCCTAAATGTACACCCAAATCGCCTTTGCCTACCTTGTATGCACTCACTTTTAGTGCATTATTGTTATCATACTAAACCCTTAGTTCAATTATCTAGTTGCTTGCATAAGTTGCTAAGTCAAGTCATATCCTTTTTACACAGTTTTGGGACGACTGGGACTCATGGGAAAAGTTAAATTTTATGAAGTGACCGGAAGGAACGTTAAATTCAAATTCCCTTTATTTACGTAATAATGTACTCCAAGTGTTTTGATGTTTTCAATTCGGGTCAAATTAGTGTTAGAGTAATAAAAAATCAAGTGTAGGGATGTGCCTATAGATCCCTATTATTTTGATGTTATCGTAGAGGATAGTAGAGTAAAAATGTATGAAAAAAAATCGAAAAAAGAGTGATTCAAAAAATAATAATAAATAAAAAATAAAAAAAATGAAAAAAAAATAAAAATAAAAAAAGAACATACGGGCTACCATTCTACATCTATCTTTAAATTTATGTTTGTTTATTTCAAAGTTATCTAGATTTTAGAGTGTCGAGTCTTGGCTTAGCAACGCCATTCTTCTCATACTTGTAACATAAAGATTTTTTACTTGCCACCACTAAATCGCCTATCCCACCAAACCCTTTGTTTCCCTACCGTAAGCCTAAGGTTACAACCCTTCAAAAGACCTCTTGGATAATTTTTCCTAGGTGATTACGCCAAAGCGATGGAGGTTTGATCTAGTCTCAAGCCTATGGTAATCTATGTACTAGGACCGGTTAATGAGTTATTATCTTCCACTTCTAACTTGATATATTTCATATACACCCGAGAGATGAGAGTATCCAAACACCACTTGTGAGGTGCTAGTATGTAATTTCCGTGCTTGTTATGACTTTTGCGGGGCTTATACTTGTTATGAATTGACCTAAACTAATGCTTCATGACCTATAACTTATAAATTAATTAGCCAAAAGCACATTTGCTTGAGGACAAGCAAATACCAAGTGTAGGGATATTTGATAAGTATTTAAAAGGTACACTTTTGAGGGGTCATTTAAGCCCTTAATCGACCACTTTTATATTCGTTACTGCTTAATTTCATTCCTTTTCACTTTTTAGGTCTCTTGAAGGCAAATTGCTGGAATGACACTTATTCGGACGAAAAGGCGTGAATATATGAAGAAAATGGCCAAGTCAAGATCAAGACACTCAAACTGCTGGAATAGAAGGTGACGGCATCAGAGTTAGAAGGCGACGTCGTCGCAATGTGCTCCAAATTTGTGACGGCTCAGTAGCAAAATTACTATTTTGTACCCGACGGCGTCAGGTTTTAAAGAGTAGGGCGTCACAACTCAGACAGCCTAGATTCAGATCCAGACGGCGTCAGAAGCTAAAGCCGACGGCGTCACAACCATAAGGTGACGCTGTCACAAGGTTGACATGGTCAACACGAAACCCTAATGGCGGTGATCCGACGACGTCACATTTAAAGAGTGATGCCGTCGCATGTTGTAACTCTATATATAGAATTCGAATTTTCAGACTTTAAGAGAGGTAGTTTTGTGGAGTAAAACCTAAAACCGAATTTTGGCTGTCTTGGGCAGTATCTTAAGGTTCTCACACCCTATTTTATAGCAAGATAAGTAATTTACTTCATTGATTCTATTATGTCTTCAATAGTATTTGTGTATGCTTGCAAGTTTTCCATGTCTGGCTAATTTACTTGTGTGTTTGCTTAGATCTATGAAACCTAGGTATTGAATATTGATTGGTTGTCTCTTATCTTAATTGTAATTGACCTAGGATTGCGATAGGTCATTCGTTGTGTTTTTAATGCTTGAGTAATCTTTGTGAACATTAGTTTATAATCACCTATAGTTATTGTAACCTAAACATCCAAAGATAACCTTAGAGTTAGTTTATGAATCCTAGAGATTTCGTAGGCAATAACCTTAAGGTAGTCTCAAAGAGTTAGGGAAAAAAGCATACCCTACGACCTTAGAAGACACAACGCGTTAAGAATAAGGACGTGACAATTCAAGAATCAATAGGAGATAACTAGGGAGTAATAGTATCTAGGTAAACACATCTTTAATCATCATACGAGCACACATCAATTAGATATAGACTACCCCTTAGCTTAGTTAATTAGAATAGATCATAGTAGAGTAATCGGTAGAAATACCAACCCCCCAAATCTAATACCCCGAGATTCGTACCTTTCAATTTTCTAAAAAATATAAAAAGATAAAAAATTATCTTCCTCAACCCCAACCTTAGCGTAATAACTTCTCACTGGCATTCCTATTCCTCTAGAGAACGATATCAATACCCGAGGCTTACCCTAATACTACACTACAACGATTAGGTTCACTGCCTAGGGGGTTGAAAAACTTGCTCGACAAAAAGGAAGTTCCTTTGACCCCGAACGCGCGTTGTACGCGTATCAAGAGTTCACCGGGGGGCGCGAGGATGTAATGCATTGCAAGTATCCCCACCTGTTCATCTAACCACCCATGACAGCCTCTGCGAGTTAAACCGCGGGACGTGTTTCTCTTAAAGGGTAGGTACTGTAAGCTCCCGGAAAATTTCATTGTACTTAAGACCTTAATCAGAAATTAAGCACGATTTATATCATCATGAAATTTTATAAACATCACATTTGCATATCATTTGGCATATGCATGATCAACGTAGCTTGAGCGTTCATAAATATATCGTTGTGATCAGAACAAAATTCCCTACAATCTCGATAATCTTAAATTACGTAACGGATACGTAAAAATTTATAAAAATACGAAGTAAATTATGATAAAAATATATTAAAATTCATATTGGGCTTAGGAACTTATTGGGCTTCATACCACCTAACGACCTAACCCAACATGTCATTGGGCCTCATATCCGAACCAAGCCCACACCATTTCTCCCTTTGGGCCTCTTTATATAACTTGAGCCCAACATGTTGATATATTTCCTTGGGCTTAACTGCTGTACACGATCCATAAACAAAGTCTGAACCACCCTTAATATTTTTGGGCCTAGCTACTAGCCTACCACACTTAATATAACAAGACATGCAAATTTGAGATATTACCCTTTGTGTTGTGTAACCGGTCGAGACAAAAAAAGAGAGAAAGGAAACCATGCAAACTCAACTAGGAACCAAGGTCACAAACCAAACTAAGTTTTCCTACGTAGAAGTCCCAAGACATGCGTGTGTAAGTCAAGGAATAGGAGACAAGCAAGAAACTTTAGCCACCCTAAAATCATTTATATAATAGCCTAAACATCACCTTAAACCTAACTTTGACCCATTTGACCTTAAGGACCATTGGTTATTATGTTTTCCTTGTTAAGTGTCGATGGGACTAGGCAGACATGCCACCATGAAACTCGGCTGCAACATCACACGCCCAAAGACCAAGTGAAAACACATGTCTAAAAATCCTAAGACTAGGTGATCTAAGAGTTAAATATATGAAAGACCATGCTTCCCTTATAAACCTCACCCACACCTAGGATACTTACACCTTAACTCTCAAAAATGCACATTTGTGTTCACTAAAAACATCCATCCGTCCACTTAGTTACCATCGAAGGAAGAAAAGGGAATCGAATAGGAAGCAAGGTTTAGAGAAGCTTGGGTAAAACATTAGTCGAATATGATTATAAGGAGAACACGGGGTTTAGAGTTCGAATCACCTTCACATTGTTCATCTCCACTTTTAACGAGTGTTGTAAGTACCCGTACACTCATTTCATTTCCAACTCATTTATTTCACACGCATACACACGTTCATATCACACATTATAAATGTTACACGCACCATTTCACACTAGAACATATTATGTAGCTTGGTATAGACAACCTTCGACACTTAGTCACTCATTGTTACATGTTAAAACTTGTTAAAAATGTACAAAACACATCACAAACTCTTGAGAATCTCTCGAACACTTTGAAAAACCCACACAAAGGCTAACGGGCCTAAAGCCAAACTAACGAGCCCAATAAGCCCAACCCGCGTCTAAATAAGCTCTAACCTGGCCCAATAAGCGTATAATAAGCCAATAAGCTCTAAAATTAAGTTAGAAATAAGTTTGTAATCATTTTACAAAGTTTTCATTTTCTAAAAATATATTCGGACCTAAATTGCAAATATTATAGTCCTTGGGTTAAAATTGTAACTTTTTAAAAGTTAAAGGGGTCCTATAGTACGTATAATAAACATACATGAAATGTCTAAGGGCTATTATGTGCGCGTATAAAAACCACGAGGACCAAACTTGTCATTTGCTTAAACTAGTTATAAGTAAACTTTGGGGTGGAAAGTGTAAACTTGAAGAACCTAAGGTCTAAACGTGTAAAAACAAGCCTTGGAGGGCTGTTTTCATAAAAGTGGTTTTCCCAAGGGGTAAAACTATCAAAAACAGAAAGTTTTGATATAAAATATATACGGGTAAAAAGAGTCATTTTCCCAAACTTGAAGGACTAAACTCGTACATTTCGTAACTTGAGAGTAAAATGTGTAAATTCGGGAAAAGTTTAGAGAAACTTATAAACTTAACGTAACTTCGTAAAAACGAGTATTTTGAACATATGAGTATTTTCTTATCAGATATCGTTAAATATATTACGTATATAAATATATATATATATATATATATAGGTTTGGGTGATTTATGAAAAGTTTCTTAGAATGAAAAGAATGAGAAGGCATTTGGAGGTGACATGTGTCACCTTTGCCACATCACCATGCCACATCACCATACCCCACCCCACCCCCCCACCCACCCCCCACCCCGCCCCCCATCAAGAAAAAATCCCGCCAAAAAAAAAATTTTTTGGGCAAAAAAAAATTTTTCCGCCAAATTTTTTTACTGCATCACAACTTGATTTTTCTGCATTAAGGTTATAAATTACTGCATCACAGTTATAAAGTTACTGCATCACAATCATGATTTTAGTACATTAAGGTTATAACCTTGATTTTAGTGCATCATATTTGATGCACTTAACTATTAACTATGATGCAGTAACTTATAATAAAGATGCACCAAAACTTATTAGTGCATTAAGGTTATAAGTTACTGGATCACAATTATGATTTTAATGCATTAAGGTTATAAATTACTGCATCACAGTTATAAAGTTACTGCATCACAATCATGATTTTAGTGCATTAAGGTTATAACCTTGATTTTAGTGCATCATAGTTGATGCACTTAACTATTAACTATGATGCAATAACTTATAATAAAGATGCACCAAAACTTATTAGTGAATTGAGGTTATAAGTTACTGCATCACGGTTATAAATTTACTACATCATAATCATGATTTTAGTGCATTAAGGTTATAAATTACCGCATCACAATTATGATTGTGATGCAGTAAATTTATAACTGTGATGCACTAATAGATTTTGGCGCGATTTTTTTTTTTTTTTTTTGCCCAAAAAAAATTTTTTTTGGCAGGAAATTTTTTTTGGCGGGAAATATTTTTTTTCGGGGGGGTGGGTGGGGGTGACACATGTCACATGACGTGGCATGGTGATGTGCCAAAGGTGACACATGTCACCTCCACATGCCTTCTCATTCTTTTCATTATAAGAAACTTTTCATTTTAACCTTACCCTATATATATATATATATATATATATATATATATATATATATATATATATATATATATATATATATATATATATATATATATAACTAGGAATATAATTATATACATAATCCGATAAAACGCATGTGGGATTTAAACAAGCTAAAATACTCAACAACACTACCGAGATCACAAAGGGGAAAACATTTCACTTATGCGTAAGTGAGGATCATTAACTAAGGCAATGTAGCAAGTAAAATTAGCTTAAAACGTTAAGCACGCACGAACACTATTGAATTGGACAATTCAATGATCTATTGAATAAGAATATTCAATGCTCTATTATTTTGGTCGCGAACCAAAATGTTCATCATAACTAAGATTCGCCATCTCATCATTTTTAGGTTTCGGTTTAGAACCTCCGCTACATTGTGTTTGATCTGTTTGTGCTTTTTCATATCATCAAGGTGAGTTCATAGCCTTGCTTTTACTTTTATTTGCAAACCCCGCGAGGGAGATACATGCTCTAAACTAGAACACAATATTTTTCATAAATGTTCGCTTCTTGATTATTTGAATCGCCTAAGTATTTAGCCATAAGTCCCCTGTATCAGGAACCATTAGTCACCGTGAGTGAACGCAAATATCGTGAATAGTACTATGGGGAGTAACGACCCCGTCTCAGTTATAAAGAAATAACCGGGGCGCACCATATTTGAATTGCATTAGGTAATTGGCTATTACCTCGTTTGGGGCAAAACTTACGTACACTAGTTATTCGGTGTATGCAGTTGAGTCTTGGTTGCATGAGCTTAGCGCATAATAATCTGTGATTTTCCTTATGATATTGTTAGTTTACAATGATCATGTTCTTATACTTGTGTTCAACTGTTATTTAAACCTATGAATTTCACTCAACATTTTTGTTGACCTTTTTAAGCATGTTATCTCAGGTAATCTGTGAAGATTATGTCCAAGGCGTGGAGTGGGGCATGGCAAGGCTTTTCTGGTGGTGTAAACATAAAGTTGTCATTTCTTTCAAACTCATGATCTTTGTTTTGGGAAAAACGCTTGACCAATTTACAATGTTTTGTAACTACTATGAGTTTTTGATGAATGATAACTACTTTTAATAAAACGCCTCTTTCGAGTCGTTTTCTATAATTATTGACTATGATCTCCATTCGAGTAACACCCGAATTAGTCTTCTACTGTCATTAAGATTTTCGGGGGTGTTACAGATTGGCATCAGAGCCAAGGTTATAGAGAACCAAAGAGTTTTTCAAAAACATTTGGACTATAACCGCACTTTTAAAAACGGGACTATTCTACACCACTATCTTATGCCCTTCCGTGACCGCTCTATGCATTAGGATTGATGCATCACTAGATCACAATTAAATTGCATTCATTTTAATTAGACATGGAGATTTGCTTGGCAGATGTGCGTAACTAACTAAAATCTTGTTAATCATACTATTTGGCATTTTACTTACATGATTATTTTATGGGCTGTTACAGTACCATGTTTGCTTCCCACCCGGTTGTTCTGTCCTCAGACACTGAGATGGAAGACACTAGGTCCTATACGACTGTCAATATTCCAGCTCATCCCAATCCAGTCATACCAGCCACTGTTTCGGACGAAAATGAACCTTTCGAGGAAGGCGAAGTTGCCCGAACTCCTACTGTTCCAGCTATGATTGCTCGCTCTCAAGAGCATAATGCTTTTGCTACTATGACCTTAGATCAGTATTATGAGTCGCATCAATGGCTACCTGCTTCGGATGTCGCTGTGGATGATGAATCATCCAAGTCATCCAAGAGCACTGATTCTGCTTCATCAGACTCTTCAGTATCATCTTCCCTACCGATCTGTCGTCGCCGACGTAGGATCCGTGTCCTTAAGCCTTATGAGCCTGAGCCGTTTGGAGTGCCTTATAGACTGCATCCTAAGGGTACTATCTTCAAACACACAGCTAGGAAGCGTATGTGATCCATCACTATGAATCATGTGATACCACCAGCTCAGTCACCATCTACTCAGTCATCACTAGTTTCACCTACTGTTCCACCTACTAATACTTCACCACCACTGCCACCTACTATATTCTACCATCAGACTACCATTGTTCATGTTTCATCACCGCCTACAACATCACCTCCATTGGACACTTTCAATGAGCCATCCTTACCGCTTTGCATTAAATGCTATCCACCATCACTATCTGATCCTGACATGCCTACTCAAGTGGACGTTGAGACCGGACCTAGGAAGAGGGTCGGCGCTAGGCGATGGTCATTCTTGATACCACTGCTTCATCGTTGGAGAGAACTGGAGGGAGCACCTAGATCATTCGAGCTTGGAGAGAGCTCAACCACTGCACCAGCTCCGGTTCTGCCTATTACCGGTGAGCCTGTACACCACACCATTCCTCTATTGGATACTAGACTCGTTAGACACGAGGACCAGTTGAGTGATCTCTTGGCACATTATGATGAGATTCCGCTGGTTAGGATATAGAGCTTGGAGGAGGAGGTCGAAAACCTCGTGATAGGTCGCTACTCTATTGAGATTGTATTCGACATGATGAGCGCCCAAATTGTGGAGGCGAGAGAGGCCATGACCAGATTGAACTAGACGCTTGAGACTACTGTTCGAGATGCCAGTACTTTGAGAGACACTGCCTTAGGCTGACAGATAGCATTGCATCACGAGCTTGCATCTGCTCATGCTCGCACTGCTATCCTAGAGCATATGATTGATGACCTCGAGGCGAGAGATCGAGCACGTGAGCAGCAAATCTGAGATTTGACAGCCACGGTTGAGGAGATTCGTTGTCGTCATGATGACGCATCGGGAGATGCGTAGATTCTAGTCATCTTTATTGTAGTATGTATCATAAAGCCGCCATATAAGGCATTAAGGCTTGTATCCTTTTGGTTTGTAACTATGGAACAAGAATTATGATGTTGTAACCTATGTTTGTGAACAATTACTATGTATTGATGTATTCTATGTATCCTATGGTTGTATTTCTTATATTCTTGTGTTGTGATATTATTCATCGATCATGTATGCCGAACCAATTATTATGATCTTATATATGTTATGATTTTGTTGAGAAAAATCATGATTCACTTATTACTGTTCGTAACAATATCATATCGTTGATTTAAAGTGGTGATCTTGACTATTATGATATTTATAATATGTAATCACTTTTATTATCATCGACGATTCTTAATCTTGGTGTTTATTTCTTGGTAATTTAGAAAAATGGTCAAGAAGAAAGCTACATCATCCACCATCACACCCGCAGCTGTTCAAAAAATGGTCGCTGAAAGCATTAGCACTGCTATAGCTCAGCATGCCATTGACACTGCTAGAGCAGAAGCTGAACACATTGCTGAAGCTGAACGAATTACCCAAGAGGCACGTAAAGCTGAAGTTGCTGCAAGGGAAGCCGAAATTGCAAGAGAAGCTAAGATTGCAAGAGAGGCTGAAATTGCAAGAGAAGATGAGATTGCCCGAGAAGCGGAGATCGATCGAGAAGCTGAAACTGAGCGTGTTGCCCAAGCAGCACGTGAGGCTAAAGCTGCTCGTCTAGCTGAAGCAACTCGTGTCACAGAAGCCGCACGTCTTGTTGAAATGGCAAACTCAAATGCAACCAACACTCCAACAAATCAAAGTGAGTCTTTCGTAGCTCGTATGTGTAGCTACAAAGAGTTCATGAACTGCAAGCCGACATTCTTCAAGGGCACTGAAGGTGCTATTGGTTTACTTCATTGGTTTGAGAGAACCGAGACTGTATTTCTGCTAAGTGACTGCACAGATGATTGCAAGGTTAAGTTTGCAACTGGAACTTTGCTGGAAGATGTGTTATCTTGGTGGAAAGCCCAGGCTCAACCAATCGGAATGGAAGAAGCTTGTAGGATTTCATGGTCAGATCTGAAACAACTGTTAATGAAACAGTAACTGAGATAAAGAAGCTTGAAGATAAGTATTACCACTTGGCTGCTAAAGGTAATGATCTCAAGACATACTTCAAGAGATTCAATAAGCTGAGAACTCTGTGTCCTCATCTGTTCCCTACCAATGAAAAGCTTTTGGAAGCTTTGATCGGAGGTCTACCCCGGAGCATTGAAGGAGATGTCATCGCTTCTAACCCCAAGACAGTTGAAGTAGTTGTCATTGTATCCCACCGCCTTATGGAGCCAATATCGAAGCTTGCAAATACACAAGGGTCTAAGTTATCATTTCGTGTAAGAGTAATCAAGGGGAGACAAAAGCCTAACCAAAGCTACCCTAACTCATTGAAATATTATGCCTAAGCACCCTTTGACTCTCTTGACTATATTACCTAAAGGAATAAGTGTTTCCATTGACAAGACTTCACCAAATCATGCCCTCCCTTGCAGCCGGTATGTCGAGCATGCTTGAGGAGCCTCACTCACCATTCTTCTTTCTCTTGGGACTAGGAAGAATACAAATAAAATATATGTAGAGCATGCTTATTTCCCCCTATATAAACGCAACTTAAGAACACTTGATGGTATCACTCAACACCAACCTATCAACACACTCACAACATTCTCACCTTTTCACTAAATTCGTTCACTGTGAAAAATGAGTCAAAGGAGAGGAAGGTCGCAATAGGTCTAAGTATTTGGTTTAGGTAAAAGAAGCGAGGGGTAACACTAGAGTCACAAACTTCTTCGAATCTCGTCACCACCCTTCGAGTGTTGTAAGTCCATCATAACTCTTTTCCATATCTTATCTTTCCCGTTTATATCGTATTCTCATGTAAACAATTGTCATTGCGCTTAAAGAATCGATCCTATAACTGTTTTATAAGTTAATGCAAACCTATAAGACACAAGAAGTCAAGTGAATACGTTTTATATAATCATGATACATGTCTTGACTAGTTCAAATGTCTCGTTACTTTTATCTTAAAAACCAAGTCGCGTATAATGTTTTCTTAACCTCACTTGACACTCGATCTTGCAAATGAAACCCTACAAGTTAAGTAACACTAATAAACCACTTGGAAAACCCTTTGAAACCCCCCCCCCCCATTACCTCGTTAACTTCAAAATCACCACACATCTTATTGGGCCTTAAGGCCCAACACGCAAGAAACCATGGCCCAATGCCTTTTACCCGATCCGTTAACGAAAAATAATAAGCTATAAGCTAAGAATAAGCTAATGAAAAGCTTTGTAAAAATAAAATGGAATTGTGAGTTGACAAGTGTATTTTTGGACTACGTTTGCAAAACGTGTAATTGTAGGGTTAAAAGTGAAAGTTTTTCGAAACTAAAAGGTTGTTTTGTACGTAAATTATTTGCATAGGAAAAGTATAGGGTGTGTTGGGTAATATTCGAAAGTTAAGGGTTCCTTTTGTACATGTGCGTGTGTGCATGGAAAGTCCAAAGGTTGGTTTTGTAATTAGGTAAAACTAGTTTTAAAAATGAAATATAAACTTTAGTGTCAAAAATGAAACTTTAGAAACCCGAGGGACCAAATAAGTAAATTTGACTTTTAAACACTTTCTAAAAATAGTTTGCTACAAGGGCTAAAACTGCCATTTTTGGAAACTTGAGTATAAGACATTTTTGGGGTAAAAAGAGTCATTTTCCAAATGTTAAGGGACTAAACTTGTACTTTTCAAAACTTAAGGGTAAAAAGTGTAAAGTCGGGAAAAAGTTTAGAAAACTTATAAACTTACTACGACTCCGTAAAAATGAATATTTTGATAACCTAAAGTTTATAATGAGTATTTTTACGTCGATATTACATTTAACTTATATATATATATATATATATATATATATATATATATACATATATATATATATATACATATATATATACTAGGCGAGTACCCGTGCCTAGCGGCATCGGTTTCTAGCGGCAGCGGTTTCTAGCCGAGTGTCCGCGCGTAGCGGCAACGGTATCTAGCAGAGTAGCTGTCTTGCGGCAGTGGTATCTAGCAGAGAACCCGCGCCTAGCGGTGTTTAGTTTTCGACAAAATTCCTGCGTCGAATAATTTTTTTTTTCAAAAAATTGTATATGTATCGCTCGGGAATCCTTTTCGAAGAGCACTTTTTCTGAAGGCATGATTGCACAACAACGACAATAGATTATTGTGTTTTTATGAAAGCATGATTGCACAACAACGTTAATTTTTATTGCAAGCATACATCATGCGTACATGTCTTGTCATAAATTTCGATATACAAGTCTAATGTATGTAATAGAACTGAACTTTTAATCTTTTTAACTTGTTACATCACTTAAATTCGTGCATGTCTGTGCGTCTTTTTTCTTGTGTTATTTTATTGTAATTTGTTACTGAGACTTTCTAGGTCAATAATGTCACATGATACATGACTTTATCTTAGGCTTTATTTTGAGCTTTATAAAAGTTTAAATAACTAACTATGACTTTATTTTGGATAACAGTTACGGGGCAATGGCCACATGTTATACAAATCGTTTGATAAAAAATATAAAACGGAAAGAAAAAAAATTCGTAAACGAAATATCTTATTTATATTAAAAAACGTAAATATATTATATAAAAGAAAATTCTTTAAAACGATCGTAATATTCTACAATTGAAAGGAAAAAAATGTGCCCGTTAATTGTTTTAAAAATTTGGCCATCTAGTTTAACGTATCAAGAATTCTAATTTTAATATACTTTAATATAAAGGAGTTTTTATTGTCCTTTTTACTTTGTTGTCCTTTGGTCATCTTTAACGCAGATATCAAGAATTGCAGATATCGAAAATTCAAATTTTAGATCCAAAATTACACGGTCTTCTCAAATAAAAGTCTAATTCACAAACAAAAGTAATTTAAAATATCTAACAATAATATTCACCGTACATGACAAACTTTTTCTTCTAAAAAAGTTCATGATCTATCTTCAACTTTTCTTAATGTAATACAATAAATAAATTCGCACTTCAATAAGCCCATTAAATAAGGCTTAGTTTCAATGCAAGTTTTCTTCTGACATTCGTTTGTTTAAAGATTAAACTAAATGATTGATGATATTAACAAGATTCAACATTACAAAGATTACGTTAATTCAATAAAATAGAATTTAGCTAAACTTTTCACAACCTTTTGTGACAAAGATACTACACACAAGCTTATAACAAAATTTATACAAATCTTACAAACACTTTACAACAAAATTTATACAAATATTATAACAAACTTTTACATGAGCTTTATAATAATATTAACAACAATATTACCAATTTACCATGACTCTTTAAATATGAAACCATCTTCCTAGCTGTTTTCTTTTTGTTACCTCGAGCCCATCAAACCAACTTTTGAAAAATTTCACTTTAAAATGTAATCACTATTTTAAAAAGTAAAAGTTTCAATCATTTATTGTTTCCTTAATTTGCAATTTTTTAGTTAATGTTGTAAATGCAAAACATTTAGCTTCACGGGTCTTGCAACTCTTGCAAACAAATTCATCGCAAAAAACCATGATAAATGTGTCTGCGCAAGTTTATTAATAAACATATTTGATATAATCATATGCAGCATTATCATATCACTTTTATTTCTTCATGAATTTATCAATATGTACGAATTTAAACTTGTATTTCTACACAACAAACTTTATAACAATGTTAACAATATAAACTTATTACAAAATTTACAAAATATAAACTTTGAAACAAAATTTAAACCGGCAGCGAAAACGTTTTCTGGTTACCACATATTTTCTGGCGACAACTTTTTCTTGCGAGAATAGCAGCAAGTGGGAGAACTAATAAAAAAATACCAAAAATGTTAGATCTACGAAAAGAACATATAAATCTACTATTAAAATCATTAGATCTTAAAAAAACGGATCTACAAAAAAAATAAAAAGTATTCGGATCAATAAAAAAATCAAAAACATATTTAGGATCAACAAAAAAAAAATACGTATCTTTAAAAAAAATAAAAAAAAATTATGGATTTCTTAAAAAAAATACGAATGTTTTAGAAAAAAATATAAATGTACAGAAAAATTACGGATCTTTGAAAATTAATTTGATCCAAAAAAATCCTTTAGATCTACAAAAAATCTCGTAACTTTAAATTAAAAAAAAAAAACTTACGGATCTTTAAAGAAAAAGTAATTAAAAAAAATACGGATTTTTAAAAAAAATATATCCATAGAAATAATTTCGGATCTGTAAAATAATTAAAAACATATGGATCTTTAAAAAAAATAAAAAAACGGATTTTTTGAAAATAACATAAAAAATCTATCAAAACAAATTCGGATCTTAAAAAATATCAATAGCTCTACAAAAAAAACAATATATCTACTAAAAAAATTAAAAAAGTTGCGGATCTTAAAAAAAATTAAAATAAATACGGATTTTAAAAAAAACTATAAAAAATACGGATCTTTATAAAAAAAACGAATTTTAAAAACAAAATAGATCTAAAAAAATCAATAGATCCAAAAAAAACATTAGATCTACTAAAAAAATTAAAAAAGTTGCGGATCTTAAAAAAATAAAAAATAAATACGGATTTTAAAAAAAAAACTAAAAAAATTACGGATCTTTATAAAAAAGAAATCAATAAAAAAAATACGGATTTTAAAAACCAAATAGATCTAAAAAAAACCATATATCTAAAAAAACATTAGGTCTACTAAAAATTAAAAAAGTTGTGGATCTTTATAAAAAAGAAATCTATAAAAAGAATACGAATTTTAAAAACAAAATAGATCTAATAAAAATCAATAGATCTAAAAAAAATTAAGAAAGTTGCGAAATCTTTTTGATAACTAATATTTTTTAAAAAGCATACCAAAAAAATGGGCGGCGATGGTTGTTGCTGTGGTGGCGGACCTCGTTGGTGGCGGCGGCGGTACTGTGGTGGCGGCAGTAGGCTGGCAGCGGCGGGAGTAGGGTGGCAGCGGTCCTGTGTCGGCGGCAGTAGGCTGGCAGCGGCGGGAGTAGGGTGGCGGCGGGTGTTTTAGTAGGTGAGAGATGAGAATGAAAGATGAAGGAGGGTGTGTGTATTTGAGTGGATTGGGAAAGTGGTGTATGTGAGATTATTTGTTTGGGTTTGAGTTGGGAGAGTATTTGAGTTTGGGTGTGAGATGGGAGATTATAATGTTTTGTGTGTGTGTTTTTTTTAAAAGTAAATGGGATGGGAAGATGAGGATGTGTGGGGTATTTGTTTGTATGGTAGGTTTATAAGGTTTTGTTGGTTTGGTAATTTTTTAGGATTGGATGTTGGTTTGGTGTGTGTAAATTTAGGCTCGGATGAAGGGTCGGATGGCTGAATCTTAAAATTGAGGCTCGGAGTTAGGATGGGTATATGCATGCTTTATAAGTAGTATAGATATATATATATACATATATATATATATATATATATATATATATATATATATATATATATATATATATATATATATATATATATATATATATATATATGTATGTATATAGGGTAGGGTTACAATGAAAAGTTGACATGTGTCACCTTTGCCACATCACTATGCCATGTCATGTGACATTTGTCACCCCCACCCCCTACCCCCCCCCCCCCCCCCGGGCACAAAACAAAATTTCCCGCCCAAAATTTATTACTGCATCACAGTTATAAAAATACTGCATCACAATCATAATTGTGATGCAATAACTTATAATCTTAATGCACTAAAATCATGATTAGGATGCAGTAATTTTATAACCGTAATGCAGTAAATTCATAACCTTAATGCACTAATAAATTTTGATGCATCTTTATTATAAGTTACAACATCATAGTTAATAGTTAAGTGCATCAACTATGATGCATTAAAATCAAGGTTATAACCTTAATACATTTTAGTGCATTAAGGTTATAACCTTGATTTTAGTGCATCATAGTTGATGCACTTAACTATTAACTGTGATGCAGTAATTTATAACCTTGATGCACTAAAATCATAATTGTGACGCAGTAACTTATAACCTTAATGCACTAATAAGTTTGGGTGCATCTTTATTATAAGTTACTGCATTATAGTTAATAGTTAAGTGCATCAACTATGATGCACTAAAATCAAGGTTATAACCTTAATGCACTAAAATCATGATTGTAATGCAGTAACTTTATAATTGTGATGCAGTAACTTTATAACTGTGATGCAGTAAAAAATTTTGGCCGGAATTTTTTGGCGGGAAAAAAAATTTTGCCCAAAAAAAATTTTTTTTTTGGAGGGAATTTTTTTTTTCGGCGCGGGAGGGGGGGGTGGGGTTGGGTGGGGGTGGGGTATGGTGATGTGGCAAAGGTGACACATGTTACCTCCACATGCCTTCTCATTTTTTTCATTCTAAGAAACTTTTCATAATAACTCAAACATATATATATATATATATATATATATATATATATATATATATATATATATATATATATATATATATATATATAATTAAAAGAATATAATTATATAAAAACCATAATTCGACACTGTTGGGAATTAAGGTAATCTACTGATTCTGCCGAAGAAGAAATGTTTCTGCCGAAGAAGAAAGGATTCTGCCGAAGCTATACTTCAGCAGAAGTGTTAAAGCAGACATTGTGTTGCTGCTGAAAGTGGGAACCACGTAGGAGAGATAAGCTCAGTTTAGAGTAAAAGTCAGCGCCGTATGTATAGGTTGGCGCCGTATTATGTAGAGCTTACTCAGAATAAACACGATGATTAACAAAACAAAATGATTAGTTGCATGCTTGTCTAGAAGCATGCTTAGGCTACGTTAGTATTAGGAGCGTAAATTGTCAACGCTCATTAGGGTTTCTTGCCTATATAAGAAACCAAGTTAGTTTGTAATAGATAAGCTTTTCTTAAGTTTCTCAAGTCTTGTATTCTATCCGAAACATAGAGTTTCTATAATCAAAGATCCATAGAGGATCAAAAGTGTTCTTAGTTATTATAACTTGTATTTATTTTCCGCTACAATACCAAGTTGTAGAGATCTTCTATTAGTTTGCTTGTGATTACATAGGCAACACTAACGATCTCCGAGTGCTTAAGATCTATCAAGGTCTGTGTGTTTCTAACAAGTGGTATCAGAGCCTCGGGAAAGTCTCTACGATACTAAGAACCATTCTCTCCCCCATACAATCAAACATTCATTCACCATGCCTGGATCCGATAATGAAAATGAAGTCACCAACACAAACAACACCAACACCACTTCCATGCAACAACTCAGTCTCACAAACAGCAATGGTAAATTCCCTTATGTAAAGAGGGAAGAATATGAACTTTGGACTATGAAGATGGAAAACTGGATTTCCAATATTGATTGGAATCTGTGGGAAGTAGTGAAGAAAGGAAATAGTCTAAAGAAGATGATTCCTGACAGAGATGGGAAGTTTATCATGGCTCCACCAAAAACTGCTGAAGAAGTGCTGGCCATGCAGAGAGAGCATAAAGTAAAAACTATTCTGCTTCAAGCCATACCTGAAGATCATCTATGTGATTTTCACCATATGGATGATGCTAAAGACATATGGATGGCTCTCAAAGCAAGGTTCGGTGGAAATGAAGAATCAAAGAGAATGAGGAAGTCCATGCTAAGACAACAGTTTCAGGACTTCAACATATCAGAAGAAGAAGGTATCCACAAGGGATACGACAGGTTCCATAGGATCTTGAGTCAGCTGAATCAGCTGCATGCTAAACCGGATAATGAAGATTGCAACTCAAAGTTCTTGCGGTCCTTGCCGCCATCATGGTTGCATGTTAGTATAGCACTCAAGGCTAAAGGAGGGTTGGACATGCTCACTTTTGATGAGCTATACAACAGACTCAGAACTCTTGAACCAGATGTCAGGACTCCCTACCGTACATCTTCTTCTAATCATGCAGCTTTTGTTGGGACATCTCATTCCAACATGATGGTACAAGCTCCTAGCTCCAACTATTTTCCATCATCTCCTAGTTCCAACTACTTTCCAGCATCCTGCTCTCCCACTCCACCACATCGTCCCACTCCACAATCTTCACAACCTAAGACTAGTAATGTGATGGAGGATGTTCTTCATTCGTTTGTTGCTGACTATGATACTCAGCAGTATCTTGCATATGAAGACTTTGATCAGTTGGACCCTCTTGAAATGGAGGAAATGAAGCTGAAAATGCAGGTGGCATTGCTGTCAGTGGACATCAAAAGGTTTGAAGAGAAGGCTGGAAGGAAGTTTGTTTTCAAGGGAAAGGAACCAGCTCGCTTTGATAGGGGGAAAGTCAAGTGCTACACTTGTCATCAAATGGGGCATTTCTCAAGAGAATGCAAGGACAGAAAGAATGGAGATGGAGCCAAATATCTTTCCTATCAGCAGAAACAGCAGGAAGCTGGAGCTTCAGCAGCTCTCCTCACCATGGATGAACAGGTCAACTGGACTGCACATGAACCTGTTAATGAGGAAGCTCATGATACTGACAAGCTTGGACTGCTTGCAAGGTGCACTTCGGATGAAAGGCATGATCAGTTTGCCTTGATGGGACTATCTCAGGTACACAATTGTATATTTGGCTATAGTCTTAGATACAATGAACTTAAAGAAGAATTTGATGCTATGAAACCTAAGTTTGATGCATGCTATATTGATAATGAAGCTCATAAACTCGCATTAAAAACTGTAGAAAGACAAAAAGTGTGGTTTCAAAAGAATCAAATAGCTTATGAAGAAAAGATAAAAGTGTTACAGTTTGATCTAGAAGTTGCAAATAATTACTTAAAACTGTCTGAGAATGCAAAGGATGAAGCTGTGTCTGAGAACCTAGAGCTTAAGGCAAAACTAGCTGAGGAAATTGCTAGGAATAATGAATGGCAAATGTCTGGTAAAAGCTTAAATAGAATCATCTATACTAGTCAATCTCAGACATGCCCTATAGGTTTAGGTTTTCAAAAATATGTAGGTCCAGAAGCTAAGTATGATGGGCGTAAACCTACATCAGCAGGGTTAGCAAATTATGTTAAAGAAGGTAATATGCATGCTGTCCCTGGTCCCATTAGAGGTGTGTTCATGCCCACAGACCTATCCATCACTGTTGACTTTGATGGATCACATCATCTATATGGCAAAAAGTCAAAAGACTTGCCAGACCCTGATACCTCATCTAATGACTTTGTCTCTTGCTCTGACAGTGACAATTCATCGGATCAAGGGTCTACTTCATATGAAAGCTGTGATTCAAATGAGAAGTCTGACCTTCCCAAGCCTGAACCAACACCCAAGCCTGCACCCCAGTCTACTTGTGAGCCCTCTAGGGAAGCTGCTGAGGAATCAACTTCCAAGACAGTTTCTCCTGAAGATTTATCTTTTAAATGTTTGAATAATCAGTCTGTTAAAAACAATTCCTTGAATGTATCTGTTTTAAGTACTTCTGCATGTAATCCAACATCTCCCTATTTGAATAAAACTTCTAAGAAGAAGACATGTTTTGTATGTGGCAGTAAATTCCATTTGGTTAAGGATTGTGATTTTTATGAACAAAGATTGGGTGCATGTGCTACTCTCCAGAAATACAAACCTAACTGGACCAATGTTGCTAATATCCCACCTTATGTCCCTCAAGCAGCAAAGACTGACTCTCATTGGAGAGGTTTAGTTACCAGACCATATGTTCCACCCACTAGCCCATACTTTAAACATGGTTATTGGCCTACATATGTTGACTCTATGTATGCTGGGATGGGATATGGGAGCACTGCTGTGAAGCCCTCAGCAGGTTGTTCTTGGACTAACAAGGGACCAAATTATCAATGGAGGACCAAGAACAATGGTGGATCCTCTAAAACTTCATGCCCTAAACCTGTGATCCACAAGGCAGGTTCAAGTCAGTAATGACTTGAGCCTCCTCTGAATACTAACTGTTTGTATATATTTTTTGTTGTTGTTTGTAGGATCATCCCCTTAAGCATAAGAATATTGGTATTGTTGATAGTGGTTGTTCCAGAAGCATGTCTGGAAACAGAGATATGATGCACAACTTTGTTCCTATAGAAGGAGGAGGCAATGTGACTTTTGGAGGAAGTGATGGGAGTATTACAGGGAAAGGCACCATAAAGACACCTCATCTGGATTTTGAAAATGTGTACTTTGTTAAGGAACTTCAGCATTTCAACTTGTTCTCTGTTTCACAAATCTGTGACACTAAGAACAAAGTTCTCTTCACTGAGAATGAATGTCTTGTGCTGTCTAAAGACTTCAAACTCCCAGAAGAAACTCCAATCCTATTGAAAGTTCCTCGAACTCACAACTTATACACATTCAACCTTAATGAAGTTCAACCAGGTGGTGATCTCACTTGTTTGGTGGCTAAAGCATCTCTTGATGAGTCCACTAAATGGCATAGAAGAATGGCGCATGTGAATTTCAAGACCATTAACAAACTCTCTAAAATGGGTCTTGTTGAAGGTCTTCCCTCCAAAGTTTTCACAAATGATCACAATTGTGTCGCTTGCAACAAAGGAAAACAACACAGAGCTTCTTACAAAGCTATCAATGCTATGAGCATCATTACTGAACCTCTTTAGTTGCTTCACATGGATCTGTTTGGTCCAACTCAAGTCAGAAGCATTGATCATAAGTTCTTCTGTTTGGTAATCACTGATGGCTATAGCAGATTTTGTTGGGTTTTCTTTCTCAGAACCAAAGATGAAACATCTCAAGTGCTGACTGAATTCATCACTCTTGTTGAAAATCAGTTGAACAAAAAGGTTAAGGGAATTCGGTGTGATAATGGGACAGAGTTCAAAAATGCTATTCTTATAGAACTCTGTGGGTCAAAAGGCATAAAAAGGGACTATAGTAATCCAAGAACCCCACAACAAAATGGGGTGGCTGAAAGAAAGAATAGAACCTTAATAGAGGCTGCTAGATCCATGCTTGCAGACTCTAAACTGCCCACTATGTTCTGGACTGAAGCTGTTGGCACTGCCTGCTATGTGCTAAACAGGGTGTCCATTACCAGACCACAACTCAAAACCCCATATGAACTTCTCTTTGGAAAGGTTCCAGTTATTCACTACCTAAAACCTTTTGGTTGTCAAGTGACCATTCTGAACACCAGTGATCCGTTGGGAAAGTTTGGTGAGAAGGCTGATGATGGTTATATTGTGGGTTATTCAGCTCATAGTAAGGCCTACAGGGTGTACAATTTGCAAGCCAAGAAGATAGAGGAGACATTGAACCTGAGATTTTTGGAAGATAAGCATAATGTTCAAGGACAGGGTCATACATGGTCTTTTGACCTTGACTACTTAACTGATTCCTTGGGTTACACTAGACACTTGGCTAATCAAAATGCAGGTTCTCAAGAATCTCCAACTAACAATGCAGGTCCCTTTGATGATGACTCTAAAAATGAGTTTGAAGATGATGAGCAACCTATACTTGTGCCTTCTTTCTCCCCTAACAATATTGCAGGTACCACCTCCAAGGATGTTGCTGATTCGAGTGATGAAGATGACTCTCATTATGCTGAGGACCTTGCTAGGCTTCAGACTCAAGAATTTGCTGCCAAGCTTGAAGCAGAGAAACTGAAGGAAGGGGTAGCTAATGAAGGAGTCAGCAGAAGCAACGTGTCTGCTGAAGTTGACTCTGTCACACCTTCCATCCCCAAATCTGCTGAAGGCTATGCTGTTCCTTCTCAAGTATCTTCAGACTTTGGTGAACCCTATACACGCTTTCCAACACCTTCAGATCTTGGAAATCATCAACCCAAAGCTGGCATCTTCACCTCACCCTCTTATGATGCTGATTTTGAACCAACCATCATTAATCTTGATTCATCCATTGAAGTCAACCCCTCTGCTACTCAGAGGATCAACATTGCTCATCCTCAATCCAACATCATAGGTGATCTTCTGGCACCTGTTAGAACTCGAAGGGCTATCACAAGTCCTCAATTTGGACAGATTGCTTTTCTCTCTTATGTCTCCAACCAACAAAGAGACAATCACACAGACTTCAAACATTGTCTGTTTGCTTGTTTTCTCTCTCAAGTGGAACCAACCAGTGTATCTCAAGCTCTTAATGATTCAAGTTGGCTAGAAGCAATGCAAGAAGAGATGCAACAATTTCACAATCAGCAGGTTTGGATCTTGGTACCACTACCTGATGGCAAATATGCCATTGGGACAAAATGGGTTTTGAAGAATAAGAGAGATGCTAGGGGTGTTGTGATCAAAAACAAAGCAAGATTAGTAGCTCAAGGCTTCAGACAAGAGGAAGGGATTGATTATGATGAAGTGTTTGCACCTGTTGCCAGAGTTGAAGCAATTCGCATTTTCTTGGCATATGCTTCATACATGGGTTTCATGGTGTATCAGATGGATGTCAAGGGTGCTTTTCTGTATGGTGAGATTGAAGAGGAAGTTTATGTCTCTCAACCCAAGGGATTTGAAGACCCAGATCACCCAAATCATGTTTATAAGGTTGTTAAAGCTCTCTATGGCTTACATCAGGCACCCAGAGCTTGGTATGCTCGGCTTTCATCATTCCTGCTGAAGCATGGCTATAGGAGAGGTGCTATTGATAAAACTCTGTTCCTCAAGAAGAATTACTCCGACATCATTCTGGTGCAAGTGTATGTGGACGACATTATATTTGGTTCCACAAACGAAGCTTGGTGCAGGGAATTCGAGGAACTTATGAAGGGTGAATTTCAAATGAGTGCTATGGGAGAACTTACTTTCTTTTTGGGTCTCCAAGTTCAGCAGAAACAAGATGGCATCTTTATCAGTCAAGATAAATATGTGAGGGACATTCTGAAGAAGTTTGGTATGGAAGGTGTTAGGACTGCCACAACACCTTATGAAGCTCCAAAGGCTAAAGCAAATAATGAACCAGATCTACCTGTGAATGTTCATCTGTACAGGTCCATGATTGGTTCATTGATGTATTTGACAGCTTCAAGACCTGAATTACATTTGCTGTAAGTGTTTGTTCTCGACATCAAGTCACTCCACTTGCTTCCCATCTCAATGCTGTCAAGAAGATCTTTAAGTACCTCAAAGGCCAACCTCTTTTAGGCCTTTGGTACCCAAAAGAATCTCCTTTCAAGTTGGAAGCATATAGTGACAGTGATTATGCTGGTGCAAATCTGGATAGAAGATCCACAACTGGAGGCTGCCAATTTCTAGGCAAAAGGTTGATTTCTTGGCAATGCAAGAAACAAACCATTGTGGCTACCTCAACTACTGAAGCAGAGTACGTTGCTGCTGCAAATTGCTGTGGACAAGTCCTTTGGATTCAGAACCAATTGCTGGACTATGGGTACAACTTTATGAACACTTCAATTCATATAGATATTCAAAGTACCATCTGCATAGTCAAAAATCCAGTTTTTCACAGTCGAACGAAACACATTGAAATCAGGCACCACTTTATAAGAGATGCTTATGAAAAACATTTGATAAAAGTGGCTAAAATCCATACTGATGATAATGTGGCAGACTTATTAACAAAAGCGTTTGATGGACCAAGGTTTCAACACCTCGTGGTCAGTATTGGAATGCTAAACCCTTGACTGCATAGTTTGAGGGGAGGCATAGGCCTCAGGGGAGGCATATGCCTCAGGGGAGGATTTGTGCAAACTCTGCATATTTTTGTATATTAGTTTGTTTTCTAACACTAACTTCTAATAATTCTCTAGTTTGTTTTTGTTGTTGTGTATGTTTTAGTGTCTGTTTTGCAGTTGTCTGTACTGCATTTTGTCTGTTCCTTATCTGGATTGCAGTATATACATCCCATGATCATGATCAAATTCATCAAGAGTGGCTCATTAGTACATGGTCAGATAGCTGAAAGAGTGTTGCTATACTGAAGCATACAATTTGATTCTACTGAAGATAATACTGAAAGAAAAGAAATTGAAGTCAAATTGTTCATTCATTCAAGAAACAGTTTACAGCTTACATAAAGTCAACCTTCTATTTTGCATCCTCAAGATACGAGCTGTACACTTAAGCTAAGCCTAATCTAGTGTATATCTTTCATTCCGAAATCTAATGGAATGCTGGATATGCCTTTGATGCTGGCTTTGCTTTCGTAGGTCTTGCGTAACCACCCATTCAGTCTAACTGGCTGGTTGGATATGCATGACCAGCACGACGAAGATGCTAAGGACCAAAATGGAAGGATGGATTGATGCAAACGATTGATGATGACGATGACCACGCAGGATGACGTAGAGAACTATCGTGTCCTTTGTGCTTCATCTATTCATTTCAACCAAAATGCAATCGATCCACCCTCCTTAAGCCCTTCTACTATACGATGTGTGTTCATGCACCAAAAGATGGCGCAGTGAGACCAAGAACCACCTCTCTATCTTTGGGAAGTGGCGGATTCCTGGCACGAGGTCTTTGTTGAGACCGAGGTGCTGGAGGTTGGGAGTAAGACGTTCCCTCCTTATAGGAGTCATCAGAATCATCAGCAGATTCACTTGGATTCACTACACTGTCATCTTCTGAAGAAGGAAGAAAGGGCGATTTATTTGGTCTTGGATAGGGTTGAGGAAAGTAATGGTACCATGGGTTTGATTCACCACTTGATGATGATGAAGAGGATGAGGAAGATGAGGAAGTGAGATCTATGATCTCAGGTTTGGTATTCATGGTGCAATTGGGTTAATTGAGGTTATTTCACTTCTAGGGTTTGTGGTAAATATTTGGGGATCTTGGTGAAAAGATGAGTTACATTGGGATCATTTTATAGACGGATTCAAGGTTCAATGAGTTTAATGCAAGTGGGTGGCACAGTAATTCTAGAAACTTACCGAAGATATTCTTATCTTTGATGCATTCTGCTGATGCCATAACTTCAGCAGATTGATCTTGTGTTTCTGCCGAAGTGTTATTTTGAGTTGGGTCAAAGATGCAATACACGTCAGCAAAAGTCAACCAAACGGTCCATTTTTCTTTGACTATAATTTGGGCAAAAACACTCCACCCACCATCACTCACTTCAGAACAAACGAATTCCCTCCTATTCTACTTCCACAAACACTCACCATTTCAAGAATCATAACCCTAAACACTCATATTCCTCATGGCTCTTGAATTTAAACATGATCACAACAAAGTTGCATTTCTGGGAAATGGCAAGGGATATGACCTGTACGAACCAATGGTAGAATTTCTGAAAAGGTCCAAGATTCGTTATGCTCTAACTCATTCTCCAAATGAGATATATGAATCACTGATTACTCAATTTTGGGCATCTGCTGAGAAGAGGAGTGAGACAGAGATTAGGGCTGTGATTGATGAAACAGAGTACATTGTTACAGAGGACCTAATTAGGAGGAAGCTTCACTTGGAAGATGCTGATGGAGCATTTCATTCTAGTCAGGAAAATGTGCTTACTGGGCTAAGAGCTATTGGCTATCGTGGTACAAGGACTGATATGTGGTTGAAGAAGGAACTTTGCCCGAAGTGGAGGTTCTTGGTTCACACGTTGCTTCAATGCATAAGCAACAAGACTGGAGGATGGGACCAGTTCTCTACCAGACTGGGATATGGTATTGTGTGTCTTTCTCAAGGGGTAACTTTCAATTTTTCTAAGTATATTTTCGAAAACATGGTTGAAAATATTCAAAAGACAAAGGGAAAATTTTTAATGTACCCAAGGTTTTTACAAATAATTTTAGACACCACTACCCCAACCCAAGCTTTTTATCCTATAGGTTCTTTGACTGCTAAATTGTTTGCAACCATGAGAACCCACTTTCAGGGGGAACATCATCCCTTGCTAGCAGCCATGTTGCCCCAAGATAATGAGGCTGCTGATGAGGAGAATGTGACTCATAATCCTCCTACCTCACCTGTTGCTACTGATGGTAATCCATTGGTTAACATTGATGAGGGCCCATCTTCTACTGTTGAAGCAACTCATGTTGCTCCAGACCAGCCACTCTGTCCCAGTCCTCCACCCACACTTGATACTCATGTTGAGTCAGATCTTAATAGACCACCCACACCAAGTCCTGTGAGGGATCCTCTCGATGAAGATCTTCCTCACATTGAGCATGACCATGTTTCTACTAAAAGGTCCAATGAGGCTCCCCTTACCACAGAGCAGTCTGCTGGTGGAGCTGAGGACCCCATTTCACTCTCATCTGTGTATGCTCTTGTCAACAGGTATGCTGCAGAGGTTAATAATCTGAAAAAGGAACTTGCAGAGACCAAATTGTCTCTTGGGGGTAAAATTGAAGAACTGCAGAATCAGGTTAAGGTCTTAGAGCACAAACTAAAAGGGTCTTCCAAAAGGAAACTTGTGGTTTCCTCTGATGAAGAACAAGAAGTTCCTTCCTTTGGGTCTCTACACATGTTGGCTGAAGTTTCTCTCAATGACCCTTCATCAGTAGCTGCCACTTCATCAAAGAAGAAGAAACCTGTTCTGTACACCAGAAGAAAGAGATCTGATCTTCATAAGGTTTCTTCTGAAGCTTCAGAGGAACCTGGGGTTGATAAGGCTGCATCTGCTGATATGCAAATGGAGGATGCATCTCCAGATCTTGGTCAATCTTCATCTGTTCAAGAACCATCAGGCCCTTCACCTTTAGCAGATCTTCCTGATGTTGTTGTCTTGACCACTCCAGTTGATAATCTACATCAACATGTTGACCTAGGTATTACAACAGAGATTCCTATAGTTGATCTAACTGAAGAAGAGTGTGTTAAGCAGCCTGATGATAAAGGAAAAAATGTCATCACTGAAGATGAGCTTGGTCCTAACCTGGTGAGTGAGGAGGAAAGACTGGGTCAAGCAAGTAGACTGGCTGAGTTTGAGAAGTCAAAGGAAAGTGTAGCATTGGCTAAACAACTTGAAACAGAGGAATTCTCATCTTTAACTCCTGAGAGAAGAAAAGAACTAGATGCACTGAGGGTTCAGATGCCTGCTAAACACTGGGATATTCTAACTCAGCAAGTCATTTCAAGACCTTCTCTAGCTCAAAGTATACTAGGTGGAGATTTCCTCAGTGACAATTATGTGGAGCGAATGATGGCTCAGGGAAGACAAAGGAAGCAAGAAGCAATTGCACAAAAGAGGGCCATCAAAGCTCAGAAGGCCAAAGACAAACCTCCCACTAAAGATGAAATGAGAAGGGTGGTGAAAAACCAATACTCAATGTCCAACTCTGGCCTAACAATGAAACAAGTCAAGGCTTTTCCTGATCATGTCCTGTATCGCAAGTATAACCAAATCATGAAGGAAAGATCATCATCTTTAGCACACTCTTCCAACTTAAAAAGGATTTCAGAGAATGAAGCTGTTCAAGAAGCCAAAAGACTCAAGACAGATGATGCTCCCCCCACGGTGACTGCTCCAGTCATTCCTGCTGAAGCAACTTCTGAAGTTGCTTCCTCCACTGTCAAGAGTTCATCTGCTGAACCACATTCCAATACTCCTGAAGCATCTGGTATATCAGCTCCCACTTCATCAATGGCAATCATTTGCACACAGGAAGCTACTAAGGTTAAGGAAGCTGATATTGCAGACATAAAAACAGAAAGGGCGAGAAAAATGCTTCACAGGATGAATGCACTACGTGAAGGTGTTTCATCTAACTCTCCCTATACCTCTTCAAGTCTTACCACACAAGTTCAAGCAAAAGATGCTCCATCTGGGGACCATAACAAGACTGGTGGGAGGAAGAAGAGAATGGCCAACATATCTCCTGTGGATCTTGAAGCTGATGACTCCACTTTCTTAATAGAAGGGTCTGCTGCTGATTTTCCTGATGGAAATTCAGATGAGGTGATAGCCTGGAAATTAAAGGATGATCAGATGAATGTTCTTCTTCGAAGGGACTCCACTTCAATGGAATTCACCTTTCTGAAAGAAATTCTACACTTGGTAGACAGGGCAGACTTACTTTCTCTGTTCACTCAAGTTACCACCCATTATTGTAACAAGGAACCACAAGGTTCTGGGATGTTCTTACCAGGAGATCTTCAAGCCCTGTTAAACTTTCACATTCCCAATAGCAAAGCATCTTCCATTTGGGAAAACTCACATCGGTGGAAGCTTGAATCCTGGAGATTCTATCCTCTCCCTCGAGTGCATGTGCTTGAGACTAAGGGTGGCATCACTGTCTACATGTTTTCTGAAAGAAAGTATCCTTTGCCCAAAAGACTAATGGAAAAGATGCTGAGTCAGAAATTGGAAATTCCTCCAGACCCTGTGGGAAATGAAAGACAGTCAGCTCTAACACTGGTAGGATTGATCAAGACTCAACTTCAACAAATGCAATAGGCCTCTTCTTCATTCATATCAGGACACTTGGTACTCTCTGCTCTACCTTGTTTTGTTCATTTTAGTTTGCTTTGTTTATGTTATTTGTCTATTTTTTGTCTAAATTTTTCAAAGAAGTAAAAGGCTTTCATAAAAAGAAAACCCACAAAAACATCATTTTAAAAAATAGTGATAGCGTTTATTTAATAAAAATTAGGTCTTTAATTTTCCCTTTCAAATCAATTATTAAGCTTTTTCAGTATTATAAACCTGTTCTTAGTTAAAAAAAAAAAAAAAAAAAAAAAAAAAAAAAAAAAAAAAAAAAAAAAAACTAACTTTTATGCAGGTTTGTTTGTTATTCAATTTTGATGGTCTTTAACTCAACTGATGTACCTTGTGTATGTCAAAGAGTTGGCTAGTCCAAAGGGTACAGCTTTGGTAAAGACACATCAAATCTGTTGATAGCTGTAATGGTTTGCTCAAAATCATAGGGTTTGCAACCACCCATGCTTAACTGCTGAGGGTTGTATGGTCATCAATTCACCATGGTCTATTCCTGTTTGGAATCCAAGAATTGGCTAGCCCACATGTATATGGCATGTGGTAAAGGCAACTGAATCCATATTTGGTGCTCAATTCACCAATTCTAAGAATTGACTAGTCCTGAGCAAACGGCTACAGGTAAAGACAAAACAAATCCGTTTATATGGTTGCTGGTTTGCCAATAAATCAGATGGTTATCAATGTACCATAGTTTTCGAACTCAAACATGTGGCTACTCCAGTAGTAATGGCTATTGGTAAAGAGACATCAAATCCATTAATTTCAATGATTCACCTCTCACAGGAGTTAACACACCTGGAAGTGATGAGAATAGTATTGAACTTATATGTTTTGATGTACAAGATGTCATATGTTGCTGCAAAGATCTGGTGTTTCACAATTCAGTCATCATACATATGTTTTTCTTCTGAATCTTGGTTGCTGATCCTCAAGATATTGTCCACTCATTGCTCAAACAACATTATGGTACAATCCTCAAGGAACAAGTTACAATCCTCAACAGCATTATCGATCTATCAAGGAAACTGGAACTTAACCTAGTCAAATTCCAGTTTAGGGGAGGATTGTTGGGAATTAAGGTAATCTACTGATTCTGCCGAAGTGATTCTGCCGAAGAAGAAATGTTTCTGCCGAAGAAGAAAGGATTCTGCCGAAGCTATACTTCAGCAGAAGTGTTAAAGCAGACATTGTGTTGCTGCTAAAAGTGGGAACCACGTAGGAGAGATAAGCTCAGTTTAGAGTAAAAGTCAGCGCCGTATGTATAGGTTGGCGCCGTATTATGTAGAGCTTACTCAGAATAAACACGATGATTAACAAAACAAAATGATTAGTTGCATGCTTGTCTAGAAGCATGCTTAGGCTACGTTAGTATTAGGAGCGTAAATTGTCAACGCTCATTAGGGTTTCTTGCCTATATAAGAAACCAAGTTAGTTTGTAATAGATAAGCTTTTCTTAAGTTTCTCAAGTCTTGTATTCTATCCGAAACATAGAGTTTCTATAATCAAAGATCCATAGAGGATCAAAAGTGTTCTTAGTTATTATAACTTGTATTTATTTTCCGCTACAATACCAAGTTGTAGAGATCTTCTATTAGTTTGCTTGTGATTACATAGGCAACACTAACGATCTCCGAGTGCTTAAGATCTATCAAGGTCTGTGTGTTTCTAACAGACACTTTGAATATAAATAAACTAAAACACTCGATAACATCTTAATTTTTTCATAAATCAATAAAGGGGAACACTTCACTTATGCGTAAGTGAGAACTTTTGATAAATATCAAACTAAGTCGATGTAGCACGTAAATTGAACTTAAAACATTAAGCGCGCACAACGCTCAATTGAATTGGATAATTCAATGATCTATTGAATAAGTATATTCAATGCTCTATTATTTTGGTCGCGAACCAAAGGTTTATCATATTCTGAGACTTGCCATCTCATTCTTAGGTTTCGGTTTGAAGCCTCCGCTACATCGTGCTTGATCATATTGTGCTTGTTCATTTCCATTAAGGTGAGTTCATAGCCTCGCTTTTACTTTTATTTGCAAACCCCGCGAGAGAGATACATGCTCTAAACTAGAACACGAGGTTTTTCATAAATGTTCGCTACTTGATTATTAGAATTGCCTAAGTATTTAGCCATAAGTCCTCTGTATCATGAACCATTAGTCACCGCGAGTGAACGCAGATATCATGAATAGTACTATGGGGAGTAACGACCCCATCTTGGTTATAGGAAATAACTGGGGCGCACCATATTTGAATTGCATTAGGTAATTGGCTATTACCTCCTTTGGGGCATGCTTACGTACACTGGTAATTCGGTGGATGAAGTTGAGTCTTGGTTGCATGAGCTTAGCGCATAATAATATGTTATTTTCTTTATGATATATTGTTAGTTTACAATTATCATGTTCATGTTCTTGTGTTCAACTTTACATTAAACCTATGGATTTCACTTAACATTTTTGTTGAACTTTTTAAGCATGTTATCTCAGGTAATCAATAAAGATCATATTCAAGGCGTGGATCGGGCATATCAAGACCTTTAATTATGGTGTAAAACATAAAGTTATCATTTCTTTCAAACTCATGATCAGTATTTTGGGGAAACATTTGAAACAATTTGGAATATTTTGTAACAAACAATGAGTTTTAAATGAATGATAACTATTTTTCTTAAAACGTCTCTTTTGAGTCATTTTCTATGATTTTTGACTATGATCCCCATCCAAGTAACACCCCGATTAGTCTTCCGCTGTCATTATGATCTTGGGGGTGTTACAGATTGGCATCAGAGCTAATGTTATAGAGAACCAAAGAGTTTTTCTAAAGAGTTTTTCTAAAAACATTTGGACTATAACCGCATTTTTAAAACAGGACTATTTTACACCACTACTATATGCCCTTCGTGACCGCTCTATGCATTAGGATTAATGCATCACTAGATCATAAGTAAATTTCATTTATTTTAGTTAGGCATTGAGATTTGCTTAGCAGATTGTACACAACTAAATAAAATCTTATTGATCATATTACTTTGGCATTTTACTTACATTACTACTTTATGGGTTGTTACAGTACCATGTCTGCCTCCCACCCTGTTGTTCTGTCCTCGGATTTCGAGATGGAAGACGCTATGTCCTCTACAACTGTCACTATGCATGTGAACCACAACCCAGCTCTACCAGTTACAGCTTCGGATGAGACCGAACCTTTCGAAGAAGGAGAGGTCACCCGAACCCCTGTCATCCTAGTCATGCCTGCTCGCTCTCTAAAGCACACAGCTTTTGCCCCCATGATACTAGATCAGTACTATCAGTCAAAGCAATGGCTACCCGCAACGGATGTTGCGGCGGATGATGGAACATCCGGATCCTCAAAAAGCACTGCTTTTGTTTCATCGGACACTCCTACATCATCACCTTTGCCAATCTGTCGTCGCCGATGAAGAGTCCGAGTCCTTAAACCATATGAGCCCGAGCCATTCGGAGTACCCTACAGATTGCATCCTAAGGGTTCCATCTTCAAGCATATTGCTAGAAAGCATGTGCTAGCTCTTACCATGCTTCATGTACCACCAGCAGATGTCCCTTCACCACCAGCTCAGTCATCACCTGCTCCACTTACCACATCACCCATTGCTACCTCTTCCTACTTCATCACCACCTTTGGCATCACCACCTTTGGACACCTACAGTGAGCCTCCTATGCCATTCAGTTTGAGGGAGTGTTTTCTCCCGGAGTCATATCATCCCTACATGCAGACCACTTTCATTGACATCCATCCTGGACCTCGGAAGAAGGCCGGCGCCAAACGATGGTCATTTCTGTTGCCCTTATTTCGTCATTGGAGAGCCGAGGAAGGAACTCCAAGTACTTCTGAGCTTGGGGAAAGCTCGATGACCACATCAGCTAGAGTCCTACCTGTGACCAGAGAGCCAGTACACCACTCTATTCCTCTCTTAGCAGCCAGACTTGTCAGACACGAGGATCAGCTGAACGAGCTCATGGTACACTATGATGAGATACCACTGGTTAGGATTGAGAGCTTAGAAGAAGAGGTTGAAAACCTCGTGGTCAGTTGATACTCTTTGGATATAATGTTTGATATGATGAGCGCCCAGATAGGGGAGGCGAGAGGGGCTGTGACCGATTTGATTCGTGGACTTGAGACTGCCAGCCAGTATGCCAGCATTCTGAGAGAGACTGCTCTAGCTCGAAAGAGAGTTCTGCACCACGAGCTTGCATCTGCTCATGCTAACACCGCCATATTGGAGTAGAGTTTAGACGACATCGAGGCTAGAGACCGAGCTCGAGAGCAGCAGTTCCAGGATTTATCAGCTATGGTCGAGGAGTTACACTGCCGTCAGGAGGTCGCATCAGGCAACGCATAGGTCATGGTCATCCTTATTGTAGCTTTGTACCATAAAGCCCGTCATGTGTGGCACTAAGGCTTGTATCTTTTTTTAGGAATTGGAAATTCCATAGTGAAGTGTCGGTCACCCCAACTATTATCTAGCATATGTTAGCTCGTAGACATTACGTTATTTACTAGTTATTTAGTTAGTTATTTAGGTTAGTGCAACACCGTGGAGGACAGACGGGTCTTTACCCACTGTAAGCCTGATCCACAGTCCGAAAGAGGACGTTTATTATGTAACTATAAATACCCTCTACCGCCCAAGGTAGAGGGTTGGACCTTTCACTTAATCTAACCTTCTTTCTTTTGTTTACTTTCTCTCTCTAGAAAGGATCCCATCTTCCACTTTCTCTCTCTAAACTCTATTCCATACGCCCATTGATTTGTGTGTTTATGTGTTTATGAAAACCAATATCTAACAATTGGTATCAAGAGCCATGGTTTGATCACTCATCTTTCATGTTCTTGGATTTTTAGTGGTTTTTATAAGGTTTTTGGGTTTGAATGAGTTTAGAGTAGTTTGCATCATTTGGATAATTTCTAGTGTTAAAGTTTAGATTTTGATTGTACTTTTGTGTTTAGAATCATTATAAGTGTTTAGGTTTTGATTTAGAAGGCTTGAATCATCGTGGTTGGGTTGTTTTTGGATTGAAAAGTGGTGTTTTTTGAATATTTCTTGGATGCGAGTTGAGTCACCACATACATTTCTTGGATGCGAGTTGTCCCATGTTTAATGTGAGTTGTCTATTCTGAATTTTCTTATTGAAGTGAGTTGTCCTATATGCGAGTTGTCTATTGAGACAAAACGACAAGAAAGGGCAAAGTAGTGGGTATACCTGTGTATTATGCGAGTTGTCAGCTTATGCGAGTTGTGCTTTATGTGAGTTGTCTGTTAAGCGAGTCGTTGTTTAAGAGTTGTCTAAAGTGCGGTTTGACCATTTCATCAGTGCGTTTTGTTGACTTTTCCTGACAAAACTTCAAACGGCCATAACTTTTGAACCGTAACTCCGTTTTCAGCGTTTTATCCATTAAAACGACCGTGCGAACCAGGAGAATGGCACGCCAAATCAAATAAAGTTCATTCGGGTCAACCTTTGAGGCCTAAATCCGCTCCGAACAGAAGTTATTGAGGCTTTTAAGTTTTTAGACCTAAATTTTTCCGTAAAATCGTGCATCAACCAATCCAAATCTCAACCAAACAACATCTCAGCTAATCCTACAACCAATCATAAGTCCTATCACACAATTTTCTATCATTGTGTCGATCATCTTAACACGTTCTACTGGTCATTGCTTAACGGTTTCTTCTTAATTTTATAAAATCCCGCGAAAGATTCTATTTCTTGGTTTAAATCATAGATTTGTAAAATACCGTGCACGTCAACATCATGCCTGACATTTCAGATTTAGTTGTATCTAAGATACTCAGTTTATATGACGTGATCAATGAACAGAAGATACCCAACAATGTACAACAGACTATCGTGTTTGAGTCGGATAATGCTAAAATGGACTCTTGGTGCTCAAATTCACAAGAGAGAGAGGTGCACCAGCCATAACCTATGCAAGTTAATGCAAAGGAACGCTCCATGGAAGCTTCGGATGTACCCAAGAGAGAGATGCACCAGCCATAACCTATGCACGTTAATGCAAAGGAAAGCTGCATGGAAGTTTCCGCGGTACCTAGTTGTGCATCTTCTACTCAAAATCAAGGTTGCTAAAATCGCTAGGCGGTAGCTGGGCGGCCGGGTAGGGCCTAGCGATTAATCGGTTAGGCGGGGATTAATCGGATTTGATATTTTATATATAAAATTATAAAATTTTGAAACTATATGCCCGATTTGGCCAATCTAGCCGATTTATTTTTCGATTAGGCCGATTTTTTCTGATTTTGCCGATTTTTACCCGTAACAGATTTTTCTGATTTTTTCTGATTTGGAAGATTAATCAGCCGCCTAGCCGATTAATCCGATTTTTATCCGATTTTTGTCAGTAACCGATTAATAAGGCCGATTAATGAAAATCGGAACGGCTAATCACCGTCTAGCGATTAATCGGCCGCCTAGGCCGATTTTTGCAACAGAGCTCAAAATGATGATTATAAGTTGCATGAGTACTCTGAATTTATCCCTGATGATTCCCATACCACTAAGCTTAACATATATAAGGATCAAGTTGCCATCTATGAACAACGTGCTAAATTTGAGCTGACCACACGTGAGCAGGAAATGGATTGCCAAATGCATACATTAATCAGAAAAAGTAACTTAAGGGAAGAAACATTAAAACAAGAGTTAAATTCTTACAAGAGAAACTTAATAAAACTGTTAAGCAAAAGCAAGAACTTCAAGAAAATGTAAAACTGCTTAAGCAGGAGTTCAAACAAAAGGAATCAAAACTTTCAAATTATTTTTCCAACCTTAAAACTTTGAGGAAAAAACTTTAAAACAAGTTGTATGTACAAGGCAACACCATTCAGACTGCTCACATGATCACTAAGCATAGAGTATTAAGTGATAAGCATAGTACTGGCCTTGTAGAAGAACCCAATCCTGAGTATGGTAAGAAAGCAAAAGCTGCACAAAAAGTGATCTATGATGGTAATGAAATCCTTAAGCCTAGACAAAAGCCTACTTGTTTAGAGTGCCTTGAAGAAGATAGAGTGTTAGAAGATGCCTCTAGAGAGAAAATGGAAAATAAACTAAAAGATCCTTGGTGTATAGATCATAATATAACGTTCAAAACTCCCAATTACACTAAGGATAATTGGATTGCCTTAAACAAGTTTAGACCTCAAACTCAATTAACCCCTGAACAAGTGTTTTCGAAGTTAGATATGGGAAAGAAAAAATCTGATGAGCTTGTTGATAAGAATCCTCCCCATAGGAAATTGCCTCCAGTCACTGTGTATCTACTCAATACACCAATGCATTTAGTGCCTAGAACTCTTCCCACTCAAAGCAAGACCTTAATCAGCCTATATGTAGTTTACAAACTATTCGTTGACTTTGAGAAAACATGTAAGAAGAGAATCACTCCAACGGGAATTACTGAAGGGGAAAGGGGTTTTAAGCAAACAAAAGAATGTTATCTAACTGAGGTCATGCCTTTCTTTAAACAATTAAAAGATCAATTTGAAAGTCTTCAAAAGGCTATAGATACAGAAGTTAAAGAAATGAAAAGAATGTTTAATGAAATGGAAAACGAGGTTAGAATATATGAATGTGAGCTTAAGAGCAATGAGATTGATAGGAAGAATATTCACATCATGAATGATAATTTGATTTCTAGATGTACTGCTCAAGATGTGTTCTACACTGTTACGAATTATTCCATTACTGCTTCTCAATTTCTTGAATTTTCTATTGCCTTAAAAGTCTCCCAAGATCATGTCATTGAGCTTGAAACAAAAAATTCAAAATTGCATGACAAAATCGAAAAGGATGATCATGATAACATGATCAGGCATTTTTCTAAATTAGAAGTTGATTATCTTGATTTACAATTAAAATATCAACATCTTAAAGAAAGTGTTAAAACCTCAAATGCCAAGACATCTTCAGATGCTCCTGAGTTTGATGCAGTTTTTGAAATAAACAAACGTGATGAACAAATTCAAGCTCATTGTAACACGATCAAAAAGTTGAAAGCTCAAATTTCAAATTTGAAGGGTGAAAAGAATGAAGTGACTGCCTCCCGTATGCCTCCACCTTTAGATTCTCAGAATTTCCAGCTTCAAAACATGATTAATAAACTGCAAAAGGAAAATGAATGTTTTCAAGTTGAAATTTCAAATGTTAATGCTCAAACCAAATAATTATGTGATTCACTCAAGGTTAATCATGATAATAACAGTGAAAAGGTAACTTCTTTGCTTAACGAAATTGAGAATCTAAAGCGTGTAGTAAAAGGGAAAATGCCAATCACCACTGGTGAGAATGTTGCACCAAAGGTGCCTGCTTGTTCTAAATATGTTGTAACTGTGAAATATATTCCCCCTCATCTTCGAAACAATGAATTTGCATATCAATCATATCTTTCGTACCTCAAGGATAGTCTAGAGTGCCTCCGTGCGATTTTTGAAGATGATAAGATAGAGAAACCACTTGATAATGCTGTTAGGCATGCATGCTTATATGCCAAACGATCTCAGGAACTATTAGAATGTGTGATTGCAACATGTCCTAAATCTGGTACTAGGAAAGATAGAGAAGTTATGCCTTGTTCTATGCCTAAAGTCAAGCATGTGACCTTTGATTTGCTTTTGAAAACCTCAGAACCCAACACTTCTAGATCAAAAAATCAAATGGCAGTAAAACAATGTTAGGATTTAGTAAATCCAGTTATTAAAGTGTCGGTCACCTCAAGTATATGTAATCGTTAGAAAGCTCGTAGTCGTAGTTATTTAAAGTTAAGTAGTATTTAATTAAGTAACACCGTGGAGGACGGACGGGTCTTTACCCACTGTATGCCTGATCCACAGCCCGTAGGTGGCGATTTGTGTAAGACTATAAATACTCTCTACCTCCCAAGGTAGAGAGTTGGAGCTCATAATAATACTTTCATTTTCTCTCACTAAGTTCCCAAACCTCTAACTATTTATCTCTCTAAAACCTTAACTTATACGCCTACTTGTGATCATGTTTTGATGTGTTTGTGAAATCCAATATGTTACAAATGGTATCAAGAGCCATGGTTTGATCATCTCTCTTACTTATCCTTGGATTTCTAGTGGTTTTATATGGTTTTTGAGTTTGAAAAAGTTTAGTGGTTTTTGCATCATTTGGATCAATTCTTGTGCTAAAGTTTGAATTTTTGGTGTACTTTTGTGTTTAGAATCATTGTAAGTGCTTGGGTTTGGATTTGGAAAGCTTGAATCACTGTGGTTGAGCTTGTTTTGGATTGAAAAGTGTGTTTTTGAAGTTTTTCAAGGTAGCGACTTGAGTCTCGTTGTGAATTTCTTTGTAGCGACTTGCTTCAATAATTTCTAGCGAGTTGTAGTGTTAGTCGTAGCGACTTGAGCTTAGCGACTTGTCTATTGAGACAAGCCGACAAACAGTACAAGTTAGTGGATTCTCCACTACGGCTAGCGACTTGGTGGGGTTAGCGACTTGCTTTCATTATTTCTAGCGACTTGTACATATTGTTCTTAGCGACTTGATCTTAGCGACTTGGATACTTAGCGAGTTGCTCTTTAGCGACTTGTATGCTTAGCGATTTGGTTCGTTAGCGACTTGTGTTCAGCGACTTGGGTTCTAGCGACTTGTGCTTAGCGACTTGATTCACAGCGACTTGAGGTTTAGCGAGTTGCTACTTAGCGACTTGGTGCTTAGCGACTTGGTTCAAGGATTATAGCGACTTGGTTAATACTTGTTTCTAATATGGTTCTCTC
The DNA here is from genome assembly GCA_019973895.1 of Chrysanthemum seticuspe. Taxonomy (NCBI): domain Eukaryota; kingdom Viridiplantae; phylum Streptophyta; class Magnoliopsida; order Asterales; family Asteraceae; genus Chrysanthemum; species Chrysanthemum seticuspe. The sequence continues at coordinate 217,404,994 of BPTQ01000007.1, read as the reverse complement.
TTGATTTAGTAAAATCCCGTGAAAGAATCTATTTCCCGATTTAATCATAGAGTTATAAAATCCCGTGAAATCTGTAAACATGTCTACCAACGTGCCTACAATCATCTCTACTGTAGCTGAGGACGTTCAAGAAGCTAGTTCAGATACTCGTCCACCCATGCTTGGCAGAACTGACTACGACTCTTGGGCTCAACGAATCAGATTGTACTGTCTTGGAAAGGAAAATGGGGTCAACATTCTCAAATCCATTGATGAAGGACCTTATCAGATTGAGACTACAAGAGACATAAATGATACTGCTGCAGATGGAACCATGATCTTTGGATTGGACAGACCAAAGACGTATGATGAGCTCAGTGATAAGGAGAAAAAGAGATTCGATGCTGATATCAGGGCTTCAAACATTATACTTCAAGGTCTTCCAAAAGATATCTACAAGCTTATCAATCACAACACTGGAGCCAAGGCTGTTTGGGATAATGTCAAGATGCTTCTCTCGGGTTCTGAATTAACTAAGGAAGACAGAGAATCACAGCTGTATGATGAATTTGAACACTTCAAGATGAAACCAGAAGAGAGTATCTATGAATATTACGTGAGATTTCAGAAACTTGTGAATGATATGAAGAATATCAAAATGACTATGCCAAATATTCAGCTGAACTCAAAGTTTGTGAACAACATGAATCCCGAATGGCATAAGTTTGTCACCTCTGTGAAGCTAACTAAAAGATTGAAGAACACCAACTATGAGCAACTGTATGCCTTTCTTCTTCAGAATGATAGACATGCTATGTTTGAACGAAGGATTCTTGAATAGTTCAAATCTAAGCAGGGAGAAACTAGTTCGTCAAATGATTCTACAGCTTTTTACACCAATGTTGGAATTACCACCAAAGCTTCTCAAGTCATACCCATGGGTAATGGTAATTACAAGCTCATCCCTGATCCAACATATAAGCCTCCAGACCCAAACACATTCATGGAAAACTTCATCAATCAACTGTCTCTCATGGTTAGTCAAAACATGAACTCTCTCCCACACACCAACAATAACCTCAGAACAGCATCCAATCCATACAATCAAGCTACTGTCAGAGATGGGAAGGTTATGGTGCAACCAGTTCAAGAAAGGCAGTATGAACAGGGAAGAGGTGGAGTTGGTAGAGGATATGTGGCAAATCAGAATCGTGGAAGGAATCCAAATAAAGGACAAGCAAATCCAGTCAAATGCTACAACTGTGGTGGTGAGGGACATATTGCTAGGAACTGCACATCTCCAAAACGTCCTCAGAATGCAGAATACTTCAGAGACAAGATGTTGCTTGTGCAAGCTCAGGATAATGGAGCAGCTTTGGATGAAGAGGAGTTATTGTTTCTTGCTGAGGGAAATGCCAAAACCTATGATGCTGATGTTGATGAACAGCCAATTCAAGAAATAGGTCACAATCATCAAAATGCCTTTCAAGTAGCTGACTGTGATGCATTTGACTCTGATGTCGATGATGAACCTAGTGCTCAAACAATCTTCATGGCTAGCATCTCATCACCACAACAGGCTGGCCCATCCAAAGACTCAATCATTTCAGAGGTATTAAAACTATACGATAAAGTTGATGAGCAAAAGATGCATAATGAAGTACAATCTCCTAAAACTTTTGAATGAAATATTGATAATGAGGGTAATAGCAATATTGTCCCATATGATCAATATGTGAAGCAAAGTGAAAGTGAGATTGTACCAAGTGATGCATCCTCTGCAGTCAATGATGACTATGTTTTTGATGAATACACTGCATGTGCCCCTGATGATTCTGTTGTCTCTAAACTGAATGCGTATAAGGAACAAGTTGCTATTTATGAACAACGTGCTAAGTTTGAGTTAACTACCCGTGAGCAAGAAATGGATGACCAAATGCGTACAATTATTAGAAAAAGTAATTTTAGAGAAGAAGTGTTAAAACAAGAGTTAAATTCCTTACAAGAAAAGCTTTCTAAAACTGTTAAGCAAAAGCAAGAGCTTCAAGATAATGTTAAAGTGCTTAAACAAGAATTTAATGCTAAGGAATCAAAACTTTTGAATGATTTTTCTAATCTAAAAACTTTGAAAAACAAACTTGAAACTAAGTTGTACGTACAAGGGAATACCATTCAGACTGCTCACTTGATCACTAAGCATAGAGTCTTAAGCGATAAGCATAGCATTCCCTTTGTTGAGGAACCTAATCCCGAGGTAGTTAAAAAGGCTAGAGGTGCTCATAAGGTACTGTATGATGGTAATGAGAGATTCTTAAGCCTAGGCAAACACCATCATGTGTTAGAAGCACGGAAGTGGATAGAAAATTAGATGATGCCTCTAGGGAGAAAATGGATAAGAAGCTTAACAATCCTGTGTGTAACAAGGAAAACATAACGATAAAACCCCATGATTACACTAAGGAAAATTGGATCTCCTTGAACAAGTTTAAGCCTCATACTCTATTAACCCCTGAACAATTGTTCTGGAACAAGGATATGGATATGCAAAAAGATGAAAATCTTGTTGCAAAAAACACTCCCCTTAGGAAAATGCCTGCAGCTACTGTGTATCCTCCAAATACACCAATGCATCTAGTTCCTAGATCGATTGCCACTAATAGCAAAACCTTAATCAGCCTGTATGTTGTTTATCAACTATTCGTTTATTTTGAGAAGACATGTAAGAAGAGAATCACACCTACATGGATAATTGAAGGGGGAAGGGGTTTTGAGCAAACTAAAGAATGTTATTTAACTGAGGTCATGCCTTTCTTTAAGCAATTAAAAGGTCAATTTGAGAATCTTCAAAAAGGAATAAATTCAGATATTAAAGAATTGGAAAAGGAATTTGATGCAATGATAGTTGAGGTCAATGATTATGAACAGGAACTCAAATATAATGAAGTTGAAAGGAAGAACTTGCATATCTTAAATGAGAATTTGATTTCGAGTTGTGTTGTGCAAGATGTGTTTTATACTGTTACTAAGCACTCTATTACTGCTTCTCGATTTCATGAATTATCTATTGCATTGAAAGTTTCCCATGATCATGTCATTGAGCTTGAAAACAAAAACTCAGAACTAAATGAGAAAATTGATCAGGATGATCACGATAATTTGGTATAACATCTTTCTAAACTAGAAGTTGAACATTTTGATTTGCAACTAAAATATCAACATCTTAAAGAAAATGTCAAAACCTCAAATATCAAGACATCCTCAGATGATCCAGAGTTTGATGCAGTTTTTTAGATAAACAAACGTGATGAACAGATTCAAGCTCATTATAACACGATCAGGAAATTGAAAGCCCAAATTTCACAATTAAAGGGTGAAAAGAACAATGTGACTGGCTCCCAAATGCCTCCACCTTTAGATTCTCAGTATTCTCAGACTTTTCATCTTCAAAACTTGGTTAATGTTTTACAAAAGGAAAACGAGGGTTTTCTTGAAGAAAATGAAAAAGTTAAACGATACTTTAAAGAGTTATATGATTCAATTAAAGTCACTCGTGACAAGAACAACGAAAAAATAACGTCTTTACAAAAGGAAATTGAGAATCTGAGGAGACATGAAAAAGGGAAACTGCCACTTGTCTTTAATGAGAATGTTGCATCAAAGTCATCCTCAGACTGCAAATATACTGTGACTGTTAAATACATTCCTCCTCATCTTAGGAATAATGAACTTGTGCTTCATAACTATTTTGCTCACCTTAAGGATAGTCTAGAATCTCTCCGTGAGATTGTGGAAGAGGATTTCATAAATAAGCCTCTTGATAGAGAAATTAGGTTTGCTTGCATTCAAGCCAAACGATCTCAGGAGCTGCTAGAATGTTTAATAGCAACATGTCCTAAATTCTTAGGTGCGAATGGTAAAGCTGTGATGCCTTGTTCTATGCCTAGTGCCAAGCATACAAACCATTCTATGCCCAGTATTAAGAAAGTGAACTCTAATGTGCCTTCACGTAGTTCAGATCCCTGCACGTCTAGTTCAGGAATGCAAAAAGTAGATCAACCAACTAATGTTCCCATAATTCCTTCTACAGGAGTAATCAGTGACATCAAAGCAAGCGGGTCAAAGCCTCCAGGCAATACCAAGCAAGATAGGACCTCGCAAGCTAAGAATGTGCATTGGAAGAGAGTAGAAGATCACCCTAGGAATATTAAGTTTGAGTTGAATAAAACCAATCGTGTTGATTCTAGTATTAGCTATAAGCGTACTGTAATTAATTCGAATTTTGCTACTATCCGCAAACCATGTAATGATGACTGCTTGATTTCTGTTACTAATCATGAATGTAGTGTGAATGATTTGTCTAATGCTGTCAAATGCCCAGTTAAAACTGTTAATGTTAAAAATCAAGTGAAGAAGGCTAAAAGGCAAAGGCGAAAGAAAGTTAGAAAACAGTGGAAACCCACAGGAAGGAAATTTAGTAATGTAGGTTATCAATGGATACCTACTGCCTGTAAGATTAATGAGCTGTGCTCTAAATTTGCTAAGTCAATGCACACTAGAAAATGGATGCCTACTAGTAGAACTATTCCCTTAAGAAGTGAACACACTTTGAATAGGTCAAATACGGACACTAGCACTGCATCTATTTCTGATGATTCTATTGTTTCTACTTCTGATGTGGGTGTTCCAATCACTATTACTAACCAAATGGAACCTATTCTTGCATGGGGATCCCAATTATCCAGTTATCCATTCTTGTCTGTGTTCAACTGCAGATCGATCAAATCGTTCTGTGGTACCTGGACTCAGGCTGTTCCAAGCATATAACTGGAGATCGCTCGCGGCTCATGAACTTCGTGAGTAAATTCATCGGGACTGTTAGATTCGGGAACGACCATTTTGGTGCAATTATGGGTTATGGAGATTATGTAGTTGGTAAAAGTGTAATCTCCAGTGTATATTATGTGGAAGGTCTTGGTCATAACTTGTTCTCTGTTGGTCAATTCTGTGATTCCGATCTAGAAGTGGCTTTTAGAAAACATACTTGTTTCATTAGAGAACTTGATGGTGTGGAATTGCTAAGAGGAACTCGTGGTTCAAATCTATACACCATCTCTATCGAAGACATGATGAAGTCCTCTCCAATCTGCTTGTTGTCAAAGGCTTCAAAAACAAAGTCATGGTTATGGCATCGTTAGCTCAATCACTTGAACTTCGGCACCATTACTAACCTTTCTAGAAAGGATCTTGTCAGAGCATTACCCAGATTAAAATATGAAAAAGATCATCTTTGTTCAGCTTGCCAATTGGGAAAAAGCACAAAATATGCCCACAAACCAAATCCCACAAACTCAGTAATGGAAGTTCTTCATACCCTTCATATGGATCTGTGCGGACCAATGAGAGTGCAAATGATAAATGGGAAGAAATACATTCTAGTAGTTGTTGATGACTACTCTCGATTTACTTGGGTAAAGTTGTTGAGGAGAAAGGATGAAACTTCAGATGTCATCATCAAACTTATCAAACAGCTTCAGGTTTGACTCAACAATACTGTTAGAATTGTTCGAACAGACAATGGCACATAGTTTGTTAACAAAGACTTAATTCAGTTTTATGAAAGTGTTGGAATCAGTCATCAAAGAAGTGTTCCACGAACTCCTCAACAAAACGGTGTAGTTGAAAGACGAAATCAAACTCTTGTGGAAGCCGCAAGAACAATGCTAATGTATTCAAGGGTTCCAATGTTTCTATGGGCTGAAGCCATTGCCACTGCTTGCTACACCCAAAATTGTTCCCTTTTTCACACCTCTCATGGAAAAACTCCATATGAACTTGTCCATAAACGAAAACCTGATCTATCCTATCTTCGTATGTTTGGTGCTTTGTGCTATCCAACAAATGACAGTCAAGATTTAGGTAAATTAAGAGCTAAGGCGGACATTGTAGTTTTCGTAGGTTATGCATCAAACAAGAAGGGTTACCGAATTTACAACAAAAGAACTCGAGATATCATGGAAACTATTCACGTCACGTTCGATGAGCTGTCCGGGAAAATGGGTCCAAGACAATCCAGTTCTGGACCCGCATTTCAACCTTCATCAAGTAGTGACGCAGGTTTTACTGACCAGGTCTTAATATTTATAGTGTCTCGCTATACCTATGGTCTACCCTAATGCACTAACGGGCAGTGTACCCGGTCGTGTGTAGTGTAGTAAATGGTAAAGCCGAGGTCGTCCCAAGAGCTATGTGTGTCGGATAATTACTAAGTCTAATTGTCACAGAATATAAATTGTTTGATAGGGTTTTAATTAATTAAACTACTAATACAGAATATGAAAGCAAATAAATGGTAGAAGGGAAATCAATAGAGGAATAGTGGTGCTAACCTAGTTAATCCTCCTAACTAGTAATGTTTACGTCTACCTACTTCCAATTACTTCAGGTGGAGTCAAATTCGAGAGGACAGCATTTGGTTAATTCGCCCTAACCTATTAGCAAAGATACCACCACAGGAGAAATCAGGCGCACCGTCATAAGTCCTGTTGTTCCTGGTCCCCTAAGCTGAGTCATTAAGTACCGCTACATGCTAGATTCTAAATAGTGAGTGCCCGGCCGTTAGGAACTTAGACACTACACCCCCCAATTCTTAAGTTCATCCAAACGATAGGTGATCAGTTGGTCAAATCGCACAAGTAGAAAGGGTCGTCAGTTGGTCATATCTTACCCTTCCCGTCTCAGTCCGCTCACCTAGGGTCAGTTGGTCATATCTCCTAGGCAATTGGCCTCTACTGCCATTCAAAACTACCGAACCAGGGGTGACTATATAACAACTCGTAAATTTCCATGCCGATTCGTGGCTATTTTCTTTTTCTTTCGTTTCGAACTAGGATCACGAAAAGTTACAAGTTACTTTTTTTAAAAACTCACCGCGACTCACTTTTAAGCATTACGACACATTTCACTCTCAGTAAAAATTATTAACGAGCTTAGACCCAATCAACAATTATGGACTCCTAAACTAAACCGAACCCTTATTAATTTATGACGGGCTCGTGAAACCCAAACAAAAACACCCTTATAAATTTTACTAGCCCAAATAAATTTTAAATTAATGAAACAAATTATATGTTTTCTTTTTTCTTTTCTTCCTATTCGTTCCTCACCAAGAAGCATGCAACAACTTTGATATTTGTTTCCTTAAACACAAACTCAAAGATGTCATGAATAAGTTTTATCTTCTTTCTTTCTTTTGTTTTTGCTGCTACTCCACAAGTACCTACACACCTTTATTATATTTTTCTTGTCTCTAGTGTTGAATGCAAGCCAACAACAAATGGTTAACTTTGTTATATATTTTTTCTTTCTTTTTGACTGCTATCCCACGACAGAAACACCAACACAACATTTCTATTTGCTTTTTTGCTGCTACTCCACAAGATAAGGGTTCGGGTTTCAAAGCATCGGGTTTGCACCTTGAAAACTAATCGGGTTCTAGCTTGGAGTTCTATTTGCTTTGATCACGTTCTCACACCATCGTCTTGTCACCACTTCGTAGTGTTGTAAGTCCTTCTCGACATGTTTTTCATGTTCTTGTTTTAACTTTTCATACCACACGTACACATACATATACACGATACGCATGCAATACTTTACAAACTGTCGCAAACACTTTATATATATCTAAATGAAAAGAGTAACACAAGATCAACACTAGCTCAGTTGTTTTGGCGTTTCCGTTTGAGAAGAAAGAAAATACAAAAGCTTATACATGCAAACACCCACGACCATACATGCTCGCTATATATATTTTACAAATACCAAATACGTGCATGCAATCTACCCAGTGTAATGAATGAAATTTTATAAAAAATATAAAACAGTCACGAACCCCCTTGAATATATTAAACTGTGAAATAAAACACAAAAGACCCCTTGGCTTAGATGGTTCGTCGCTTGGCCTGTTAAGCGAGAGGTCCTAAGTTCCAATCTTGGCCGTGGCACCTTGCCAGATTTTTATTATTTTTGCAAACTTTCACCTATTGACAGTTTCAGTCCCTCCATTTCGACTAACTTGCCACTTTTCTTAAAACTCATATAAGTTTGTAACTTATATTAATTTTGACACTTTCAAACCCTCCACATGTCACTTTATTTAAAACCTTCTATACGTTTGAAAAACCTATAGTATTTTTACAACTTCAACCCTATAAGTTTGACACTTTGACTATTGTCACCCCAAAACTCTTATAAGTTTGATAAAATTTATATCATTTACCACTTTTACGTTTAAGTAAATAAATATATAAAAACACTATTCGATACCGACACAACTTAAAGTAAATAAACAAAACTCTCGGTAACATCGTCATATTTATAAACCTACGCTAATAACGCTCTATTGAATTTTATATTCAATGCTCTATATTTTCGATCGTAAACCAAACGTATGTAATTATTCTGAGACTTGCCATCTCGTTCTTAGGTTCCGGGTAGGAGCCACTGCTTCATCACACTTGATCTCTTTGTGCTTTATTCATCGAACTGCTAAGGTGAGTTTATAGCCCCACTTTTACTCTTATTTACATGCTTTATAAAACTTTGGGGTGAGAAACATGCAAAACTCTTTTCGGACCTAAAACTGAAAACACTATTACGTGAAACAACCTTGAATCCCAACTATGCTACCATTAGTTCCCTTTGGGGAGGCGCGATTGTTATGAATAGATCTATTGGGGATGACACCCCCGTTTGAGTTTGACCGGATAGGCAAACGTCGAACGTATACCATATCGTATTGATTGAGTGTACTGGAAATACACTTGCTGGGCTTTTATTTATCATGCTTCTAGATGCATGCACACTGTCGTAGTTTCGGTCGCATGAACTTGGTATTAGCGTAATAGCCTTTTTGCATATAGTGTCATTCACGGAGATGCTATATGTGCAACTGTGGTCCAACTTGATTTCTTTAAATTAAACCTATGAACTCACCAACCTTTGTGTTGACATTTTAGCATGTTTTTCTCAGGTTTACTTATTGGCGTGGGCAATGGCAATGGCATTCATTGAAGACTGGCATCCGAAGTGTTTCCAAACATTCTAATACAAATTTTAATGGGACAATATTTTTATGGGCTTTACTTCCGCACTTTGAAACAATGGTGTAAAACTATTTCTTAAATTAAATCTATATTTTGAAAATGGAATAAATGTTCCATTCTTTATTACCTTGTGTTGTGTATATTGATTTAGTAGCACCCCATGACCCGAACGCTTCCGCTGTGAAATTTTGGGGGTGTTACAGACTACCAAAGAACTATGCATGCATACACTTGGAAATAATTGTACGGAAGTAAAGGTAAACGCAAACAAAACAATTAAGGAATCATAACTAGGCTAGCACCAAAGGGTGCTTAGCCGCTCATAATAATTATGCACATCAATTCAATATTCAAAGGTACGAAATACATGAATTGAAAGTAAATGAAATAATAAACGCTAAAGCTTATCGTAATGGTGTGACTTCTCCCTTGGAAACAGCTCCGTATGCTTCCCTAGACCTTCCTTGAGCTTTTTCCCACGTTCTCAGAATGTTGTGTGTGGAACGGGATGATTAGAAATGATGGAATTCGTGGGGTATTTATAGGCCAGGTCTGGGTTACGGCGTAACCAAAAGATGAGTTACACCGTAACCTTCTATTTCTCCGTAAATGCACTAGATCTGCTAGTTACAGCGTAACCTAATAAGTGGTTATGTCGTAGTCTTCAATAAACATGGTTACGTCATAAGTGATGCAGTAGTTACTGTGTAAGTATCAGCGGCGTGGAACCTCTTTTGACCTAATGGAGTTACGTCGTAATCTTTGGAAGGAGTTACGCCGTAACCTCTTGATGAGTTAGACTTCAGGGTCACGCAATAGTTACGGCGTAATGTGAGAGACTAGTTACGCCGTAACCTCTTCAAAATAAGCATACCGTGATAAATCCTTAGTAACGTTTCCATTTCCGCGTCTCTTTAGCTCCAATGCTCGCAATTTACCTGAAAGTGTAAAACAATGGAAAACAAGCGTAAATCCATATAAATGATATAAATAACGAGCATTAACGGGGGAAATTGACACTTAATATTCAGGACTATTTGATGTTATCAAATATCCCCCCACTTGAACTCTACTTGCCCTCAAGTAGACCTTATTAGATAGATTCCTAAAAAGATATCTTCCAAAACCTGGAAAATATGAGTTTACAAATCCCTTATTCTAGAATAAAACAAAGCCGAACACCTCGCGAAAGGGGAACAAACACTCAAATCTCTCAACTATTCTAAGTGTCAATTTCGGGGTGATCACTCAATCGCACATAGCATGTATTCTATCATAAGCTTGGCGGTTACACAAATCTCCACCACTGGAGTTAAGGGCTAAACAATTCTCGAAGGCAATATGGGTAGACACGACAAAGGTTAAGGGGTGACTTTTCATTACTAACATGTCATGGCGAAGTGGACAAAATCAATGATACATGACCAAATCCGTGGCCAAGACACCAAAGATTGCTCGCTGCATCACCTAGACATGCTTCATGACTAAAAGGTAGGATAAGACATGGGATGTATAATAGGTGTAAAATGAAAAACAAGCAGGTAGTCTATATCTATAACTAAGTCATCACCACTTACCGTCCGCCCAAAGTTCAAGCTTAGAAGTCTAGAGACCGGATCATGAAATGCAAGGTAGATGTGTCATTAGAGGACGTCGTGATGGGCACACTACCTTTTCTTCTTTAGTTGGTATAACTCCAACTCCAATCTTCAAATGTGACCGAGGTGGCCTGCTCGATACTAAACAATAAAGCTCCTACTATAGTGCTTATAACATCGCACTTTACAAAATCAAACTCAATCAACATTTTTTTTTCGATCATAACTTGATAACATAACATCCCCCCACTTGAGATGAACAATGGAAATTCATGGGTTCTTCAATGATCTTCATAATTGTTGTCGATGAAAGCGTGATTTCCAAACCTTTCCACTCGAACCTTGAACTTAGGCAATGATGACTTCCCAATTACCAATAAAGACTACAGGGTAGGCTAAGGTGTAAGGGTGTAACGAAACAATATATTGGGGTGAAAAAATGAAAGGAATGGCTCAGAAGGGTGTATCTAGGGGTATCTTGCACTAAAAGGGAGTGCAACAAAAGGGTTTCACATGGGGGTCGAAAAGTCGAGGTGACTAATCGATAGACTCACAATCGTAGGCTGTTTGGGTGATAATCCTATAATACTGCCTTCTAAAACTGAAAAGTCCAAATACATTGAGCTAAATTAACATACCTCGTCTATGGTCTCGAAATGATGCAAAGGCGAAGTTCTAAAGTTTACAAGCTACCGGCACACTCATAATTTGGTGGATTTGGGGTAAAATATAGGAAACGGATAAGGCTAATCTCACCATGTAATATCAAGGGTTGTATGTGCTCGGCTAAGGTCAAATCTAGTTAGGTTCGGAAAAACATGTCAAAATATAAAAAATGGCACAATTTTTCAAAATAAACTAGAAAAATGAGGGCGAAATAATGTTCAAGAGATAATTCTACTCCTGTCCCCCCACTTGAATTGTACAAAATCCCTTTTGTACTAGGAATTAAAATAAAGGTGAAGAGAAAGGTAGAATTAGAGCGAGAACTTCCCTGAAATTTGCTCCAAAAAGAAGAAGGCCCACGAGAAATGATCGTGCCTTCGTTAAAGCGTCATGAGCAAACTTCAATCCCTGAAATCACAATACCGACAAGCATAATTCTAAAAATAAAAAATAAAATGAAAAATAAACCTAACTCACTTTCGTAGGAATCACGGTTGCATTTAGCGAATGCAACAAGCCTTTTAAACCACTTGGTGTCCCAAGTGGACGAGTGAAGTCTCGTGAGCGTTTATAGGGAACACACCCACAAAGTTCATTTAAAAACTAATACAAGGTTACTGTATTTTAAAATGAAAGAATTAAAGCAGAGGAGAGTTAGGTCGTAACTCCAATAAAAGGGTTACGCCATAACTTGCAAAACCTGGTATGAGCTGAGAAGCGAATAGTTACGGCTTAACCACTGAGATGGTATTACGCCGTTATTGGTAATGCGTCAAGAATTCTGCTACTAAAATGTTGGTTACGGCGTAATCACCAAGATGATTTACGCCGTAACTTTGTTCAGATCAGCAACTGCAGCAGTAATTACTTCATTGTCTCCTGCAAAATGGTTAGAAAACACAAAACCCAACAGAAAAGAAATAAAAACAAAAGAAAGGGATAATTCGGGTTGTCTCCCGAAAGAGCACTTTTCTTTATTAACGAGTCTTTAAGTTAGACTCAGAGCTGCGGGGCTCCTATGGGGGTCTTTGAGCTTGCCCCACTTCTTTAATATCCTTCATCAAATTATGCCTCATCCATGCAACATTAGAGGCAGTTTAGAGGTATTCAATGGTTTCGATCTTTCGGACTTTACAGAATTTCTCCTCCGGACCTAGGTGGTAGCGAGTGAATTCGTATTTTTCTATTATAATAAGGGATGGTCTTTTGTAGGGTATCCCCAGGAGCTTGCACCTTCTTTGCTCGTAAGCTTCGTTATCGGGATCAGTGAACTCTTCATTTCCTTGCAACTCAGGGTAATCTAGCATCCCTTCGATTTCATCGTCATCAGAATCAGTACCCATGAACCATTCTTCATCGAGAAAATTCTCCACTAGAACGCGCTTGCATTCTTCTTTATCATTACTCAGCCGCTCTATGTCCACGTCAATTGTTATTTTACTCGTATTTTTGATACTTTTGTTGTTAGAATTTTCTTGATCCATGTATTCCTTCCAAATCTTATTTTTTGTTAATGCGTCCACATACCCATACTTAATTTTTACCCAACTATCAAACCCAGGTTGTCTATCCAAGGTAAACTCGTTCTCTCCTTGTCATTGGTTGAGGACCAAAAGAATTCATCTTTTCCTAATCTTCCAGAGTTGCTTCCACCATCACACAAATCGTCATACGGGTTGCATGATGCCCAAAAAATTTCCCCAGGGGATTTTACTTTTTCGCACCAATGACTGTGTAGTTCTATGTTGTCAGTTTCATTTAAATGCTCTTCCGTGCAGAGTATATCTTTATTAGTCTCATCCTTTCGAATGTGCTTTGTGTAATCAACTTTTAAATTTATAAGAAGATTTGGATTGATCTTGGCATCCCCAAATTGAATTGCGTACCAATCTTTAAAGGCCAAATTACTGAATTTTATCCCATATCTTTCACGCTCATGAGGGCATGTCCATTCTTCCATTCTTTCATTGTCTCCTCCATTGCAATACTCGTGGAAGGGCTGCATGTTGGCCATGCCCTTGTGGTTTCTTCATCAGTAATGGCGACAGGAGTACACCAGTGAGTGATAAGTGGCTCTTCATCATCATCAAGGGAGAGTTCCTCGAGTTTTTCTGATCCGTCCAAGTCGAGGAATTTTTCTGCCCATGTATCCCAGTTACGCCGTAACTGAGATTTTTGGTTACGGCGTAATTCATTAGAGTCGTATTCCTCAGTATTCATCACAACTCCGTTGTCGCTATCAAACACGAGGTTACGCCGTAACGCATTAGGTATGTTACGGCGTAACTCAGATCTGTTGACGAAATCGTCCCCTAAACTCGTATCACTGGCCTGAACCTTCGAGTTATCATCCGAGAAAATTACCTTACATTCCATAACTGGTTTAGATCCTTCAGGTTTATCGTTATTCCTTCTTACTTTTTCGCTGATCTTTATCACCATGGATTCAAGGTTTTTAAGAGTTGAGTCGTGTTTGGAAATGTTTCTATCAGTGTTTTCCTGGAATTCCTTCAACCATTCATCTTGCTCCTTTTGTTTTTGGGGTGAATTTTCCAGAAATTTATTAATTGTTTCTTCAAGACTGGGCTTTCTTTCTCCATAAGGCCCATGGTTGTAATTACCACGATGCCCATTTTGATTTTCACCGTAAAATGGTCGATTTTCTCCATACTTAGCTTCTTCGATATCCTCTTCGTCCATATGAGGACAATTTTTTGTAAGATGTCCTCCTCCACAACTTTCACACCCCACTTGAATGGCATGAATGGTTTCTCTGACTTTCAGCATATCTCGACTGAGGCTTTCAATTATACTAGTGATTGCTGTAATTCCATTGAAACCTCCACCTTGGTTTCTTTTACTTCCACCGTCGTGCCATTTTTGAGCATGGTCCGCTATTTTTTGAATGGCTTCAATTGCCGTAGTAGGAGTCATATTCGGGATAGGTCCTTGATAATCCAGCATCTGTCTCGTAGTTTCATTTATTCCTTTGTAGAAAATATTGACCTTCTACTGGTTATTAAGATCATTGGTAGGACACTTATATAGAAGATCGTTGTATCTGTCCCAAGCTTGATACAGAGTTTCGTCATCTTCTTGTTTGAAATTGTGGATCTCCAAGAGTTGATAAGAAATCTTTGACGGTGGGCAATATCTTTGGATAAAGTGTTTCTTAAGTAGCGCCCAAGTATTAACTGCCCTGGCGGGCAATCTTTCGATCCATCTTCTGGCTGCTCCAGTTAGAGTCATAGGGAAGACCCTGACCATAACAGCATCATGAGACACACCCGGAATGTTGAAAAGGCTAGCGATGTATAGGACATTTTCAACGTGCTAATATGCGTCTTCGTCCCTGTTTCCTGAAAAAGGGTTAGCGCGAAGCTCCCTCATAAATTGGTCTTTAATCTCGAAACGAACATCCGCTCCGATTGCCGGTCTTACGAGACCCGGCCCTTGATCTGCTCTAGTCAATGCCAAGTATTCCTCAAGAGTGAGGTCATCGATGTTAAAAACTTCCATGGTACCTGAAAACTAGAAATATGATCATGAGAAATGTTTAAAAATAAAATGAAAGACTTAATATTAATCCTAATATAGCTCCCCGACAGTGGTGCCAAAAACTTGATGCAGGTTTTACTGACCAGGTCTTAATATTTATAGTGTCTCGCTATACTTATGGTCTACCCTAATGCACTAACGGGCAGTGTACCCGGTCGTGTGTAGTGTAGTAAATGGTAAAGCCGAGGTCGTCCCAAGAGCTATGTGTGTCGGATAATTACTAAGTCTAATTGTCACAGAATATAAATTGTTTGATAGGGTTTTAATTAATTAAACTACTAATGCAGAATATGAAAGCAAATAAATGGTAGAAGGGAAATCAATAGAGGAATAGTGGTGCTAACCTAGTTAATCCTCCTAACTAGTAATGTTTACGTCTACCAACTTCCAATTACTTCAGGTGGGGTCAAATTCGAGAGGACAGCATTTGATCAATTCGCCCTAACCTATCAGCAAAGATGCCACCACAGGAGAAATCAGGCGCACCGTCATAAGTCCTGTTGTTCCTGGTCCCCTAAGCCGAGTCATTAAGTACCGCTACATGCTAGATTCTAAATAGTGAGTACCCGGCCGTTAGGAACTTAGACACTACACCCCCCAATTCTTAAGTTCATCCAAACGATAGGTGATCACTTGGTCAAATCGCACAAGTAGAAAGGGTCGTCAGTTGGTCATATCTTACCCTTCCCGTCTCAGTCCGCTCACCTAGGGTCAGTTGGTCATATCTCCTAGGCAATTGGCCTCTACCGCCATTCAAAACTACCGAACCAGGGCTGACTACCAAAGAACTATGCATGCACACACTTAGAAATAATTGTACGGAAGTAAAGGTAAACGCAAACAAAACAATTAAGGAATCATAACTAGGCTAGCACCAAAGGGTGCTTAGCCGCTCATAATAATCATGCACATCAATTCAATATTTAAAGGTACGAAATACATGAATTGAAAGTAAAAGAAATAATAAATGCTAAAGCTTATCGTAATGGTGTGACTTCTCCCTTGGAAACAGCTCCGTATGCTTCCCTAGACCTTCCTTGAGCTTTTTCCCATGTTCTCAGAGTGTTGTGTGTGGAATGGGATGATTAGAAATGATGGAATTCGTGGGGTATTTATAGGCCAGGTCTGGGTTACGGCGTAACCAAAAGATGAGTTACGCCGTAACCTTCTATTTCTCCGTAAATGCACTAGATCTGCTAGTTACGGCGTAACCTAATAAGTGGTTATGCCGTAGTCTTCAATAAACATGGTTACGTCGTAAGTGATGCAGTAGTTACGACGTAAGTATCAGCGGCATGGAACCTCTTTTGACCTAATGGAGTTACGTCGTAATCTTTGGAAGGAGTTACGCCGTAACCTCTTGATGAGTTGGACTTCAGGGTCACGCAATAGTTACGGCGTAATGTGAGAGACGAGTTACGCCGTAACCTCTTCAAAATAAGCATACTGTGATAAATCCTTAGTAACGTTTCCATTTCCGCGTCTCTTTAGCTCCAATGCTCGCAATTTACCTGAAAGTGTAAAACAATGGAAAACAAGCGTAAATCCATATAAATGATATAAATAACGAGCATTAACGGGGGAAATTGACACTTAATATTCAGGACTATTTGATGTTATCAAGTAGTCCTATCAGTTCTACTCTTGTTTCAAATCCCTCACCAGCAACTCCTTATGTACCTCCCTCAGAAGATGATTTGAAGGAATTATTTGATCCAATGTTTGATGAACACTAGGAGCCAAATGCTAATGATCTGTCAATTCCGGCTGCTCCTATCCCTGTCAATGAAATTAACCCTTCAGTTTCAATGTCATTAAGTCAAGAAGCGCCTGCTGCTGATCACTCTGTCTCATCAACAAATCATCAATCATCGAGTGTACATCATGGAATTGTTTCTGGCACCCATGATGAAGTTAATCCCTTTGCTACTCCTGAAGATGCCCCCTTTGAGAACATATTTGCTCCTGAATCATCATCAAAACCATCTTCATCAGAAGATATCGACTCTACTACTTCAGTTCCTCAACAATAACCACATGAACACCTTAGAAAATGGACACATGATCATCCATTGGACGACATCATTGGAAACCCCTCTCGTCCAGTATCCACACGGAAACAACTTGTAACCGATGCCTTATGGTGCTTCTTCAACTCCGTACTCTCTAAGGTCGAACCAAAAGATGTTAAAATCGCCATGAATGAAGACAGTTGGTTCAATGCCATGCAAGAAGAAATTCATGAGTTTGATCGCCTAGATGTATGGGAATTAGTACCTGATCCAGGTAGTGCAATGATCATTGCTCTAAAGTGGATCTTCAAAGTAAAACTTGATGAGCATGGTGATGTTTGAAAGAACAAGGCTCGATTCGTTGCAAAAGGATACCGTCAAGAGGAGGGTATTGACTTTGAAGAATCATTTGCTCCAGTTGCTCGTATCGAGGCAATCAGAATCTTCTTGGCTAATGCTGCAAGTAAGAACATGGTAGTCTATCAGATGGATGTAAAGACGGCTTTTCTTCACGAAGATCTTAAAGAAGTTGTATACGTCAGCCAACCTGAAGGCTTTGTTAATCCAAAGCATCCTACTCATGTCTATCGCTTGAAGAAGGCTCTTTATGGTTTGAAGCAAGCTCCAAGGGCATGGTATGATACGCTATCAAAGTTTCTTCTATCTACTAGATTCAGCAAAGGAGCAGTTGATCCGACATAGTTCACCAGAAAGTCAGGCAAACATTTAATCCATGTTCAAATCTATGTTGATGATACTATTTTTGCCTCGACTGACCCCAATGAATGTGATCGTTTTTCAAATGAAATGGGTTCCAAATTTCAAATGTCAATGATGGGACAAATGTCATTTTTCTTGGGATTACAAATTTCACAAAGTCCCGGAGGCATTTTTATAAATCAATCTAAATATGCTAATGAGATTTTAAAGAAATTTAGATTTGATTCTTGTGACCCTGTTGACACCCCCAAGATAGAGCGTACTAAGCTGGATGGGGACCACTCAGGGATCATGGTAGATCAAACGAAATATCACAGTATGATTGGATCCCTGATGTACCTCACAGCCAGTAGACCAGACATCTTGTTCGTTGTATGCATGTGTGCTAGATATCAAGATAAGCCTACTAAAAAGCACCTTGAAGCGGTTAAACGGGTCTTTCGGTATCTCCAAGGAACCATCAATATGGGACTTTGGTACCCGAAGGACACCGGTATGTCACTAACAGCCTATGCAGATGCTGATCATGCAGGATTTCAAGATACACGTCGAAGTACATCTGGAGGTGCTGAGTTTTTTGTGTGAGCTGGTCTTCAAAGAAACAAATGAGTACTTCTATATCCTCTACAGAGGCTGAATACATAGCCATGTCATCTTGTTGTGCTCAAATCCTATGGATGAGATCCCAACTATCTGACTATGTCTTTGAATTCAACAAAATTCCTTTGTACTGTGATAATAAAAGTGCTATTGCTCTCTCATGCAACAACGTTCAACACTCAAGAGCAAAGCACATCGACATTCAACATCATTTCATCAGGGAGCAAGTGGAGAACGGTGTGGTGGAACTCTATTTTGTGAGGACTGAATACCAATTAGCAGACATCTTCACCAAAGCTCTTCCTAGAGAACGTTTTGAGTTTATCCTTCCACGACTTGGTCTAAAGAGTCTACAACCGGAAATACTCAAACGTCTTCAAGAGGAAGACGAGGAGTAAAGGTCTTTCTTCATCCATCTCTTGTAAATATTTATTCGAAAAGCAAAATACAAAATTTCAAAATCTACAAAAAGCAAATAGAAAATTATAAAACTTTCAAAAATCAATAAAAATTAGAAAATTTTGAAAAATCCCAAAAATATTGTTAGTTGGTCATGTTTTTTTGTTCGATATCATCTACGGATTTTGTGTTGTCATTCAAAGAATGACACGGGTCTTTAGATGTTGTTCAAATGTTAAAAAAAAAAAAAAAAAAAAAAAAAAAAAAAAAAAAAAAAAAAATTGAGAAAATGAAACAATGGTTTATTGTCATTTCAGGCAGTAACCCGTTTTTCAAAGAAAGAACAGAGCCATGATTTATCCTAAATCTTCAAATCTCATGCTCTGATTCTATAAACAATCAATTGATATCTAATGAAAACTAATAGCCTTGAAAAATAACTCGGACTCTATTTTTGAAAATCATATGGTCTTATTTGTCAAAATATCTATCTCTCAATCAACAACTTATGTCATTGATTGAGGGGGAGAATGATTTCAATTCATCAAAAGGTTATTTGTCATACAACTGTTTTCAAAAGATACTAATGCATGTTTAATCTTTGGAGTTTAAAGTCTCAGATTTGATCCTTATCAGTTAAATGTTTTCATAAGCAAGTCACATCTCCCCTCAAAAGCTTTCAAAATTAATTAAAATCTACAGAGATCACAAATCTCAAATGATTTGAAAATTGTGATCGGGGGAGAATTTGTGATTTAAATTGGATTTAAACTGATAATTCGATAAATGGTTTCATAAGTGTTTAGCAAGCTTTCCTCCCCACATGTGCCAAACAATTTCAAATTTTCCATGCACATGTTGAGGAGGAGCATCTTTTTAAACCACAAAAAATTGAAACGTGATTGATTTGTCTCTAAGTGCAGGTTCCTTCTAATATGTGCAAAACTTCTTCAAAACTCGAGGCACATATTGAGGGGGAGCAAACTTATGAAAACCTCATCCATCCTCAATATGCTTTATCTACTTGACTTGATCAGGGAAGTGATGTTGATATCTTTTAGAAAATGGTAATCAAAGAAGTTAATTTTTCCTCTTGCCTCCGTGTGCCAAAACGATTTCAAATACACGATGCACATGTTGAGGGGGAGCTCTTTTTCTAAAAATATCAAAAACAATTCAGGTACAAAATGCTTTGATAATATATCACAAGTATCTGTATTGATTTTTCAAATGGTTTTTCAATTGGTTTCAATGGCAGATGAATAATACCAAATAGACCGACCAAATTTACTTTATGTATGGTGATATAAGGATGGTTAGGTTAGGTATTCGTTCCCACGATCCGCCAGAACCGGAGGGATCTACCCAGGGACAATCTACTAGATAGTGTAGAGTCCTTAGGTATGCTGAAAAAAGGAGAAAAGTGAGATATGGTAAGAGTGCGGACTGAGACAGAGCTAGTACTGGAATAAACCCAACAAGGTTCTAGTTATGAAGTCTCGGTAAGCATTGAAGGGGTTGAAGAATGAAAAATAATTGAATGAGAAAAGGGTGTAAATAAATAGCCCTCCATTTATTCAACCTTAGGGCAGAAGCCGGGTTCAATTCATATGCTACTGGTGGTTACCAAGGTAACATCGGTATTGAAGACAAGACGTCATGGACCCAGTGACGCACTGCACTACATCTTCCCAAACTACTCAAGTTCCTCTTAAAAGGACTTGTTTCATTCTCACAAGGGAACCGATATCATCTATCGACTTTCTCTTAGAGATGGTTGATATTGAAGAACGAGACCCTCTCCCTAGCCTCCGGAATAGGAACCAAATGTGCACAATTGAGTCTAGAGCCTCGAGATCATCAATAAATCTCATTAAGGACACTGTCAATGAAGACTCTCTGTTTCACACAATGTGGAAAGAGAGAATATATTTTAAGAGTCATACGCATTATCCTTGTGGTATTGCCAGAACATCTAAGTGATATGCAAACATATTCACAATGAAGATGGAAAGCCTTCTAGAGCCAACATCAAACAAGCTCTTGGTAGGTGGCATGTAAGATCTATCCAATAGATCAACCATGTGACAACTGGATAGAAACGATGAGGCGATTCAATCTTGAATCAACCTTGGTCCAGGAAAAGGATTGACGAATACCTTTGAAAAACCGGTCGTTGTGCTTAAAACTCTTTTCTCTAGCACATCGAATGTGTATTAATATTTCAAAAATAAAAGGTGTTTATGATTCATAATTGATTTTTCTTTAAAACCTTCGTTGTATTGCAAAAACACTTTATTTTGAGCAGTACACGATTGTTTTTCAAATCTCTTTTCATCAATCAGTAAATCTCAAATTCGCTGGTTCACTCACTCCGTGTTGTCTTCTTTGAGACATTTCGGTTTGAGAACAGCTAGAGCAGTTGCGAAACCCTGTCAAGAAGATTCTTCGGAATTATACCTGATCACAGGCAGTACTTGTACTGATCAACGAGGAACCATGGGCCATGTACCTCAATTCAACGAAAGTGATCAAAGACACTTTCGTGCGCTTTATTGCTAACTGGTGTATGCAGGTACACCCGACGCTTGCAGCTGATCAGAATGGAGAGGTCAATCAATAGCCGCATGCTCACACATCACATTCATTTCAAAAGAAATCATGATTAGTGCATCAATGACTCTGATATTCTCATTCCATGCTTCTGCTACGATGCTGCCAATATCATGAATCAACGAAAGCTTCCGCTACTCTGATGAGAAGTAATCATGATCCAGAATGTGAGCATGTCGATCCATAACTCACAACATCACTTAATACCAACACCACAAAGGATGCGTCAGAGATTTATGATAGCTGATGATCTCAAAACTGACTCAACATTCATTATCACGTGGATCAGTTAAAGACCTCCACTTGGATTATCCAAACATGCAAAAATGAAGAATCAATGACTACGAGCTACTGAGCAAAGAACAAGAACAAGAATCCAAGAACAATCTTAATGTAATATCTGTTTGTATTCAATGTAATTTCAGGTGACCTCCCTTAGGGGGAGATTGTTAGGATTTAGTAAATCCAGTTATTAAAGTGTCGGTCACCTCAAGTATATGTAATCGTTAGAAAGCTCGTAGTCGTAGTTATTTAAAGTTAAGTAGTATTTAATTAAGTAACACCGTGGAGGACGGACGGGTCTTTACCTACTGTATGCCTGATCCACAGCCCGTAGGTGGCGATTTGTGTAAGACTACAAATACTCTCTACCTCCCAAGGTAGAGAGTTGGAGCTCATAATAATACTTTCATTTTCTCTCACTAAGTTCCCAAACCTCTAACTATTTCTCTCTCTAAAACCTTAACTTATACGCCTACTTGTGATCATGTTTTCATGTGTTTGTGAAATCCAATATTTTACAAACAAACTAAGGCTCCCATCATCACTCCTACAGATGTTAAAATTGACACTAAAGTTAGCGGGTCAAAACCTAGAAGCAATGCAAAGAAGGATAGGATTACGCAAACTAAAAGTGATCATGAAAAGGAAGTGAAAGAACACCATAGGGACAATAAGTTTGACTTGAACAAAAAGAATCGTGTTGGTTCTAGTATTAGCTCTAAGCTTACTGAAATTAATTCGATGTCTTATGTTGTCTGCAAAACATGTAAAGAATGTCTATTTTCTGGTAATCATGATAAATGTGGTGTGTTATTTCTGAGGTCTAAGAATCAAAACCTAGTTAAGAAAGTTTGGAAAGCGAAACAGATTAAGCAATCCTAGAAACCTACAAGGAAGGTTTTTACCAATATAGGATTTTAGTAGAAGCCCACAGGTCGAATATTCACGCATGGCAAACCTTGCTCCTTAACTAGATCCACTATTCCTAGAGTAGTGCCTGTTAAGGTTTGGAAGCCAACTGGTAGAATAATCCCATTAGGCACACAATGCCATTTAACTAAGTCTGACGATTCTACTAGTTTTCTCCTAGTGATAATGCCATATCAACTAGGGTTTCTGCTGATTCAAAGATTATTTGCGCTAACCAAAAGGAACCCATTTTCACATGGGGATCCAATGTTTTCAAATTTCCACCTTTGTCTGTGTTCCAATGCAGGTCGTACAAATCATCCATTGGTAGTTGGATTAAGGCTGCTCTAAATAGATGAGGGGAAATGACTATGACGTTTGAACACAACAGTTCAAGCCTCGTTCCCTAAAGAAAAGAAAATTTTAGGCTTGAGTGCGCTTTATCTTCTGAAGAAGATAAATCTTCTTATTAATGACCATTCTCATCAACATGCTTCGTAGTTTTTCCTTGCGCTTTCAGTTATCAAGTGAATCAGACTATCGTTGCTAGTTCTCTTATTCCACTTGCTCAATTAAAATGCCGATGGTGACATCATTTGCAACCTTTGAGGGGGAGAAGTTTGAAGAGACTACATTTTAAATATATTCACTTGCTTAATCAAGAATGGCATCTCCGTATGCAATTCTTGAGGGGGAGAAGAAGTATGATAACTCTGCATGTTGAGTTATATCTGAGAATATATGGTCATACGGCTCCTAACTCATGTAAGAACCGAGCTTCTTCTTATCGGGTCATCTTTACATGGATTTTCTTCTAAGAGCCGTTGGTTGACATCTTCTCACGGACTGATGAATTATCGACAAAGTGCTTCCGGTTGATGCTTCACGTACACATCAACATGATGATTCCGAACAATCTCTCTGTTATTTTTTGATGTGATTGGTAGTTTGGTGTTACCATTTAGTGTGTTCGTTGCGGGCTGATTGCTGATTTCCTTGATGAACATCTTTCTGTTCTTGTTTGATTGGGAGGGATTTTAGTTAAGGGGATTTGCAAGATGTAAGTTAATTGGGATGCTTTTTGGTGTGATGAAGATGTTAACTATCTATTCCCCAACTGGACAATCTTGAAGAAGGTCGAGTCTACAGTCTGTTCTACATTTTCTGCTGCATGTTAGAAAACTAAAGACGAGTTGCATTTAATGATCTAAAGACTTCTTCATATTTCGTGCATTCATCATAAAGATTGTCGGTTTAGGGGAGAGCACTAATTGGGGGAGAGTGAAATGTCAAATTTAATCCCTAATTAGACTTGCTCACACTATTCTTCAGCAAGTTGACTCTCACAAGACTTCAAATGGTCTTCTCAACAGATTTCTGGTATACGGGCTTATTATGTGTTGCTGATTCTGAAGTATCAAAACCAACATGGGGGAAGGAGACACACATCTAAACACGAGTAATCTTGATGAACTTAATACATCTAAGTGATTGAAGATATCCCGGGAAGACAAATGTCATTACTGCAGAGAAACTTAAGGTTTGACTCATGGCGTTTAGTGTTCTTATTCCAACTATGTGGGGGAAGAGATGGAAGAGATAGTTTCTGAAGATAAAAGAGGTACACAAGTGTGTGATGATTTTGATGTTATCGCAATCATCAGGGGAGAGATATTGTGTACATTGGGGATGCTCAGCTGTTTCACAAGAGAGCTTAATCAGTGATTCCAAGATATAATCACTTATTCCGGAATTGACATCCGCAGAGATAATCAGTGATTCGGCCTACTACTTCAATGTTATTGGTTATTCTCTCTTTGGGCATTCGGGTACTTCGGGTTCCTGAGCTTCATACACTTTCTTCAGGGGAGAGAAAAATATACGTCGGGGTTATTCTTTGGATATTAGACTTAATCTGATACTTCGATGGTATAAGTTTCTTCGTCTTTGAAGTTCATCCATATGTGTATTCGGGTTGATGAGCTTCATTCAAAGAGACTGACTGCATCAATTCATCTACTTAGGGGAAGTGGTCTCTTGACAACCTTTTTGGAATGGATCGCTTCAGACTTCAGTGGAAAGGGAATTTGAGAAGAGTTATTCAAATGTGGGATGATACGTTGTTGTTCTTCTTCTTGATGATATAACCCCGAACAAAGAATCACGTTAATTATTCTTAAAAGGAGCAGCAAGATCGATGATAATGGTGTGCTTCTTTGTGTACATGGCTAAGGCAAGCTTGAAATAGAGCTTCGAATCTGCTCAACAAAAGGATTTTCGGTTTGAGGGGAAGCTGCCAAAGTCTCACTTTCAGATGGTTCAATTTCTCTCAATTCAGGAGCCTCGAAAGCTTTGGTGGTGAATGTTTAAGAGATGATGATTTCTATCTTCTACAACGGTGCTGGACGATATCCTTATCTCGGTACTCGTATCATCATCCTCGTAAACTATATCATCAACTTTATATGTGTAAATATTTATCAAAAACCAAATACAAAAATATAAAACCAACAAAAAGAAAATAGAAAAATATAAAACCAACAAAAACCTATAAAAATCTGAAAATTTTGAAAAATACCAAAAATATTGTTTTCTAAAGACATGTCTTCTAGTATCGATAACATCTACGGTCTTAGAAATGTCATTCAATAATGGCATGGGACCATAGATGAAGTTTGAGTAGGAGGTGTAAATATTTCTTTTCAAAACATGTCAAAAATTATGGCTTGCAGTCACTTCAGACTGTAACCCATGCTTAAACCATGGTTTGCTATTATTTCAGATAGCAACCCGCTCTTCAAGAAAGGAAAGTGCTGCGCTAAACCAATTTTCAAATATTTCGTGCACTTATCCTAAAACAAAATGAGTAAAGTATGTCGAAGGACTGCTATTCCTACTCAAATATTTTTCCTTCTAAAATTCTTCAGAAAAATATTTGTTTTAACAAAATGGTGGTAAATCAGTTGCTTGAAAATCAATCAGAATCAAGTTTTCATAAATTTGCAAAACCCAATCAAGGAGTACAACTTATTTAAAACTATTGATAGAATGAGTCATTGATTGAGGGGGAGAATGTTTTCAAATTTATATCATCTAACGAGCGTACATAATCATCCTACGTGCTTAACAGAAAAAGATACTTGCCTATGTTGAAGGACTAGGAATCTAGGATATGATTGTTATGATTAGATGATTATAGTTTGATGAACACATAATTCCCATTCTTTACATGATCTGATTGATATGTTGAATTGACTTGTACTATTCGATTGATGTTTGGGTGTTGTTGACCACCATATATCTGTTTGTGTTGACTAACGTATGCAGATAAGATGGTTTATAAGAATGTTCCCGATCCGGATCCCACAAATGAAGATGATTGGATGCCGAAAGGAAAGGGCAACTATTTCTTGGGTCGACAAAAGAATAAACGGAGCTTAATTGGATCTCTATTATGAGTTGGCATGATATATGCAACGTCATAGGTCTTGCTGCATCAGCATATGGTTTTTTTCATGCCCTACAACAACAACAACAAAAGCAGCTTAACCACCACGTATCTTTGTGCAGGAAATAGTAGTGGATGACACCATTTTTTTAAAACAATTTTGAAAATGATGTTTTTGAAAATGGAAAAATATTGTTTTGAAAATAAATTGGACTAAATTTTGGAAATCACCGGACTTCATTTTATCAAAACTTAAGTCACTCAATCAACGACTACGGTCATCGATTGAGGGGGAGAGTGATTTAAAATAAAATATTTTCAAACGATATTTCATCTATCAAGTCCATTTTGTACAAGAAAAAGTGGTGATCTAAAGATTTAATGTTATGTCATGGTATGATTTTCTTTAAAACTCAAAGATATTACAAAATGAAATATTTTCTGTTCTTGTTTGATTGTAAAATTATTTTATTTTCTTAAAGATCTCTTAAAAACTATCATACCTGACACTAACAATCTTTAATGTCTATAATTGGTCCTCATCAGTCAATTTTCAAAATTAAATCAGGCCACGTCTTTCCCTAAACTTTTCTAAATAATTAAATCACTTGGGATCCAAAATCTCAAATGGTTTGATATTTTTGATCGGGGGAGAATTTGTGATTTAATATGAAATCTGATAAAAGATGATTGTTTTGACTCAAAGTGCAGGCTGCTCTCCCATATGTGCTAAACACTTTCGAATCTCGAAGCACATATTGAGGGGGAGCATTTCAAAAGAAAATAAACTATCAAGGTACAAAGATTTCTATGTTTCAACATAAAGTACCTTGATTGATTTTCTAATGGTTTTCTGTATAGCAATGTGATTGTGAAAGTACTTCAAATAACTCTTTCCTCTATGTGCTAAATGATTTTAAACAACCAACGCACATTTTGAGGGGGAGAATTTACCATGAAAATCAAATGGCTTTTTCTTTAAAAATTGTGATCAAAGAAAAATTTCAAAGAACTCTTGCCTCCATGTGCTAAAAAATTTCAAAATCATATGCACATGTTGAGGGGGAGAATTTCTAAATGATCAAAACAATTAAGGTACAAAATGATTTGATATTATATCACAAGTACCTTGATTGATTTTCACAATGATTTTTCAATTGGTTTCAAGGAAGAAAGAACTGTACCAAAAGACCGACCATTTTACTATTATGCAAGGAGTTATAAGGATGGTTAGGTTAGGTATTAGTTCCCACGATCCAGCCAGAGCTAAAGGGATCTACCCAGGGACAATCCAATAGATAGTGTAGAGTCCTTAGGTATGATGAAAAAAGGAGAAAAATGAGAATATGTGAAGAGTGCGGACTGAGATAGAGCTAGAACTGGAATAAACTCAACACAGTTCTAGTAATGAAGTCTCAGTAAGCACTGAATGGGTTGAAGAATGAAAAAGAATTGAATGAGAAAAGGGTGAAAGAAATATCCCTCCATTAATTCAACCTTAGGGCAGAAACCGGGTTCAATGCATATGCTACTGGTGTCTACTAAGGTAACACTGGTATTGAAGACAAGACGTCATGGACCCAGTGACGCACTGCACCTAACTTCCCAAGCTACTCAAGTTCCTTTTAAAAGGGCTTGTTTCATTCTCATGGGGAACCCACATAATCTATCGACTTTATCTTAGAGATTGTTGATATTGAAGAAGGAGACCCTCTCCCTAGTCTCCGGCATAGGAACCAAATGTGCACAACTGATTCTAGAGTTAAGAGATCATTCTCAAAATCTCATTAGTTTACAAAATTAATGAAGACTTGTTGTTTCACACAATGTGGAAAGTAAGTATATATAGAGAGTCCTACGCATTATCCTTGTGGTATTGCCAGAACATCTGAGTGATATGTAAAGTATTCACGATGAACATGGAAATCCTTCTAGAGCCAACATCAAGCAAGCTCTTGGTGGGTGATATGTGAGATCTTTCATCAGATCAAGCTTGTGACAACTAGATAGAAATGATGGGGCGATTCAATCATGAATCAACCTTGGCCCAGGAAATGGATTGACGGATACCTTTGAAAAAACCGGTCGGTGTGCTCAAAACTCTTTCCTATTGCACATCGACTGTGTATTAATCTTTCAAAATTAAAAGGGTATTTATGATTGAAAGTTGATTTTTCTTATAAAACCTTCGTGGTATTGGAAAAATCTTTCTTCAAGCAATACGCGATTGTTTTCAAATCATTTTTAATCAATCAGTAAATCTCAATTTGCT
This sequence comes from Chrysanthemum seticuspe, assembly GCA_019973895.1. Taxonomy (NCBI): domain Eukaryota; kingdom Viridiplantae; phylum Streptophyta; class Magnoliopsida; order Asterales; family Asteraceae; genus Chrysanthemum; species Chrysanthemum seticuspe. The sequence continues at coordinate 217,376,837 of BPTQ01000007.1, read as the reverse complement.
GGTTCACTCACTTCGTGTTGTCTTCTTTGAGATGTTCCAATTTAAGAACAGCTAGAGCAGCTGCGAAACCCTGTCAAGGAGATTCTTCGGAACTCTACCTGATCACAGGAAGTACTTGTACTGATCAACAGGAAACTGTGGTTCTTGCAGCCCAATTCAACGAAAGTGATCAAAGACACTTTCGTGCGCTTTTATTGCTAACTGTTGTCTGCAGGAACACCCGACGGTTGCAGCTGATCAGAATTGAGGAGTCAATCCATAGCTGCATGCTCACAACTCGCTTTCACAATCTAAAGAAATCATGATAAGTGCATATCTTCATCAACTGACTCTAATATTTTCAATCCATGCTTCTGCTACACTGCTGGAAATATTATGAATCAACAAAAGCTTCCGCACCTCTGATGAGAAGATATCATGATCCAAAATGTGAGCATGACGGTCCAAAAGTCACAACTTCACATGATGGGGACACAATAAAGGGTGATCCAGATATTTACTGTGGCTGATGAACTCAAAGAAATATCAAAGATCATCAAGATGTGGATCAATTCAAAGACCTCCACTAGAAGTACAAAACTATGCGGACTATGAAGAGTCACAGCTAAAGCACAAAGATGCAGAAGATGAAGAATTAATGTCTACGAGCTCAAGACTAAAGATAAAATAGAATGCTAGGATTCAAAATGTAAATCATGGGGTGACCTCCCTTAGGGGCGATTGTTAGGAATCAGAAATTCCATAGTGAAGTGTCTGTCACCCCAACTATTATCTAGCATATGTTAGCTCGTAGACATTACATTATTTACTAGTTATTTAGTTAGTTATTTAGTTTAGTGCAACACTGTGGAGGACGGACGGGTCTTTACCCACTGTATGCCTGATCCACAGTCCGAAGGAGGACGTTTAGTATGTAACTATAAATACCCTCTACCTCCCAAGGTAGAGGGTTGGACCTTTCACTTAATCTAACCTTCTTTCTTTTGTTTACTTTCTCTCTCTAGAAAGGATCCCATCTTCCACTTTCACTCTCTAAACTCTATTCCATATGCCCATTGATTTGTGTGTTTATGTGTTTATGAAAACCAATATCTAACATCTTTTGGTTGTAAAACTGTCAGGACCGAATACTATAAGATTTATGTGGTTTGGAGGTCTTGGTTGGTGGAAGAAGATGAAGATCTTCATCCTTTTTAGTGAGAGAAAGTTAGAGAGAGGGAGGAGAAAACACAAGGTTTATTAAGAAACACACACAATACAATACACCAAATGATTCACCTCACCCCTCATGGAGAGTCATGAGGGGTATATATAGGCCCTATCTTTGCCACTTACACGATACTAGTCCCTAAGGGCAAAGTATACAACGCGTCTAGTCCAATTCACGTAAGTGACGTTATCTTTATAGAAAGCGAGGCTAACAATCTCCCTCCAAGATAGCGTCACACGTGAATGGTTACAATGAGACCTATAGATACAAAACAAAGTAAATTACAATAGTAATGAACAATGTTGACTTTCTTGAAGTGCAGAGTCTCTGTAGTCTAGATACTGAGGCAAACTTGAAGTTCTCCCTTCCGATGACCTCAGCATTTGATCTTCTTGTAGCTCTGAACTTCAAGTGTAACGGTCTAGTTAGGTTATTACTCCCTCCTAACTAGTGAGCCTTTTTTTCTTTCTTTGCTCCCTCCTGAACCGACAACACTCTTCCAACACGTCTTTAATCTTCAGACACGCAGCGGAGAAAGTAAACTCTTGAAGGACAATGGTTGTCGTTCTGGGAACATCATAACAACATAACTCACTTAGTATTGCATCCAAGTTGGTAAAAAAACCCCGATGTACGCCACACTACTTCTCCTTCTTCAGTCTTAAGCAAAAATCCCTTCGTAATCCAATCACGGAAGATGAAATACCAACTTCTCCCTCCTGATGGTTGCGAGCTATCGGAATCATCATAATGTTGCGTACATGCCGTATTACCTTCTTGATGCAATACTAACATCATAGATTGATCAAAATTCCGTGAGAATATGTCGCAAAAATACTCTCAATACACATTTCTCTCAAACCAACCTTTAAATCGAACCTCCTTTGAATTCACCGGCTAATAGTAATGACCACATATGGAGATTGCCCGGTACGAATAACTTGAAAAGGAAGTAAGCATCCCAACTTGTGACTTGCTGCTTGTTCTAAATTTTTGAACAATCCACAACTTCTTGTGACACTGAGCACAACAACGTAACTCCTTAAAGTGATGGTTAAACACTGTGAGCACTACAACGTAACTCCTTTCCAGTTATAACCAGATTTTCAAATTTCATAATGTGCCCAGACAAGTTATCTTGAGACATGCATCCAACCAACCATCGTCTCAACGATAAAGAAGTCCACCCGTGAAATGTCACTTCAATTCCGCATCAATAATACCGTACAAAAACCCCGTAGTCATTTTTCACATCTTCACTCAAGCCGTGAATATTGTATCCCTCCGTGAAAAATTTACCATACCAAAAATACCACTCGGTTTTCCAATATTAAAAAAATTGTATCTAAAAATTTTGTGAAACAAAATTTGATAACAACCTTTTTTTTCACTCATTTTGAAATGAAACCGTGTATGCCAATACCATGTGTTTGCGAGCAAGGCATGACATCGTTTAATTCAGCCCATAGTTGAAATACATGCTAACCATTTTGGTCCACATAGGTGTTAAGCACTAAAGCCCAATTCGGATAAAATGCAAGGCCCAACGAAATAGAAAATCCGATCCAACTATCCATCAATATACGGATATAAGAAACACAATCCATTCTAACCTAAACACACTACTATCAAAGTGTACGCCTGCCACATCTCTCCAAAAGCAGATCTTGGAAAGAAACGTATCTCCTCCTACATCTCAACACTTCTCAAACGAATCTCAATATTAAATGAATCTCATCTCAAATCTCATTATCATCAAAAACCGTTTAACACACAACTCAATCTCACGTGAGCACCAATTATCTTTTACCATATTCGAAGAACACATGAAGTACTTCAAGATCTCTGATGGAGGTCACGGGTAGGTTTTTTCTTTTGTTTTGAGTTTGTTGGAACGAGACACGAAAACGAATTTAACATACTTGTTAAAAATCTTTTCATTCAAGTTTCGGATATTGAACAAGGAGCATAGCTTCAAATGGATCAATGATGATTGTTGTTCAACTTCAAAAAAAATCTTTGAAAGATTGGAAGAAGTGAACCAGATCTGAGATTTATTTTATTTTTTCTTTTTGAGTCGTGAAAGAGATGGAAGATGGGGATAGTAGGTTAGATGAAGTATTTGTGATGTTGGTATGATGTTGATAATCGGATGGAACTTTCTTTAATGGTTCTCGATTTTATTTCATTAAAGAGGACTGATGATGGTGTTGAAGCACATAGGTCATGATGAAATGGTATATGGTATTTCTGTTTTGGTCGTGGTCTTTTAACAACTTTACGCGTAACTTTTTTCATTTCTGCTCAGTAATTTATTACGCGTAACATTGCTTATGCGTAGGCATACGCATAACATTGCTTATGCGTAGCCTATTCTTACGCGTAAGCCTAGGCTTATGCGTAAGAGCATATGCGTAACTTTTTCTACGCGTAACTTCACAGCTACGCGTAACACCTCTGAAGATTCCTCTTAAGCGTAGAAAAAGGGTTTTGACCCTTTGACTTTTTCCGGCGAGTGTTTCCGACCATGTTTTTCCGTCCATCAAGCACAAACCCAGAAAAACATAAAAGCTTTTCATTTTTAACCATGTTTGACCATAAAAAGATGAAGGATGACCACTTTTTGTTTCACGGATATTGGTACAAAATAAGTCAAAAAAAAGTGATATATCACAAACTGTTTGGACAAAAGTGACCCAAGACAGCTGTGTAGACAAGAAAGATTATGATTTTTTGACCAAGGATACACAAAATAATGTTCAGACTGTTTACCCACAGATTAAACGGAAAAAAAATTTCCGAGCATCAAAAAAATACCAAAAACAGTCAAAAACATGTATAAAAAACTCACATAAATCATCAAAAAGCAACCATGGCTCGTTATACCAATTGTCAGGACCGAAAAACTATAAGATTTATGTGGTTTGGAGGTCTAGGTTGGTGGAAGAAGATGAAGATCTTCATCCTTTTTAGTGAGAGAAAGTTAGAGAGAGGGAGGAGAAGATAAGGATAACTTGAATAAATGAAAACAATACACTACACCAAATGCTTCACCTCACCCCTCATGGAGAGTCATGAGGGGTATATATAGGCCCTATCTTTGCCACTTACACGATACTAGTCCCTAAGGGAAAAGTATACAACGCGTCTAGTCCAATTCACGTAAGTGACGTTATCTTTATAGAAAGCGAGGCTAAGAAAAACTATGGAACAAGAAATATTAATGTTAAAACATTTGGTTGTGAACATATGCATAGTATCGATGTTTATCTATGTTATCATAGTTGTATTTCTATATTCTTGTGTTGTGATTCATCGTTCATCGGTTGTATATACCGAGCCGATCATTATGTTCTTATTTATGTTATGATTTTGTTGTGACAAATCATGATTCACTTATTCATGTTTATACGATGTCATTTCATTGATTTAAAGTGATGATCTCGACTATTATGATATTTATAATATGTAATCACTTGTACTATTATCGATGATTCTTATTGCTGGTGTTTATCTCTTGGTAATTTTAGAAAAATGGTCAAGAAGAAAGCTACCCCATCCACCATTACTCTAACCGCTATTTGAAAGATGGTCCCTAACTGTGTTAGCGCTGCCATTGCCAAACTTGCTGCTGACGCTGCTAGAGCCGAAGCTACACGCACTGCTGAAGCCGAACGTGTTGCTCAAGCGGCACGTGAAACTGAAGCTGCCGCAAGAGAAGCTGAGATTGCAAGAGAAGCTAAGATTGCCCGAGAAGCAGAGATTCCTCGAGAAGCTAAAGCTGAACGTGTTGCCCAAGCAGCACGTGAAGCCGAGGCTACTCGCCTTGCTGAAGCCGCACGCGTTGCCGCAATAGCACGTGTTATTGAAGAGGCAAACTCGAATGAAACCAACACTCCAACTAATCAAAGTGAGTCCTCCGTAGCCTACAAATGTAGCTACAAGGGATCCATGAACTGCAAGCCCACCTTTTCCAAGGGCACTGAAGGTGTTATTGGTCTACTTCATTGGTTTAAGAGATCTGAGACTGTATTTCTTCTAAGTGACTGCTTAGATGATTGCAAGGTTAAGTTTGCAACTGGAACTTTGCTAGAAGATGCGTTATCTTGGTGGAAAGCTTATGCCAAACCAATCGGAATGGAAGAAGCTTGCAGGATTTCTTGGTTTGATTTGAAGCAACTGTTGATGAAACAGTATTGCCCAAGAACTAAGATAAAGAAGTTGGAGGATGAATTTTACTACTTATCTGCTAAGGGTAATGACATCAAGACATACTTCAAGAGATTCCACGAGCTGAGGGCCATGTGTCCTAATCTATTCCCTACCAATGAGAAGCTTTTGGAAAGTTTGATCGGGGGTTTACCCCAAAGCATTGAAGGAGATGTCATCGCTTCTAACCCAAAGACTATAGAAGCAGTTGTCACTATATCCCACCGCCTTATGGAACTGATACTGAAGCTTGGGAATGCACAAGGATCGAATGACAACAAAAGGAAGTTTGATGACCGAAGGAACATGAACCCCAACCACCATCAGTCCAACAAATCATCACAATTCAACAACAACTGTAACCACAACAACAACAACAATCAGAACAACAACAACCAGTACCACCATAACAGGAACCAACATCACAACCAGCAGAACCGGAGACAAGATGCCGCAAGGGCTTATGTTGCACCCATCGCCGATAAAGGATATGTCGGACCTCATCCCATGTGCAATAGATGTTTGTTGCATCATTCTGGACCCTGCACTATGAAGTGTGACAAGTGCAACAAAGTGGGTCATCGGGGTAGGAATTTCCGAAACCCTACAAATGGGAACAACATAACATTGGCAAATATGAGTTGTTATGGATGTGGAGAAAAATGTCATTTCATGAATCAATGCCCAAAAAGAAATGTCGCTCATCCTAACAATGCGCGTGCAAGGGCGTTTATGCTAGGAGATGAAGATGTGTCGTTGAACCCTGATGTTGTAACAGGTACGTATTCTCTTAACAATCATTCTACAAAAATCTTATTTGATTCTGGAGCCGACAAGAGTTTTGTTTCTACTACCTTTGCACCATTACTTGAAATCACCCCAATTGCCTTAGACACAACTTGTGAGATAGATCTAGACGATGGAAAGATAATAGGAACCAACACCATTATCCGTAATTGCCCTATGCTTTTGCAAGACCAACCATTCTTCATAGATCTTTTACCGATCAAGCTTGGTAGTTTTGACGTCGTAATTGGCATGGATTGGTTATCTAAACATCGTGCTTGGATTGTATGCAACGAGAAAACTGTTTACATTCCAATCAATGGTGAAACCTTGGTTATCCGCGGGGATCAAAGTAGAATGTAATTGAGCATCATATCCTATGCTAAGTCTAAGTACATGGGGAAAGGATGTTATGCCTTCTTAGCTCAGGTAACGGAAAAGAAGTCGGAAGAGAGACGACTGGAGGATGTGCCTGTAGTTAGAGAATTCACTGAAGTGTTCCCAGAAGATTTTCCTGGTCTTCCACCTGCTCGACAAGTCGAATTTCAAATTGATCTTGTACCTGGAGCTACACCTGTAGAACGAGCACCATACCGATTAGCACCCTCTGAGATGCAAGAGTTGTCAAAACAACTACAAGAGTTTTCTGATAAAGGATTCATTAGACTGAGTTCCTCACCCTAGGGAGCACCGGTTTTGTTCATCAAGAAGAAAGATGGATCATTTCGGATGTGTATCGATTAAAGAGAATTGAACAAGATCATAATAAAGAACCGATATCCCTTGCCAAGAATCGATGATGTTTTATCAGTTACAAGGATCGAGTGTATACTTGAAAATTGACCTGAGATCTTGATACCATCAGTTAAGGGTTGAAGAAGAAGATATTCCAAAGACCGCATTTCAAACTCGCTATGGTCACTATGAATTCCAGGTAATACCATTTGGTCTAACCAATGCGCCTGTCGAATTTATTAACCACATGAATAGAGTCTGTAGACCCTACTTGGATAAATTCGTCATTGTGTTCATTGACGATATTCTCATCTACTCTTGTGATAAAGAAGAATATGTGGAACATCTGAAAACTGTATTGAAATTACTCAAGGATGAAGAACTGTACGCTAAATTTTCCAAATGCGACTTTTGGATCGAGACAATCCAAATTCTTGGTCACGTGATCGACAGTAAAGGTATTCATGTGGATTCCGCAAAGATTGAATCCGTAAAGAACTGGTCCGGACCAACCAACCGTACCGAGATCCGTCAATTTTTAGGTCTTGCCAGTTATTACCGGACTTTCATCGAAGGTTTCTCGAAGATAGCAAAACCATTGACGGAGTTAACCCAGAAAACGAAGAAGTTTGAATGGGGTGACGATCAAGAATCAGCTTTTCAGCTCCTTAAGAAAAAGCTTTGCGAAGCACCTATCTTGGCTCTACTCGAAGGAGTAGAAGACTTTGTGGTATATTGTGACGCTTCACACTTGGGTTTAGGCATTGTTCTAATGCAAAGGAACAAAGTAATTGCTTATGCATCCCGTCAAGTCAAGACTCATGAGAAGAATTATACCACTCACGATCTAGAACTCGGAGTTGTTGTATTTGCTCTCAAGTTATGGAGACACTATTTTTACGGAACCAAGTGCATAGTGTACACTGATGACAAAATACTTCAACACATCTTGGATTAAAAGGAACTGAACATATGTCAACGTCGCTGCTAGAATTGCTTAGTGATTGTGACTGTGAGATCCACTACCATCCCGGAAAGGCAAATGTCGTTGCTGACGCCTTGAGCAGAAAAGATCGCCCTAAGCCACTTAGAGTGAGATCATTAGGAATGGTAATCAATTCACCCGTTCCATAAAAAATTCTTGAAGCTCAGATCGAAGATCTTAAAGAAGAAAACAGGCCGAATGAGAAGATTTATGGCATGCCAGAGAACTAAAATGGATTCGTGAAGAGATTAGATGGAACATTGTGTTTCAAGGATCGAAGTTGGATTCCACTTTACGGAGGTATCCATGACCTCATTATGCATGAATCGCATAAATCTAAGTATTCCATCCACCCTGTCCCCAACAAGATGTATCAAGATCTAAAACTTCTATACTGGTGGCCAAACATGAAGGACGATATCGCCGAGTATGCTAGCAAGTACCTGACATGCTTAAGAGTCAAGGCAGAGCATCAGAAACCATTAGGATTGTTAACTCAACCAGAACTTCCCGTTTGGAAATGGGAAAGAATCACAATGGACTTCATCACTAAATCAGCTCATTTCCTACCTATCAAGGAGAATGACGAGATGATTACACTCACTCGGTTGTACCTTAAGGAGATTGATTCTCACCACGATGTACCGATCTCCATCTGTAACACCCCCAAATCTGGTTTAGCGGAAGCATATGGGTCATGGGGTGCTACTAAATCGGAGATCATAACACAAGTAATAAAGAACGGAATACATACTTCCTTTAATTTCATAAAATCATTTTAAAACATTATCTTACAAACATTGTTTAAATAAAAGGGCACAACCCGTAAGTTTAGTGGTCCCAAATAAAACATCAACATGTGTTAAAACACTTCTTTTAGGATAACTACGACCATTGCCACTTCTTGCCTTGAACCATGATAACATGTCAAACACCTGAGAAAAATATGCTAAAAAGGTCAGCTAAACGCTGGTGAGTTCATAGGTTTATAATTAAAACAGTAAGTATGGACCAAAATCAAAGGCATATAATCATTATAATGAATATAATGTTATATGAATGAAAGTCTATTATGCTAGCACTAAGTTCATGCAACTGATACTATGACAGTTTCTGTATGCTAAATGAAGTCATACAACATATGGGGCCTAATGCGAGTGTTTTGTCCCTTTACACTCGATTCCGCCATAGTATACATTTCGCCTTGGCCTAAGTATGGCGAACCAAACGGAGGAGTCACCCTTAATAGATCTATTTATAACATTCGCGCTTCTCAGCAGGGAACTGACGGTTCATGAATGGGGCATTTCTAGGGACATAAGGGCTTAGGCTAATCCACGTAATAGTAATCATGCAATAGTTCAGGTCCATAAAAAGTTTTTGCATATTTTCTCACCCTAAAATGTATAAAACAATTTATCAAGTAAAAGTGGGGCTATAAACTCACCTTAGCAATAAGTAGTCCAAAGGTGGGATTTCAATGAATGTTATGGAGCTGCACCGACACGCGACCTAGATAAGTAGAGCAAGTTTTAGTTCATTATTTTAATTTAGACTTTCTTAAAATGGTTCAATTAATATCGTTTTTATAACGGTATCAAAACCTGAATTGGCTTGTAAAATAATCATAATGTTTTACTAGTAAGTATATACATGTGTATATATACTTATTTACGTTGACACATAATTGTATTGTCATAATCAAACAAAGTTGATTTATTTTCTAATATCTCTTGTTTTAAAGTATACCCATTTTAAATTTGAAGACTTCCAAATTTATCATATGTTAAAATTATATAGTTAGTCCATGTTTATTTGCCCAAAAATGGCATAATTTACGTTGTCTCAAGCAAGTATTTGGACACCCAAGGATGGCGTCGGACAAATGATGTATTAGCGAGACGCGGACAGTTTGGTCTGCATTTAGATTCGACAGTTTTTACTCTTTTACCAATTGATATGTGTTCCTGATTTTTAGTAGTATTACACACATAACCACATTCTTGGTCCTAGGTTGTGGGCTGCGGCCCAGGGGGAAACTCACTCAGCCTCATCCAAACAAAATGGAGGTCAGGGGGGGATGCATGAAGTGGGCTTTAGCCCTGGTGGCTATTCGAGCAAAAATGAATAGGTAACAGGTTTTCATATCAGAGTAATACTTCATTTGTATTACTGACTTTATTGTGACAGGTTAGGCGCAAAACTCCCATCTGACATACCCTTTCAAACGAGGATCAAGGTGAACAAGGTACACGCTAACAAAGCTCCTACGATTACACCAGTGCTCTTGCCGATTGAAAATAAATAAACATCCTTCGTGGGTGTTTTCCCGCATGGTACTAGGGGATTTTCGGCTCTCCCTTGAGAGTTTTCATGCCACAAGATCATAACAACTTTTAGACCATTACCAAAAACACAACTTGTTGTTCCCTATCCACTATCGTAATAACAGTTGAGTATTAAAAACAGATAATAGTGAATCAATGACTGAAGTAAGATGTAAGCAAAACACACTGATTAATTTTCAGCATAATATTCTTTATTAGAAATCAATCAAAAATAATACATTACCCAAGTACTTGCGGAATAGTAATTGGGATTGAAATGACAAAGGGTTGGTACTCCTCACTAAGTTCAGGCTAAGTCTGAACACAACTACTATGGAACCACTTAGCTATCTCAGGGACTGAGTTGTATTTGGAGGAGTGAAAGATGGCTTGTGTGTGTGTATGTTTTACAATTCATAAGCTTGATCTTTCACTCCATCTCTTATGCTATTTATACAAGTATGAGTTTTAACTCTATCCTAAGTGACAAACTGACATTTTGCAGAAGGCAAAATACTGATGTATTTGGTCTCTGTTTACAAAGACTATATCAAGTAAGAGACAGGCAGATTTCCATAAGTCAGTGATGACACTGAGCCTGATAGTTTGCCATTCTGGGAAAGTTGACTTTGGTTGATACGGACTTCGTCTTATCTGATTCAAACTTATCCCACTCATTCTTCAGTCTTCTACTTCAGTTTGTCTTCAGTGTAAGTAGTTGGTGAGTAGTTTAGGAATTCAGTGAGTTATTGTCATCACTCACTGAATCCACCATCTCCTTCTTGACTCAGTCTTCACCCTTTAAATTCCGCCTTACTGAGTGGAGAGACTTCTTCTTCGCCTCTTACTGAGTATCCTGAAGATGGCTCACTGAGAGACTATGCACTCAGTGACCTGTTAGTGTTTAACGGTCTAAACACTTAGGGTATTTTCTATTCAAATCCTAGATTTAAGAGGTTTGGGTATTTACTGAACCCAACAGTCTCCCCCTATTTGGATATACAAATTCCCTAAGTGTTTGATCAGTGTAAGTGAGCAATTGGCTTCTTCTTACACTGAATGTACTATTGAACATAATAAGGAACACTGAATATTTTAACAAAACATACATCATTTATTGATCAATTACATGGTTCCTATCACTAGTACAAAAGATAAAAGATAATGACGTCATTTAAGATGGATCCCCAGTGCTTCAAGGTTGACTTTCTTTGTGATGAGTGTTTCTTTGTCAGGGTGCTCATTTATCTTGGTGTTTAAGTCAGCACAGAACCTGACGTTTGCTGAAGTCTAAATTTGAGAGGCCACTGGTATGTAGCTCAGCATTGTCGCCACACCTGCCTGATCAATGTCACTCTACCTTTGAAACGCTGGGTTTCCATAGACATCAATGAAGAACAGTCCTCTTTCAGTCTTTTCAATCACAAGACAGTTTACAAACTTCACCCCTTCAGGTAGCTCCCTATTACATTCCAGTCCAGGCACTTTTATCTCAGGCTGGAACTCAACCCTCTTTAGTTTGCCCTGTGATGCTTGAGGTTGAGATCCTTGAGGTGCTGTTAAGGCAAGCTGAATTCCCAGTATTGCTGGTGCTTCCCTTAGTCTTTCATACCTTTTGCTGAGCATTTTCATTAGTTCCTTAACCACCGTGTTATGCTTCTTTTCAATAATAGGACCAAGTTCATCGAGTTCAGTGATACCAAAGTCAGTGAATTTCAGGGGATCATGAACCTTGAAGTGTCTTTTATCATCCCCCCTGTAGATGTTCATTGCCAGTGGTTTGGACTTGGGGATGATTCTGATATCAGTGATTTTCTCAGGCAGCCTTCTGCTTGTCATTGACCAGTTGTAATGGTCAATTCTTTCTTTCCTGATGGCTGCAGCTTTCTTGTTCTTTTCTTCCAATTTCTTTTTCATTTCAGCCATTTTAGCAGCCTGAGCATCCTTGAACTTCTGTCCTGCCTGACCCTTTATAAGCTTCTTTGGATCAATTCCCATATTCTCAGCTTCCTCAGCAACAACTTGTACCAATGCTTCTTTGCTCTTTCTCTCTTCCTCAGCTAGTTTCTTTTTCCTTTCTTCCTTAGCAAGATAGGCACTTAGCTGTTGTGGTGTGAGCAGGTACTCAATGTTGTCGATCATGTAAGGGATCTTCTCAGGCTCAGGAGTTTGCATTATGCCTTTTCCTTTATCCTGGCCTGAGGAAGATGACGCTACCAAGGGTGGTGTTGTTGTTGTTGTTGTTATGGGTGTAGTCACTGTCATTGTTAATGTTGTTGTAGATGTTGGTGGGACTGATGATATGGGTGTTGTTAAAACAGGTGGGATTGATGAAACTGGTACAATAGAGACTGGTTGAGCTGGCTCCCCCTCAGTGTGAGAGGAAGTCTCTTTAGTGGTATTCTCCCCCTCAACTGTTGTGGCAACTTCAGTGAGAGCAAGAGTTGTCTCTGACACTGGGGGAGTTTGGGTGGCTTGACCTCTGAAGGCTTGGTAGATCTCCGTGACCGTAGCCTTGATGTCAGATGTATCCTTCTGAAGACCAGTGACCTTTTCTGCCAGAGTAGCCTGAGAGAGTTCCAAGGCAGTCATTCTTGGCCCAAGATTCCAAGCCATTGAAGATGATGCCTTAGCCAAAGTGGTCCCCTGAGCATCCAAAGAACCCAGTGTTGCCTGAAGAGACTGAACCGAAGACTGAAGACCCTGAACATTGGCAGACTTTAGCATATTGATTAGTTCAGTGAGGTCTGAGAAATTCTTCAAGTAAGCCTCAGTAGCCTCTAGCACTTTGGAGTTGAGTGTTGGGTCTTCTTTGACAGCATCCCTGATTTCATCAATTGTAACTCCACAAGTCTGAAGATGCTTTAGAAACTTAACCATGTTTTCATCCAGTCTATGAAGATGTTGGTACATGAGATCCCTGTGTTCATCAGTGTTGGCATTGAAAGTGAGCACATCAGACTTTAGATCAGCATAGCTGGCAGCAGCTTCAGTGTGTTGATCCTATAATGTTTCAGTAACCCCATAATATAGCTTCCTTGAAGCCTTTGTGATCCACTTAACCAGCTGTCTTTCAATCAGTGGAAGAACATTGTCAAACCCTTTGAATTCATCAGATGATGAAGATTCTGAGGAAGCAGAAGAGTTATCATCAGCTTGAAAAGGTGACTCCTCAGGCTTCGTTGGATAAGGCTGAGATTCTTGTTCATGTGGTTGAATCTCAACGTCCATGTCTTCCCCTGTTGAGAGTATTTCATCGTCACTGTCAGCAAGTTCATCATCAGAAAATAAGATATCAGTGACCTCAGCAACAGTTAACAAAGTGGTGGTGACGGGTTCCGTATCAGCTGGTGGTATTAATCCCTCTAAGTCTTTGTCCCCCTTTGACCCCTCAAAAACTGATGGGTTTTTCCTAGTGCCTTCGCTGGAGTCAGGATTGGTGATGAGTTCCGTATTGGCGGGTTGTTTCAGTTCCTCCGAGTCTTTGTCCCCAAGTGCCTCTTCAAGCAATGGTGGGTGTTTCCTAGTGCCATCGTTAGAAGCAGTTTCAGTTTCATCCCTATCAGTGGGTTGTTTGTTTCCCCCTGAGTCTTTGGGATCATTCAGTTCGCCCTCAGACAAAAGCTTGGATTGGCGAATGTCCTCCTTGGGCAGTATGGAAGGCGCTCCCCTACCAGCGGGTTGTATGTTTCCCTCTAGATCTTGGGGAGTAGTAGTTGTGACCAAGGGCACTGACTGTGATGTATCAGTGTCCTTCGTTGTCACAGGGGTGGATGATGATTGGTCTCCAGTGGGTGGCAGATCAGTCATGGGCTTTCTTTGCCTTTTAGGCTGTGTTCCTGAAGCCTCAGGGCCCTGAGACTTGGGTTTGGGCTTAGTCGCAGTCTAAGACTTCCCCTTTCTCTTTTTAGGAGCAGGGTTTGGAGATACTGAGTCCCTCTGATTGTTTACAGCAATCATATGGGCCGTCAATACAATTTCAGTGACTTGGGATGGGTCTTTTTGAAAATTTAAAGGACTCAGGATACCAGGTAAAGCAGTGTATTTGTATTCCTGAGGGTAATTGCAACCCAGTAACACTTGTAAATCACATGAGACAAACCTAGGGTACGAAATGTATTTCGTCCTCGTTTTGTTCAGTAGCTTGGTTACGAGATCACTGTAAATGATCTCCCCAATGTCGACATTGACCCCATTCATCAAGCATTATGCCACCATCAACTGAATAGAATTAACTTGTTTAGTGGATGAGTGGTTCCCGCCGAGAACCTGAATCACAAATGTGAACAGGATCTTCCAAGCCGCAGGAAATGAGCTCTTGGTGACTGGGGTTCTGTCTGAAAATTTTGGATCCAAAACAATTTGTTTCAACCCATCCTTAACTGTGGAGGGTTCAGGATGGGCAACATAGACTCCTGAGTTGTAGTCTAACCCTGTTACAATACAAAAAGTTTTATAATCCAGGGTGACTGACTGTTCCCCGTTAAAAAGACTGAACTTAATGAGATACTCCCTGAGTGGTCGTAGGTCTATCTCATTAGTAGAGGATGTCGGGTCATAGGCCACTGCTGTAGCCCAAAACTCCCTGAGGAGGTTTTGGTACAGAATAGATGGGGACTGAGTAAAGGCCTTTTTCAGTGGGCAGTTGACTAAAAATTTCATTATGTCCTTATAGGCTGGGACATTTGGGGGGTATTCAAAATTGCCTATAACATTGTTTGTTTTAAATTCAACACTACTGAGATCCCCTACCCACTGAGATGCAAACTGAAGAGATTGTGTTCTAGCCATTTCCATTTAAAGATTTTAGGGTTTTGAAAAAATATCTTGAACTAGAACAGTCAAAGAGTTTTAAATCTCTTAAGTTTGTGATAAAAAAACTTTTGTAAATGTTTATAGAGAAGATTTTTCTGAAAAAGGTTTGAAGAACACAAAGATTTCTGGGTTTGAAAGAGTATTTTGACAGCGTTTTGTTGCAGAAATACTTTATGTGTGTTTTAATGATTTTGTGAGTGGTATTTATAGAGTGATGAGAGGGGTAGTTTATGCACAAATGTGGATTTGTAAAGTCAAACGTTTGGAATTTCCACATTTAATGCCACCACTCCACTACTCGCAGTAAAATCCCGGTTTTCAAGAGAACAGTTGCAGTGCACAGTAAAAGTGCATTCTGTAGTTATAAAATATCATTAGGATATTTCATGCGAGAGGAGGCATTTAATGCCAAGTGGGGTGAGGTAAGGTGTTGAGAGACCCTTGACTTGGATGACAGTAAGACAAAGAGACATATATTCCTATATTAAATTGGCATGGTTACCAACCTAGGACATTTAAGTAACAGATACTTGGTGCATTTAGTTACTCATTCAATGCTCAATGTCTAAAGTCAGGGTTCCTTAATGAGTCTTACTCATTTAGTGAGAGGGTTGTTTTGGGGTCTTGTTTAGGGAGGATGAACCATTTCAGAGAAAACTTACTGAGATTGGGATTGGTTTTCAGGCTGCTGACATTCAATGTCTAGCATTCCCAATTCAGCTTTCAGTCTCCTGAAGGTAGGTTCATCTAAGGGTTTGGTGAAGATATTAGCATGTTAATATTCAGTAGGGATGAAATGAAGCTCTATGTCTCCTTTCATTATGTGGTCCCTGATGAAGTGATATCTGACATCAATGTGTTTGGTTCTTTGGTGAAGGACAGGGTTGTTGGAGATTGTAATGGCACTGGTGTTATCAGAGAAGATGGGTACCATTTTGTAATGGATGTCATAGTTACTGAGTTGACCTTTCATCCATAAGACATTGGCATAGCACCCTGCAGCAGCCACGTACTCAGCTTCAGCTGAAGACATAGCCACTGATTGTTGCTTTTTTGCACTCCAACAAACCAGTTTTCCTCCAAGAAATTGACAGGACCCTGAGGTACTTTTTCTGTCCATGTTGCAGCCAGCATAATCAGAGTCAGAATATCCTTTGAGCTCAAACCCTGAGCACTTTGGATAGTAGAGTCCAAGGCTTGGGGTTCCCTTCATGTATCTGAGTATTCTTTTGGCTGCAGTGAGGTGGGATTCTTTGGGATTGGACTGATATCTTGCTATTAGACAGACTGAGAATTGTATGTCTGGTCTGGAAGTAGTTAGATACATCAGTGAGCCAACAATCCCTCTAAAATGGGTTTGATTGATTGATTTTCCAGTGAGATCAGGTCCAAGGTTGTTAGGAGGGACCATTGGTGTCTTTACTGAGGCACAGTCAGATATCTCATATTTCTTCAAGAGATTTCTGGTGTACTTCTCTTGACTGATGCAAATTCCTTTATCAGTTTTCCTGATTTGTAGTCCAAGGAAGTATGTGATTTCACCCATCATGCTCATTTCAAACTTCTTTGTCATCAGTTTTTCAAACTGTTTGCAAAGAGTGTAGTTTGTTGAGCCAAAGATGATGTCATCAACATATACTTGGACTAGTATCACATCTTGTTTTGTCCTGTATATAAACAATGTGTTGTCTATCTTTCCTCTGACAAACTTGTTTTGAAACAGGAAGGCTGAGAGAGTTTCATACCATGCCCTAGGAGCTTGTTTTAATCCATAAAGGGCTTTATCAAGCTTGAAGACATAGTCAGGGAATTCACTACTCTCAAAGCCAGGAGGTTGCTGAACATACACATCTTCCTTGAGTTCACCATTCAGGAATGCACTTTTTACATCCATTTGGTAAACTTTGAAGTTCATGTAGGTAGCATATGCAAGGAAGATCCTGATGGCTTCCATTCTTGCAACAGGATCAAATGTCTCATCATAGTCAATGCCTTCTTGTTGACTGTAACCTTTGGCTACTAGTCTGGCTTTGTTTTTAATGACAGTGCCGTTTCATCAGTTTTGTTTCTGAAAACCCACTTCATTCCTATGACAATGACATCCTTAGGACATTTGATCAAGGTCATGACCTTGTTTTTATCAAACTGTTAAAGTTCTTCTTGCATGGCCTGAACCCAGCTTGGGTGTTTTAGAGCCTCAATGACACTTTTGGGCTCTATTTCTGATAGGTAATCAGCATATAGATATTCATTTGCTGAAGCTGCAGTTAGTTTAGCAGCCATGCTTCTTGTAAGCATGCCCTCAGTGGGTTCACCAATGATGTTTACAAGCTCAATGTCATGAGATTTTGTCCACTTACTTTGTGGTCTAAGATCTGAGCTTGAAGAGGTCACTGGAAACTCAGGAGTGAGTTCAGGTGCAGGAGCCACAGAATCATTAAGATCATCTGTTGAGATATCTTGTTCAGGTTGGGGTTCTTGAATCACAGGTTCCTGAACATTTGGTTCAGTGTTACCTATCCCAGCAGGGACTGATTGATTATCAATGAATTCACTGATAGTTGGTTGGGGCAGGTTGTGAGGTAAGACATAATATGAGATGTCAGCATCAGCTTGGAATGAGGAATTGATTTCAGTGTTATACTCATCAGGAGGATATCTTGATGAGTTATCAATTCCTATTTCCTCCACTGAGGTGTTGGTGAACCTGATGCTTTCAGAACTCTCATCAAAGGTGACATGAAAGGTTTCCTCAACTTTTTGTCTCCTTGTGTTAAATACCCTAAAGGCTTTGGAGATCAGTGAGTAACCTAGAAAGTATCCATCATCAGCTTTAGCATCAAACTTGCCTAGATGATCCTTGTGGTTATGAATAAACACAGGACATCCAAACACATGAAAGTAGCTGATATAAGGAAGTCTACCTTTGAATATCTCATATGGGGTTTTGTTATGTCTTTTGACAATGATTGACCTGTTTTAAGTGTACCATGCTGTTTTGACTGCTTCAGTCCAGAAATGTTTTGATAGAGCTGAGCCATTTAACATAGTTCTAGCATCCTCAATGAGAGTTCTGTTTTTCCTTTCAGCTACCCCATTTTGTTCAGGGGTGTAAGGAGATGAAAATTTTTGGGAGATTCCCTTTTCATCACAGAAATTCTCAAGATCTTCATTTCTGAACTCAGTACCATTGTCAGTTCTGATTTGTTTAACAATAACATCATTCTGGTTTTCAATGTTCCTGATGAATGACATTATAGTATCAGCTGCCTGACTCTTTTTGGAAAGAAATTATGCCCAAGGTTATCTTGAAAACTCATCAACAATGACAAGTGTATACTTCTCATACTGGATTGATCTAGGACTGACTGGTCCAAAGAGATCCATATGCAGGAGGTGAAGGCAGCTTTTGATTGAGAAATTTTGTTTTGTTTTGAAAGATGCTCTTTGGTGTTTGCCTTTTTCACAGGCTGAGCATGGTTTATCTTTTGCAAAAACCAGTGATGCTTTACCTTTTTCACAGGCTAGAATAAAACAAAGCCGAACACCTCACGAAATGGGAACAAAACACTCAAATCTCTCAACTATTCTAAGTGTCAATTTCGGGGTGATCACTCATCGCATTATCATAGCATGTATTCTATCATAAGCTTGGCGGTTACACAAATCTCTACCACTATAGTAAAGGACGAAACAATTCTCGAAGGCAATATGGGTAGACACGACGAACGTTAAGGGTGATTTGTCATTACTAACATGTCACGGCGAAGTGGACAAAATCAATGATACATGAGCAAATCCATGGCCAAGACACCAAAGATTGCTCGCTACATCACCTAGACACGCTTCATGACTAAGGGTAGGATAAGACATGGGATAAAATTGGTGTAAAATAAAATCAAGTAGATAGTCTAAATCTATAACCAAGTCATCACCACTTACCGTTCACCCAAAGTTCAAGTTTCGAAGTTAAGAGACCGGATCAAGATAATACCAGGTAGATGTGCCATTAGAGGACGTCATGATGGGCACATTACCAACTCCATTCATCAAATGTGACCGAGGTGGCCTCCTCGATACTAAATCTCTAGTAATCTCATAACATAATGCTTATAACTTCGCACTTTACAATCAAATGAATAACAATAACTATTTTTTTTTTTTCGAATCTCATCTTTTTTTTTTTTTTTTTTTTTTTTTGAATCATAACAACTAGACATAACATCCCCCCACTTGAGATGGACAATATGAGAATTTGGGGGGTCTTCAATGATCTTTAAGAATATGTCATTGACGAAAGCGTGATTCCCGAACCTTTCCACTTGAACCTTGAATTTAGGCAAATAATGACTTCCCAATTACAAATAAAGACTACAGGGTACGCTAAGGTGTAAGGGTGTAACGAAAAAATATGTTGGGTGAACAAAATGAAATGAATGGCTCAGATGGGTGTATCTAGGGGTATCTTGCACTAAAGGTGAGTGCAACAAAGGGTTTATCATGGGGGTCGAGAAGTCGAGGTGATTAATCGATAGACGCACAATGATAGGCTATTTAGGTGATAATCCTATAATATTGCCTTCTTAAACTGAAAAGTCCAAATACATCGAGCTAACTCAACATACCTCGTTTATGGTCTCATAGTGATGTAAAGGCCATGTTCTAAAGTTTACAAGCTACCGCCACACTCATAATTTGGTGGATTTGGGGTAAAAATTTGGAAACGGATAAGGGTTTGAATGTGCTCGGCTAAGGTCTAATCTAGTTAGGTTAAGAAAAACATGTCAAAATTTTAAAAATGGCATAATTTTTCAAAATAAACTAGAAGAACGAGGGCAAAATAAAGTTCAAAAGACAATTCTACTCCCGTCCTCCCACTTGAGATGTACAAAATCCCTTTTGTACTAAGCGTTAAATAAAGGTGAAGAGAAAAGTAGAATTAGAGCGAGAACTTCCCTGAATTTTGTTTCAAAAAGAAAGAAGGCCGACGAAATGAATCGTGTCTTCGCATAAGCATCCACGAGCAAACTTCAATCCCTGAAATCACACTACCGACAAGCATAAAAAAAAGAAAAAGAAAAATGAAAAAGAAACCTAACTCACTTTCATAGGAATCACGGTTTCACTTGTTGTCCCAAGTGGACGAGTGTAGTCTCGTGAGGGCTTACAGGGAACATACCCACAAAGTTCATTTAAAAACTAATACAAGGTTATTGTGTTATAAAAAGAAAGAAGTGTTACAGAGGATAGTAACGTCGTAACTCCCATAAGGAGTTATGTTGGATCGATATACTTTAATCAAACTAACTTTAACTAGCTTGTTAAGGTTTAATAACCTCGGATAAATCCTAAGTTATTAACAAAGAAACACTGATCAATCTTTATCAAGTACGCGGAATTTACTTAACAAAGCTAAGAAGAATAACTTTTATTATAAACTCTAAATCTGCTTATTATGCAGATACTCTAATACAACTCTAAGATAATCGAACTTCTCTCTAAAACACTAATTCGTAATCTCTAAAACTCTTTTTGGAATCGTACCTCTAATGCCAATCTAGGAGTCCTTTTATAGGCTCAAGGATATCCTAGTCGGTTTACAATTTGTAACCTTGTACGACAAGTAATCTAAACATAGAATACAATTCTTTCCATAAACGAATATAACAGTTCTTTGTTCTTGCAGTACTTTGACTTCGTAGTGCAGTACTTTGACTTTATCTTTAGCAGTACTTTGACTCTTTGACTTCTTCCAGTACTTTGCAGTCTTCAGTACTTTCATATCTTCAGTACTTTCATATCTTCAGCACTTTCATATCTTCAGCACTTTCATATCCCAACAATCCTCCCCTAACTTGAATTTTACTTGCTTGACTTCAAGTTCCTTTATGAATATGTCTTTAATAACTTCATCTTTTAAAAACGGATTGTTTCTTAGTCTTTAGATTGTATCTCTGTAGAATCTGTGCTTGTCAAAGTATCTCTTAGAATTGTTCTTTTCACAGCAGCATCCAGCAAGCTCCATCTTTTCAGCAACACAGCAACATATGACAAATTGTACATTAATTCAGTTTAAGTTGCATACTATTCTCATCACTTCCAAGTGAATCATTGAAAATTTAATGGATTTAGATCTCTTTACCAAAGCCATTATCTCTGGAGTAGCCAAATGTTTTGGTGTGTAAGACCATGGTACATTGATAACCATATGATTTTTAGCAAACCACCAGCTATCAACAGATTTGATTTGTCTTTACCAAAAGTTGTACCCTTCTGGACTAGTTAGTTCTTCTATCTAATGGTGAACTAATTACCAATAATGGTTTTTCCACAGCCTTTACCACAAGCCATTTTCTTGTGGGCTAGCCAACTCTTCACATTACTGATATAGTGAGTTGATTACCATCCAACTTATTAGAAAGTTGTCAACTAAGAACGGATTTGATATATCTTTACCAGAGCCGTTTGCTCATGGATTAGTCAATCCTTTTGTAACCATGGTGGATTGATAACTTATTGATGTTATCATCACAAAAACCATTTATTCAACCTTTATTTCAAAATATTTATTAATTAGCAAAAGGTTTCTTCTAAAATTCATTTAACTGATTTATTTCTGCAAACAATACTTTGATGAAAGTACTGTCTGATCAGCAGTACTTTGAATAAAAGTACTGATATATCAAAAAGTATTTATTCAAATAAAATTCATACCAGTTATTGATCATCTTCAGCAATAGTAGTCCAGTTGATAAATAAATTGATAACCATGCAAGCAATTTCATTATCCTCTTCTACTTCCAATCCATGCTCTAGCATTCTTCTCATGAGCTCAACTGTGAGAGGGTATCTTCTTTCTGCAAACATGTGTATCATTGTTCCATTTTCCAGCTCTAAAACATGAACTCCAGACTCTTCAAAGAATCTCCAGCAAACAATTTCCCAGCTTTCTTGATTCTTCCAAACATCATCAGTGCTCTCATCTTCAGTTTCCCATGCATTTATGAGATCACCATGTAAAACTAAACCAATCCCTTCTAATGGATTTTGTTCAAAGTAAGCTTTCACCACATGATATAAATAGAATAGGTCTACTCTATCTATAATGTGCAGTAAGTCCCATAGCCTTTTGAAAACTTTGAAGCTTTCATCTTCTTTATGAAAAATCATGTAATCTCCATCCTTGGATTTCACAACTTCAAAAACACTAATCTTTGATCTGTTCATCTTCATGTTATTATCTTCTTTTGAATAATCAAAATCTACTACTCTAAGATAATTCCTTAATTCATCACTAGTCTCAGATCTTAATTCAACTTTTTCTTTCTTTGAAAACTGAACATCTGTAACTTCAGTTTTTCTTTTTCTTTTCAAACTCTTCTTTCTTTCAGCTTCAGTCCAGGTAGCTTCTTCTCTAAAATCTTTAATGCCTGCAACATTCTTCTTATAATCCTCCCTAGCAGCATCATATAATCTTTTCATCTCAAAATAATTAAACTTCTGCAATCCTTTATACCCTTGACTTTTCAGATAAGCCATCATAGCATTTCTGTTTTTAGCTTTATTAAGTCTTCTTGGCATAAATCTAACTGGAACAGGTGATTGTAATGGTTCAGCAACTTCAGCATCTAATTCATCTTGTACCTTTTGAGCTGCTTCTCTATTCTGAGCTTCTTGATCTTCCCGATCTTTTCTATCTTTAGCATTTAACTCTTCTTGAACTTTTCTAGCTACAGCTTCATTCCTAGCAACTTCAATTGCTCTAAGTTCTGCTAAAGTTAACTTTTTCTTCTTTGTTTCAACCAGAACACCTTTCCCTTTATCCTTACGATCAATTGCTGGTTGAGAAGTTCTTTGTTGTTCTTCTTCTTGCACTTCTCGAATAGTAACACCACCTCTAGGTTGTGATAAATCTCCTAAAATTGTAGCAATGAATTCATCATCACTTGCAGAATGAATAGGTTTGAATGTAGCTTCCTCCTCTTCTTGTATAACAGTTGTAGAAGGACCAGCTTCTTCTTCAAAATTCAATACTCTTGGTGTTATTACCTCTTGCCTAGAAGTATCTTGAAAAGCAACACTTTGATGTTTAGTACCTTGATCATCAGTACCTTGAACTTGAACTTGTTCTTCTTGTTCCTCAGTATCTGAAATAATATTTTCTTCAGTACCTTCAGGTTCTTTCTTCTTTGTAACATCTTCTTTCAAATTTTCTTTTTCTAAATTCCTCCCCAATTGGACAGAAGATGGTTCATGAACCCTTTGGCGTTTGTTTTTCCTAGACTGCTTTTGCGCCTTCTTCTTGTTTTTGACCCAAACACGAAATTCTTGAACTAATGGCCACACAAAAGTCTTTAGCCTTCTAAACTTCAGTTTTAATTTCTTTATCTGTTTGGCCTGAACCTCGGTAGTCTTTTTCAACTTAACCAGCTCCCTTGTCAAAACATAGTTATCCAATGTGATTTCATCAGGAGATTTGGTATGTGAAGCCTCTCCTTGAATAGGTGAATGTTCCTCCGATTGAGAAGCAGGAACAGATCCTTGTGGAGATGGAGAAGGTGATCTTAAAACTTCTTCTTGAACCTCAGGACTTGACAAAACATTTCCCTGTAGAGATGCAGTACCTTCTTGTGAAGCAGTACTTGCAGGTGCAGTACCTTCAGATGCAGTACCCGCAGTTGCAGTTCCTTCAGATGCAGTACTTGCACTAGCTGCATCATCTTCATCATCTGCTCTAACAGCATGAACAACTTCCATCATAGAAGTAGTTAATGGTGTATCTGGACCTCTAAACAGATCACTTCTTCTAGCCATAAAAGTAAAAATCTTGGATTGTTGAACAATAACAGGCAATAAGTCTGTAGGTTTTGGTACATCAGCAAGTTGCTTGTTTAAGAAAACCTGTATAAACCGTGGGTACATTAGCCAAGTAGACCCATGTGAGATATGCGAGAGCATCCCATCCAGTATTAGCCTTGAGAAGTTAAAAACTCGATCCGTAGCTAACCCAACCATAGCAGATGCTATATTGGACCCGAACTGCTCCCAAGAAGTACTCTTAGCACTTATACAATGTAGCAACTCATGAACCAAAAATTTCCATTGAGGACAAAACAACTGTTTTCTGAATGTTTGTTCCGTTAAAGAACCTTCATAACCAATATGCCCAAAAGTTTCCCAAATCAATTCCTTGGCAAAACGAATAGCACCATCATTATCATTAAACAGCAAATCCTCTCTAATAGATGCTTCAGTAATCTTCACAGTTCGCCCAACAACTGTAGCCCTAATATAAAATTCTTCATTCTCCATGTTTTCTCTTGCAGTAGCCCAAAATTCTTGAATCCAAGGCTCAATAATATCCGGCTCCACTAAAAGAGCATAACTGATTTGCGACCCAGTTAAAAAATCAATAATATCGTGAAACTCCGCGTTGTCTTCAGTCTTGTCTAAATTTGCTACCATATTGTGCTTTGAAACAGTAGGTCGATTCGCCATTGGTGATTATGTAAGCACAAATTGAAATTGAATAAGAATGAGAGAAAGATGGAAACGATGCTAATGTAATAATATGAGAGGGAAAATCGGAAAGTAGTTATTTATAGGTGAGATTTGAAAAATCACTGCCCAAAATAAAATAACCGTTAGCATTAAATTACCCCTCAATATAACCGTTGGAACAGTACTTTAATACGACAAACAGTACTTTCCACGTATGCAGTACTTTCCCAAAGCAGTACTTTCCAAGCAGTACTTTCAGGAAAAACAGTACGTTGCCAAATTCTTCCATAGAAACTAAGTATATACAAGTAGCCTCCCCTCAAGCAATACACAGGACTATACTAACACCTTATAGTCCTCCCCTCAAACATAGCTTAGTAGTTAATCATGCCAATACTCACCACCAAGTGATTGAATCTTGAAACATCAAAGCCTTTGGTGAGTAAATCAGCTACATTGTCATCTGTGTGAACCTTAACAACATTAATGAGCCTGTGCTCATAACAATCTCTGATAAAGTGATGCCGAATCTGAATATGCTTGGTCTTGGAATGATAAACTGGATTCTTCACAATTCAAATGGTACTCTCATTATCAATATTGATAGGAGTATTTTTGAAATTGAACCCATAGTCCAAGAGTTGATTCTGCATCCACAAAACTTGTCCACAACAGCTTGCAGCAGCTACATATTCAGCTTTAGTAGATGATGTTGCTGCAATTGTCTGCTTCTTGCATTGCCAGGAGACTAACCTTCTTCCAAGATATTGGCATCCACCAGTTGTTGATCTTCTATCATAATTATCACCTGCATAATCACTATCTGAAAAAGCCTCTAAGTGAAAAGGTGACTCTTTTGGATACCACAACCCCAACTTAGGTTGTTGTTTCAAATAACAGAAAATTCTTTTTACTGCATTCATGTGAGAGATCTTTGGTGAGACTTGATATCTTGCACATAAACAAACTGCAAACATGATATCAGGCCTTGATGCAGTAAGAAACATAAGAGAGCCAATCATGGATCTGTAAAGCTTGACTTCAACTGGTTGTCCATCTTCATCTTTGCCCAATGAATTGATAGATTTACTAGGTGTAGTAACAGCCTTCATATCATCAAAATTAAACTTCTTAAGTATGTCTGTAACATACTTGTCTTGACTGATAAAAATTCCTTCCTTTGACTGCTTAACCTGAAGTCCCAAAAAGAAAGTTAACTCTCCCATTGAACTCATTTGAAATTCCTTCTACATCAGCTGCTCAAACTCCTTAACCATGGACTGTTTGGTAGCCCCAAAGATGATATCATCAACATAGACTTGAACTAACATGATATCCTTCTTGTCTCTCTTGATAAACAAAGTCTTATCTATAGCTCCCCTCCTGTATCCATGTTGTAATAAGAATGTAGAGAGCCTCTCATACCAAGCTCTAGGTGCCTGATGAAGGCCATAAAGAGCCTTAACCACCTTATAGACTTTGTTTGGATGTTTAGGATCTTCAAAACCTAGAGGTTGTTTCACATACACCTCTTCTGTAATAGTGCCATAGAGAAAGGCACTCTTAACATCCATTTGGTAAACCTGAAAACCCATGTATGAAGCAAAAGAAAGAAATATTCTAATAGCTTCAATCCTTGCAACAGGAGCAAAAACTTCATCATAATCTACTCTTTCTTCTTGTCTATAGCCTTGAGCTACTAACCTTGCCTTGTTTTTGATAACATTTCCTCTTTCATCTCTTTTCACTCTGAAAACCCATCTGGTGCCAATGACTCTCTTCCCATCTGGAAGATCACATAAAATCCAAACTTCTTGAAGTTTAAATTGAAGAAGTTCCTCCTGCATAGCCTCAACCCAGCTTTCTTTAGTCAAAGCTTGAGCAATATTCTTGGGTTCCTCTTGAGAGATGAAACAAGTAAATAAGCAGGTTTGATGGTCCTTATGATTCAGCCTGTTTTGTTTATATACAAAGCTAAGTAAAGCATTGTGAGGTTTTGTGAAACCCTTAACTTTGTGTCTTGTCATAACTACAGAAGTAGAAGGACCAATGATTTGATCAGTTGGATGATTCTTATGAATCCGTAAGATTGGAGACTGTGGAACTCCATATGCATCATCCAGATTAGTATAATCAGCACCTTCATTGGAATCTGAGAAAATACCTTCATCTTCAAGCTCATCATCAGTTTCTTCTAATCCAGGCATGGTAGGATCATCCAAATCATCTAAAGTACTATCAACATGTGCAGCAGTACTTTGGTCGAAAGTACTGTCCAAAGTACTGTGAGAGTATTCTGCAGTCTTGTTCTTCTTTGCCTCTTCATAAGCTCTCCTTTGTCCATCAGTGTAATAATGCGCTAATACATCTTGAAGAAGCATCTGATTAAGTTCCTCTTGAATAGATTGATCCTCAGCAGATAATGAGGATTGTGGTGCAACAGTTGTGTGTTTTGGAGAATCAGTACTTTGCTTAGGAACATCAGTACTTTGTTTTGGACTTACAGGATCTTCATCAGGAACAGTGTCAGGTCTAATATGAACTCCATGAACAACATATTGTAAATCTTCTCCATTGTGCATAGGTTGATTTTCTTCTCTAACAGGTACATAATTCATTGAAGGAGTTAAAACCTCAAGATCAAACATCCAATCA
This sequence comes from Chrysanthemum seticuspe, assembly GCA_019973895.1. Taxonomy (NCBI): domain Eukaryota; kingdom Viridiplantae; phylum Streptophyta; class Magnoliopsida; order Asterales; family Asteraceae; genus Chrysanthemum; species Chrysanthemum seticuspe. The sequence continues at coordinate 217,349,614 of BPTQ01000007.1, read as the reverse complement.
GGACCTTTACCTTTCTCATTGTCTTGATCTTCTAAAAACTCAACATGAAGACAATCTTGAATCTTCTTAGTAACTCTGTTGTATACTCTAAAGCCTTTACTGTTAGTGCAATAACCCAATAAGTATCCTTCTTCAGACTTGCCATCAAACTTCCCCAGATTATCAATGGTGTTTAAAATAGTAAGAGGACATCCAAAAGGCTTCATAAAACGAATGTTGGGTTTATTGCCCATCAGCAATTCATAGGGTGTCTTCATCTGTGGTTTGGTGACAGAGACTCTGTTAAGTACATAGCATGCAGTACTTACAGCTTCTGCCCAAAATTGAATAGGTAGATGAGAATCTGCTAGCATTGTCCTTGCTGCTTCAATCAAAGTCCTATTTTTCCTCTCTGCAACACCATTTTGCTGTGGTGTTCTAGCAATACTAAACTCCCTCTTTATGCCTTTATTTGCACAAAAGTCATCCATAGGCTTGTTCTTGAATTCAGTTCCATTATCACATCTAATACCTCTAACCTTGAGTCTTAATTGGTTTTCAAGTGCTATAATCAGTGTCTGAATAGCATCAAAGGTGTCATCTTTAAAACCTAAAAAGAAAACCCAACTGAATCTACTGCAATCATCTGTAACAACCAAACAGTACTTTTTCTTATTTAAACTTGCCACAGAGACAGGTCCAAATAAATCCATATGTAACAGTTCCAATGGTTCTTTAATAGTTCTTTCCTCAAGCTTCTTGCAGGAAGCTTTGTGTTGTTTACCCTTCTTGCATGCCAAGCATGATTGATCATTCTTGTAAGTTTTTGAAGGTAAACCTCTAACTAGATTGCCTTTGACCAGTTTGTTGATATTCTTGAAATTAACATGGCCCAATCTTCCATGCCATTGATGTGCCTCTTCAGGTGTTGCTTTAGCCACCAAACATGTGGCTCTTCCATAAGAATGTAGACTCTTCATGTCTAAACTATACACATCATTTGTCCTTGGTACTCTAAGTACTACCATGTCATGATCAACAGGTTTAAAGTCAGAGGAAAGGATGAGGCATTTTGTGTCAGTGAATAACACAGGATGCTTTTTATCACAAATTTGAGAGACTGAGAGCAAGTTGAACTTAAGTTCCTTCACATATCTAACATTCTCAAAGTCAATAAGCCCTGCTTTGATAGTTCCTTTGCCAGTAATCTTTCCTCCATTGGGATCATTCCCAAACGCAACTCTTCCTCCACTAATATTTCTAAAATCAGACAGAATCTCTTTATCTCCTGTCATACTTCCAGAGCACCCACTATCCACAATTTGATGATCTTTAAGCTCCTCTTCTGGGTTGCCCTGCACACAAAGAAAAGAGTTAGTGATTTTTAGGAACCCAAGCCATTACTGACTTGTGTTCCCCTTGTGGAGTTACAAACTCAAATTCTTTGAGTATGTAATTCCCACTATCTTTCAAATGATGATCCAAAATTATCTTTTGATCTTTAACATGTGGATTTTCAAAACTTTCTGGTTTCTCAACATAAATCTCTTTCACCAGTTTATTAGCATTTTCTTGTATCACAAAAACATCAGATTCACTTTTTGTTGAAAGTACTGTGTGTCCCTCAGTAGTACCTTCCTTCTTAACCCATTCTGGTTTAACACGTGGTTCCTGTGATCTAGATCCCCTATGTGAATTGTAATACCTTCTAGGTTGATAGTGAGATCTCCTAGAATTCCTATTCCAAATAGTGTGATCAGTACCTTGTTTTGGCTGAGCAGTACTTTGGAAAGTACTATGAGATACTGAAGGTTTTGAAAAAGGTCTTCTCTGATGTGGGTATCTATGATCTGGTGTGAAATTTCTGTGATTAACCCTATGTGAATTATTCCAAACTGGTTTGTGCTCTCTAGATGTGTGGTTGGCAGATCTGTTCTTTGGAAATTTGCTAAGGTATTCTGAGTGTCGATCACAATCTTTGATTAAATGATTAGGACTATAACACACAAAACAAAGTTTTTGACCCATATGTCCAAAGTGATTTCTTCTATGTCTATGCCCAAAATTATTTTGCCTTCTTTGTGAATGATAAAACCTGTTTTGACCAAAGTTATCCCCAAAAGTTTTAGCAGTACTGTTTTGAAAAGGTTTTGTAGAAGGTACTGCTTGTTGAGCAGTACTTTGTTTTAAAGGTACTGCTTGATTTTGAACATTATTTTCAACAGCTTCTTTGGGTTTTTCAGACCTAGATTGAGCTACAAGTTTCTTCCTAAACTCTAGACTATCTACTCCAAAGCGAGAAACATCAGGCCTAGAGGGTTGATGAATGCCAGTGGGATGAGGAACAGCATGATAACCATTGTCTTTCTTATACTCAGGTGGTGGTTCACTTATTGAGCCCTCATTACTAGATGTATCTACATAGTTAATGAGTTCATCATCACTAGTAGTTATGTCCTCAAAATCACCATCATCCTGATCACTAGGTTGGTTTTCATCTATGTTACTAAAGTCCATTCCAAATCCTAAGCCTGTTCTAATGTAAGACCTTCTCTGGTTTTCAACATAAGCAACATGGGACAAGCCAGATTCTCCCCAAGCAGCAAACTTAGCTAACAATTCATCTCTTTCCTTAGTCAATTTCTCAATTTCAGCAATTTTACAGTTTAGTTTCCATTCACTAAGTTTTAACTGATAATCCTGTTGTTCATATTTTTCAGCCCAAGCTATTTCATTATTTTCATGAGTTAATATTTTAGCTTCCATAGACTCTAAAGTTATTTGATAACCTGCTACCTCAGACCTAGCCCTAACACAATTATCTCTTTCAATCACATAACTGTTAAGTAATTTTAGATAAAACTCATAACAGTTTGAGCATACCTCAGAGATAGGAGACTGAGTTGGTGAAGTAGCCACCATAGCAAGAAGAACAGTATCATCTTCACTTTCTTTGCTCCAATCAAATCCTCCAAAGCCATCATTAGATTCCAAAGCAGCATGTTCAGGTTCTTCTTCAAAAGCAGTGCTCCAGTCCAATGCTTCCACTGTGTCTTCAACTGCATCTTCCACTGCTACCATACAGTAAGTCACCGATTCATCATCAAATTCTTCACTCCAGTCAACTTCTGATAACTTCTCTTGAGCAACCAAAGCCTTTGTTTCAGTTATTGGAATTTATTTGAGCTCAAGTTTTGGCTTCTCAGATGTTCTGTTTGCTTGATACTTAGCAAACCTGCACTCCCTTGCAAAGTGACCAGTCTTTTGACAATTGAAGCATTCAATTTGAGATTTGTCAAAAGTTATTTCTTGTTTTGGTTTGAAATCAATACTTTTGCCTGTCTTCTTCATGTACTTTTTGATCCTTGCAGTGATCATAGCAACTTGCCACCTGATATCAATTTCTTCAAGTGCATCTTCTTCAATCTGTGCTAGATCCTCTTCATAAGTGATAGGTAAACTGGCTTGTTGTGCAAAGAAGGAGCACACAACTTCATCTGAGTGCAAAGTGGTAGATGGTGGGGCTTGCTGAGCATATGAAGGAGGATTATAAATAGCAGTACTTTGAGAAACAATACTTTGAGGAGAAGCAGTACTTTTGGAAGTAATGCTCTTCTTTTCAGATGATAGAAAAGCAATACTATGAGATTTGGAATTGGGTTGACCACTCATCTCATGTTCATACACCTTTAGTTGATGATAGAGATCATCAAAGTCCATAACATCCAATCCTCGTTGTCCTCTGATCATGGTAGCAATCACATGCCATGTAGATGGCAAGCTCCTTAGAAACTTCAAATTAGCATCCTCGACTGACACTTCTGCCTTGTATAACTCCAACATGTTGAGGAGATTTTGAAATCTATCATATGCAGCATCAAGATTCTCTCTTTCACCAACTGTAAAAGTTTCAAACTGTTGCTTCATCAAATTTATGTGCATCTTCTTAGAGGCTTCATTCCCTCCAAATCTGGTCTTGAGAGCAGCCCAGAGCTGCTTAGCATCTTTAGCATCATGAAATTTGAGAAGATGACCATCTGGAATGGCAGATAAGAGAATATTTAGTGCCTTTTCTTGATTCCTTAGGGTTGCTGCTGGTAAGACTGCCTTTGGTGCAGTTGGTTGTCCAGGAATATTAATGGGTTCTGTAACAACTTCATTCCCATTCACAATTACATTCCATAGAGCATGGTCTGTAATGGCAATATACTGCCTCATCTTCATGCACCAGAGATCATATTCTCCCTTCTTGATTATTGGAATTCTGAGTGAGGTGATTGAGGGTGGTGGAACAGCTTCAGTCGACATCTTGAATTTTGTTGAAGTAGGATTTCTTCCTAGTCAGAGTTTCCACACAAGCTCTGATACCACTTGTTGGATCGATATACTTTAATCAAACTAACTTTAACTAACTTGTTAAGGTTTAATAACCTCGGATAAATCCTAAGTTATTAACAAAGAAACACTGAGCAATCTTTATCAAGTACGCGGAATTTACTTAACAAAGCTAAGAAGAATAACTTTTATTATAAACTCTAAATCTGCTTATTATGCAGATACTCTAATACAACTCTAAGATAATCGAACTTCTCTCTAAAAAACTAATTCGTAATCTCTAAAACTCTTTTTGGAATCGTACCTCTAATGCCAATCTAGGAGTCCTTTTATAGGCTCAAGGATATCCTAGTCGGTTTACAATTTGTAACCTTGTACGACAAGTAATCTAAACATAGAATACAATTCTTTCCATAAACGAATATAACAGTTCTTTGTTCTTGCAGTACTTTGACTTCGTAGTGCAGTACTTTGACTTTATCTTTAGCAGTACTTTGACTCTTTGACTTCTTCCAGTACTTTGCAGTCTTCAGTACTTTCATATCTTCAGTACTTTCATATCTTCAGTACTTTCATATCTTCAGGACTTTCATATCTTCAGCACTTTCATATCCCAACAAGTTACGCCGTAATTAAGAAAAACCTGGCAGACGCTACAGGAGTGAAGCTACGGCGTAACCGTTGCATCGGATTACGCCATAATTGGTTAATGCTCTGAGAATCTACTGCAATAAGTATGTTACGGCGTAACCATAAGAATGAGTTACGCCGTAACTGTGGACAGATCAGGTCCCCGTCCAGCATGCTGTAGCAACTTTTCTCCGAAATCCTGCAAATATGGTTAAAAACACAAAACCCAACAGAAATGGAATTAAAAAAAATGAAAGGGATAATTTGGGTTGTCTCCCGAAAGAGCAATTTTATTTATTTACGAGTCTTTAAGTTAGACTCAAAGCCTCGGGGCTTTATGGTGGCCTTTGGAAGTGGCCAACTTCCTCCATGTCCTTCATCAAATTATGTATGACCCAAGAAACATTTGTAGCAGTGTGTAGGTACTCTTTAGTCTCGATCTTCCTAATTTTACAAAACTTTTCGTCCGGCCCCAAGTGGTATCTAGTAAACTCATATTTTTCAGCTATAATCGGTGGCGGCCTCTTATACGGAATGCCAAGAAGTTTGCACCTTCTTTGCTCGTATGCTTCATCATCAGGGTCAGTGAATCCATCTTCCCCCTTTAGTTCAAAGTAATCTATATCATCATTGTCGGACTCGGTGCCTTTAAACCATTTATTGTCGAGTAATTCTTCCACTAGCACCTGCTTGCATTCCTCTTTCTCATTTCTCGACGAATCTTTGGTATTATTATCCGATATTTCATTTATGTCATTAGGAACTTCTTTACTTGGGTCGTCTTTACTCATACATCCATTCCATATCTTCTCCTTAGTTACCTCATATACCTTTCCATATTTGATTTGATCAAATTGTCGAATACCAAATCATCTAGCCAAGGCAATTCTGTTCTTTCCGAGTCATTAGTTGAGGTCCATAAGAATTCATCTTCCCCAACTCTCTCTATACTGCTTTCCCCATTACACTCATAATCAAAAGGGTTGCAAGATGCCGAAAGAATTACGTCAGGGGTTTTTATTTTCTCACACCAGTGACTTCGAGTTCCTTCGTCATCAATGTTGCTAGAAGGAATATCTTTGAGTGGTTTAATAGACTTTCCTTGAAGAATATGTTTTTCATATTTGAGCTCCAAATTTCCCAACAAAACCGTATTAATGATTGCGTCCTCGAACCTCACTGAATACCAATCACTGAAGGATAGGTTTCCGAAATCAATGTCATGTCTTTCTAATTCATAAGGACATATCCATACTTCGTCCTTGATATTGCCACCCCCGTTACAATACTCACGAAGGGGATTACATATTGGCCATGCTCGTGTGGACTCATCTTCCGTGATCATTAAGGGACTGCAGCAATGCCTGATGGGTGGTTCCTCCTCTTCATCAATAGAGAATTTAGCTAATCTTTCTTCATCGTTAAGTGCAGTCCACATGTATCTGTCATCATTAACTCTTTCATGATCGACCCCTCCATCGCAGATTTCGTTCCGAGGATCGAATGAAGCCCATAGATCATAACACTTTCCATTATCAATTGCGATAGCTTTACACCAATTTATTCCTTTTAGATTCGTCTAACTCAGGAAACTTGTCACCCCTCGTGTCCTGGTTACGCCGTTGCTCTGATGTTTGGTTACGGCGTAACTCTCTTCTGTCATCAGCATTATTATCTTTATTAGACTCATTGGTGGATTTGTCATTCACAGAAAACACGGTCTTACATGTTGTTGACTTGCTCTTTTGTGCCTCATTTCTTCTTTGCACTTCGTCGCCAAGCTTCCCTATCATGGTTTCTGATTCGTGCCAAACCGTCAAGTTTTATCACACAAGCTGACCACTTGTGAATGGTCAACCGTAATAAACTTCAAACAGTTCAGACACCAATACAATGAAGATCTAGAGGAGTGTAGTGTTTCCCCAGGTCGTTAAGTCCCAACGAGTTGTGCGATGAATAATCAAACGAATAGTGATCGGGAGAAATTGAACGGAAAAGGGTTATGATTATGAATAATTATACCTAAAGAGAAAGTTTATAAATTACAGGGGCTTAAATGCAAATTAAAGAAAATTAAAAAGATACATTATATTAAATAAACGCTATCACTATTTTTAAAATGATGTTTTTTATTTTTCTTTTATAAATTTAAATTAAAAACTACGTAACGTACAAAAGAAAATGTGAAACTGAAACAATATTAATCCTAAAAATATAAAAATGACATTTTTACAAACCTAATGATAAGAGAAAATTTTTAGAAAACTAAAATTATTTTTATTACTATTTATTTAATTATTATTAATTAAAAACTATTTTTACCTATTTAATAATACCCTAAAATATAAGAAAATATGAAATAAAGCTAGAAAAATGAAATTATGACTTAAAAAAATCTAAAATAACTAAAGAGAATTTTCAAAACTAATTTTGTATTTTTCTGATTATTTTTCTATTTTCTATGAATTAAAAACTATTTAAAACTAATTAAATTGCTAAAAATTACAAATTAAACTATGAAAAATCTGGAAAAATTATTTTTTTGCTTTTTATATTTATCTTAACCTAGGAAAAATGAAAACTTATTTTTTTGAAGTTTTTCTGATTTAATTGTATTAAAAGTTAATTAAAAATGCCTAAAAACTGTTTTAAATGAAGAAAAATAGCAAACAGTGCTGGAAAATTATGAAAAATTCAGGAAAAGTCTAAAATTATATTCTATGTATATGAAAAATATAAAAACAGTAGCTTATGTGTGAGAATATGGAACTGCAGTGAAAAGTGCTTATGAATAAGCACTTAAGATAAGCTAAAGGCCCACAAATGAGTACCAAATTATCACAGAAGCTAATTTATACTAAAAAGACCTTAAAGCAACTAATTACAACTAGCCTATACCTCTAAAGTGCTGATTAACTTGATTTGATGATTTAAAACTCAAGTGCTAAACAGTTTTGGGGTGCTTACTTCAAGCTTGAAAATAAGCTACTTAAATAAGCTGGAACTCAAAACCAGATGTTGGAATCTAAAGTAGACCTGGCAAGGAACCTATGGACCAAATCTGAGCCTGAGATAAGCTCAATTGAGCTTTTGACAAGCTCTGCAAGACACCTGTGCACACTCAGTATTCACTGAGTCAGTGCACAGGGGATTTTGGACCAAATTGACAAGCTCATTTGGAGCTTATAAAGACTTACAAAAATTTTCCAAAAATCACTTTTCAATTCTTGACCAACTGAACTTATTAAGCCCAAAGTTTTAATGAATTTGAACCAGAAATGAATCAATTAAAAATCACCCAAGTTGAGTGCAAACTGAGGTTTTCAAATTGACTTTTCTTAGCAGTTTTGGAAAGTTGACTTTCATGAGATTAGATCTTAATTTGCCAACTGAAAATGATGAAATGAGCTATTATAAGACTTGATTAAGCTACTCCTATCAATTATGAACACAATGCAAACTTTTGGTTTTACAAATTTTTAACAGATATGAAATTAGGATATGTTTAGAAAGATTTTGACTTTGAGCTAGTGAAGATGCAAGATGGTGACTAAATTGATTCAAGTGGACCTAAATTAGACTGAGTAGACAGATTTTAAACACAAACAACAGCCCAAGCTCAAACAAGCTACTAATCCAAACACTAGTTTAAGTGACTGAAGTGCAATCTACTCTTAAACTTCTTGTATCTAAACTACTGGAATCCACCAAATCAAATCCTAATCTCACTAAAACAACTAACTGATGCAAGAAATCAAATACTCATAACACTAAAACTCAACTACTCTACTATGACAGTTATGCAAGCATGACTTAAAACATGTACAGAAATGAAAACATCAATTATACTAGTGATATTAAGCCAAATTATACTAATGTTAACAGTATTAAAGCTCATTAACAGGAAAACATGGGTTTAAACAGACCCAAGAAATTGATACTCACATGAGGTCCTAGCCACTGTGGCTTGACAAACATCCAAATGACTAATACCCAAACTGATATCAACCCATTATCCAGACTGATTTCAACCCAGATCAAACTTGAATTCAACCTAAATCCATCTCCATGTCAGCAATTCAGAGCCCTTTTTCTTTATGACTGCAGTTTTGACTTTTGTTGACCAAGTGCTAAATGTGTTTGAACTTGAGTCATAAGCTTACCAAAAGCTATAAATAGCTCAACTAAGCTTATTTGAGTTTACAAATAAACCACTAGAAGCTTGCATATAAGAACATGAAACTGAATTTTTCAACAGTAAACACAAAAACATGAAACTTAGTTAAACTTTGAATTGATACTTGAAATTAGCTTACAATGATATAATAGCTTAAGTTTGATACAAGGAAGATTAAAAGTATAATTTTGGAACTTAATTAAAACTTAAATATTAAAACGAAATTCAGGAAATTTAAAACTAAAAGACTACTCCTTTCCTTGCTTCTCTTTCTTCTATTTATACAACCAAATGTCTTCCACTTGTCTTCTGATCAATTCCCACTAATAATCTCAGCCATTGGATTATTTGAAGCCCTTTTTAGCCGTTGATGGCTTTTGGCGGGAAAACATTTTTGCCAGTTGGTTCTGATAGCTTGGACAGGGAAGGAAGCATTTAATGCATCTTGGCTTGGGGTGTTTGGAGGGTAGGAATGTGATGATGATGGAGTGTGGGAGGTGTTTGCAGGCAGGTGATGATGAGGGGGAAGGGAGACCCGTGAGGGCGGTTTTATATTCAAACCGTGGGTGGGTTTGGTTTATTAATTGACCGGGTAAAAGGGGTAACGGGTAAAAGGTTTGGACTGGACCGGGTCAAAGGGGTATTGGGCTTGGGATAGATATTGGATTTGGGATTAGTTTTGGATAAAATGTGTAGTTTAGGGACCAATCTTGCCAAAACTGAAAAACCAGGGACCATGCATGTAATTTCTGAAAAGGTTTTCCAAGGACTATTATTGACACTCTCCAAAAATCCAAGGGCTAAACTTGTACATCTCTAATATTCCAAGGACCAAATCTGTCATTTTTGAAACTCAAATGACTAAACTTGTAATTTTTCAAAACTTTTGACATTTTTCACCAAAGGACTAAATAGGACAACATATGATTTCAAAAGGACCTTTGGTGACTTTTCTTACAAAACAAATGCCTAGGGACTAATTTTGCCATTTTTTGAATGTCGGGGGACTGAAACTGTCAACTATGCAAACTTAGCTCCTTTTTCATCTGATTTTAAACATTTTGCATCTGAAACATATAAAATGCAATTTTGAGATATTTTCAGTATTTTGATGCATTTCTGAGCATTTTTAAATGTTTTGCAGTTCAGATTTGACCAAAAATGATAAGTATTTACACACTCATCAATCCCCCACACTAAACTATTGCTAGTCCCTAGCAATCTTTTGAGAAAAACTTAATGGATTTGAATCTCTTTTCCAAAAGCCATTACTTCTGGAGTAGCCAATTGTTTCAGTTCAAGTAAGAACCTTGGTACAACGATAACCAAATGATTTTGAGCAAACCACCAGCTTCCAACGGATTTGATTTGTCTTTACCAGAAGCCGTTTGCTTCTGGACTAGCCAACTCTTAGATAATATATACTATCTTTGGTGAGCTGATTACCAATTATGGTTTTCCAACTGCCTTTACCACAAGCCATAAACTTGCGGGCTAGCCAACTCTTCACTAATTAAAGATATGGTGAGCTGAACACCATACAATTTTGGGCAAATTGCAAGCCGTCAACGGATTTGAGATATCTTTACCAAGAGCCGTTTTCTCCTGGATTAGCCAATCCTTTTGTTTATTAGACATGGCGGACTGATAACCATAAGCTGAGTAAGTGTAAAACACTTACTCCAAAAAAAAATTTGGCCAAAAATGGGGAAATTGGGTGGTATAATTACATGATAAAATTCGTGAGAATTCCCCCCCACACTAGAAATAAATATTGCCCTCAATATTCAAAGTACCGGCGGTTATGCTGAAACATAGAACGCATAAGGGAAATACTACGGCCATTATTTGAAATTTTTTTTTTTTTTTTTTTTTTTGGATATACTTTTATACAACAGCGGGGGGCAACTCCCCCACACTAGGGTGGTAGAAAGTAGAAAAGAAGTAAGAAATACGGGTGAAAACCCATATAGTGTGCTACTGTTTTTGATTCCCGAGTCGCTAGCTTGACTCGATCCCCGCATTCATTGGTTCTTGGGGAAAGTTTGTAGATCCGGGACAACCACAGGAGGAATGTCCTCTCCAAAATAATGCTTCAACCGATGACCATTCACTTTAAAATTTGGACCATCTGGTTGAGATAACTCAATGGTTCCATAAGGAAATACTTTAGTGATGGTGAATGGTCCAGACCAGCGGGATTTTAGTTTTCCCGAGAAAATCTTCAATCTTGAATTGAAAAGAAGAACTCGATCACCGACGTTGAAAACGCGGTTTTTGATTTTGGAGTCATGAATCTTCTTTGTCTTTTCTTTGTAGATCAAAGAGTTCTCATATGCTTGATCACGGAGTTCATTTAATTCATTCATTTGAACTTTCCGGTGATCACCAGCTGTCTGAATATCGAAGTTTGCATGCTTCAAGGCCCAGTATGCCTTGTGCTCAAGCTCAACCGGCAGATGACATGCCTTCCCGTACACTAGCTTGTATGGAGTACACCCGATGGGTGTTTTATAAGCTGTACGGAAGGCCCAGAGTGCGTCATCTAGCTTATCCGACCAAGAGGCACGGTTTTCGCCTACTGTCCTCTCCAGAATTCTTTTAATCCCTCGGTTGGAAACTTCCACTTGCCCACTTGTTTGGGGGTGGTACGCAGTAGAGAGACGGTGAGTTACACCATACTTTTGCATGACTCTATCAAACTGGTCATTGCAGAAATGCGTACCACGATCACTTATTATAGCTCGTGGAGTTCCAAACCTAGCAAAAAGAGATTTTAAGAATTTCACAACAACTCGGGCATTGTTGGTAGGCAAAGCTTTCGCTTCAACCCATTTTGACAAATAGTCAACGGCCACGAGTATGTATTTATTACCGCGAGACGAAGGAAATGGCCCCATAAAGTCAATGCCCCAGATGTCAAAAATCTCACACACTTGAATGGCGTTTTGCGGCATTTCATTTCTTTGTGAAATATTTCCGTGACGTTGACAAGCGTCACAGGTTTTGACAAATTCGTGGGCATCCTTGTAAATCGTGGGCCAATAGAATCCGGAATCAAACACCTTCTTGGTGGTGTAGTTGGGGCTATGATGTCCCCCAGTAGGTCCAGAATGGCAAGCCTTGAGAATGTCATTGGCTTCCTGACCATACACACATCGCCTGATGACTTGATCCGCGCAAATTTTGAATAAGTAGGGGTCGTCCCAGAAGTAATGTTTTACTTCTTTAAAGAATTTGTTTTTCTGTTGGGACGACATCCCTTTCGCCACAAAGTTACCCGCATGGTAATTTGCAAAGTCAGCAAACCATGGGGTAGAAGAGTCTCCACAAAAAGAAACCACATTGAGTGTTTCGAGAGGAAATGTTTCGTTTATTTCCTTTTTCTCGAACACATCTTGGTGAGGGTTTTCTAGACGGGACAGATGATCAGCAGCCAGGTTCTCAGCTCCTTTTTTATCACGTATAATGATATCAAATTCTTGTAGGAGGAGAACCCAACGGAGCAATCTAGGCTTTGCATCTTGTTTTGCTAAGAGATATTTGAGAGCCGAGTGATCCGTATACACCACGCATTTGGTCAAGATTAGGTATGGCCGAAACTTCTCAAACGCATACACCACAGCTAATAATTCTTTTTCTGTAGTGGTGTAATGGGTTTGAGCTTCAGTCATAGTCTTACTCGCGTAGTGGATAGGCTGAAAATGCTTGGTTTTTCGTTGCCCCAAGACTGCACCGATAGCAAAATCACTTGCATCGCACATGAGTTCAAAGGGTAAATCCCAGTCGGGGGCAACTAGAATGGGTGCTTCCGTGAGCTTTTTCTTTAATGTTTCAAAAGCTTCGATGCACTCAGGTGAGAAGATAAAAGGAGCATCTTTTTCAAGAAGATGGGTCATAGGCCGAGCGATTTTAGAAAAATCTTGAATGAATCTACGATAAAACCCGGCATGACCTAGAAAACTCCTAATACCTTTGACGGTAGTAGGATGAGGCAATTTGGCAATAACATGTAAGATATAACTTTTCACATACACATCAAACCATAACACAAAGTAGCATATAGATGGAATTCTAGAGAGAGAAAGTTAGAGGTTTAGGGAACTTAGTGAGAGAAAGTGAAAGATATTATTATGAGCTCCAACTCTCTACCTTGGAAGGTAGAGAGTATTTATAGTCTTACATAACTCGCCACACTTTGGGCTGTGGATCAGGCATACAGTGGGTAAAGACCCGTCCGTCCTCCACGGTGATACTTAACTAAATTGCTACTTAACTTAAAAGAACTACGACTACGAGCTTTCTAACGATTACATATACTTGAGGTGACCGACACTTTAATACCGGGAATTTCTAATTCCTAACAATCTCCCCCTAAGGGAGGTCACCTCAATCATGTACCAAAATTACATAGAATACAAATAGATAATACATTAACAATTGATCTTGCATTCTTGATGTAGTCCTTTTCTCCTAAGCTCGTAATCATTGATTCTTCACATTGCATGTTTGGTTATTCCAAGTGGAGGTCTTTTACTGATCCACGTGATGATAAGTTTGAGCCATCTTTGGAGATCATCAACTATCAACAATCTCTGACACATCCTTTGTGGTGTTGGTATTTTGTGATGTTGTGACTTTGGGACCGACATGCTCACATTCTGGATCATGAAATCTTCTCATCAGAGTAGCGGAAGCTTTTGTTGAATCATGATATTGGCAGCAGCGTAGCAGAAGCTTGGTGTGAAAATATCAGAGTCATTGATGCACTAATCATGATTTCTTTAAGTTGAATGTGTTAAGTGAGCATGCGGCTATGGATTGACCGCTCCATTCTGATCAGCTGCAAACGTCGGGAGTACCTGCATACAACAGTTAGCAATAAAACACACGAAAGTGTCTTTGATCACTTTCGTTGAATTGAGGTACACGGCCCACGGTTCCCCGTTGATCAGTACAAGTACTGCCTGTGATCAGGTATAATTCCGAAGAATTTCCTTGACAGGGTTTCGCAGCTGTTCTAGCTGTTCTCAAACCGGAACATCTCAAAGAAGACAACACGGAGTGAGTGAACCAGCGAATTTTAAGTCCACTGATTGATGAAAAGAGATTTGAAAAACAATCGTGTATTGCTCAATAGAAATTGTTTTTGCAATACAACGAAGGTTTTATTGAAAATCAATTATCAATCATAAAAATACCTTTTGATTTGAAAAAATGAGTACACAGTCGATGTGCTAAAGAAAAGAGTTTTTTTAAGCACAAAGACCGGTTTTTCAAAGGTATCCGTCAATCCATAACCTGAACCAGGTTTGATTCAAGAGATTGAATCGCCCCATTGTTTCTGTTCAGTTGTCACATGG